>CM035433.1:149489974-150689974 GCA_020310875.1 Ceratopteris richardii | reverse complement strand
AAAGCATGGTCCTCTAGGGACCTGTCGTCTTTGCTGTCTCAATTGGGGCCGTGGGTTTGGGTTTGTGTACATCACATTAGCGTAATCGGGCTCCCAACTAGGTTCCAATGGTGGACTATCGTAATGATATGTTTCCACGTGTTCTAGTGACTCTGTGTAATACGTGGGTGGACTATGTACATGAGAAGAGTCAAAACTATTTGAGTTTGGGTCACTTTCAGTAATTAAGGGTGAAGAGGGAACTAAAGCCCTACTAAGGTTCTCTTCTGCAACAGCGTATTTGACTGAGATGACATTCACTGGTGGGGGTGGCTGTTGAGCTAAAACAGGTTGAGGTCTCTGTTAAGCCTGATAAGGGTAGTTCTGTGGAGGCCTATAATAATGAGGTTGAGTATTGTATTGGCCTTGATATCTACCTGGTTGTGCGTATGCTTGCGGGTAGTTTTGTCTTACTGCTTGTTTGTTGTATGGGCAGTCCTGAGCCGTGTGATTTGTGTACCTTCTCTCAATTGTACAATACTCGCCACTAGGGTTGGCTTGCAGTTGTGTTGCATTGGGACACACATTTGCCATATGATCACCACCACAAGTGTAACAACACTTGTTTGTTGTTACCCTAGGTATCTGTTTACTAGAAACTCCTAGTTTCTGGGCCACTTTCTCTACTAGATCTTCTATTGAGCTAGACAGTTTTGTGGATGCTAGAGAGGAACAATCTGAGTCCTTATAGACCTTTGAGAGATCGAACTCATCTCCTAAGTTATCTTCAATGTCTATACAAATTCTTACGCATTGCTCTAGCGTTCTGGGTTCTTTCAAGTATACATAGGAGCATAGTTTAGAGCTCAATAGGCCGTCTAAAAACAGTGATACTTGCTTGACCTATGAAGGTAGCTCTTGCATTGGACATCTCTCCACATATTGTCTAAACCTACGTCTTGCCAATCTAATTGTTTCTTGAGGGGTCTGTTTGAAACTATGAATCAACGAAGACGTATCATGTCTGATCCCACTTTTAGAGAATTCAATGATGAATGAATCTAGAAAGTGATGGATATCTCTAAATTGCCTTTGTTGCAATGGTTGGAACCAAGTTAAAGCTGTATTCTTTAACGTTAGTCCAAATGCGTTATATTGCGTGAACATGTCTTCAACTTGCTCTGCTCGTAGCACTTGCTTAAATTCTGCAACATGGTCGTAGGGATCTCTTGTCCCATCGAAGTAGTTTGGATTTTACTAACTGAGTGGGTCTCAATATTCTTGTGTGTTCACATGGTCTAGGTAGAGGAAAAACATCTCTACCACCTGGTATTCTAGGTTCTCCTTGTCTATCCACTCAATCCGTGTTTATGGTGGTTCTATCTCTTCATGTGGGATGATTGAAACTTACTTCCGGCCTCTCTTTGTTTTTCTCTCTTTGAGTGCCATGGGCTGAGGATGTTCCTGCCCCTTGTTGGCTCGCGTTTACGCTTGTTCGAGATGGAGGGAATACCAATTCGCCTCTCCATGTGTAGGTATTTCTAGCGTGATCAGGTACCACGAATATTCGTTGTGAAGTTTCATCCAGGTATACAACCTTTCCAGGTGTATCTGGGTCCTTGAATTCATAAACCATGATGGAACCTACCTCACTAGGTTGTTCTATCTTGTACCTCCAAAATGCTTCATCTGTCTCTTTATTCACAAACAGTTCTATGCTTCTGTTATCTTGAGGGATCCACACTAGAATTAGTACTCTTGTCAGTACAGATTTCCCTCTAGGTGTCCTAGGTTCTTCTAATGGTTCTTTTCCTTGGGCTTTCACTTCCGTCTCCAACTGAATTACGCCAAACTCATTGGTATTATTTGGCTGAGTACTTAAGATGTACATCATTCCTTCTTTGTCTATGTATGCATCTCGCTCGAATTTCACCACTGGACGTTCCAATCCAATGGGTTGATCGGGGTTGTGCATTTGCACCACTTGTCTCCGCAAACCATCCTCATAGATGCGAGCACCTAATCGGTTGGTTTGGAGAAATTCTAACTGAGTTCTATAGGGTCCTTTGGGTCTTTCTAAATATGCTATGTTTGACCCTCCTTCTGGTCTTTCCGTGCTAAAAGCCATTTCCGATTCACTCCTGTCTGAGCTCAACTCATAGGGATAATTACTATTCAATTGTTGAGCCCACGAACGTGCTGTAGTTCCTACACTTGCTTCTGATGATCTAAGGCTTCGTCGGTCTGACTTACCTATGTGTTTGCCTGATCTAAGGTTCATGAATTTACTTCCTTTGACCGTTAACGTTCCTTGTTTTTAATTGCTTGGTTCTTTTTAAATGCCTTTAAGTTCTTGTCTTGTCTTAACTATATGCGTCAGGAATCGACTTTCCGTGGTACTTTTGAGTTCTCGTTCCGTCAGACTTAAGTTCTTTCCTTTAGTTTTTTGTATCACACACCTTTGCTTTAGTCTTGGACTTTAAAAATTTAATCTCTTGAACTTGATCGTTCCTATCGTCGTTAATCCACAATGCTACCGTTTAGCCTAAGCTAAGAATTGACTGAGGGGGTTGAGTAATCTTCCAACCTCAAGTCAGCTTTGTTGGTTGCCCTGTTGCCCAAGAAGTCGCGCTTCCCAAGCCCTGCGTTCTTCACTGCCTTGCTTTGAGTGTCCTTGATTGCCCTTGCTAGACCTGTAAGAATTCAATATTTAGACCAAGTCTCAAATGGATGTTCAAACTCTTGAGTATATACACCTTTAAAGTCCCTTAACTTTTGACGAAATTTTCTTCCAAAGCCCCCTATCTTTCCTAGTCCCACCGATGGTCAACCTCTAATTAGCTTATCTAAAAAACAGACTTCGGATGAAAAAGATATGACCGTTCAAGCCCTCGGGGGTGAAACCTGACCAACAGGTTTTTTCTCCAAATATGAGCTAAGGGTCTCCTATGAGTGCAATCACCCAAAAATTTGCCAAAAATAGCCCCACAATTGGTCAAAAAATCAAACCCTAAAAATTGTGTTTGGGGTGGACAATCGTGATGATCTGAGATAATCGCGATGGTCTGGGACCGTCGTGATGGTCCAGGTGAACTGTCGCGATGGCGTGGCACAATTGCGATGGTCCAATGGAGCGAACTGTAGCGATGGTCTAAAATGAACAGTCGCGATGGTGCAAATGTGAACAATCGCGATGGCGTGAGTGAGCCATCGCGATGGTCTAATCAACGAGCAATCGCGATGGTGTCGTTCAACGATCAACGGGACAATTGCGATGGGGTGAGCCCATCGCGATGGTCATGAGGCATGATGGCGTGAGCCAATCGTGATGGTTCAATTTTCGAGGTGTCGCGATGGTCTGAGAGTATCATTGCGATGGTCTAGCCTGCCACATGGAAGCATTGGCGCGATGGCATGAGCCAATCGTGATGGCGTGGTGTAGCTCAGTGATGAGTAGCACCTCCTTTAATGTCAATCCGGGAAGACGTGAGGATGGTATGAAGATCTCGAGCAAGTGGAGGCACAAGTGCGTGAGTGAGAAGCACACAAGCATGCACACACATACACACACACGCGCACACACGACAAGACAAAGAGTGAGAAGCAATGGAGTTCTTAGATTACTTTCAAAAAGCTCTTACAAGTTCGTTTCAGTTACAATCTAACCTCAAAAATGAGCTCTCTAGCTCTTTTTATAGTTTTTGACTAGCTTTGGCCCTGTTCACACTTAGTGTCCGACCTAGTTAAAAATTAGGTTCCAGGGCTTATTTGAGGGCTCAAACGAGATCTAAAAAATACGAAAATTGGCAGATAGATACTTCTAAAGCTCCTCAAGCTCAAGGACTCCTTGGCTTGCACAAAATGGAGCTACAAAAATATGAAATGATATTTACAATGGTTTTTAGTGATGAAAATCACTATTTGTGTAGGGGTTTTCTCTATTGATTTGTCATACACCTCTTTGAGCTCCCTACTTGCTCTTTCTTCTTGTGTGCTCAACTCCTTGATGTCTTGAAAAATTAGATGGCCTACTTGCCAGATCTTCTTTGACTGCCATGCCTGCTTGTGCTGTCCCTTCGCTCTGACTCTCTTCGTCTTGTGGCTCCTTCGGTTCCCTGACTGCTGCCAACACCCCCCCCACTCTCGCGTCTGTCGCCCCTGACAGACCCTTGTCTAGAGGATTTTTGAACATAATATTGGACGACATCGGAGGCTAGGTGGTGTTCTTCAAGTCGTAAGCCGCGTGCTAGATCTGTGAGCAAATCATCCCAATTCACAGGTCCGGGAACATCCGGATGAGGCACCCTCAATTGTTCTGAATGAATAGTTCTCTCCACAGCAAATAATTGGAGGGGATGTGATGGCCTGGGTATAAAGATTTCGGAGTGGTATTCCCAGAATCCTGTGATGAACATCTCCTCAAATGTCTGTTTAAAGCAGGCTGTCCAAAATGACCTCCTCCAACACCTTGGTGTGCAGTCTCTAGTACGCTCAAATAATCGCTTTTATGAACACATTGTCTTAAATATCCATCTCATCCTCGTTTGTATAGATTGTCGCCAATAAGTGAATAGTCTTGAGCTTCCTGCTCTAGACTTTGTTGTCGTGCTAAGGTCATTCCTTGAGGGAATGTGTTCGTCATCAAGTATGTCACTAAAGGTTCACTCCATTCTGGTGTGAGAGACACGTGATATAATGTAGCATGTTCTACTGGTGGTCTTTCACAACAAACAGGGCATTCTTTACACGACTTGTAGACATCTGCTTCCATAGAAGGCCAATATACTCCTAGTCTATGGAGAGTCTGCAATGTACGATGTCTCGAGTGATGTTGCTTTAATGCACCTATGTGTGCTAATTGCAACCAATTCGCATGTTCTGATTCATCTACACAACAAGCAAGAATCTTTTGATTATCTTGTTTATATATACTTCCTGCTATGATTTGGTGTCTTTGAGACTTGGTAATCTCTCCTTCTCTGATCCTTATCCTAGGATTCTTGGGTCCATATGTGAGAATAGGGACTATCGCCTTAGCCCATTCTGGTGCTATCTCAAGGTTAAACAAATATGCATCGGGTAATTCATCTGTTATTCCTTGAGGAGCTTCTCCTGAGATTAGTCTCAAGAGGTGGTCAGCTTTGAGATGTGTCTTTCCTTTCCTGACTCCGACTTCAAAATCATACTCCATGAGTAATAGAAACCAACGTATCAATCATCCTATGTTACATGGTTTATTGACTAAGTACAATAACGCTTGATGATGTCTAAAGAATTTGAACTTGTTTGCCAACAAATAATGCCTGAATTTCTTTACCGCGTAGATCATTCCTAATCCTTCTCGTTCCGTCGTGGTGCAATTTCTTTCTGCTGCATTCAATTGTTTGCTCGCGTAAGTTATGGGGAGATCTATATTACCTTCATTCGTGGGTTGTGCTAACACACATCCTATGGCATAGTTGGATGCATCCACATGTACGTGGAATGGCTTACTCCAATCCAGGGTTGTTAATATAGGTGCTGAGCACAAAGGTCGTTTAAGTTCATTGAATGAATTCTCACATTCATCTATCCATTCGAACTTGGTCAAAAGAGAGTACAGAGGCTTGGCTATGATTGCATACATGTGTATGAATTGTCTGTAATAACCACAATGACCCATAAATGCCTGTACTTCTTTTACGTTATTTGGCCTAGGTAGATCTGCAATTACCTTTACTTTTTTCTTCATCTGTCGAAATTCCATTCTTTGACACAATGTGTCCTGGAATTTTGCCTTGTCTGACCATGAAAATGCACTTTTCTAGGTTCAAACAAACCTGATATTCTCGACATTTGTCAAATACTTGCCTTAACTCTGGGATATGAGTCTGCGTGATATTCGAATGTGCACGACATAAACTTCCAAATTCTTGCGTAAGAATTCTTTAAAAACATGACACATGAGTCACTGGAAAGTGGCGGGTGCATTTGTTAAGCCAAATGGCATCACACGAAATGCAAATATGCCCCATTCTGTGGCAAAATCCGTCTTGTGTTGATCTTTTGGAGCAATCGCTACTTGATTATAGCCTGAGAATCCATCAAGAAAGCTATAGACTTCCTTGCCCGCAACTCTTTCCAATAAATGTTCCGTGATAGGAAGAGGATAATTGTCTCTAATCGTGGCGGCATTAACTTTTTTAAGGTTAATACACACATGCAATTTTCCATTTTTCTTGGGCACAACCACAATGGGGGATACCCATTCAATATGTTCAATTTCGTAAATGAATCCTGCTTCTATCAAACGGTCTATTTCTTCTTTAATCTTCCCAGCGTAGTTATCATTGTACGTGTATGGTTTCTATTTCGTAGGTTTTGCATCTATAGTCATAGGGATTCTATGAGAACCTATGTCAGGATCTACTCCTTTCAAGTCTTTGTAACTCCACGCGAACACATCTCTATATTCGCGCAATAGGGCAACTAATTCTTCTTCTTCTTCATTCGTCAAATCATGCCCTATGTAGGTACATTTCTCTTCTTCTCCTTCTATGGCAACTATTATTTTTTTGGTTTTCTGTGGATTATCATATACTTCTCCAACATTAGCTTTTTTGTTAGACATTCGTACCATTATTCGTCTATCTTCTATTTCATATTTCTTGAAGTTCTCGGGAACCTCAAACAAAGATTCTTCTTCTTCTGACATGGTTTCTTTCTTCTTTCTTTTCTTACCTTCACTTTAGTCACTTGTGTGGCTAACCTCACATCATTCATTAGTTCTTCGTGTCTCTGGGGGTGAGCTTCTACTTCGTAGAAATATTCTTCCTCTGATGCAAAGGGTGGGTCCATAATAATTGACTCTAAATCGAAATCACTCGCATCCTCAAATGCATTAGTGCTAGGTTCACATTCTTCAATAATCGAATCACACATGATTGGCTCTATCGTGAAAACTGAGATGTCATAGCCATCCTCGTCACAGTGGGGTGTCCATTGTTCTTCATTGATGGCTACATCCATGGTTACTAGGATTTCTACCCAACCATGGGGTTCGAATTCTTCGTCTGGAAATACTACAAGTGCATATGCTGGGTCTTGAAGGGTTCTTGGATGTTGTCCTGAACCTAAGGTTCTGGATTTTAACCGTTCTTCCTCTTGTTTGGCTACTTTACACATCCATAAATGAGTGTCCTCATGCAACCATGAAGGATCTGATTCCAATGAGTGTACCAAATCCGTTTCTACCTGTGTCTTGTGGATGGTGTTCCATTGTATTGGGGGTACATCTCGATGTGAATAGTCTTTAAGATTGACTTTAGTAGTCACTCCTAAATGTTGCAAGTACAAAGAATTAGTTCCCCAATCTTGTACAATGTGCAACTGATGCATCAATGATCATCCTAGAATCATCTCGTACGCATGATTTTTCGCAAAATCACAAATGGCAAAAGTATGTTCGAACTCCACACCACAAGTGGTGAGGGATATGCCTTCTAGTAAACCTAATGGTTTTTCTATGTCTCAGCCATTTGTAGCTTCATCCTGGTGGGTCTCAATGTTCACTTACCCCAATGTTTCCATAAAGCGGTGGTAGCAATGGCTACTCCACCTCCTGAATCTAAGATGGCTTTGGTGGTATAGCCCTGATGGGTTATTGGAAGATAAGTGTTACCTTCCTCTCCTTCACTTACATCTCCAATCTTTTCTACGGGTATCTCTGGTACCTTCTTGTGTGATCCTATTTGTGAGGGAGTAGTAGCAAGCTCTGAGAATTGATTTGCTACATGTTTCCACAATTCTGGTTTAATCTTCAACAACTCCGCTAAAGAGAGATTACATTGGACTTTGGTGTTGTTGATCACTTCCATGTTTCTAGGGATCACTGATTCTTCATTCCTCACTATTATCGTGGGTGCTCTCATACTAATAGACTTTTCTTCCCAAGGTCCTGTGAACTGAGGTAATTCTTGTAAAGAATTAGATTCAAAACCTGTGTTTTCACTCAGTTGCTCTTCCTCTACATCGTCGTAAATAGAGGGAATGTCTTGGGGAAATTGCTCTTGCAAGTCGTCTATTTCTTGAATAGGAGGATGGGTTCCTTGTTCTTTTCTCCACTTCTCTTCTTGTATTTCTCTCAAAAAGTCATGTGAATATCTATGTATGGAAGACAGGTTGTCTTCACCTTCTGTATTGGGTACTTGAGACAGAGATGGTGCATTCCTTTCCTATGTCTCTGGGACAATAGGGTTCCTATGCCGATCCTTTTTCTCTTTGCTATCTATCAAGTATTCTAGCCTCTCCATCTGTCCTTGAAAGTGTGATTCCGGTTTTGCCATGTTATTCCAATTTAGATATCTAGAGGCTTCGAACATAGCTTGTGCTAATTCTACCATCTTCATGCAAAGCTTAGTTCTCTCAATTTCTAAGTCTGCTCGAGGGTAGTTCTTACTCATCTCCGCTATTTGAGGTCCTTCTTTTAATCTAGCTTGCTACGCACGAAACATCATGTCTAGGTTTTCTGGTAGGGGTTCCGCTAAAACTGATCTTGATTTTTGAGCTAGGTTCTCTTCATTCAATTCCTGTGAAGTCAATTCTAGTATTTTGGCTCTAGATTCCTTGAGACTTCCTTCCAATTCTGTTATCCTCTTACTCCACTTTCTCTTAATCCTTTCTCTGGAATCTTTCCAAGGTTTCGTCTTTTTACTACTAGACTCTCCAAGTTCACTAGTTCCGGCTACTTTTTCAGCGTCAGGCTATTGGTTTTGTCAGAGCTCCGGGGCTCTCGTTATAGCTTGGATAGGCACATATGCAGGGTTGGAACCATCTCCATTGTGTACAATACCTATCACGTTGATTGGTGTCATATTTGAAGCATTAGCAGGGTTCTTAGGACAATCTTTTATGACATGCTCTTTGCCACAATCGGCACAAAAACCTTGTATGTTATAGTATTGTGATTGTCCTGCTATAGGAGGATGTGGACAGTCCTTTATGAAATGATCTCCTTGGCACCTAAAGCATGGTCCTCTAGGGCCCTGTGGTCTTTGTTGTCTCAATTGGGGCCGTGGATTAGGGTTCGTATACATCACATTAGCGTAATCGGGCTCCCAACTAGTTTCCAATGGTGGACTATCGTAATGATATGTTTCCACATGTTCTAGTGACTCCGTGTAATACGCGGGTGGACTATCTACATGAGTAGAGTCAAAACTGTTGGAGTTTGGGTCACTCTATTATCAATGGTGAAGAAGGCACTAAAGCCCTATTGAGGTTCTCTTCTGCAGCAGCATATTTGACTGAGATGACATTCACTAGTGGGGGTGACTGCTGAGCTAAGACAGGTTGAGGTCTCTGTTGAGCCTGATAAGTATAGTTCTGTGGAGGCCTATAGTAGTGAGGTTGAGCATTGTATTGGCTTTGATACCTACCTGGATGTGCATATGCTTGCGGGTAGTTCTGTCTTACTGCTTGTTTGTTGTATCGGGAGTCCTGAGCCGTGTGATGTGTGTACCTTCTCTCAATTGTACAGTACTGGCCACGAGGGTTGGCTTGTAGTTGTGTTGCATTGGGACACACATTTGCCATATGATCACCACCACACGTGACGCTTGTTTGTTGTTACCCTAGGCATCTGTTTACTAGAAACTCCTAGTTTCTGGGCCACTTTCTCTGCTAGGTCTTCTATCGAGCTAGAAAGTTTTGAAGATGCTAGAGAGGAACAATCTGAGTCATTATAGACCCTTGAGAGTTCCAACTCATCCCCCAAGTTATCTTCAATGTCTATACAAATTCTTACGCATTGCTCTAGCGTTCTGGGTTCCTTCAAGTACACATAGGAGCGTAGCTTAGAGCTCAACAGGCCATCTAGACACAAGGACACTTGCTTGGCCTGTGAAGGTAACTCTTGCATTGGACATCTTTCAACATATTGTCTAAACCTATGTCCTGCCAGTCTAATTGTTTCTTGAGCGATCTGTTTGAAGCTATGAATCAACAAAGACGTATCATGCCTGATCCCACTTTTAGAGAATTCAGTGATGAATGACTCTAGAAAGTGATGTATATCTCTAAATTGCCTTTGTTGCAATGGGTTGAACCAAGTTAAAGCTGTATTCTTTAACATTAGTCCAAATGCATTGTATTGTGTGAACATGTCTTCGACTAGCTCTGCCCTTAGCACTTGCTTAAATTCCGCAACATGGTTGTAGGGATCTCCTGTCCCATCAAAGTAGTTTTTCATGGATTTTACTAATTGAGTGGGTCTCAGTATTCTTGCTTGTGCACGTGGTCTAGGTAGAGGAAAATCATCTCTACCATCTGGTATTCTAGGTTCTCCTTGTCTATCCACTCTGTCCGTGTTTATGGTGGTTCTGTCTCTTTCGATGATTAAAACTTACTTCCGGTCTCTCTTTGTTTTTCTCTCTTTAAGTGCCATGGGCTGAGGATGTTCCTGCCCCCTGTTGGCTCGCGTTTACGCTTGTTCGAGATGGATGGAATACCAACTCGCCTCTCCATGTGTAGGTATTTCTCGCGTGGTCCGGTACCACAAAGACTCTTTCTGAAGTTTCATCCAGGTATACAACCTTTCCAGGTGTATCCGGGTCCTTGAACTCATAAACCATGATGGAGCCTACCTCACTAGGTTGTTCCGTTTTGTACCTCCAAAATGCTTCATCGGTTTCTTTATTTACAAACAACTCTATGCTTCTATTGTCCTGAGGGATCCATTCTGGGATTAGTACTCTTGTCAGTACAGATTTCCCTCTAGGTGTCCTAGGTTTAATGGTTCTTTTCCTTGGGCTTTCGCTTCCGTCTCCCACTGAATTATGCCAAACTCATTCGTATTATTTGGCTGAGTACTTAAGATGTACATCATTCCTTCCTTGTCCATGTATGCATCTCTCCCAAATTTCACCACTAGACGTTCCAATCCAATGGGTTGGTCAGGGTTCTGCATTTGAACCACTTGTCTCCGCAAACCATCCTCATAGATGCGAGCACCTAAGCGGTTGTTTCGGAGAAATTCTAATTGAGTCCTATAGGGTCCTTCTGGTTTTTCTAAATATGCTACGTTTGACCCTCCTTCTGGTTGTTCCGTGCTAAATGCCATTTCCGATTCACTCGTGTCTGAGCTCAACTCGTAGGGATAATTACTATTCAATTGTTGAGCCCACGAACGTGCTGTAGTAAATTGACTGAGGGGGTTGAGTAATCTTCCAATCTCAAGTCAGTTTCTTTGGTTGCTCTGATGCTCAAGAAGATGCGCTTCCCAAGCCCTGCGTTCTTCACTGCCTTGCTTTGTTTGCCCTTGATTGCCCTTGCTAGACCTGTAAATCCCACTATTAGACCAATTCTCAAATGGATGATCAAGCACGGGAGTATATACACTTTTTAAGTCCCTTAACCTTTGGCAAAATTTCAATGCCCTCTGGCTTTTCTAGTCTCACTATGGTCAACCTCAAATTATCCTCTCTAATGAGCTATCAAGCTCAAAAAACGGACTTCGGATGAAAAAGATATGAGTGTTCAGGCTCTCGGGGGTAAAAACTAACAAACAGGTTTTTCTCCAAATATGAGCTAAGGGGCCTCCTATGAGTCTAATCACCCAAAAATTTTCAAAAAATAGCCCCAAAATTGGTCAAAAAAGCAAACCCTAAAAATTGCGTTTGGGGTGGACAATCGCGATGGTCTGGGACCGTTGCGATGGTCCAGGTGAACTATCGCGCTGGCGTGGCACAATCACGATGGTCCGAAGGTGCGAACTGTCGCGATGGCGTAAATTTGAGTAATCGCGATGGCGTGAATGAACGGTCCCGATGGTCCAATCAGCGAGCAATCACGATGGCGTGGATCAACGGTCAACGGGATAATCGCGATGGCGTGAGCCCGTCGTGATGGTCACGAGGCACGATGGCATGAGCCAATCACGATGGTTCAATTTTCGAGGTGTCGCGATGGTTTGAGGGTATGCTCACGATGGTCTAGCTTACCACGTGGTAGCATCAGCGCGATGGCATGAGCCAATCGAGATGGCATGGGGTCGTCGGGATCATCGCGATGGTCAAGGACCGTCGCGATGGTTCAAGTGAATCGTCGGGAAGGCGTGAGACCGTCGCGATGGTCCGGCCGAGCCGTCGCGATGGCATGAGCCAATCGCGATGGTGTGACACAATCGCAATGGCGTGAGCCAATCGCGATGGTCCACCAAAATGCAAATTTTGCAAATGCAAGTGTGGATTCGTGGATGCGCTTGTGTTGCCTACCTTGTGGTGAACTCGCTTACCAAAAATGTCGAAGTTAACAAACCATCGCGATGGTCTGACACCTACGGCAGAAATCTGACAGAAAGTGAAATTTACCTTTTGCAAGCTTTCCTGATGCACTAGAGCACTGTACTTGCACGAAAACTCAAAAACACAATAGCACATGCAAGCACAAAAACTCTCTCTCTCTCTCGCATGCACAAATGAGGGAAAATGAGGAGAATGGGTGGATATGGTGAATTTTCTGAATTTTTCAAAGTGGAAGAAGATGATGCGGTGATGAAGATGGAGTGTGGGGGAGGTGAAAAACACTAAAAACTAACTAAAAACAACAACAAAACTGAAATTTTTACCTTCCAATGCCACTTCTTGCTATACTCTTACCATCACACATTCGTCCTAGACTCGATCCCCGGCAACGGCGCCAAATTTGGTGTTGCTCTAGCACAATGGTGAGAACCACATTAAGAAGCTCCACCTCCTTAATGTCAATCCGCGGAAGAGATAGGAGTGATATGAAGATCGTGAATATGAGATGAAGTGAGAGTGAAGGTGAGAAGCATAGAGATGCACACACACATACACACACTACGAAGAGACAAGCAAGACACAATGGAAGGTAGGAAATCAACTCTATTGCTCAAGATCTCAATTACAAACTCAAAATAGCTCTAAGCTCACACTAACCAACCTCAAAAATAAGCTCTCTAGCTCTTTTTATAGATTCTAGAATAGTTTTGACCGATTTCACATCTAGTGACCGGCATAGTTAAAAAATAGGTTCTAGGTGCTATTTGAAAGGGTAAATGGTATCTAAAAATAACCAAAATTGGTATGCTCATTCTACCTAAGCTCCTCAAGCTTGAGGAATCCTCGGCTTGCACAAAATGGAGCTGTAAATTACAAAAAGTTTTTCTCTATGTTACATATAATACAAAAGTGATGAAAATCACTGTTGGAGGTTTTGAAAAGTATTTAAAAATATAAGTCTTTGAAAAAATGATTCGACTGACTCCCTACTTCTTCGTTATGCTTTGTCTTCACATGCTTCCGCGTCTTCTATGCCTCTGGCTACTGCCAACGAATGGTGTCCGCAATTGAGTCACCAAGTGGAATTGTTGCCTTTTCGATAATGTCAGAAGTGTTGTCCATGGGAACATCCGAGGTTGAACAGAAAATACTAAGGCATTCGTCGAGGCGTAGACCGAATGCCTTCTCAATATCGTGCAAGAACAAAAATTCCTCTCTGTCAGCAAGTACAACTGAAAACATTTCCATCTCTACCTCTGGTAGAGTGGGTTCCACGGGGTCTAAGTTGGAGGGTGGACTATTCTGTGTATTGGCTTCCTTTAATTTGTCCACTACTTCTTGAGGAAATTCTCTGGAATTTTTTTGACTCTCTTCTAATAAGTTGAGAGCTTCTGTTTCGGGTTCCTTCTTGTCATCTACAAAACCCCCAGTAACAAGATGGGGTAGGTCCATGGGTGAAGGTTCGGGCTCCTCATTGACAAAAAAGATGGTTGTTGCTACGTAGGAAAGATATTTTCTTCCCATTTTCCTTTTCTTATTTAATTGTTTAATTAAGGGCACTGTGTCATCTAACAGGTGCCCTGAACTCTCAGCAACAGCCATGAAACGCTTTAAGCGCTTCACAAATGCCTCATCTCCTTTATGAATGTAGAAAAGCAGGTCACAAGAGACCCATTTACACTCATATGCTGGAATATCTATGGCATATCTTGATATGTAGAATTCCATAAAATCTATGATCTTATCGATCACATCGGAGTTCATGGCTATTGTCCCTTCAAGATTAGGGACTCTACAGACTAGGTCATACAAATCCGTATGACCATTGTAGTCTGTAGTATCTAAAAACTCCATGAATAGATCTCGAGGAGATTTCATGGGAGTGGAAGTGCTAGCAGCCATTGCCACGCGAGAATTCTACTGGCTTGTCTGTGCTTTCTAGCTCTTTGAGAGTGCAAATGTGAGAAATTAGCACATAGAACCCATTTTTATAGCAGTTTCAAGTTTTTAAACTAGTTGGGCCCACTTTTAAAAGTATAGAATAAAGAAGTGCAATTTCAAAAAATGTGTTTCTGATGACAAAATAATGCACAGAAAAAAACATGAGCAACCACATTTCAAAGTAGTGAACAAACAGTAACTTTCCCTTCCAATGAAGATCTAAGTTTCCACGATCTCTAACTCGATGAGGCCCAACTCTAGAGGGTTGCATGTACACCTATGCACCTTTGGAGTACTCATGTGATAGCAACTGTCCATCTGTGGCTTTGATATTGTGACATCTTAATGTCAAGATTTCATCTTTCGATCACCTAGAAGCTTTAGCTATTGCCATTGAAGCTAAAGGTCTTCAAGCTACAACTGTAATTCGAGATAGGAGATGTAGGTAGGTTGGAGTGTAGAAACAAGAGCTTCAATGGTGTGCTACAAAGTGAAAGTGGTGGGGAAAAGATGACTTTTTGGGACCTGGGTATGAAAATGTGAGGTTCAGGAGGGAAATAACTCTTTTTTGAATATTTTTGAAAAAACCCATTTTTTTTAGCTCAAAACATGAATGGATTTTGAATTTGGGATCAAAAAGAGTACTTTTGACCCTAAAAAGTAATGGGGGGTCCATTTTCAGGTGCTATGATGAGTGTTTTTAACTTTTTAGAAATTTTGAATTTTTGAGCCCAACTGAGTTACGAGATTCCTTTTCTCTCTAGAGGCAGCTCATTAAATAAGGGAGAAATATGTCTCCTCTCCCCCCTTCAGCCTAGTATTTTATAGGGCATAGACTTTGGCCACCACCCTCTTTTGATTGGTCCATCACTAATCACTCCTTAATCTAAAAAGCCCATTCAGGGTTCATTTTTTCCCCTAATGAACGCATGTAATCGCTTGCATCGATCGTATCGAGTATGAAGCCCAAGTATGTGTCCTAGTGGAGAACACGACCGATGCAAGCAAAATAAGCTAGTCAAAGGTGGGTCAAATGCGTGTAATCGCTTGTATCGGTAGTATCGGGTATGAAGCACAAGTATGCATGCGTGATGAAGAGAGAAATTCTATGAAGGTTGAAAATGTGAAATGGTGAAGGGGACTCTATTTATAGTCGAGGAGGACCGGGTAACAGTCACATGATGTGAACCAGTAAGCGAGTGCCACATGGCAAAAGGACGTTGGGAATCGCAATGGCTAGATGACGTGGTCCACTCAAATAATGCCACATGGCATTGTAACGTTTGGATTCGTAACGGCTAAATGACATGGACCAATCACATACTACCACATGTCACCAACAATCAACTCATTCCAGAGACCTATTTAAGCTCCTCTATTCACTTTTTTTAATTTTTTTGTGAACTCTTTGCTACCACCGACTTGCCAGTCATCGAGTTTTTACGTGCTTTTCAAAACTTTCCATAGACCATATTTTGTGTGAGGATTTAGGGTCATCATGATCAATTATTTTACAACACGACCGATACAAGCGATTAGGGACATCCGAGGATTTAGAGATGACTCTAATCGCTTGCATCGTGTTTCTTGAGTGCTTTGTGAGAGCTTTTTTACATTAGTTTTTTTGCTTTTTAAATTTTTCCAAGCTCTTAAACTCTTTTTTTTTTGTAGGTTATGGCTAGGACAAAGAAGAGAGCAAGGAATTCTCTCCAATCACAACATGGAAACTCCAAAGTGTAAGCCTTGCCGTACGTTTTGTTGTGTTCTATTTTAAAGCCTTTCCATCCATTTTTAATTTAAGTTTACCTTGCAGTGCTGCTAAGGTTCTCAAAATGCATATTGATCACAACTTTCCAAGAATTCCTAAATTGAATGAAGAAAAAAGGTTTGGATACATTCAAATACATGTGCCATTACAGAAAGACAGCACCTCATGTGGCTAGAGAGTGCTTGCAAATGTAGTAAGGTTCTTGGAAAGAAGGTTTTACAATCCTGAGTTAAACTTGTCAGACTATCCAGATGCTTGGGTCATCTTGATCAAGGAGACAGCAATAAATGCCATTATTAAACATGCAATATGCCCTTATGGTCTAGACTCACCTCCACCACCACACCAGAAAAAAAGAAGTCTAAAGAAAAGAAGAAAGGTTTTCCTATTCACTCCCCATTGAAGCATGGGCCAAAGAATAAGAGTAGAGGTGAGGGCTCCAAAAAGGACAGAATAGAAGGGTGAAACATTTTATTTTTGGAATATAAGATTGTAATCTAATGTGTAACCAACATATGTTGGAAGATTTATTGATGTACAAATTGTATGTAATTATGCCAGTCTTCATCGGGAAGATGGTCATTGTAACTATATTTATATGCCTTGAGTAATGTAATGTTGAATTGATCCTCTTGAGAACTAAGCAAAAGTGACTTCATTGCATGGTTCAAGTCTATTTTGTGTGCTTTTTGCTTTATTCTTGTTGAAAAGTTAAATGCGAAGAGGATAGAGAAGTTTTTATGACACGACTGATGCAAGCGATACGGGCAATCGAAGAATTTTGGATGGCCTGTATCGCTTGTATCGGTCGTGTCATCCAATCTTTTCCATTTTGTCATACCATCCATTTTGTCATATGCAAGTTCCTATATAATCATTGCAGTATTGAAACCTCATAAAAATGTTGAAATTAAACAAAAAAAATACCAATATGAATATAGTCCATAAAAAGCCATAATTGAAGTGATGTAATGAGTCACATTCTTAGTCACCATCCTACAAAGGAAAATCAATGGAAGTATGGAAAAAGGTTCTAAAAGGGGAGATATATTATGTAAGAATTTCTTGGTTTATATTCTTGAATCACCTAGAATTTACTCATGCAAGTTCCTTTATAATCATTGCACAATACAAACCTCATCATAATCTTGAAATTAAACAAAAAATGCCAATATGAATGTAGTCCATAAAAAGACATAATTGAAATGATGTAATCAGTCACATTCTCAGTCACCATCCTGCAAAAAAGTTAAATGTGAAGAGGATAGAGAAGTTTTTATGATACGACCGATGCAAGCGATACGGGCAATCGGAGAATTTCGGATAGCCCATATCGCTTGTATCGATCGTGTCATCCAATCTTTTCCATTTTGTCATACCATCCATTTTGTCATATGCAAGTTCCTTATAATCATTGCATCATTGAAACCTCCTCAGAATCTTGAAATTAAACAAAAAAACGCCAATATGAATATAGTCCATAAAAAGACATAATTTAAGTGATGTAATCAGTCACATTCTTAGTCACCATCCTGCAAAGAAAAATCAATGGAAGTTTGACAAAAAGCTTCTTAAAGAAGGAGACTTGTTACAATCTAAAGGGTTGGAACTTGATCACCCTGGGTGGTAGGCAAGCTATGCAAGATAATGTTTTCTCTGATCTAATGTTAACTATTGCATCATCAAATTGAGAATCTGAACTATGATGATGCCTCATCAAGATATTCTAGGAGCTCCTTTACATTTTTGAATTTCCAATTTGGAGTGACAATTATTTTCATAGATTGAAAATTTGGATGAATCAATACTTTTGGACAACTCTCCTCTGAGTCCAAGGCCATCCAAAGTCCAAGTTTTCTTTTCCACCTTTTGTTGAATGATCAAGAGCATCCCAATCTAATGAAGAGATGCAAGGAGCAGGAAAATGTATAAGATTTCCATAACAGGTCCTCCCTAATGGCACCTGATAATATGCAAAATTGACAAATAAATCTATGCTATCGAAAAATTGAGCAGAATTGCTTGCATACATAAGCTCTGCATATTCCTTACAAAGAACTCTAAATGTTCGTGTTAAACATTCAAGAGGTTGCCACTCTAGAACATTGGAAGGAAAAATATCTGCAATACAAAACATATATGTTGTTATACAAAAACAACTCAAATGATAGAAGAGCATTATAAAACTTCACTTCGGTACGAAGGGAATCGCATATGATTTTCTAGAACAAGATTCTTAGCGTTGTACACATGTTTTACTCTTGTAAACCAACTGCATCTCTTCAATTTGAAACTAAGAATACATCCCCTCCAATGGTTTCTTGTGTCATCTCTTTTAGCATGCTTGACTTTATGGGCACCTCTATAGCTAGGAAGCATAGTTACTCATTCATTTAACTTCACAGAAAGAGGTTTCCACAAAGAATCCTCTCTTTTGTTGTAAACCTCACATGAGGTTACACGATTGGAAGGATGACGAGAAGAAGCCATTAGAATCGAGAAGAAGAATGCTCAAAGCGAGAAACCGACATTCACAAACTTTGCCAACATTTATAGATAAAAAGGCTTTGTACACCTGGAAACTTTTGATTTGATGTAAACCCCGTCGCCAAATGACCATGGAATTTCGTGAACCCAAAAATATTTCGTATCTTCAAAAATCATTTCCTTCTTGGAACTTTAAAAATATGCATTGTGTGGTGTGCAAAAACATCCTTTTTTGCATCAAACCAAAAAATTGTACACTGAATACAAGAATCTTCATCACTTTCGCGGTGCTTTTAGATCATATTCTCTGAAAAAAAAGAATTTCTTCATACGCTTAAAGGAGACAACAATGTTATATTCTTGTACATGTGGAAAGACTCTACTTGTTAATTTCCTTAATCTCTCATTAGCAAACAGCCCCTTTTCGCCCGTTTTTGCCCTAATGCAATGGAGCTATAGATTTAATGCCAGCTAGGCCTTCTCCATCTCCATCAAGCACTCCACCCTCCAATGGATGATCATTCATAATGGCATAAGGACAAAGAACAAAGCTAGGAAATATAACAAAAGTAATCGTGATTGTTGCTTTTGTGGTAAGGAGGATGGCCTTGCCCACCTCTTCATTAATTGAGCATGCTCAAAGATTTTGGAACCTACTATCTGAGTGTCTCTTGGAAGTTGCTTTGCCCAAGCTTCATTAATTGTGAGCATGCTCAAAGATTTTGGAACCTGCTATCTGTCTCTAGGATAGTTGCTTTGCCGAAGCTTGCTTTGCCCAAGCTTGGGTTCAAGGAGCTCCTGCTTTAGGATAAGTGACATACTGCTTAATGCTAATCCCAACAAATGGAGAAGTATTCTCCTTCCTCTATATTCTGACTTAAGATTTGTCACGGCTCACAATGTTTGTGTAGATGTAATTTGTTTTGTTATTGCGATGGACTGCTACTGCGCATGTTGTAAGAGTTCTCTGTAGAGGTGTGGGTACTGCCCCTTACACACTTGTAACAATTTCCATTAATACATTTCTAATCTTTGTTCTCTCTCAAAAAAAAACAAGATGAATAATATATGCATGAGATGTGAAGAGGAACAAAGAAGCTTTGCTAGTAATCCAATTTATAAAACTAACCCAAATTTCATACATCTCCAAGTGTTCATATCAGGAAAGAGAAAAAAACCCGCAAAAGATGTTCTTGATCCCGCACAAACCGAGGCCAAAAGATCATCAGATTAGATATAACGGAGATAAACACAACGGAGATCGAATTATCCATCAGATGCCTTAGTCTTGGTTCCACACAACGGAGATCAAAAGATCATCGGATCATCAGATGCCTTCGTGCAACAGAAGAACGACATGATTTCCAATATGAAACAAGTCCAGCTTTCCGAAATAAAAGTGCCGCCAGATTTTTCAGAGAAGAATGTTACAGAAACCGATGGTGTGCATTATTTTTTGTCAAAGCTAATTTGCCGTATACAAATTTCATATAATCAATACCGATACAGTGCATATAATGTTACGATTACAGAGAATACTATAATTTTCATTGGCGATTTCTCCAATGCGGTGTACAACCTGCACTGTTGCTGTGTAAACTTTAATCAAATATGTTGCAGAGTAGATTAAAATTGCCATTGTTTTCGTATAATCAACGCTGTTGTAGTGCATGGCATGGTGTTAACCGTATACGATGGATACGAGATAAAGCTTCTATAAAGAGAATCGAGCATTTTCATAAGCTAGACACAACACTGCAGCAAGCACTTACTCTGTAACGCACAGCAGATCAATACTGCCTTGGAAGTCACAACACGTATCCTATGTCTTTTACGAAACAATAAAGCGAATGACGCAAAAGTAATCACTACATGTTTTCTTTCGATTGAGACATGGCTTCCCCCCCGACAGGGTATGTATGCGCAAGCTGGTTTGGATTCCAACGACTTGATTGACAGGCTTGGATTCCCACAACGTGATTGACAGAAAGACACCTACCCACCCCCCATACATAACGTCCGATTGGCAATACGAGTGTCTCGTACCCCAATCCGGGAACTGGAAAATTGTGCGAATCCTCGATCGTAACTTCCAAGGTTCATACTCGGCTTTCTCGAATCCCTTCTGTAACTGTGAAATCGTAGCGCGCAGGAATAAGGAAACCTATATTCTCTAGGCAACTTCCACATAGGAAGCCCGTATATTACTACGGAACACAGGCAAATTGCAATACTTTATCTGTGTCCTCAGAGATCTTTCATAGAGCACCTACAGTCATAAGGAATAAGTAGCATTCTTTCCAGAACATCTGTAGGCAGACGTATTTCGGTCTATCAATCTATAGTATTCTTTCCAGAACATCTGTAGGTCGAAAAGACCTATTTCGGTCTATCAATGTATGATGCTCGCTCCCACTGGCTTCCGGCAGCAATCTTACTATTAAGTTTCGAAAGTGAGCAGAGAAGCATGGCCAGAACCTTACCAAATTTATCAGAGCAGCGAGTTGAATGCAATAGAAGCTTCTGTTAGGATCCGATCCCATCATTTTCCATGTTCAAATCAATTCCTTTCACCATTCTCGAATCGGCAGCGTCCATTTTCAGGGTGGCTTCTGACCCTGTGATTCTGTTTGTGTGACGTGAAGCAACCCGTCCAATAACCAGATCCACAGGCGATTCACCACCACGAGGCTTAGTTCTTTCCATATACTGAAGAGTTGCACAAGCCTGCTCGCCCTTTATGGCTTCCCCTTGATTAGATGTGCTTTCGTAACCTCCGAAACGACCACAATATATTAAGTTTTCTGAAACATTTACATTGCCAAAATTCATCGAACAAAAGTTGCTCAACGATCTCTTGTCAAGAGAGAAGGAACACTCTCGTGACGTATTGAGTATACCTAAGTTAAGATCTTCCACATCCTGCCTCAACTGAGCTTCATACTCCATGCCCTTCAATCTTTTGCGACGAGAGAACTGAGTGTCAATTTTGCTCCCGGCGGTTTCGAGCTTTTCGTTGTGATTAATGCTGGTTACGCAGCTGTCAGGAGAACATTTTACCTTCTCGTCTGGAGCACGACGAACCCGAAAGTCATCTGCATTGGTGCCGGGAATGCTTCCTCTCAAATAAAAGCAGCCAGCAGACACTTTGGAAGCTAAATCTGATAGTTCTGCACGAGCTGCTTCAAGTCCAGTACTTGCAGGATCCTCGCAAGCAAGAGTTTGTTTGGCCTTCTCAAGGATGGATTGCAGATACCTCCCTTGGGCCTCGATACGCACTTGCAAAAGCCTTTGCACCTGAACATGCCGAGCTTAATTCGTCTCATCGCAACCGATATGGAAGAAATAGTCATCCAAGCCATGTCCATATAAAGAATGCATGTGCTAAAACGATTTCTGCGGATAGGACACGCTTTACCTCCAGCTGCTCGTGAAGCTTTCTCTGGACTTCAATGTGAAATCCGATGGCATCATTCACCTGCATATTTCTGAAAAAACCAAACCTTACAAAGAACTCCAGAAAAAGGTCGCTTCAGTCAAAGAAAATGTTCTTACTCAGAAGACACATCCGGGTGCGACATTAGAGAGAGCGTAGTTTTTATTCGAGGAGATGATTGGTTGAGGTCTTTGGTGCCTGGATCCATTGGTTTGAAATTAGCATCGACTGGGCACTTCAGAGGCTCTACATGATTACCCGTATTAGTAGCTCCACCAGCACACGGATCTCTCTGTGACTGTTTCCCAAGCCGATATTTCTAGGAGGAAATCCAGAAAATGATACATGTTAACCCAACAAAAGTAGCGATCATCAATGCTCAACCATAGCACAATATTGTCGAAATTGTTCTAAACCATATGCGAACCTGCAAATGGCTTTTGAGGTGATACAAGGTAAGGCCTTTGACATTCATGACTCTCATCACAGACTTCGGAGTAGCCCCTGCAAAACACGTAGTTCAATTTAAACGCATCGAAAGATATCTACAAGTGCGTCTAGTTATTTATGCTTCCATCGGCTTCCGACTGAATCAATTCCTATCTCATGTCCGAGTTAAAACCCTGCGATAGGTTTGCACTGTATACGCCTCATAGATTTACTAATGAAAAACGAAGAGCGCGTCAAAGGCCTTCCAAGTGCTGGACTGTCAAGCATGCGCGTGCAGATATTTGTCATTCATCTTGCCACGATTTTGAAAAGGCTTACAACGATTTCCACAGTTAAAAAAAAGGGAAGGGTAGACTAATAAGTATCCACACCCTGCGATTCCGTGTCAGCTTTCGAGTTGTTGAATAAAGCTCTGCAAATAAGATTAGTATTGCACCGGACTTTGGCAGCCCTCGCTTAGGATCCATATTACTAAGTCGTAATATGCACAATCACAGCCATGGAGGAAAAACATACGTGAAAAATAAAGCATGCTTCTTCAGATCTCAAGTTGTTATAGGGAATGTTCTCGAGCGACATAAAAAACGCTTGCAGCGACAGATATACGTTCAAATATCAGCACGGAGAGGGAGAATGGAAAGGAAAACCCACTTTCAGCCCCTCCTAGCTGAGTAACAGCATCCACGAATCTCTCGTGGAGGTCCCTTGTCCAACGTAAGCGTGGCTTGGGGTCAGTTGATAGGATCACAGGTTCGTCTGAAGTGAGGTTGGTAGCTTGATGGTTTTCCTCAGCGAATGTCTGTACTCGGTACGAACATGTTCCAGGATCCGGTCCATAATTCTCCATGTAATACATCTTCTATTTTCTGTAGATACAGAATATTCAAGTTCACAACCTTGGCTACAAATGAGACCAAACGGCAAAATAAAATAATGGAGACGGGAGACGATGGAGCGGCAAAGACATTTCCATTCTCCCACAGCAAAGCACGCTCCTTAAGAGTGATTATTCTATTCACTGCATAAAATGGTGGCCAGACATATACCTTAATGCAGTGATATGTCTATCATAAGCAGTCAGCAAGCATGAGCATTTCGTTTGAAGCCGTAGCGAGTTGTATCCCGTGCGATCTTCTTCCCTTGTTGTGGGGCTATAATAAGCAAACAAACAAGAATGAGCAGTTTCATTTGACGTCGTCGCACTAGCTAGCTGTAATATTCGTGCTATCATCTTCCCTTGTGAAAATTGAGGTGGTAAGTTATGGACGTACGCAAAATTTATCACAAACAATGCGTGAGCTCGTCGTGGACGGACATTTCAACTCGGCTCCAAGTAGCCAACGTGGAAGACGGGACGGGATGAGGGATCAGGAAGCTCCAGGAGCTGCCTCGTCATCAACGGAACGACATCCAATGAAAATTAAGAGAGGGACGCAGCAGCGATTTCCTGACACACAACCAGACTGCAGTATATTCTCATTGTCATCAAAGTAGTGGCGTGCTTCCTGCGCACGGAGAAGATGAGAATCTCGTCATTGATCATAGGTGCGACTGCGAGGAGGGACGAATTGAAGGTCCTCGAGCCTCGAGGTTGGAATTTGAAACTGGCAAGAAGCCTTGAAGGGCTGTAGGAAAGCCGCGGTGCTTGGAAGGAGCAAAATTCCCAATCTTTGTATTGAAGGACAGACAGCAGAAAATTGGGGGCAGGGAATCTTTACCCCCTCTCGCACTTCAAAACTTCCAAGATCCGACTCCCGAGCCGGCAGCCCGTCCCGCATTCGTATTTAAGGCGAATTGCTACAGAAGCTGTGTCCCTCTCTCTCTGTACTTGATACCCTGGGGCCTCCATGTTATTCCTTCAGAAGTGAGCCTTAAAGTTCACACGTGTAGTTTGGAAAGGTATGGAATTCTCGCACATGTAATGAGGTGAATCAAGATGCCAATCCGCCTTCCAAGTTCCGATGGAGCTCTTTTCTGCAAAGAAATGCTTACAATTATGTTATCAAAAACGAGCGCCATATCGCTTTCACAAAAAAACAGAAATTTGGTTTAAGCCAATAGATCACGTCCTAACAGGCGAGAGTCGAGAATCGAGAATCGACACCAGCTTACAAATGCACATTTCCTAATCCATCATCTTCCAAGTTCCGATGGAGAGCTTTTTTGTGCAGAGAAATGCTTGAAATTATGTTATCGAAATCGAGCGCCATATCGCTCCGAGAAATAAACAGATATTTGATTAAACCTATAGATCACGTCTCCAGTGTCCACAGTCCATGAGAGTCGAGAGTCGAGACCAGCTTACAAATGTACCTTTCTTTTTCAACGGTTCTACTCTCATGTTTGGCTTGATTTTCAAGTACCACCACACACAGTGAATGGCGCATAGTACCAGCAGAATATCCTTGTATCATAAGGATTCATGGTTCGAATATCACATATGATTCTCGAGAACGCTTTTAAGGTATGAACGATAACACAAGGTAGGTGGGTTGTTTAAGCACTACTCTCTTAGGCTGAGGTCTTGTGTTCAACCCTCAAGCTTGACATATAATGGCTTTGCCAGTTGTCATCCAATGTGATCTTGTCTAACCCTTGTTTTGTGAGATATGGGAGGCCCCATGAGTATTATGTTCATTCATCTTTATGATTGCTCTTTCAAAGTGAAAGCTTGGGGGAATAGACGCTTGGTGAACCTCCATTTTATTAAAAAAACCACGCAAGGTTTTTTTTTAGTAAAAACAAAAGTTAAAGAGAAAAGGAAACAATACAAGCCTCTCAGAACCGATGAGAGGAAGCCCAATCACCAGCAATGTTCTGCTGATCATGAGAAACCAAAAGAGAATGGGGATCATTTAAATGGGTCGTTACAAGGTTTGAACAGATCCATACATGATTAATCTAGAAGAGGAATATATTGAGAGGAGTTTGCAACCTCATACTCTTCTTATAACCCAAAATGGAAGGGATGTGTTCTCTATATGAGCTTCAATCATCTTAGATATACTTTCAATAGCTACTTTCTTGAAACGAAAATGTGTTCCTTGTGTTTGGACAAATAGATGGTCGCAAACATAGCCAGGTTCCTAAGGGTGGTTTTACACTGAAGGTCGGAACAATGGGGGACTTAGCCACTATCACCACCTTGTGTGAATAACATGATGGATAGAGCAATCGACATAGAGATGAATGGAAAGCATAATAATATTTTGGAAAAGGATATTTGCTTTTCGTGGAAATCAATTATACAACTTCACATGTGAATGATTCTCTCATATTTTGTCAAGCATGAAGGGGGCAGATAGAAACATTTTCATTGAAATGTTTTGTGACATGGCATACACAGGCTCCACATCTGTTTGAACACATGCATACACATGGCATGTATCGATTGGTTATCACCTTCAAGATAGAAGTGGTGATGCTCTATCTAGAATGCCTCTGAGATTCCAACAAAACCATAAATTTACAAACTTAAGTATTTCTTTGTTGATGCCTGATGATGGAATCTTCTTCTCGAGATCTCGGCAATGATACTTTTGCAGTAGAAACCTAGACTCCGATGCCGCACATAGTACTTCACACAGGGCTTGTGGAATGCACAAAAAAACACACAATATGTAGACCACAAACACAGATTTCTTAGGTCATACAAATGCGATTGAACTTCTAGTCTATGGCTAACCAAGCTACTATATGTTTTATTAAAGAACATATACAAAAGTGTCTGCCAAACATTTGGCCTTTCACATGGACACTAATGGTAACAATCTCCCACTAAAGGCCAATATGGCCAAAGTGACTATGGGAGAAAAACAAAGAATGATAAAGAATACCTGAGTGTAAGTATCCAAAATATACCTCCCACCTGGTGGGCATGTTAGACAGTATACAAGTGACTGTGTAAGATCATGAATTCAAGTAACCCCCATCAAGTTACAACAATGTCGAAAGCTATCATGTGATAGAGCTATAGTCAAAGCATCTACAACATTATCTCAAGTATGAACATTCTCAAGAATAATGCACTCAATGGCTAAGCAATCTCTAATGAAGTGATATTGCACCTCAATGTGCTTGGTCTTTGCATGATAGTTTGGATTCTTAGCCAAAGCAATGGCACTCTGACTATCACAAGCAAACAAGGTACATGTTGAGGTAGACCCATATCACAAGCAAGACGAGAAAGCCGCAATGCTTCCTTACATGCCTCACTTATTGTAACATACTCTGCTTCTATGGTGGAAACAGTTGTACATTCTTGAAGACGAGATCTCCAAGAGATAGCACCTCTAACAAAATGAAAAATGTACCCTAATGTAGACTTATGATTGTCTATACAACTAGCATAATCAAAATGTATGTAACCAATAATGGATGCTTTCCCTCTACCTCATGTTTGAGTATAGAGATGTTTTTCCCACTGACTTACCTAGAGGGCTACCACCTGAGAGAGGGGACATTGACCATGCCATTGAGGTTGTTATTAACACTAACCCTATTTGCAAGCCACCTTATAGGCTTAGTGTTTGTCAGCATGAGAAGGTTGAGAGGCAATTACAGGATTATTTAGATAAGGGCTTCATTAAACCTAGTAACTCACCTTGGGCATCGCGAATGCTCCTAGTTAAAGAGAAAGATGGCTCTATGAGATTATGTATAGACTAAGAGAACTTAATAAGGTAATTATTAAAAATAGGTTTCCAATGCCTAGATTGGAAGATCTATTTGATCAGTTACATCAAGCTAGGTATTTTACCAAGCTTGACCTTAGATCAGGATATCATCAAATCAGGATTAGGGCAAAAGATGTCCCTAAGACTTCATTTAGGACTAGATATGGGCACTATGAGTTTTCGGTGATGCCTTTTGGTCTCACCAATGCTCCTGCCACTTTCATGAAGCTCATGAATAGTGTTTTATGGCCTTATCTAGGACATTTTGTAGTATACTTTTTGGATGACATTCTGATCTATAGTGCATCAGAAGAGGAGCACTTGGAACACTTGAGAAAGGTATTTCAAGTGCTAAGGGAAAATTCAGTCTTTGCTAAGGAGTCAAAGTGTGAATTTTTCAAGAAAGAGGTTAGATACCTTGGGCATATAGTCTCCCAGGATGGAATCCAGATGGATCCTGAAAAAGTAAGCGCTATTATGGAATGGCCACATCCAAGGAACTTGGAAGAGCTGTAGATCTTCCTGGGTTTATCAGGTTTCTATCAAATATTCATCAAGAATTATGCAAAATTGCTTGCCCGTCTTAAAGGGAAAGGGAAAGCCTTTCATTGGGGAGATGAACAGAAGCAAAGTATGGAGAAATTGAAAATAGCAATTGCTACAGCTCCACTTTTTCATATAGTAGATCCCAACAAACCATTTGTGGTTGAGATTCATGCGAGTGACTTTGCCATATGAGCGGTTTTAGTACAGGATGGTCGACCAGGAGCTTTTGAAATTAAGAAACTAGAACCGGCTCATAAGAATTACTCTGTCTATGAGAAGGAGTTGTATGCTATTGTCCATGCTTTGAAGAAGTGGTGTCATTATTTATATGGTGCCAAAGTCACAATATAGTGTTTGATCAAGAGAGCATTAAGTGGCTCTCTAATCAAACAGACCTTAAAGGTCGTAAGGCCCGATAGGCAAAGACCCTCAGGAGTTTGATTATGAGCTTAGGTATAGGAAGGGAAAGTTTAATGTAGTGGCTGATTCACTTAGCCGCATGCCTATGCTCAATGGACTGAGTTTTACTCATATCACTAGTGAGCTACTTGAGTCCATTAGAGGGAAATGTAGGCTTGATCCTGCATAATCCGAGATTTGGGAAGCCATAGAGAACGGGGATCGTGATATACAGGTTACACCTAGGGCGAGACACCCAGGAGTTAACAAGACTTATGATCTTGTTAAGAGGCAGTTTTATTGGCCTAGACTTCATAAGGACGTCCTAGAGTATGTGCTTAAGTGCACTAAATACCAGGTCAACAAAGCTGAAAGATTGAGGATTGGAGGACTACTCCATCCATTGGATATTCCTAATGGGAAGTGGGAGAGTATCTCCATGGACTTTATAGTTGGATTACCTAAGACACAAAGAGGGGCGCACGACTCGATCTGGGTAATTGTGGATAGGTTAACCAAAATGGCTAGGTTTATTCCGACATGTACTACAGTGAAGACACCAGAGTTGGCTAGACTCTTTGCAGAGAACCTATACCGGTTATATGGTCTTCCTTTAGACATATTTTCCGATCGGGATAGGAAGTTTAGTAGCCACTTTTGGAGAGCGATCTTCAAAAGGTTGGATACGAAACTTAGCATGAGTACGGCTGAGCATCCACAGTCAAATGGGAAAACAGAGAGGGTCAACCAAATCCTAGAGGATATGCTTTGAGCATATGTGAATGAAAGGCAAACTAATTGGGAAGAGTACTTACCTATAGTAGAGTTTGCATATAATAGTGCCAAGCACTCTTCCACTGGGCATAGTCCATTTATGCTTATGTATGGGTTTCAGCCAAGAGCTTCTTATGCAGTAGGTTTGCAAAATGAGAAAGTTCAAGCTGCAAAGGGCTTCTTGGAAGAGATGAATGATATGCTTAGGCTTGCTAAGGACAGCATTACGAGAGCTCAGGATATAGCTAGAGCCTATGCTAACCCTCAAAGAAGAGAGATCAACTTTGAGGTAGGAGAACAGGTCTATCTTAGAGTTCCATCTAGGTCTGAAACCATGAAGATGGGACCTTGTCCAAAACTATCGTTTCCCAACTTTAAATTACCTTCCCAAGAGTCTTCTTAAGGGGAAGGATATGGGGAAACAACACGGAGACATGACCATGTATTGTTATACATAGGGATATAGTGGGAGTGGTGTCCTATTATTTTTCTCCTTTTGTCAGACCTTCCAATACCATTTTTGAGGACAAAAATGGAGTTAAGGGGAAGGAAATGTAACATGGAGCATTACTCATGGTCCTTAGTAAGACGTGTGAACCACCTCTTAGCTTTTTAGAGTAAAGTACTCACTTGAGTGCCAAGTGGCACTTGTTGGAACATCAAGCTTACACTATGCTTGAGGAGGATTTGATCTACATCAAAGGCTATTGCGCCGAAAGAATATCCGTTGGAGAGTTCTTTTTCTTATGCTCATTTATTGTATTTTTTTGAGAAATTTTTGATGGTTCATTTACCGTTGTAAAAGCCTTGAGCTTACACATGTAAAGGTAGAAATATAGAGCCCAAATCCCACGAATTTGTGGTGGTTCAAGTTGCATTCAATCAAGCAATCAATCACCTAAAAGTAGATCAAACTAGATCTTCACTTTTCCTAGATTGTAGGAAAGTGAATTGATTCCCTCCAACAACCATTCCCACCTTCATTTGAATTCAAATTCCACTTGTAAAAGTCGTGGAACACTCCTAGAGTCTATATAAAGACTTGGAATTACTTGTACAATACATGGAAGCAATATACATACACTTGTGACCATCATTGTTTTGCTCCTTCAATTCTCTGCATCATCTTCTTCGCCAATAGTAATCTTGTAGAGGCTGCTGCTCTCTCTCCAAAGCTTCAAATTGAGTCCAAGATGGCTCATTGGAAAGGTATTAGTGTCTAGTTTATACCTATAAATTTTCATAGCATTGGGTTCAGTATATTGGGAGAAATCTCAGTTTTTTTATCTCCGGGTCAATCGTTACGTATTCCTGAAAAATAAGAAGTACCACCGGTGAATGTCGCATTCATTCCTATAGCATATTTTGCTTATTACTTATACTTTTGTGAATTCCATACACTCAACCCTATGTGTATCACTCCCATAAAAGGAGTTTTTCTAATTGTAATCACACTGGTCGCTATGGGCATTTGAAGTTCATTGTCTCTTCCATAGATAGTAAGTTTTTTGAGCTAGTCGACCCACGAACCTATTTGTTTTGTATCGACTTATTCTCCTTGATGCTCCAATATACATAGTGTGTTTCTTTGCACTTATTGCATGCCTATAAGGTCTATTTGAGTCTCCAAAAGCTCAAGGGCTGTTCTTGTGCCGGTTGGCTTGACCAAACTTCGTCGCTTCGAAACGCACTTTTCTACCTTCTACAAGCTTCTCCAAGTTCTTTCAATGGTATCGGAGCTAGATCAAGATGGATGACAGCTTTCCCTCAATGATCGAGAAGCTTGATCGACACAACTATGCAGCTTGGCAAATCAGGATGGAGGCCTATTTGCAAGGTAGAAATCTTTATGGAATTGTAGTAGGTGATGAAGCTATGCCTATTCCAAGATCCAAAGGAGGACCTACACAAGAGGAGACAGGTAAGCTCACACTTTGGTGCGCAAGGGATGCTCAAGCAAGGTCATACATACTAAACTCTATCTCTGACTTTCTATTACCACATATTCGATGATGCAAGACATCTCAAGAGACTTGGGATGCCCTCAAGACTTTCTTTTCTGCTAGTACCAAAGCAAGAAAGAATCATCTTTGGAACGAGTTCAAGCAAATGAAGAAGACACCTAAACAGACCATCACAGAACTTGTTACCAAGGTCAAGGAGGTTGCAGATCAGTTAGCATCCATTGGAGAGCTGATTGAAGAAGAGGTCATCATGAGGCAAATTCTCAATGGCATTCGAAGTGATAAGCAATGGCAATCCTTCACGACGGCTTATGATCTCATCATGGATGTGCAAACTCCAGACTTCAACATCTTTCTTGGACAACTCTTCAATCAAGAAGCCAACAATAGCATAAAGGAAGGTAACTCTTATCATGGTAATTCAAGTAGTGCTCTATATGCAGATAAGAAGGATAAGAAGCGAAAAGGCAAGAAGAAGGAAGAAGATGAAGAAGAGACCTCCCAAGCCAACTTTGCAAGCAAGAGCAAGTGGAAAGGGAAGAAGAAAGGACCAAAGCAAGACAAAGCCAAAGGTCAGAATGTTCAACCTTGTGCCATATGCGAAACCACACCACTCAGAATTGTTGGTTCAATGGGAAGACCCAGTAAGGAAGTGGAAGAGGTGGATATGGCAGCAATAGAGGCAGAGGTGGACACAACTTCAACAATAACAATAGAAGCTATAATAGAAGGGACTACAACAATTATTCAGAAGATCAATCACATGAAGACTCATTGCTTCTTATGAATCTAAGCCACAAAGAAGGTAAAGAAGATGATAATTTGTTCTACATAGATTCAGGATGTTCGAATCATGTTGTAGGCAACATTGCTCTTCTATCTGATTTGGAAAGTCCAAAGCATAGACATGAAGTGCAAACAGGGGATGACACAAAGCACAATGTGGAGAAGATTGGTAATGTCAAAGCTTTCAATGGTAGGACAAACATTCTAAGTAAGGTTCTCTATGTACCCACTATCACTAAAAACCTAATAAGTGTAGGCCAAATAATTGAAAAAGGCTTGCAAGTTAGGTTCACCCAACATGGAGCTTTTGTAGAAGATCCATGTCAAGGCTTCAAAAAAATAGCCCGAGGTGAGAAGCATGGTAGGCTCTTTACTTTTGAAGTAGGAGAAACCACGAACATAGCTCTATTCAACTTTGGGTCTCAAACCCTAAGTGAGCTTGAAGTGTGGCATAAGAGAATTGCTCATGTGAATGAAAGAACCTTGAAGGATATATGCAGGGATCAAAGTGTTCTAGGACTGCCGAACATATCAAAGCAACACATGATCAACATGTGTGATGCATGTGAGATTGCGAAGGCACAAAGACAACCATTCAACCACACAGGCTACATCCACAACAACTTATTGGACTTAGTACATACAGATGTATGGGGATCAAGTCAAGAACCTTCATTGGCAGGATCAAGGTATTATGTCTCATTTATTGACGACCATAGTAGATGGACTATTCTATACTTTATCAAGAGTAAGAATGAAGTGTTTGATTGCTTCAAGAAGTATCTTGCACATGTGGAGAATCAAACAAGTAGATCACTAAAGAAGCTCAGATTTGATGGAGGGGGAGAATACTTCTCCAAAGAGTTTGATGAGTTCTTGTAGGAAAAAGGTATCAAAAGGGAAGTGACTACTAGGTACTCTCCTCAACTAAATGGAATTGCAGAGAGGAGAAACAAGAAATTGGTTGGATCAGCCTGAACAATGCTTGAAGAGAAGAAATTGCCACATTATCTATGGGTAGAAGCTATTTCAACTGCTGTGTACCTTGTCAATAGACTACCATCCAAATCACTTCAAGGTATGATTCCTTATGAAGCATGGCATGGAAGAAAAACCTAGTCTTGGACATTGCAAGGTTTTTGGTTGTTTAGCTTATGTTCATGTACCATCACAAATAAGAGGTAAGCTAGATGAAAGGGCAACAAAGGCAGTGTTTATTGGATATGATTCAACTCAGATGGGTTACAGGTTCTTCAATCCTTCAACCAAGCAATTCACCACAAGTAGAGATGTTGTGTTTGAAGAACACAGGTCTTGGTATGATGAAGACAAACAAAAGGTAACACTACCATATGATCTTGATTCTGACTCTCATAAATTAGGAAGCAAGAATGGTACATAGGTCCAGGATCCAAGAAGTGATACAGACGATGAACAAGATGAAAGGGAAAAGGATTACAAGCTGTGGAAGTCAAGAGGCAAAGCAAAGATGCAAGAGGTTGAAGAATGCTCCAAACAAGCACCTAGAAGATCAGCAAGAGAGAAGAAACAACTAGAAAGGTATGGATGTTACGAAGCATTCAATAGTGACTTGGCAAAAGACTCTATTTCAGAGGAACCCTCAACCTATGAAGAGGCAAAGGGAAACCCTAATTGGGAAAAGGCCATGAACGAAGAGATAGATGCATTGAAAGAGATGGACACTTGGGATTTGGTTCCAATGTCGCCGAATCAAAAGGTATTTGGTTGCAGATAGGTATATAAAGTTAAAAGAAATTCAGATGGATCAGTTTGCAGGTACAAGGCAAGATTAGTTGCCAAAGGATGCTCACAGACTCATGGTATAGACTATGAGGAAACATTCTCACCTGTTGCAAAGATGACTAAAATCAGGACATTGATAAGTGTAGCTGCTGCAAGGAATTGGAGACTCCTCCAACTTGATGTGAAAAATGCATTCTTAAATGGTTGGATAAGTGAATAGGTATACATGTCACAACCACCAGGTTTTGAAAACCCTAATCATCCATCTTATGTTTGCAGACTTAAGAAAGCATTGTATGGATTGAAACAAGCTCCTAGAGCTTGGAATTACAGGTTGGTTACATATCTTCAAGATCAAGGGTTCAAAGCTAGCAGCTCAGATCCCTCTCTATTCATCAAAAGGGATCACAATGAGGTTATCTATCTATGTGTATATGTAGATGATATTATTGTGACAGGTGATGATCTAAATGGCATTCAAAGGATCAAGAGACACATGCAAGAGGAGTTCAAAATCAGTGACCTAGGTGAGCTCACATATTTCCTAGGTATGCAGGTGATATATACAGATGAAGGAATGTATTTGACTCAAAGAAGATACATTCAGGATCTTCTTCTTAAGTTCAAAATGGAGAACACTAAGCCTGCAGGTACACCTTTGGAGATGAATCATAAACTAAGTGTTTATGAAAATTGAAGACATTAAATAGTATCAAAGTTTGGTAGGTAGCTTGATATATGCTACTCATACAAGGGCATGCATCTCATATAGTGTGGGAGTGCTTAGTCAGTTCATGCGCTCACCGAGAAGACCACACATGGATGCGGCTAAGAGAGTAATTAAGTATCTCAAAGGTACAATCAACGAAGGTATATTCTATCCTTACTCTTCAGATTTGGATATCAAAATCTATTTAATTGCAGATTGGGCAGGAGCTAAGGATGATAGAAAAAGTACATCTGGTTACTTAGCATTTGTAGGTTCGAAGCTAGTGTCATGGAGTTCCAAGAAGCAACCAACAGTTGCTTTATCCTCAACTGAAGCAGAGTACAGAGGCTTGACCATAGCAACTCAAGAGGCAATATGGTTAAAAGCATTATATACAGATTTGGGACTTGTGAGTTCCAAACCTCACATATTTGGAGATAATGTAAGTTCCATGCATCTAGCGGCAAATCCTATTTTCCATGCGAGAACCAAGCACATAGAAGTCCATTACCACTTCATCAGGGAGAAGCTCATGCCAAAAGAGATTGACATTTCTTTTGTTCCAACTGAAAAGCAAGTAGCAGATATGATGACTAAGGCACTTGATGGAATAAAGCTTTGTAGATTCAAAGCTATGGCAGGTATTCAACCTATCAGAGAATGAAGACTCAAGCATACTTTAGCTTGAGGGGGAGTTGTTGGAACATCAAGCTTACACTATGCTTGAGGAGGATTTGATCTACATCAAAGGCTATCGCACCGAAAGAATATCCGTTGGAGAGTTCTTTTTCTTATGCTCATTTATTGTATTTTTTTTAGAAATTTTTGATGGTTCATTTACCGTTGTAAAAGCCTTGAGCTTTACACATGTAAAGGTAGAAATATAGAGCCCAAATCCCACGAATTTGTGGTGGTTCAAGTTGCATTCAATCAAGCAATCAATCACCTAAAAGTAGATCAAACTAGATCTTCACTTTTCCTAGATTGTAGGAAAGTGAATTGATTCCCTCCAACAACCATTCCCACCTTCATTTGAATTCAAATTCCACTTGTAAAAGTCGTGGAACACTCCTAGAGTCTATATAAAGACTTGGAATTACTTGTATAATACATGGAAGCAACATACATACACTTGTGACCATCATTGTCTTGCTCTTTCAATTCTCTGCATCATCTTCTTCGCCAATAGTAATCTTATAGAGGCTTCTGCTCTCTCTCTCTCTCTCTCCAGAGCTTCAAATTGAGTGCAAGATGGCTCATTGGAAAGGTATTAGTGTCTAGTTTATACCTATAAATTTTCATAGCATTTGGTTCAGTATATTGGGAGAAATCTCAGTTTTTCTATCTCCGAGTCAATCTCTACGTATTCCTGAAAAATAGGAAGTACCACCGGTGAATGTCGCATTAATTCCTATAGCATATTTTTCTTATTCCTTATACTTTTGTGCATTCCATACACTCAACCCTATGTGTATCACTCCCATTAAAAGAGTTTTTCTAATTGTAATCATGTTGGTCGCTATGGGCATTTGAAGTTCATTGTCTCTTCCATAGATAGTAAGTTTTTTGAGCTAGTCGACCCGCGAACCTATCTGTTTTGTATCGATTTATTCTTCTTGATGCTCCAAAGTACATAGTGTGTTTCTTTGCACTTATTGCATGCCTATAAGGTCTATTTGAGTCTCCAAAAGCTCAAGGGCTGTTCTTGTGTTGGTTGGCTTGACCAAACTTCGTTGCTTCGAAACACACTTTTCTACCTTCTGCAAGCTTCTCCAAGTTCTTTCAACACTCACGTGAGGGACCATGAGTCATACTCATTGTTGATTACTAGAGAGGAATTAAAGGATAGACACCATGCAGCTGGGCGGCATATTGAACATCGATCTCCGTGTGTGAGTCACGAGCATCCTCAAGATTTGTAGTTGTAGATAGCAAAACGGGAGGACTTCTCAAGGAGAGTACAACAAAATTTCTATCACGATTATCTCAATCGGATCTAGTAGGATAGGACAGAGAGAGATTTAACACTAGCATTGGCCATGGGACTAGGGATAGAAGTCTTGTCAGAAGCCTAGTATATTCCTTGTAGGGAAGACCTCCTAATACATGCCTGTAATGCACTCAGGTGAAAGTTATCCGAAATACCAAAATGATAAACATCCTTGGAAAGTAAGCAGTGCACCTGAGACACCACCACGTGGTAATAGTGAAGGCAAATCATCTAAGGGAGAAGGTGTAACACGAACCAATGGGTTCATGCCACAACACTTTCTTATTTCTAGGTTACAAAACATATTGGAATTGAACCCAATACAATTCAGTGAGAGTTTGGTGAGTGGCTTCGGTACCGAAGTCGGAGACAATCCGGCATCATCCGATAGCGGTTCAAAATCAGGTTCGATGTTCAGTGGCAGTGGCTTGGGTTCTGGTGGTACTACCAAATTCGGTGGTGTTCTGGTGTCTACTCAAACGACCAGAGGAATTAATGAGGAAACTAGTAGATCTATTGGGACTCTGGAGAAAACTATGAATTTTAATCCTGAACCAAGCAGTCATGTTGAGCAACTAGTACAAGACGAACCCTTAACCTGGGGAAGCAATAGTAGGGTCTCGGTCATTGATTACCCATCAAAAGAGTGGGATCCTGCACATTTCTTCAAATTTACATTTCTGAAAAGTTTGTTTCTCAACCATAAACTAGCAGAAAGAGGGAACACCAGTGAGTCAGTACCACCGGAAGGGTCAACGGAGAGCTGTGTAATAGGTCAACCTATAGAATCCTTTGATATGCAAGATTTTGAACAACTAGCAGATCCCAATCCCGACGTTATGGAAGAATAGCAATAGCAACAGCAACAACAACAACAACAACACTAGGGTGGTCATCGGAGGCCCTCTACTATGGCGGTTACCTATGCAAAGTTTGGAGGTTTCCCTAGTGATGATCCAGATGCACACGTATGTACTTTGAAGATTAACTATGCAGTACTGGATAACCTGGCGGACCCAACATACAAAGCTATAGTGTTCCAATTGACTTTGGTGAATGAAGCAGCTCGACAGTTGATGGAGTATGATATTAACCATTTCAGGCTGTATGATGAGGTGAATAATGCTTTCTTACAATGAGGTGAAGAAAAATGATGTGTAGATCTTCGATTACTTACAAAATAACCAGCAAAAACCAGATCAGAGTGTGCACGAATATGCCACCTTGTTCCGCACCCACTTATGATAGTTGCCACCAACTCATGCGAATCAGTCGGATGAGGTAATAATGCAATGGTTTATTAATGGATTGAACCCCGAATCGAAATAGGTTATGATTATTCGTTGTGTTGGGGGGACGACCCTTGATGCAGTAATCACCATGGCACTCCAATTAGAGCACAAGGTGGGTGGCTTCGCAGAAGACCTAGAATGGTTAAATGTTGGTAAAAGTAAATATGATGATCCATTAAAGCAGATCTACTATACAAATGTAAAAACCTAGACATGTTGCGAATAATTGCACTTTTAATCAGATTTATATTGCAATCTGCAATACTGCTAGCCATGCCATAGAGGCTTGTACATATAATACAAAGACTCAAAATAGACTAACTGTGAACGCCATTCTACAAGAATAGGGGCAACAAGTGACCAGCTATGTACCACCACACTTGAGAAATACAACTTATACTAATTATACTAATTACAGAGGTGGATGCACAAGATATTTTAATTGGACTCATTGGAATGGGGACCAAGCTGATTGTAGTACGGGCTTACCTCCGCCAGTTTGTCATTTGTGCGAAGAAGTGGGACACATCCGAAGGCACTGTAAGGATGCTCAAGAGTATGATAAAGGAAAGAAGGAGAGGCAGAGCCCAATGGCAAACATGGTTCACATTTCAGCTGTTGATATGCAGGCAATAGCGGATCAGATCCGTTCAGGTAAGATACTCCACCCAGTAGAAGAAGTCTTTGAACCAGGTGTAAAAGAGCAACAATGCACATTTGCTAAGGCATCTAGATGGGCCATAAAAGAACCACGAGTCTTTCCCAATCTTGTACTAGTTACTCGATAGAAAGCTAGGCAAGCAGAAAAATCCACAACGGACTTGGTTGAAGTTTGATCAGTGACCTCACTGGAATCATACTAGAATTGGACAGTCGAAGTAGAGCCTGGGACATTTTATCCAAAGCTTTGATTACTATTCCCTTGGGATAGATTCTAACTTTGCTACTAGGTATTCGACAACAATTTCAATAGCAGATTGATCCCAGCTCAACTCGCGCACCATCCACAGCTACAATCAGTCCAGAAGTTGACTCTATGATAGACCATATTGTCCCCTTAATCACTATGTGGTTCAAAAATCATAAGATTTCTCAGGTATTAATTGATGGAGGGTCAAGAGTGAATATTGCCAAGGCGGCAATCTATAAAAAGTAGGGATGGACCCATATCAAACCTGTTAACTTTTTTGTGCATATGGCCGATCAGTCTCGAATCCATCCAGTCAGGTTAGTCTAGGACATTCCTATTACCCTACATGGAGTAGTATTTAAAATGACCCTCGTACTAGTGGACTTGCCCAAATAGAGTTTGGATTACAATTTGTTATTTGGTAGGGCCTTGGCTGAAACAGGGCAAAGTATTACAAGATTGGTCTTCCCAGGAACTTATTTTTAAATGTAACCACCAAAAATATGTGGTTTTCCTTGATGATATGAAGCCTTGTGACCTTCACACATGGCCTTATGTTGCAGAACTAGTGCATATGCTAGAAGGTTTGTCCGACAATGAGGAGGAGGCATTTTTAACTACTAACCAGGATTTGTTGTCTTTGGGAACAATCGATCTACAACAAGTGCTGGACAATTGGTCTCTGATGACCTGCATGGTGCAGCCACTCATGGATGATGCTTCTAAGGAAACTGAGAATTTCTTAGGTTCTTCGAATATGACACAATTGTTTCAATCACCAAAAGACTTCTCTATGTCCCGACAGTTCTATGTGTGGAAGATCAATTAGTAACTTGTAAATTAGGAGAGGAAGTTAACCAACACCCAGTAAAGATCAAAGCCATATTGACTTCTATGTTCTAGGAGGGATTGCTCACCCTACGAAAAGAATTTACTGATGTTTTTGCCTAGGATTATCGTGATATGAAGGGCTTGGATCCTCATATTGACCAACATCGAGTAGTTTTGAAACCGAAGGCAAGGCCCGTTGTCGTCGAGATTTTCTCTCCTCTCTCACTCATGAAGGCCTACAAGAAACACATTTGGTGAAGGTAGCCAGAATTCCCTGAGAAGTCCAAGATGCATCAAGGATGTCAAAGGGAGTTCACATGCAAACTTTGGAAGAAATCGAGCAAATCCAGGGTAGTGGTCAAAGCTGGTCAAACTTTGGAAATTAGGGCAAAATTTTCAATGTCTCCAAATCACATGAAAATTCATATACTTGTAAAGCCTATCAAAGCAGTCTATAGCCCGAATTTCACATGAAAATGGATTTTCTAACACATTGATATGCCATGTGCATTTTGTAAAAAATATAATTTTTCCACTTAGACCCTACAAAATCTTGTATAGGAATTTTTGTTAGCCATATGGTTTGGCATGTATAAAGAGCATATGAGCCTACATATTTGTACAAAGTTTCAAGGCTATCAGAGCTTCCTAGACACCTTAATGCCACCTTGCAAGCTTCCAAATGTAGTCAAACTTATACAAGGGAGATTCAGATGGGAGTTTTTTTTTGCATATTCCTAAAGGAGGCCTTTCAAAACATAGCCCTACAAATTTTTATCTTCATCAAAGGATATTTGAAGGGTCAAAGAGCACAAAATCCAATTTTCAAGGTCACCATAGTTTCTTAGAATAAGAAAATTGGAGGCTTGAAGGGCTGCCACATGGCAAACAATGATTGAACCATGTTGTAGAGTCAAGATGAGCTCATATTCAAGGGTGGAGATGCACTAAAGGATAAAGCAAGGAGGATCCACGAGTTTTTTCACCGGATAAGTCTTTTTTGATGATCAAAGATCAATAATGCAAAGTTTCTCAAAAAATAGTGGCTTATCTTATCCAAATTGATGTCAGCACTGATCGGACGGTCTAGATCAGCCCCAGATCCAATGGTGGAGAATGAAGGCGCCTATTTTCCTCCCCTTTGCCTTAGAATCATATAAAGAACTAATCCTTACCATCCATTTGATAAATCCAATGGTTGTAATCAAAAGAAGCTGATCTTAGGGTTGAGAGTTGATTTCTCTAGATCCAAGGGCCCAAATTCATTCAAAAAACTATATAAACCCCCCTCCAAACTCCTAGAGCATCATTGTTAGGCATCCATAGGGCCCTTGCTAGGACATGGTTTCCTTGAGATGATCACCCTCAGTTGAGCGTGTGAGGATCCAAGGTGAGCTAGTAAGAGCATAGTTCCTAGATTCAAATTTTAGACTTCCTCTCTAGGATAGGCTCATAAACCCAATATTTCTTTCTTTGCTCACCCTCAATGGAGTGTGTGAGTGAGTTAGAGCTGGTTTTATGTGTCTTCGAATTCTTTAGAAACACATTACGATCCTAGAAAGACATAGGGTCAATGAAGTGGGACCTATCCTCTTACGTGTGACATTCGGTTGACCTATCATGATGAGAGGGTCGTGCGGACCACCTTTGACCAGTAGAATGCTTAGCTTGACGTTTCACAACATTCATGTATATGTTTATCATAACAAGATCTTCTAATTCATGTCTCATGTCTCTTATCTCTTTGTCTCTTATATGTTTTTACATGTCACATTCTATCTCTTTCTATGTGTGAGAAGGCTCCGTAGTATTGCGTTGAACCAGTGAGGATGATCCTTTAAGGTTGAGAGTATAATTTTCTATTCATTTTTTACATCATGAACCACATGCATTCATACCACCCACAGAAACCCATGCTTATGAATTGATTTTCGAAAGTGTATAAGAAGCTCCATTTGTGGACCATTCTTCCTTTCAAAAGTTGATTCATGTGTGTGGTTTTCTATTTGTTTTCATCATGCATACATCCACAAGAAATCATGCTTATGAATTGATTTTGGAAAGTGTATAAGAATCTCCATTCGTGGACCATTCTTCCTTTCAAAAGTTGATTCATGTGTGTGGTTTTCTTTTTGTTCTCATCATGCATACATCCATATGTTCCCCTTTCATAATTAAATCATGACATCTCTCCTCCTCATACCCAACTTCATCTTCACCTTCACATTTTTATCACAAAGACCTTCCAACACTTACTAGCTTCATACACTCTGCGTGTGCCACGACCGGACCCGATCCACCAGGATTGCGATCACCTCCACATTTGAACCCGACGTGAAACGCTTCGTGGCATTTGATTTTGATCATGTTGGGAGGTTGTGATCCATATTTTTTGGTTTCATATTTTTCATCCTCATCATATCATCATCATCATTCTTGATTGTTGCACTGGATTTCTCACAATATTGTGCACATCTTCGTCGTGAAGTAAATGCATTTGTGAGAGATCTAGAACATCGTGCATCACTCACTTATTCACATAAGATGGAGGAAGGATTTAAATCTCTTATTGTTGAGAAACAAGGCCAAAGAATAGTCTCTTCTATGTTAAGAGAGAAGGGAAAATTCAATGGCATCAACATTACAAGCTACTTAGATTTATTTGAAGAGCAAGCTATGATTTTTGGTCTTCGTGAAGATCTTTTTAATATCATTCTTTGAACAAATTGTTGATAGCTCTATCATAAACCGTGTCACTCAATATGATAGTCTTCCTTGGAGTGGTTTTAGAAAGGAGATGCTCAAAGAATTCTATCTTGAAGATTATAGTCAACATAATCGGGTTGGATTCTTACGATGGGTCAATTCCCCAAAGCCTAGTAGCTCTATTACTCATTTACAAAATGAGTATATTAGACGCTATGAACAACTTCCTAATGAGGACAAGATAACTTTGGAACCTGATCTTGTGATCAATTTTCTTAAGCTTCTTCATCCTGAAACTCGTAGGGAATTTGAACGGCGATTAGAAGAGCTGGATAAGTGTTATGGTCTTACTGACAATTGGCAAAAAGTGCATAAATTAGTAGAGGATGTAGCCCATAGACATCAAAGACAATCCATGCTTTATGAGCAAACTAGTCTTCCTCAAGCTATCCTTCCACAAACTAAGGAGCAAGTTAGAGAACAATCCCATGCTATGCTTTTTGACTCTACTCCTATTCCTCAAATGATGGAGCCTATTCAAGGTTTTAAAGTAGAGCCAAATAAAAGTGTAGTTGAACAATCTCAAGTGGAAATTCTCACTGCTACACAATCCAATTTGGCCAAGAATATAGATGCTTTACAATCTAATTACACCAAAACTTTCCAAAATCAAATGAACCCAATGTCTTTTCAAGAGCCTAATCAACATGTTATAGCTACCAATCAAAATCCACAAGTAGCTCCTATGCAAGTATATCTCAAGTTCCTCCGATGCATAATCCTTCAATGCAAAATCCTCATCCTCATGTGCAAAATCCTCAAATGTATCAAAACATGTATCTTCAAGCTTCTCAAATAGCTTTTCATAATCCTCAAAATCAAAATTTTCAAAATCATCAACCGTATACTATGGAAGCTCCTCTTGCACCTCAAGTACCACATGTTGCTCCCCAAGCTCCTCAAATACATCAATTGCCTTATCAAAATCCTAATTATCCTGTTCAAGCAATGATACCTTATCAACAAAATCCTCAATTTCAAAATTTCCCACCACAAGTTAATCAAAATCCTCAAAACCAAAATGGTTTTGTGCGTGGCCCTCGTAGGTGTCCTTGGTGTGATTCATTAGAGTACTTTTTGAGAGATTGTGAACTATTGAAGGCTACTAAGGAGCAACAACTAGTAATAGACATAGACAAGAAAATCTGTGACTATCAATCTAGGCTACCTTTGCAAGGAAATTATGGTAAGGGAGGAATGAAAAAACACTATGAAAATATAACCATAATGAACGTAGGAACTAGAGGAGTGAAACTAGAAGCTCTTGATGAACAAGAAGTAGAATCAAGTAAACCAACAAAGGAAGTTGACTTTTCCATAGAGGCTTTAGTAAGAGCACGAGATGAGATTATGAGAATAACGTCTTAGCAGTCACCGATAGAAGATCAATCTCTTATTTCTCACATATCCAATGTAGAAGAAAAATGAAAAAGAGATGAAGCTGAGCCTAGTGAAAGAAGAGTGACTCAAAAACAAACCTCAGAGGGAATAGAAACAATCATAGAGCAGGGAGAAATATCACAATGAAAAGATAAAAAACAAGAATCACAACCCAATGAACAAAAACAAGAGGAGAAACAAAAAGGGAAGAAGTCAAAGCAAAGAAAAACAGAACTAAAGCCTTTAGATAAATAAGAACAATCAAAACAAACTGAAGACCAAACACAAGAACATGAACAAAAACAAGATCCTGAGCAAAAACAAAAAAAACCAAAGAGAAAACCTAAAGCCATCTTGATTTTAGAAATTGGGAGAAAAATAGATCCTATGGAGATTTTAGATGACATTTTGCTTAAGAGTCAAGTGACTATGGCTTTAGAACAAGTTTTCTCTATTGCAAAGCCTGTTTTTAAAGATAACTTTATCGGCCTAATTGAAAGGAAGAGGTTTCCGCTTAATCTAGATACTGAGATGCAAGATTCTCTAGATCAAGATCAAGCTATGAATGAAGCCTTAAACTTTGATGAATCTGATGAAGAGGGCTTTGATGATAATGAAGTAAATGTTAATAAAAATTTCTTAGGACCTATTCAACCTAACCTTGAAAATCATGAAAACAATCCTGAAAGTCACTTTAAAAGAAAATTTTGGTCTAGAGGTACATCAAAGATGCATGTTAAAATAGGAAATGATAAGAACACTATCACTGTAAATGCATTAGTACATTTCAGTTCCGAAATCAATGTGATTTCAAGAGAAGTCTATGATAAGTTTCGATGGCCCATAGATAAAGACTGTGGATGGCATATGAGAATTGCAAATAATGGTGTAGGTACCTTGTATGGAGCTTGTGCTAGTGTGCCCATATCCATAGGAGGAATCACAGAAGAGTTTCACTTTTTTATTCAAGATAATTTCTCCTATGAAGTTCTCTTAGGTCAACCCTTTATTTGTGAGAGTCGTATGGAAACTAAAGCCATGGATGACGGGTCTACCTATGCTAGATTTAAGTCTAAGGATGGAATGCAATCACTTCAAGTCATGACGGTAGGAGTGAATCATCCTAAGAATCGATTGTCAATTAGAAAGAAACCTATTGTTACTCAGGGTCATGAGCATGCTTCTAGTGATTGTGCACCTCGATTCATGTTTGGAGCTACATATGATCAAAATTTCGGATAGAATCCATTGTTGAGCGGGACAATAGTGGATATTGGTTTGACATCTCACATCCAACCAACATGTACAATAGTTTATCACTTTGTTTTCCACATTCTAGATTAGATTTTCTTCATAAGAGTCAATTGTCCAAGTCTTTTATAAAAAAAACCCAAAAAAATTATAAAAATAACAAAATCATGGAACATAATGAGAACATCCAGCATGTGATTGAAACATCTCATTGTTTCTCGACTCTTGAGGAGTTAGAGTTATGTCTTCAACAAAATTCTAATTCCCATATTATTCTTCTTTCTTCCCTTGATGAGTATGCTCTTATCTAGGAATATGCTCTCAATGTTGACAAGTGCTCAAAATTTAACCAAACACATGATGCCTTAGTTGAAACAAAGTATAAAAGTGTAGACAAAAAAAATCAAACCCATAGCTCAACCATTACCTCAAGGAAGTAATGAAAAAATCATTGATGTAAAAATGATCCAATTCTTCGGGATAAGAAAAACATAGGACATACATTCACGGATGAGACAATCAAATAGGTGAAAATTGGTAGAGATGATGACTTTCTTTTGCCAGCAGAGAGAGATAAATTTAAGAGAGTCATACATAGTCATGGAAAAGCCTTTACTATGTATCCTCACGAGATTGGTTGTGTGGATCCTAAGCTAGTTGCACCCATGATAATCTTTACTATTCCACATATTCCATGGAATCTTCGCCCTATACCAGTTCCAAAGGCTCACTTACTTGAGCTAATGAAACTACTTAAGGAGAAGATAAACATGAGAATTTTAGAGCCATCTTTTGCACCTTACTCAAATCGATGGTTCACTGTGCCTAAAAAGAATGGGAAACTACGTTTTATTCAAGATCTCCAACCCGTCAATAAAGTCACCATAAGGAATGTAGGAACAGGACCAATTGTAGATGAGTTTGCTTAATCATTTTCAGGACACTCTATCTATTCAATGGGTGATTTATATTCCGGATATGACCGATTCCAATTAGCAATTGATAGTCGTGACATAACCACAATGAAAACTCCTTTAAGCTTAGTGCGAATGTGTACTTTACCTCAAGGAGCGACTAATTTTGTGGCTCATATGATGAGTGCTATGAATATGGTCTTACATAATTTTATCCCTCATATAACTATGCCATTCATTGATGATATTCCAATTAAAGGGAGTGAGGAACGTGTAAAGGACATTACTTTAGACTCATCTGGATGTCGTAAATTTGTTCTTGATCATATCTCTGATTGTGAAAGAATATTTCAACGATTTGAAGAGGTAGGTCTCACATTTTCCATAGAAAAATTTATTTTTGGTGTCAACGAGGTTCTTATTGTTGGACATTTATGTGCTCATTATGGTCAAAAGCCATACCCACAAAAAGTTGATGCCATTAGCAAGATTTCTGAAACATGTAACAACACAAGTGAGGTACGCAGATTTATTGGTGCTTGCATCTTTTATGTTATTTGGATCCCACACTTTGCTCATGTTGCTCATTGTCTCTATGACTTGTTGCGGAAGAAACGAAATTTTATTTGGACTGACAAACATATGATCTATTGTCACAAGTATATCAAAGAAAAAAGAAGTAAAGGAAGCTCTCACTATCTACCAGCAAGAATTTTTTTGTCAGGAGCCAAAAAGTCTAGGAGGGGAAGAATGTTGGAAGAAACATTTTTTGAAGAGAAATATTTGTAAAATGTCAAAAAATTATAGAAATATTTATGCAAATGATGTAAAAATGAGGAAGAGTCTTCCTCATGTAAATTAGAATCATATGTATTTTTTCTAGAATTTTTGGAAGCTCTTTGATAGCATATTTTTAGATTAGAAGGGAAAATGACCAAAAATCAAGTGTGAAAAGGGACACTTGAAAATGTATAAAAGATAATTTCCTCTATTTTGAGAGGGTTGGTTGTATTATTTGTGCTATCCAAGTAATTTGAAGAGCTCTCCTTGCAGAAATCGTGTTTCTTCCTTTCAAGTACTTTCTTTAGATTTGTTGAGTCTATTCTATGTGTGATCCATGGAATTTGCAAGCTTCTATTGTGTATTTCTGATTAATGTGTATGAAGAGAGGTGATTCTTGATGTATGGAGTGAGAAAGTGCTGAAGAATAGAACTGGAGATGGAAATTGTCAATTTTCATATAATCACGATTGTGTCATCTGAAGGTTACAGGTATCATTTTTTAGATTTGACTTCATAATTGTGTTCTGCTGAGAAGATAACACACTTTAGGCACCAAGATCATTGGAAATGATGTAGTATTGCTCAAGATAATGAAAACCCTAGAAAATTCTCTTCATCTTTATTATTTCTCAGAAATCCAATCATATTTCTCTTATTTTTTGGATTCCATCATCTACAAGGGGCTGTGGTCTTTGTATACTTCCCCGATTGACAAATGTAAGATGTATTGTTGATTCTTTATGCTAAAACGATTGGAGAGGACAACTCCAAAGGGTAACAACAAACAAAGACCAAGCCTATGCACCTGTAGTATTTCTTGACGAAGAGTTTGAACCTCATGGTTGGGCAAAAATTCTAGCAACAATGGATGTAGCCATCAATGAAGAAGAATGGACACTGCACTATGACGAGGATGGCTATGACATTTTACTTTTCACAATAGAGCCAATCATGTGCGATCCGGTCATTGAAGAATGTGAAACAAACACTGATGCATTCAAGGATGCAAGTGACTCCGATCTAGAGTCAATCATTATGGACCCACTTTTTGCATCACATGAAGAATACCTCTATGAGGTAGAAGCTCACCCTTAGAGACATGAAGAGATTACCAACGATGTGAGGTTAACCACACAAGTGGCCGCCAGGAGTGAAGGCAAGAAAGGGAAGAAGAAAGAAGTCACACCAGAAGAGGAAGAATCTTTGTTTGAGGTCCCTGAAAATTTTAAGAAGTATGAGATAGACGATAGGAGAGTCCTGATAAGAATGCCTAAATTCGAGGCACAATCCGCAGAGGCCTATGATAATAAAGAAATCACCAAGAAAATTGTTGTAGCCATAGAAGAAGGAGAGGAAAGATGCACGTACATTGGACATGACCTGACGATAGAAGAAGAGCAATAGTTGATAGCTTTGCTAAGAGAGTATAGAGATGTATTCGCTTGGAGCTACAAGGACTTGAAAGGTGTAGATCCTGACATATGCTCACACACTATCCCCATGATTTCAGATGCCAAACCCTCTAAGCAAAAGCCATACACATATAATGACAATTATGCTGCCAAGATCAAAGAAGAGATAGATAGCTTGGTTGAAGCTGGATTCATCTATGAAATTGAGCACACTGAGTGGGTATCTCCCATTGTAGTTGTGCCCAAAAACAATGGAAAGTTACGTGTGTGCATTAATTTGAAGAAAGTTAATGCAGCCACCATTCGAGATAACTATTTGCTTCCAATCATTGAGCATCTCCTAGAAAGAGTAGCAGGCAAGGAAGTGTACAGTTTCCTTGATGGATTCTCTCGCTACAATCAAGTGGCCATTGCACCAGAAGATCAGCATAAGACGGCTTTTGCCACAGTGGGGCATATTTGCTTTTTGGGTAATGCCATTTGGGCTTACCAATGCTCCTACAACCTTCCAAAGATTGATGGGCCATGTATTTAGAGAATTCTTGAGGAAGAATTTGGAAGTCTATGTTGATGATCTTTGCGCTCATTCCAACATTAGACAGACCCATATACCTGAACTCAAACAAATCTTTGATGAATGTGGAGAATATCAAGTCTGCTTGAACCGAGAAAAGTGTGTTTTCATGGTCAGTCAAGGCAAGATTCTAGGACACATTGTGTCAAAGAACGACATATCCACTGACAAAGAGAAAGTGAGAGCCATTGCAGAACTACCTAGGCCAAGGAATGTCAAGGAAGTACAAGCTTTCATGGGGCATTGTGGTTATTATGGACGTTTCATACACATGTATGCCATCATTGCAAAGCCTCTGTATGGACTTTTGACTAATTTTGAGTGGATTGATGAATGTGAGAAATCTTTCAATGAGCTTAAACGGCGATTGTGTTCAGCACCAATCTTGACAACCCCAGATTGCAACATGCCTTTTCATGTTCACGTATCCAATTATGCTATTGGATGTGTGCTTGCACAACCTACCGATGAAGGTAATATGGATCTTCCAATTGCCTATGTTAGTAGACAGTTGAATGCAGATGAACAAAACTATACGACCACCGAACAAGAAGGATTAGGCATGGTATATGCGGTTAAAAAGTTTAGACACTATTTGCTTGAAAATAAGTTTAAATTTTTTACTGATCATCAAGCATTGTTGTATTTGGTAAACAAGCCATGCAATACATGTAGATTAGTAAGATGGTTTCTCTTACTAATGGAATATGACTTTGAGGTTGTGGTGAGGAAAGACAAGACTAACCTGAGAGCAGATCATCTCTCGAGGCTCACATCTGGAGAGGCCCCACAAGGAGTATTAGATGACCTTCCTGACGCTTACTTGTTTAATTTGGAAGTTGTACCTCAATGGGCTAAGTCATTAGGAGGTGGTAAAAGCCCAAAAGTACCATATCATGGCAGGAAGTATGTACAAGTATACAGATCAAGGGATATTAGCCTATTGCATGGAAGAGGATGAGTACGCAAAATGGTTGCAATTAGCACATGTAGGTGCATTGGAGCAACACTACTCAAGGCAAAGAACCCTACAGACATTAAGGAGACTCGGAGTGCATTGGCTGACTATGGAAGCGGATGTCCATAAGTTGTGCAAGGAATGCCAATTCTATCATATTAAACCACCTGTGGAGCACGCTACACTGTACCAAATGTCTCTAATACCAGATTGGAGTGAACCATTAGTAGCCTTCTTGAGGACGAAAACATTCCCTCAAGATATGACCCTGGCTAGGCAGAGAAGCTTAGAACAAGAAGCTTTAGACTATACACTCATTGGGGATAATCTATACAAGCGTGGTAAAGATGGTTACCCAAGATGATGTGTTCATGAGAGCGAATATCTTAAGATCTTGGAAACTACTCACCAAGGTGTAGCAAGAGGACACTTTGGTCCTGATCGGGTGATCAAGGCAATATTATTTGCAGGTCTTTGGTGGCCCATGCTTCACATGGATGCACATACCTATGTGAAGAGGTGTGATGTGTGTCAGTGAACTCAGTATCCTATACGTAAAGACGAGATGCCATTGAAACCTATGATGGGTGGACGTGCATTCTCTAAGTGGGGAATAGACTTTGTCGATCCTATTAATCCTCCAGCTAAGGGTTCCCATGCTGAATACATCATCATGGCCACAAATTATTTAACCAAGTGGGTAGAAGTAAAAGCCACAACGAAGAATGATGCTCAAACAACAGCTAAGTTCTTATTTGAGAATGTGTTCACAAGATACGGGCTACCAATGGAGCTCGTAAGTGATAGAGGCACTCACTTCTTGAGCGATGTGATTGAAAATTTTCTTCAAGAATTCTTGGTGATACATAAGAAGTCGGCCCCTTATCATCCACAAGCTAATAGTCAGCGTGAGAGCACAAATAAGATTCTATGCAATGTGTTGACCAAAATTAGTGAATAATAAACGCTCTGATTGGGACAAACAGATACACCATGTTGTTTGGGCTTATCGAGTTTCCTTTAAAACGGTACTCCAAGCCAATCCCTTTCAGATGGTGTTTGGCCAAAATGCAATGCTACCATTGGACTTCTTGATACCTACATTGAAAGTAGCACAAGAGCGCTATTGGACAGGCCATGAGCTCTCATCTAGAATCTTTGACCTTGAACGACTAGGTGAGACAAGATTAAGAGCTGCAGTAGGAATTTATGCAGCTAAGAAGAGACAAAAGGCATGCTTCGATGCCGAGGTGAAGGATAAAGGCTTGAAAGCAAGAGATCTAGTTCTAATATACACCCTGAAACAACATGCAAGAAAGCAAGAGAAGCACGGTTATGGACCTATGGTCATAAATAGGATCTCAACTAGTGGAGCAGTTCAATTAGCCACCTTGGAAGGCGATATCCTCCCTAGTTACATCAGCGGATGTAGAGTCAAACTATATCAAGAACCCCTCACTGAGGAAATGCTCAATCGATTCAACACTGCCAGGAAACATAAGGTAGAAGAAAAACGAATCCGAGAAGAAGCACAGGTAGAAGTATTGGAAGGCATCAGAAGAATGAAATTGAGAAGATAGGGCAGAGATCAGCCTAGGACAGATGCCTATGCAGCCCCTGGATATCATATGGCTATGTGTGAAGTCTCAGGTGTAAGTTCCCCTAGAATGCAAGGATAGGACAAGGATTGTCCTTTTGTAACCTTAGAGATAGGACAACGAAAGAGTGCAAGGATTGTACGAGCCTTGATTGACTCAGGTGCAGCCACTAGTGTTGTTCAACTCTCTTACTGTCAAGAATTGAACTTAAGTGTCAATCTTGTAGAAGCATATCTCATAGGATTGGGAGGTGTGGAAACCTCTTGCATGGGCGAGGTGGAACTTCCCCTCTACCTCCAAGATGTTCTTATGAAAGTTAAGGTGCTAGTGTATCAAGATGAGGACCTCACTGAGCCTCTTGTCTTGGGTCAAGATTGGATCTATGATCATACAGTCAACCTAAAACTAAGAAGTGGACTTCTTCAGGTCTGGGTAAATCAGAATTGCATTACACTTGAGTTAGAAAATGAAGCACTCAAGGAACTAGGAAAGGCACAAACTCTTGGTCCTTCCAGGAGTACACATGAAGATGACGATGCTATTCTTGTCCAAAACTATGTGATGTAGAGGGATGATTGTCTCAACAAAGAAGTCAAGGATACGATGGAACTCCCTTCTTTTCCAAAGGCCATAGGGATACGGCAACCAAAGGCAGATCAAATGCAAAAGAAGCAGATGACCTATGCTCGAAGCCAAAAGAAAGTGCGAAGCACGGTGTCTCAACCACCAAAACAAGTGTGGGTGCAAAAAGGCGACCAACTTGTTGCGGTCCAGTCACAACCGCTTGCTCAAATTCATATTAGTGATCAACGACATGACACTAAGAAAAAGTCTTTCAAAAATTCTTCTGCGAAAGTGAAGTATATCTGGGTACCCAAGAAGTCAATGAAGGTTGACCCACAATCAAGACAAATTTGGGTGCCTAAGGCTTGCTTGTAGGCTCAAATGGCCGCACATAAACCACACCATGTACAACATGATTCACTCACATGAACAACTGATTCCCACTCTCATTCGACACGCACAAAAACCTATTCATCCATGAGCATGGGCATAATCACTTGTAAATGGGTCCCTAAAAAGCCTCATTTCCAAATAGACCTTTTGATCAAGCCCTCCAGACTCTCCAGAAAATCAAAAGAGAAAGCAATCCACTATGTGTGGCAGCCCAAACCTTGTAATAAACCCCCTGACCCCAAATTGTAAATTCATCTCCACCTACTAACTGCATCATCCTCACATTGCATCCTTCCACTTAGCTCATAGGACTACTCGTTCACTAACTACACACACAATCACCAGGCACTCACTGACCTACTAACCTATCACTGACCTCATGTTAATGTTGTAACGGGGACAAAAATTGTTCTATCTTGTCCATTACAATGTTAATACATGCTTCTATATTCTCACAAAACCAGCAAACAAGTAGTAACATGATAGAAGAAGGAGGCACCAGTTCCCAGGCGGGGTCCAGTGCCCAAATAGTGGGTATTGAAACTCTCCTCCTCGAACCACAACTCATCGAGAGGCCTCAAGAACTCAGGGCAGTGCATGTCCTGCCAATTCAGGACCCTCCGTAGGGGCACACATCACAAGTTGGCAAACATGCACACTGGTTCAGTGATGTCGCAGGTCCCCTAGGAGAGGGCACATACTTTTGGGAAGCTGAAGTAGAATTTAATGGCAAGTGGGGAAGGTACCATTTCTTTACCCGTGAATTCAAAAAGTATCAAGATGCAGTAAGTAATGAGATCGGTATGGATGAAAGCGAGCTTGGAAAGCTACTTTAGAGCACTCTTACCTAATCTTGATTTTTTGCGTTGTTCCTAGTTGATCAGCACCATCGCCCCTACCAGGGCCAAAGCAGGAGATAGTACCTTTGTGCTACCCTCATTAACGCCAGGCCACGAGCTAAAATGATTCAAACTTACCCTCGACCTAGTACGGGAGGCCTTGGACATGAAAGGTATGCATATTCCCACAGAGAAAGAAACATTGATTCCCAGAAGAATGAAGCACAAAGATCATAACAAACTAAAGGATATGGTAGCTATGACACCGACCCCTCCACCTATGCACGATCATGCAACACTTTGCCTTTCCTGCTCAAGAACGCTTCACTATGCCACCAAAAAGAATCTGGCTCAGCTTGTACTTGGCAAAGATAGAACATCTCACAGTCAATCTACCCCACTGGATCATAGATCAAATCCACTTAGCACATCAGCGCTGGAATAAGAAACATAAGAATGTGCTTCATGGATGTTGTGCGCTAACGAGGATCATTTACAGGTGCTTAGCTTATGATGTGCCTATTCAAAGAGCACTGGTGTGGTCCAGAGCTCAAGAATTCCAAAGACGGCCATCAACAACAGGACCACCATCTAAGAAAACGAGAGGTGTAGTACTGTGTGCCCAAGCAAGGGGCGCCACCCTCACACCAGAAGTGACGCCACCTCAAACATGATGTGTTCGTCAATTTACGATTTGCTTACCCACTCAGAGTGCAGAAGGATCCAATCTTGTTTTCCCTCCCCGATTCCCTCTGACTTGGAGTTCCCACAGGGCTACACCCTAGATGATTTAACTGATGAAGAAATTGCCAGGATGATTAATGAGGCTAATCTTGAGATGGAAGTAGAACAGACCCGAGGACCACAACCAACCACAATGACTTCAGCTCCTACCCAACCTGAAGTAGTGGAAGTAGACGAAGATGAAGAAGAGACTGATGAAGAGGAGGCAGACGAGGAACACTACCATGAGCAAGAAGAAACTTCAGAACTAGTGGGTGCCCCAACCTATAATGCGCAGATCAAAAGGTTATATGAGACTATGAAAAGAGTCCAGGAGCACCACAAGTTGTCATTGGAAACATGACAGATGCTAATAAGTCAAATGTTAGAAGAAGAAGGGGTAGACGACCAATTTATTGAGTCCTTGAACCTTCACGCGGATGCACTTGGCCTAGATGAAGCCATTCATTCAACTCTCGCCTACATTCATGAGCAACGAGTGCCTACCCACCCCCTTCGCTCCAAAAAGCAAATTCACATAGATGTATCAACACCAGGAGATACCACACAGACAAAAGAACATCATGAGGCACCACCATCACCACACTCCTCACCTCTCACTGCACAACTCACTTCTCCCCATGACACGACCACCCCAACTTCCACAATCACCACATATGTTATGGGAATTCCTCTCTCTTCAAGCACCCAACTTGGAGGGGTTACCATGCCTACATTCACAACACTATTCACAAACATCACATCCACCCCACCCATAGTTCTGATTTACACAGTCACACACTCTTTTGAAACCATGGAAACTTCACCAGCAATAGCACCACTCCCTCCCCCCACACTACCACAATCTCCCATACCCCCTCCCCCCACACTACCACAATCTCCCATAACCCCCTCCCCCCACATCACCTCTTGATTCCACTTCATTCATGATCCCTTTCCCCTTCCCCATCCCCCCTGCATCTTCCACTTTCCTAGCATCATTACATGTAAATAATATGTTTTCTACATTACATCAATGTGTATATTAGCTCCAGAGCAAATACTAGACCCTAGAAGATCGCCATCGCCAAATCACTATGGACCACCAACAATTACAGAAGTGGCTTGCAGCCCTAGAAGAAGAGAACGCTGACTTAAATCAACGTTACACTACGCTCAAACATGCCCATCATACCTTATTGGAAGCTCCCCAACAATCAGAATCATCTGAAGTTAAGAAGCTAACAGCATTACTTGAACTTTATCAGTCCGAGAACGTCAAAGTCCGGTGTAATTTGATATTATTGAGGAAGCACATGGCCACAACTGTAGAAGAAAATAAACGACCTCAAAAGCAGAACGAAGAAAACCTAGAGGCAGCAATGGAAGGCTCCCCCCATGATATCGACCCAGAGAAGCTTAAGGTAGTCCCTTCGGAGACTATGAAAACAATCCTAGAAAGCTATGTTGATCTGCTAGAAGCACATGACGAATTGGGCAAAGAATGGGATACTCTCCGCCAACAGCTAACGATGCAAGAAGAACCACCCAAGATCACAAATTCTACCATAACTACAGATGAAGTAAATGCACTGAGAGAACAGGTCACTGAGTTGCAAAGTAAGTTACTTCAGTATGAATGATAGCCCTCCCCAATCATAGAAGCCAGAACCAGAAGAATTGGTACCCATAGAAGTAGAAGAGTCATATGAGGAGCCATATGTTCCTATGCCAATGCCGGGTGGACGACAAACCTCTCAAGGGTTGGATACACTTGAGGTAGAAGCCCCAGAATGGTTGCAGACACTCAACAAAATGGCCAACACGCATGATGATCGAGTTGTGGTCCAAATTCAGACAATGTCTAAGATTGAGGACACTATTATCAAATCAAAATATTTCCGATGCATGTCTCGTCACAGATGGATATGCACAAATGACGATCAATATGTGCCCTATTGTGTGCTCTTAGCCGATTATAATGCAGAAATTCAATGACAATGTAGCAAGGCTCCAACCTTCACCACTCAATTCGGCTCCGATGATATACCTTAAAGCCCCACACAAGGATCCATTTTCCAACCTACCTGGCGGCTAAGTCTCCTTGAAACTTACCCAGAATTAGTTCGTACAGGGAATAATATGCCACTATTCATCAAGTACAATCCATGTTACACCCCAATCCTCAGAAGATGCACATGGATGGACTTTGCCATCATTGTAAAGAATGTTAAAGGCTGTGCAAAATGGTTAAATTACGTATACCTAGCACCACCACGAGGAGCGACTACAGTGGCTTACATGATCTCTACCATCCGTCACTAGGGAGTCAGGTTGCGAAACATACCAGACGTGATGGCCCAAATGTGTATGAAGATCTTTGAATTAATTCTGGTCACATTCAGAACTTTCAAAAACATTAAAGACCCACATTTCTCAGGAGTCAGCTTCACTGCAGGCAACCTAGACTTGGTGTATGACATGAGCACAAACCCCTCATTTAAGGTCATATATGTCTGGCATGCAAGAATAAAGTACCTCCCAGGATGCTACAAACAAACTTTCAATGAAATGTTCGTCAGAGGGTTATGGGAATACCACTCTGAAATATTCATACCCAAACCCTTACATCTCCTCCAACTTTTCATTGTGGAGAGGACATTACACTCCGAGCAATTGCGGTTGCCACATCCGGACGTTCTAGGGCCAGTAGATTGAGATGCTTTATTAATGGACTTACCACGGGGGCTACGGCTGGAAGAACATCACCTAGCTTCAGATGTGGTTGAATAATATGTCAAACGCTCAGTCAAACAAGGGTCTGTGAGAGACGATAGATGCGAGAGAGGGGGGGTGTTGATAGCAACCAGGACACCCAAGAACCCACAAGACAAGGAAGCCAAAGTCAGGAGCCAGAGCAAGGAACAAGCAGGCAAAGTAGTCAACGCAGATCTGCCAAATAGGCCCCATAATTTTTCCATGAAACAATACTTCCCAAACAGTGATCTTAGTCACTTCACATCATTGTAAATACCATTTTTTATTATTCTTACTCCATTTTGTGCAAGCTGAGGAGTCCTCGAGCTTGAGGAGTATTAGTAGTATTTATGCACCAATTTTCATAATTTTCAGAGCTCGTTTGAGCCTCCAAAATAGCCTTAGAACCTAATTTTGAACTAGGCCGGACACTAGGTCTGGACAGGACCAAAGCTAGTCAAAAACTATAAATAAAGCTAGAAAGCTCATTTGTGAGGTTAGCTTGTTGTAGACTTGAACTTGTATGAGAACTCTTTTGCAATTGAAGTTACTCCATTGTCTCTCTCTTTGTTCTTGCCTTGTGTGCGCGTATGTGTGTATGTGTGTGCATGTTTGTGTGCTTCTCACTCACACACTTGTGCCGTCACTTTTTCGAGGTCTTCACACCATCCTCATGTCTTTCTGGATCGACATTAAAGGAGGTGCTACTCATCACTGAGCTACACCAGAAGGTGACAAGCACCTTTGTACTTCTTTCTCTTACACGAGGGAATGAACTGAAGCATTTTAAATTAACCAACAATTTGGTAAGGGAAGCTCTAGAAATGAGAGGTATGCATATCCCTACTAAACAAGAGACGATGATCTCGGAAAATATGAACAACAAGAACCTAACTAAGCTAAAGGGCTTGGTAGCAATGACCCCAACTATTGCCATCCACCTCTGAATGTGCATGCAACACTTCGCATTCCCTGCCCAAGAAAGATTTACAATGCCACCCAAGAAGATCTAGTTTAGTTTATACTTGGCAGACACGCTGAACCTGACAATCAATATGCCACATTGGATTATAGACCAGATCCATCTTGCACATCAATGCTGGTACAAGAAACAGAAGTCAATGCTCGATGGATGTTGTGCACTTACTAGAATTGTGTATCGATGCCTGGCGTATGATGTGCCAATTCAAAGGGCACTCATTTGGACTAGGGTGCAGGACTTTCAGCGAAGAGTATCAGCCATAGGGCCCCCATGAAAGAAAATGAGAGGAGCTGTTTAGATGCCATGTGCACAGGCCCCGGGCGCTACACTGACACCGGTCCTGACTCTGCCACCCCAAAGGTGAGTACAACCCTTCACCATCAGATTACCAAGGCATAGTGCAGAAGGACCTAATCTAATCTTCCCACCAATCCCCACCGATTTAGAGTTTCCTCATGGCTTCACACTTGAGGATTTAACTGATGAGGAAGTAGCTAGGATAATCAATGCAACTAACTTGGAAATCGAGATAGAGCAGTTAAGTGGACAACAAACAGTCACAGACTGGCCCGACCAAACTCAACCAGTGATTGTCGAAGTAGAGGAAGATGAGGAGGAGACTGGAGAAGAGGAACAGAAGAAGAGCAAGAAGGACCATCTGATGAAGAGGAGCATGAATATGAACAACACATTATATCGGAACTCGCAGGAGCCCCAACATACACAACGCAAATAAAAAGATTTTATGATACTATGAACCTGGTTCAAGAACAACATAAACTATCCTTGGCAGTAGGGAAGGCCTCAATGAACCAAATGCTTGAAGAAGAAGGTGTAGATGAGCAGTTCAGAGCTTCCCTCCACATGCTCATGGATGCATTGGGGGTGCCAGAGACTATGCACACCGCCCTAGCCCACTCTCAGAGATTTGAGCAAAGGCACGGGAGATGCCCTCCAAGATTCGAGAAGCATATACATATTATAGTATGAGAACCACATGGCACCATCTCCACAACCACTGGCACGACACACTCCATCCAACACATTGAAGAACCCCACATGCCAAGTGCACCCCCATCACCACCCCTACCACCCTCCCCTCCAACTCCACCCCTGTTGTCAGGATCTTGCTCACGCGCATACAGAGATTACGGACGCAGAAAAACACACAGAAAATAGAGACAACAAGAGACGAGACCGAACACAAGATTGGGTGCAATCTCCCCCCATGCACTCTGTTTCGACAGTCCACAGAGTGCATGTATTTATAGGAATTTTGATTACGTCGAAAAGAGTGGTTACAAGAGGGCGGCTTCGAAAAGCAGGCGTGAAACTAAAAGTTGATAACTTTTACAGAAAGCCATTGCTTTCAATAACAGAAACTGCGGTCTACAACGACCCTTATTCTAACCATTACTTTTCTAACAATAGAACCTTCTACACAGATTTATTTACAAACTAAATAATAATTATTCAGATTATTGATGTCCGCCCTTTCACGCCTTGCACGCTCCTCACGAACCTTCAGCTGCTATATCAAAAACATCAAAAACATATTAATACATTAATAATATAACACTTTAACAATGCATTGTTCAATAATATACAACATGCCTCTCAGTTGACAAGCAACTGACCTCAGTTGATAAAATAATTTAACACTCTAACAATTACAATACATTTTTCAACATATTCCATGTTACTGTTACAATCCAACAATGCATTGGCTAACATATTCCATGTTACAATCCAACAATGCATTGGCTATTTCATATTTCAATCCAACAATGCATTGGCCAACATATTCCATGTTACAATCCAACAATGCATTGGCTATTCTATATTTCAATCCAACAATGCATTGGCCAACATCTTCCATAATACATTAATAATTTAACACACTCCAACAATTACTTGTTCAACATACTCCATAATTCATAACATGCCCCTCAGTTGAAAAGACAACTGACCTCAGTTGATAAAATAATAAACATGGATAGCCAGTCACATGTTTCATCACTGAACGAAAAAAAACATAGGCATGTTCCATGTAAAAACACATGCATGGAAATGTTCATGGAGGTGTTAAGTTATTAAAAGTATCTGTGAGATGCGGACATAGTCTTTCTAATGAATATGGGCAAGCAAAACTTGAATATGCTCCTATAAACTAAATTCAATATGTAAATGCATCACAATTATCAAACATGTAGGATAAACTTTAAAGGTAGAAATGAATCCCGAAACTCTTCTTGAAAATCCTTCCATGTGCGTGGACAATCTGCAGTCTGAGAAAGATCATTCCACCATTGCTGCGCTCTTCCGACCAAATAATTAGTGGCAAACTCAATTTTCTTATTTTCTGAATATAACTCATCGGAAAAGAAATCGTTGAATAGGGATAACCATGATAAGACAAAGCGGCCATCTATTCTTCCGTCGAATTGAAGCATAGCATAACGTCCTTGTATGGTTTGTTGAAGTGTTTGAAGTTCTTGGTTCATAATCTCTAACTCTTGCTCGAATGAAACTCCAGGTAAAGGTGAATTACTGTAATCCTCCATGGTGCTCTTGGATCCTTGCTCTCAACCTTGCTTGGTATCTTGAACACTCAATCAAGTTCCACCCAAGGATTTTGAAGGAGTTCACACTTCCAAGCTAGCTCATTGGAAAGTTTGTTCCGAGAGCTTTCCAACGGTATATTACATGCCTCAATCTGACCCACGGATTGAAAGTTACACTTGATTCTTTGTTGGGACCATCCTTGAAATTGCCGCGAGCGCCTTCCACAAGTAAGAGAGAGAGAGAGAGAGAGAGACTTGAGTACAACTCCAAGAGATGGTGGAGTGGTCAAAGTACTTCCCTTGAAAGTAGGAGGTTATGGGTTCAAATCCTCCTACCTTAGGGACTCTAAACCTCTCTATTACCACTCAAAAATTAAAATTGCCTCGCGCGTAGCCAACGGCTGCCAAGGGAGCCTTGGGTGCCAATGTATTGCCTAAGTTATTGCCTAAGTTCTTTGCCTTAATCGATGCCTTGGAGTAAACGTAGGTGAAAATGTAGGTTCTGGTTCTGGAACTGGAACTGAAACTGAAACAGAAACAGGAACCGAAACCGAAACCGGAACTGGAACTAGAACTGGAACTGAAAACCGAAACCGAAACTGGAACTGGAACTGAAACAGAAACTGAAACTGAAACTGAAACCGAAACCAAAACCAAAACAGAAACAGAAACAGAAACCCAAGACGGAGACGGAAACGGAATCGGAATCGCGAGGTGAAAACGTAGGTTCTAGTTCTGGAACTCGAACTGAAACTGAAACAGAAACAGAAACAGAAACAGGAATCGAAACAGGAACCGAAATCGAAACCGGAACTGGAACTGGAACTGGAACTGAAAACCGAAACCGAAACTGGAACTGGAACTGGAACTGAAACAGAAACTGGAACTGAAACTGAAACCGAAACCGAAACCGAAACAGAAACAGAAACAGAAACCCAAGACGGAGACGGAAACGGAATCGGAATCGCGAACAGAGAACAGAGAACAGAGAACAGAGAACAGAACCCTCTGTATTGACGCGTGCAGAGCTCTGATACCATTGTTGTCAGGATCTTGCTCACGCGCATACAGAGATTACGGACGCAGAAAAACACACAGAAAATAGAGACAACAAGAGACAAGACCGAACGCAAGATTGGGTGCAATCTCCCCCCATGCACTCTGTTTCGACAGTCCACAGAGTGCATGTATTTATAGGAATTTTGATTACGTCGAAAAGAGTGGTTACAAGAGGGCGGCTTCGAAAAGCAGGCATGAAACTAAAAGTTGATAACTTTTACAGAAAGCCATTGCTTTCAATAACAGAAACTGCGGTCTACAACGACCCTTATTCTAACCATTACTTTTCTAACAATAGAACCTTCTACGCAGATTTATTTACAAACTAAATAATAATTATTCAGATTATTGATGTCCGCCCTTTCACGCCTTGCACGCTCCTCACGAACCTTCAGCTGCTATATCAAAAACATCAAAAACATATTAATACATTAATAATATAACACTTTAACAATGCATTGTTCAATAATATACAACAACCCCCCTCACCTCATACGACCACTGTCGCCCCTACTGTCACTGCCACGGTCCCCACCTCCCTTAGTGAAGCACACAATGTGAGTCAACCATCACAACTCTCACAGTCGGACACCACTACCACTGTAACTATTACCATGGACTATGGAGCTCTAACTATGGTCACCAGGAATCCCATTCCTCCAGTCACACTTCTAGGTGGCCCACATGCACAATTAAACACACCATTGTACACCTTCACTACCATCACCACACTTGTCATTCCCATGTATATGGTAACTCCCACCACCGCATCCATGCACAACCACATGGACATATCACCCACATCTGCACCTCTCCCTCCCCCCATATTCCCACAATCTCCCATTCCCCCACCACCCACTTCACCATTCTCAAGCACAACATCCACCATCCCTTTCTCTTTTCCCTACCCTCCATTGCTTCTTTTGTAGCCAAATGACCATGAGCTCTCACGATGAGTTTGAGAGGTCTTCTCCATAACTTCTCCACTACTTTGGACAGCCACTGCTCTTACAGTTTAGTTTTTGGATTTGATTCTCTTTTGATTGATTCTCTTTTGGCCTCCACTACTTGCTGAAGTAAATGCTTCCATTTTTCATTTTTGTATTTTCCTTCTACTTGAAGAAAATCCTTTTTGCAAAAATATATACGATGTTACTTCCAGCTGAAAAAAGAGCAAGCCATCATAGAATGGGAAAAAAGATATATGGAAGACACCAATGAACTTAGGAAAAAATGGAAGATGGCAGAGAATAAATTCCTTGAGCAATGCAATGAAGACGCTAGACAACTGGTTGTCATAGGAGAAGAACTCCTGAAGAACAAGGACGCAATCATGCAAGCCACCAAAGAAATCAAAGCAAAGGATGAACTCATCATCAAATTAAAAGCTCAAATAGAACAGATAACCATGGGGACACAAGTAGTTCCAAGCTCCACAACGGCTACTGAGGAGACTGAGGTACGTCCTCTTTCTCCCCTATGCATCATTCACCGATAAGGGAGGAAAAAGAGACTCACACTAAGAGAGATAATCAGACTATTGCAGAACTAAGCCAAAATGAGTGGGCACTACTGGTGTCCCAGCTTACAGAAGAATTTGAAGAACACGTGGTCAAAGTAATGAGAGAGACAAAGAGTCTAGATCAGATTTTGAGGCCTTTCAATGTACCTTATGGGTTACTCAAAGAAGAAACACATCAATATATAAAGATGACCACCAATAAAGACCCAGATAATAATCTACAATTCAACATGCAGACATTCACCTATACACAAGAGCAATTCGATAAGGTAGATCCAATTTGGAGATGCAAATTTTTGGAAAAGAATCCTATGCTACGAATACACTGGGAATCAGCACCGTATGTGCTTCAAATCAACCCTTCTTTTTGCCTAGTACCTAGAAGATGCTCTTGGATGCAGTTTTGGGAAGCACAGTGCCAGGGAAGCTTAAATAATCAATGGCTAAAATTATCCACTATTACCAAGCCCACCACGTAACTACTTACCGACGAAAGAATACATGGTGAAGACTATCGAGTTTTGGATTGCCAAATATGCCACATTACCAGATCTAGACATCAAGATGACCAACAAAATTTTGAGTATGCTACTTACAATAATAAAGGTATTTCAACATGCTCAGTATACCTTTTTGAACTTCATCAGAATTAACCATGGATCAGATGCACTAGTTTTTGATTTATCTACTATCCCTAATTGCTTAACGCTCATGCCCATATACTCCAGACTTATGTTTTTGCCGAGTCCATATATGCAAACATTTGAAGAGGCATTCTTTACAGGATTTTTTGAAATGGACTACGAGATCTTTGTAAAAAGATCTTCTAACTTAAATGCATGACTAGTGACCTATGAATTAAGCTTTTTTGCAGACCATAGATAGGCACCAGATGACGGTGTAAAGTCAAGTCAATGGAAGGAATTGATGATATGTCAAGCAAATTTGCTTAACCATAAAGAGCAGAAAGTCATCTGAACATACACATGTCACCACAAAAAGCCTGTCGGGGACAACAGAGTTCAGGAGGAGGAGCGTGTGGAGGAAGAATCAAGCAAAAAGAGAAGAAGAAGAAAATCAAAGACCAAAGCAGCTCAATGAAAAAGAAGCTCAATAAGAAAGAACCACCCTCTACCCAAAGCCCAGTAGGGGCATGCATCAAGTGACAACACCATAGAACCAGGTCCGAAGGAATGGAAATAAAGAAAGATAACAACTAGGACTTTTCATGGGAGGTTGCACACAACTTTCTCATCCACCAGGTGCATGCGGTGGAAAGAAATGAATAGGTCCGAGACGATGTGAAAGAAGATTTAAGAGCAAGGGCTTTAAAACGTAATGCCAGCCTAAAAGGGAGGCAAGGCCGACCAAGTAATGCATGCGGTAGAAAGAAGCAGACAAGCTCCAGAAAACACAACAGTGGGAAGCATGCCACAAGCAAGGACAGATCAAGGCCAGTAATTATCCATGAAGAAGTGCAAGAAGATATCCAGCAGATCCTGAGCCCTAGGAAGGTGCTTTAACCTCTCGACCTTTGGGAGGTCCAGATCGAAGGCTGAAAATCCAGACCTTCATACCTTCCACTGGTTGCGTGCATGGCAGACCGACTTAACACAACAACCCAGAGTTAAAGAGGCGATTAGAAAATTAGAGTACAAATCTATTGTAGTTCATCTCCACGAGTTGCGAGCAAAGAAAAGAAAAGAAGAGGCAAGATGTCCCGAGTTATGATCAGTTCCTTGACCACTGGTAAAACTAGATCATTACAACTTCCACAGGAGCTGGCAGTGGGCAACTATAAAGAATCTATCAATTAATCAAGAACCATATCGACTACATGCATAGAAATAGAAACAAGAAGCAAAGCCTGTCAAGGGATGACAGAAACAACGAGGGGGAGAGTGTTGCATAGAAAAGAGGCACAAAAGAGAAGCCCCAAAATTTTCAAATTAATGGGCATAAAATTTCTTCTTCAAAATGCTAGGAAATTCCCTCAAAACTATGTAAATGCACTAGAGGAGTCCTCTAGATGCATAAGCCCCAAATGCTTGTAGCATAGTTCTTGTAAAATAGTAGGAAATTAGGGATTAGTCAATAAAGTGCCGTTCTCTTGTGTGAAAGGACCATTTTTAGGGCACATGTATACAAGTCACCTTGTGATTCTTTGTAAGAACTTTTTGCCATTGTGAAGAGGAAGAGCAGAAATTCGAATTTGCTTCTTTCCTGCTGATTTTTACCTTCTCTTGGATGTTTTGTGTGTGTATGATGCTTGGAATGTGTGTATAGGACTGTTAGCTATCCCTTCCCGGCATTTTTGAACGATTGCAGTGTGTGTGTGTGTGTGTGAGCCACCACGAGTTGTAGAAGGAGTGTTGGTGTTTCCTTCCATTCACTATTTTGTGCATAACTTGAAGAGCATTTGTCAAACTTGAGTAAAAAGACAATCTATAGTTGCGTCTCATTGAGAGCTTCGAAATGAATCCCCTATTGACCATATTCGGAGTTTGGAGCTGGTAGAAAAGTTTGAATTTGTGCTTATTGCTATAAGTGGTATCGCGACATGCATTTCCAGTGAATTAGTCAATAGGAGAGGTAGTTAAGTCTTTTCACATGCATTCTAGCTCAGCCACTTCACTTTCCATCACGTGTGCACACGTCTTCATACACTTGGTTCATGTGGTTCTTCGGATTGTTAATTAAACGTGTATCGATCCATTGGTATACGCACTTATGGGGCGATTGACATTTAATCTCATCGACACAAGTCCTTAAGGATTCACGACTTAGGTACACACAAGGTCAAGGAGGTTGCAGATCAGTTAGCATCCATTGGAGAGCTGATTGAAGAAGAGGCTACCATGAGGTAAATTCTCAATGGGATTCGAAGTGATAAGCAATGGTGTTGAGAGCAGCATGGGCACCCAAGGACTGACTAGACAAGGAAGCCAGGGAACCCAAGGATTGACGAGACAAGGAAGCCAACGGAGAGAGTCAGAACAAGGTGAAGGAGTAAGTAGACAAAGCAGTCGACGCAAATCTGGCAGATAGGCCCTTCAATTTTTCCAATCTACATCTTTTAACAGTGATTCTTATCACTAACAATCATTGTAAATACCATTTCATATTTTTGTAGCTCCATTTTGTGCAAGCCAAGGAGTCCTTGAGCTTGAGGAGCCTTAGAAGTACCTACATATCAATTTTCGTATTTTTTAGACTCCGTTTGAGCCTTCAAATTGGCCCTGGAACCTAATTTTTAACTAGGCCGGACACTAGGTCTGGACAGGGCCAAAAGCTAGTCAAAAACTATAAAAAGAGCTAGAGAGCTCATTTTTGGGGTTAGATTGTAATTGAAACGAACTTGTAAGAGCTTTTGAAAATAATCTAAAGAACTCCATTGATTCTCTCTCTTTGTCTTGCCGTGTGTGCGCGTGTGTGTGTATGTGTGTGCATGCTTGTGTGCTTCTCACTCACGCACTTGTGCCGCCACTTGCTCGAGGTCTTCATACCATCCTCACGTCTTCCCGGATTGACATTAAAGGAGGTGCTACTCATCATCGAGCTACACCAAATTTTGGCGCCGTTGCCGGGGATCGAGCTTTGAGGACGAGCGTGTGATGGTAAGACGTAGAGTTGACGCGTTGGAGTTGTAGGTATTTTCTTCACTCTCATAGATTTTCTTTTACTTTCTTCACCATCTCCATCACCATCATCATCATCACCACCTACCACCTCCATATCCGTCATCGCGAAAATTTCAGTTTTTTGACTATATCCCCACCTCCACCTCATTTCCCTCATTTCACTTGTGAGAGAGAGCAAGAGAGCGAATTTGCATGTGCTGCTTTTTGCATGTTTTCTGAGCTGTCTTGCAGGTACAGGTCACATCACCATCTCCAGCTTTCCGCGCAGGTACGGAACTCGACGAAACTGTCTCGCAGTCGCCGCCTTCTGTCCATCGCGATTGACAGAAATTTTCACTTGTTGGTAAATCTGAGTGCACCACAGTGGACTAGAGACCCTGCACACCACATTCCCACTGAAATTTTTGAAAATCTTGCAAAATTTCAGTCCATCGCGATTGACAGCCCTGTCCATCGCGACAGACTGCCTGTCCATCGCGACAGACTGCCTGTCCATCGCGATTGACTCAACCCCCTGTCCATCGCGACAGACTGCCTGTCCATCGCGATTGACTCAACCCCCTGTCCATCGCGACAGACTGCCTGTCCATCGCGACAGACTGCCTGTCCATCGCGATTGACTCAACCCCCTGTCCATCGCGACAGACTGCCTGTCCATCGCGATTGACTCAACCCCCTGTCCATCGCGATTGACTGCCTGTCCATCGCGATTGACTGAATTGGGTGTCCATCGCGACCGACTGAATTCTCTGTCCATCGCGATTGACTGAGTGTCCATCGCGATTGACAGCCCTATCCATCGCGATTGACAGCCCTATCCATCGCGATTGACAGCCAATTTTAGCCAAATTTTTAGGGTTTGTTAATTGAAAAGTTGGGCTAATTTTGGGCACAAATATTATGCTCTTGAGCACATGGGAAGGCTTAGGAAAACAACTTGGGGAAAACCTGTTGCACAGTGATCCTGTTTGAACCCTGTCGTAACCCTAGAACCCTGAACGGTCACAACTTTTTCATACGAGGTCCATTTTTTGAGCTCTAGGGCTTGTTGGAAAGCTCGTAGCATATACTACACGCCCTCAACTGTTTTTTATAAAGATAAAGCATTGATTTTCAGATAGGGTATCTTGAAGTTGACCATACCCAGGGGGATCAAAGTCAGGGGTCTTTAGAATTATTTTCCTAAAAGTCAGAATGCACATGTGTGTTTATGTTACATGAATGAAAGTGGTTGGTTTTGTCCTTTGAATATAAGCCTTGAGCTAACCGTGGATCTTTTATAGGTCATTTGAGAGCGGCTGAGAGTGTACAAAGCAAGGTTTCCTTGCAAGCTTGAGAACCGGGTTCTTGAGCACCATAAAGCAAGGGATCAACAAGTAAGGTTGGATTATTCTTAACTCCCTCTGTCATTTCCTAGCTCAAGCTAAGAACGAGTAGAGATAGGAGTAAGTCAGGGCGACGATAGGCAGTTATCAAGTTGAAGACTATTAAAGAACTCAAGTTCAAGCTAAAAACTTAGTTACTGTACTGTCGATAACCTAAAGGAAAAGAACCTAACGAGGAACGATCAATTGCAAGTGCGAAACAACATTCAAACATTCCTGACGACGTGATATCAGACAAGACCATAAACACAATAATTAACTAAAAAGAATCAAGTGACTGGTACCAATTAATCGGCAACGAGGTTGTACTCTGAGAAAAATTGGGCTAATCAGTTAGGCATATGAACCTTAGATCAGGACGACACCTAGCACGAGAGAGACAAAGCCTTAGGTCTTCAGAGGCTAGTGTCAATCACACTGCAAGGTCTTGGGCCCAGCAGTTGAGCCACCACTCATACTACCCTAGCTCTGAGACCAGTGAGTCGGAAATGTCTCAAGGCATGGAGAGACCTACGGGAAGTTCAGGTGTGCCTTATTTGTACAGGGTAGAAGGCCCTTACAAAACACAGCTGGAATATCTTAGGACCAACCGACTAGGTGCTAGCATCTATGAGGACGGCCTAGGAAGATCGGTGGTCCAGATTAAAAACCCTGACCAATCCATTGGACTAGAGCACCCAGCTGTCAAGTTTGAAAATGGTGCATACCTGGACAAAGAAGGAACTATATATGTAGTCACTAGTCACCCTGATAGGACCGATGACTTTGGGAATGTAATCTCAGAAGCGGACTTAGGTGACCTGGAGCAAGGGAACATGGGTGCGGAACCTAGAACCCCTCGAGGAAAATCAGTTCTCACTAGGATTATCACGCCTGAATGGGTCCCCCAAGACAACAAGAGCATAGAATTGCTCCTCAATCGAGAAACTGATGAAGCCTTTTGGAGGTATAAGTCTAATCAGCCGACAGACATAGGAAATATCATGGTCTATGAGTTTAAGGATCCGGACAGCCCAGGCAGAGCGACCTATTTAGATCATGCTTCAGAACGGATCTTTGTGGTGACAGAAAATGATAGGCATGCCTATACTTGGAAGGGTGAATTTATTTTCCCCCAACCAAGATCAAATGTATCCTATGGTCACCCTGGGGCTGGAACTTCCCAAGCTCATGGTACGCAAAGAGACAGAAGTAGAGATAGACCAGAAGTGAGTTTTGCCAACCCAGTGGGCAGAGAAAGAACGAGAACAGATACGAATAGGGTAGAACCTGAGATGCATAGAGCCCACAGGAACCAAAGAAATGTAGATGGATTCCCTCTGCCGAGGCCTAGAGAGCATACAAGAACTTTGAGACCCACCCAGCTAGTTAAGTCCATGAAGAATTACTTTGACGGCACAGGAGATCCCTATGATCATGTGGCAGAGTTCAAGCAAGTCTTGAGAGCTGAACAAGTGGAAGATCTGTTCACGCAGTACAATGCCTTCGGTCTAACCCTTAGGAACACAGCACTTACATGGTTTCAACCATTGGATGAGCGTCAGTTCAGGTGCATAGACCAACTCCTAGAGGCTTTCATTGTAGAGTTCTCTAAGAGTGGCATAAGGCACAATACCTCCTCATTGATTCACAGCTTCAAACAGACCCCCCAAGAGACTGTCAGACTTGCAGGAAGAAGATTTAGACAATATCTCGAAAGGTGCCCTATTTCGGAACTACCCACATCTGCTAAACAAGTAGCCTTATTCCTTGATGGATTGCTGAGTACAAAATTGAGATCCTATGTGTACCTGAAGGACCCTAGGACTATAGAAGAGTGTGTACGCATGTGCATTGACATTGAAGATAACCTAGGGGAAGAACTAGAGCTCTCCAAAATCTACAAAGAGTCAGATAGTGCATCTAGTCACTCTTCCACGCAATCCTCATCAATTGAGGAACTTGCCGAAAAGGTAGCTCAGAAATTAGGTGTCACTGGCAAACAAATCCCAAGGTTTGCCCCTGTGAAGAGGTGCTATACATGCGGTGGCGACCATATGGCAAATGTGTGTCCCATTATGGCTCAACCCCAAGTTAACCCTAGTAGCCAGTACTGCACCATAGAACGGAAGTACACAAACCACACCGCACAAGATTGCCCATACAACAAACAGGCAGTTAGGCAACCATACCCTCAGCCCTACCAACAAGGCAGATACCAGAACCAGTACCCTCCACCACCACAATATGCTAGACCCCAACAAACCTATCAGCAACCATATCAGGCCCAACAGAGACCTCTACCGGTACTAGCTCAGCAGCCTCCCAACCCCGCTAATGTGATTCCAGTGAAGTATGCTGTTGCAGAAGAAAACCTGAATAGAGCCATAGTACCAGTAACCCCATTGATCTCAGAAAGTGACCCGAGTGACCATAGCTTTGATTCTACACATGTCGATAGTCCCCAAGCTTATTACATGCAGTCTCCAGAACATGGTGAGTCATACTATAGTGAAGAACCAAGTGAACCTAGTTGGGAGTCGGATTACACGAACGTCATGTATGCAAACCCCAACCCTAGGCCTCAACCTAGGCAGGTACGACCACCCTTTCCTAGAGGACCATGCTACCGATGTCAGGGGGATCACTTCATTCGTGATTGTCCCTTACCTCCACCTCCACAAAATCAGTCAGTGACTATCCAAGGCTTCTGCCAAGATTGTGGAAAGGAACATCTCTTACGAGATTGCCCTAAGAACCCCAATAATATGCCAAAAATCACTCCTATCAATGTGATTGGTTTGGTTGTAGATTCCTCAGGAAGCGTCACTTCCACTGCACCAGTGCAGGTAGTCACTAGAGCTCAGGCATTGCAACAAAACCAAGAGACAAGCCAGGAAAAGGGCCCAGAGGCTAGTGAAACCGAGAGCGTAACAAAGAAAAGGACTAGAGCATGGAAAGATAGTCGGGAAAGAATGAAAAGACAATGGGCAAAAAAGATAAACGAACTTGAAGAAAGCATAAGAGAAACCAAAGCGAGGATAACTGAACTCACAGCTCAAACTCCCTCTCACATTACCCCGCCTCCACCACTCCCATCTCCATCCGACCCACCACCTTCCCCACCGCCTCATCAAATCCCACCAACCCCTAGAGTAGGATCAGTCCTAGCAGATACCACTCCTGAAGACCTAAACATGATGCTTAAAGCATATCAGGCCAGAATCCAAGAAGGGCCAACCATAACCGATCATGAAAAATGCTATCCTAGAGCCGAGCTAGAGCTTGAACGAACTAAGATTTGTGCCAAAATGGTGGAATTGGCTCAGACCATGTTTGAGGCCAGTCGCCTATTTAACATTTCTAGTTCGGCTAAGACGCAGTTACACTTTGATGGACTGCTGGAAAGAATAGAGAAGTTAATTGCACAATCAGAGAAGGAACCTGCCCCGCAACTAAAGGAGAGGGCAAGAGAACGGATAAGCCAGCCTCTTCAGGAAGCCCATGTGCCTCCTCAAGGAGCCTATCTTCCTCCCCAAAGGTCACAGGAGCCCTCCTCGAAAGCATATGTACCTCCACAGGTAACCCACATTCCTTCCCAGAGAGCGTATGAGCCTGTTCGGAAAAGTAATAGAATAAGTAATCCTCCCCAAGAAGCTTGTGCTCCAGCCATTTGCGAGAACGAGGAGAGAGTCAACAATAGAATCAGCCCTCCTTCACAGGTTGCTTATGCGCCCAATTCTACGGAGCCAGACACTTCTTCTTCTATGAATCGGTTTGCCCCAGACTTCCTACGAGAGATTCAAGAAGACAAATGGGATAACGAAAGCGAGGTCGTCCCTCCTTTTGAACTTGTGGACGATGCACACGACCAATTCCCACAAGACATCCCATCTATTTACGGGGAGCATGAGAGCGTTCAGTCTCACGAGAGATTGGACTTTGAGTCTAATTCCATACAGGAGCTACCCCACTTCACAGGCCCATGGGAAGCAAAGTCCACATGTATGAGAGCACCCACAGTCATGGTAAGGAACGACGACTCAGTCATACCGAGGAACACGGAGGTAGTAACGAACACCAAGGTGCAACGCGATCTCACTTTGGAAGAGCTGTCTGAGGATAGACCAAACGCGCGGAAATATGTAGCTAGTCAAGTGACTGAAACTGCAAAACCTCGTTCCCGGGTAGGATCCCATAGGACAGTACCGGAAATTCCCTTGGATAAGATAGGAGATATGTGTGAAGGTGAAGAAGGGAACACCTACCTTCCCATCACCTATCAGGACTACACCACGAAGGCAATTTTGGACTCAGGTGCAGGAGTTGCAATTGCCACCACCTCCTTATGGAAGCGTTGGGGCAAGCCAGCACTCAGGCCGACGAGAATGAAATTGCAGATGGCCGATGGCCACATAGAGAGACCCCTAGGATTGCTAGAAGGAATAACTCTCACCACTTGTGGTGTCGAGTTTGAACATAGTTTTGCTATCTGTGACTTCAGTAAAAATCATGCCTATGAGATGATTTTGGGAAGGCCATTTATGCGACAATTGCAAGTGGTACAGGATTGGGGGACCAATTCTTTGTACCTGCAGCACTTAGGTGTTACAACCAAAGTCAATCTCAAGGATTATTCTCATAGAGATGTCCCTCCTATCCAATGGAATCCCATCCATAGAGCCAAAGATGATACAGAATCGGTGCATTCCCTAGGGTCTGGATCCTCATGGATGCATGAAGATACTCACTTATGGATGTGCAAGGTAGCAGTAGAAGAAGAGAAGAGAGAAAAGGCCAGAGAAATAGGTGCAAACGAAACCCATAGACCCATTCAAGACCCAGCCTATGCACCTGTAGTTTTTCCAGACGAGGAATTTGAACCCCATGGCTGGGCAGAAATTTTAGCAACAATGGATGTAGCCATCAATGAAGAACAATGGACACCTCACTGTGATGAGGATGGCTATGATATTTCAGTCTTCTCCATAGAGCCAATCATGGGAGAGGCAGTTTTAGAAGAATGCGAACCTAGCCCTGATGCATTTGAGGATGCAAGTGACTCCGATCTAGAGTCAATCATTATGGACCCTCCATTTGCATCAGATGAAGAATACTTCCATGAAGTAGAATTTCAACCGCAGAAGCATGGAGAGGTTACAAATGATGTAAGATTAGCAACGCATATGACCCCTAAGGAAGAAGGAAAGAAACGAAAGAAGAGAGAAGCCTTACCAGAAGAGGAAGAATCTTTGTTTGAGGTCCCAGAAAATTTTAAGAAGTATGAGATAGATGACAGGAGAGTCATGATAAGAATGCCTAAACGAGAGGCACAATCAGGAGAGGCCTATGATAACAAAGAAACCACTAAGAAAATAGTAGTGGCCATAGAAGAAGGAGAGGAGAGATGCACGTATATAGGCCATGACTTGACAGAAGAAGAAGAGCAAGAGTTGATTGCCTTGCTAAGAGAATACAGAGATGTATTCGCTTGGAGTTACAAGGATTTGAAAGGTGTTGACCCGGACATATGCTCGCACACCATCCCCATGACCTCAGATGCCAAACCCTCTAAGCAAAAGCCTTATACATATAACGATAATTACGCTGCTAAGATCAAGGAAGAGATAGATAGACTGGTCGAAGCTGGATTTATCTATGAAATTGAGCACACTGAATGGGTATCCCCCATCGTAGTGGTGCCCAAGAAGAATGGCAAACTGCGTGTGTGCATTAACTTGAAAAAGGTTAATGCCGCCACAATTCGAGATAACTATCCGCTTCCCATCACAGAGCATCTCTTAGAAAGAGTGGCAGGCAAGGAAGTGTACAGCTTCCTTGATGGATTTTCGGGCTACAATCAAGTAGCCATAGCTCCAGAGGATCAGCATAAGACAGCCTTTGCCACAGAATGGGGCATTTTTGCTTTTAGAGTAATGCCATTTGGGCTTACCAATGCACCAGCTACCTTCCAGAGGTTGATGTGCCATGTGTTTAAGGAATTCCTGAGGAAGAGTTTAGAAGTCTATGTTGATGATCTTTGTGCTCATTCCAATATTAGACAAACTCATATCCCGGAACTCAGACAGATCTTTGACAAATGTAGAGAATATCAAGTCTGCCTGAACCCAGAGAAGTGCGTTTTTATGGTCAGGCAAGGCAAGATTCTAGGACACATAGTGTCAAAGAATGGCATATCTACTGACGAGGAGAAAGTGAGAGCCATAGCAGAGCTACCTAGGCCAAAGAATGTCAAGGAAGTACAAGCTTTCATGGGGCATTGCGGTTATTATCGACGATTTATACACATGTATGCTGTCATTGCAAAGCCCATGTACGGACTTCTGACAAACTTTGAATGGACGGATGAATGCGAAAATTCCTTCCAAGAGCTTAAACGAAGATTATGTTCAGCACCAATCTTGACCACACCAGATTGGAGTAAGCCATTCCATGTTCATGTGGATGCATCCAATTATGCCATTGGATGTGTGCTCGCACAACCTACTGGTGAAGGTAATATGGATCTTCCAATTGCCTATGCCAGTAGACAATTGAATGCGGCTGAACGGAATTACACCACTACAGAGCGCGAAGGATTAGGCATGGTTTATGCAGTCAAAAAATTTAGACACTATTTGCTTGCAAATAAGTTTAAATTTTTTACTGATCATCAGGCATTGTTGTACTTAGTAAACAAGCCATGCAATACGGGAAGATTAGTAAGATGGTTTCTCCTGCTAATGGAATATGATTTTGAGGTTGTGGTAAGAAAAGGTAGAACCCACTTGAGAGCAGATCATCTCTCTAGGCTCACATCGGGAGAAGCCCCACAAGGAGTGTCAGATGACCTTCCTGATGCTTACTTGTTTAATTTGGAAGTGGTGCCGCAGTGGGCCAAGCCAATAGTACCAGTATTGACATACGGGCCTAATCATCCAGTGGTGAACACACGGAATAGAGAGATAGTAAAAGCCCAAAAGTACCATATCATGGCAGGAAGCATGTACAAGCACACAGATCAAGGGATCTTGGCTTGTTGCGTAGAAGAAGATGAGTACGCTAAATGGTTGCAATTAGCACATGTAGGTGCGTTAGAGCAACACCATTCAAAGCAAAGAACTTTGCAGACTCTAAAGAGATTCGGAGTGCATTGGCCAACTATGGAAGCGGACGTCCAAAAGTTGTGCAAGGAATGCCCAATCTGTTGCACTAAACCACCTGTGGAACATGCCACTCTCTATCAAGTCTCCATTGCGCCAGATTGGAGTGAACCTCTAGTATCATTCTTGAGGACAAACACATTCCCTCCAGACATGACTCTAGCTAGGAAAAGAAGTTTAGAACAAGAAGCCCAGGATTATTCACTCATTGGTGATAATCTATATAAGCGTGGTAAGGATGGTTATCTGAGGCTATGTGTCCATGAAAGTGAGTATCTTCAGATCTTGGAAACTGCTCACCAAGGTGTAGCAGGAGGACACTTTGGACCGGATCGGGTGATCAAGGCAATCCTATTTGCGGGCTTTTGGTGGCCTACCCTTCACATGGATGCACATACCTATGTGAAACGGTGTGATGTCTGTCAGAGGACTCAGTATCCTATACGCAAAGATGAGATGCCACTGAAACCTATGATGGGTGGACGTGCATTTTCTAAGTGGGGAATAGACTTCGTAGGTCCTATTAATCCCCCAGCCAAAGGTTCTCATGCGGAATACATCATTGTGGCAACAGATTATCTCACCAAGTGGGTAGAGGTAAAGGCTACGACCAAGAACGATGCTCAAACAACTGCCAAATTCTTGTTTGAGAATGTATTCACGAGATATGGGCTACCTATAGAGCTTGTAAGCGATAGAGGCACTCATTTCTTGAACGAAGTGATTGAAAATCTGCTCCAAGAATTCTTGGTAATACACAAGAAGTCTGCCCCTTATCACCCTCAAGCTAATGGTCAAGCTGAGAGCACTAATAAGATTTTATGCAATGTACTGACAAAATTAGTGAACACTAAACGCTCTGACTGGGACAAACAGCTACACCATGCTGTTTGGGCATACCGAGTTGCCTACAAAACGGTACTCCAAGCCACCCCCTTTCAGATGGTATTTGGCCAAAACGCTGTGTTACCCTTGGACTTCCTGATTCCTACATTGAGAGTAGCACAAGAGCACGAATGGACAGGTCATGAGCTCTCCTCTAGAATTTTTGACCTTGAACGATTAGGAGAAACAAGACTGAGAGCTGCTGCAGGCATATATGCTGCCAAGAAGAGGCAGAAGGCATACTTTGACGCCCACGTAAAGGATAAGGGTTTGAAAGCAGGAGATCTAGTCTTAGTCTATACACTAAAACAACACGCGAGGAAGCTAGAAAAGAGAGGCTACGGACCTATGATCATCAATAGGATCTCCACGAGTGGAGCAGTACAATTAGCCACGTTAGAGGGTAATGTTCTCCCTAATTATATTAGCGGATGCAGAGTCAAGTTGTATCAGGAACCACTCACAGAGGAAATGCTCAGCCGACTCAACACTGCTAAGAAACGCAAAGAGGAAGAGAAGCGAATTAGAGAAGAAGCTCAAGCAGAAGCTTTAGAACGCATCAGAAGGATGAAATTAGGAAGGCAAGGTAGAGAGCAGTCTAGGACTGATGACTATGCAGACCAAGGATATCATATGGCAATGTGTGAAGTTGCAGGAACCAGCTCACCTAGGATAACTGATCGACGTCCTTTCGTAACCCTAGAAATAGGACAAGAAAAGACTGCAAGGACTGTAAAAGCCTTGATTGACTCAGGTGCCGCCACTAGTGCTGTTAGAGTGTCTTACTGTCAAGAGTTACAGTTAACTGTCAATCCTGTGGAAGCATATCTCATAGGATTGGGAGGCGTGGAAACCCCTTGCATGGGCGAGGTGGAACTTCCCCTCTACATTCATGATGAGGCAATGACAGTTAAAGCACTAGTGTGTCAAGATGAGGATCTCACTGAACCTCTTGTCTTGGGTCAAGACTGGATCTATGACCAAGCAGTCAACTTAAACCTAAGAAGTGGACTTCTTCACGTATGGGTCAATCATAGTCGAATTACAATAGAGTTGGATAAAGGAACACTCAAGGAACTAGGAAAGGCACGGACTCCTGGTCCCTCCAGGGGTACACATGAAGATGACCATGCTGTTCTTGTTCAAAACCCTGTGTTGCAGAGGAATAATATTTGCAAAAAAGGAGTCAGGGATGCAACGGAACTCCCTTCTTTTCCAAGGGCCAGAAGGAGGCAACGACCAAAGGTGGAGCAAAGGCAAAAGAAGCAGAGTACTACCTATGCCCGACATCAAAAGAACCTGCGCAGCAGAATGTTCCAACAAGTGAACCAAGTGTGGGTGCGAAAAGGCGAACACCCGGTTGCAACCACGCCAACAGAACGGGGGAAGCCTCTTATTAATAACCATCGACACGTCACTAATAAGAGGTCGTCCGGAAATTCTTCGGCTAAAGTGAAATCTATTTGGGTGCCCAAAAGGTCGATGAAGGCTAGCCCACAATCAAGACAAATTTGGGTGCCTAAGGCTTGTTTGCGGGCTCAGATAGCTATACCAAGAACACACTCTACACAGCATGATCTATTCACTCGCACAGCCTACATCCACTCACCTTCAACATCAAGGCACATGAACACGAACAGAATCAGTTGTAAATGGGCCCCTAAGAGGCCTCAGGTTAAAGCTGACACACCTAGAGAGCTCTCGAGAATCTCTACGGAACCACGAGTAAAACCCATCCACTGCCTTTGGCAGCCCAAGACTTGTAACAAACCCCCTGACCCTATTGTAAATCCATGACCACCTACTAACCGCTTCTCATCAATTCGCTTCAGCTCTTAGGTCTACCTAACTCCTAACTACACACACCAGCACCGAGCACTTATTAACTACTAACCACTCCAGAACTTTAAGTTAATATTGTAATGAGGGACACCATGTCATTTTTGTGTCCATTGCAATGTTAACGTTTATTCATATATTCTCACAGAATCAGCTACGACATTTTCAACATGGCGGAGGCAGCAGGAACTAGCTCTCACACAGAAACAAACCCGCAAGTGGTGGACTTGGACAGTTTACCCGTTTTGCCTGAGACAGTTGAAAGACCAGAAGAGTTGCAGGCCGTCAAAATCATACCTATTGCGGACCCTCCGCGTGGCCACACCATGCCCGTGGGAAAGACTTCACACTGGTTTACCGAGGTAGCAGGACCTTTGGGGGAAGGAACGTATCTATGGGAATCAGAGTTGGACTACAATGGAAAGCAAGGCAGATACCATTTCTTTACAAGAGAATTTGAGAAATTACAAAATGCGGAAAGTCTACGTCCGATATGGGAAAAAGCCGGATTGAGTGCCTATTTCAGTGCCCGACTCCCAAAACCTGACTTCATGCGATGCTATTATCTCATCAACACCTTGACTCCAAATCCGAACCTAAAAGGTGCAAGCTCATTTGTGATTCCATCTCTGACAAAGGGGAATGAGCTCAAAAGGTTTAGACTATCAAACAATTTGGTGAGAGAAGCTCTGGATATGCGCGGCATGCATATTCCTACAGAAAAGGAAACCCTAGTACCGGATTACATGAAGAATCGAAGTCTCACCAAGCTCAAGGACATGGTATCCATGACGCCTAATATTGCCATACACCTTCGTATGTGCATGCAACACTTTGCTTTCCCGGCGCAGGATAGATTCACCATGCCGCACAAGAAGATTTGGTTTAGCCTGTATCTGGCAGAAACACAGAGCCTCACCATCAACCTACCCCACTGGATAATTGATCAGATACACTTAGCTCACAAACGCTGGCCACGGAAACAGGTTTTATATGGTTGCTGTGCTCTGACAAGAATCATTTATAGGTGTTTGGCTTATGACATTCCAATCCAACGAGCCCTGATGTGGAATCGGGTAGATCAGTTCCGAGGCAGGACATCCACTGGACCCCCTTCTAAGAAGATGAGAGGCACGGTCCAAGTCCCATGTGCTCAGCCACGTGGAGCCACCCTAACACCAGAGGTCACCCCGCCACCCCGAAGAGTCCGACCATTCACACTCCGGCTTCCAAGACGCAGCACCGATGGTTCCACTTTGCTATTTCCTCCTATCCCAACGGATCTCGAATTTCCTAGTGGTGCAGCTTTGGAAGAACTCACTAATGAAGACTTCGAACAACTACTACAAGATGTCGAGCTGGAGACAGCAGAGGCACAACAAGTGGAAAATGTACAAACGCAGGCCACAACCTCCCAAGCCCCCGTCACCCCTGTTGAAGTGGAGGAAGAAGATGACGGAGATGAGGAGCAGGAGGATGATGAGGAGGAATATGATCAAGAGCAACAAGAGGAGCAACAAGAGGTGCCAGAACTTGTAGGTGCACCTGCATATACAGCTCAACTAAGAAGGCTATACGACACTATCAAAGCAGTACAAGAAAGGCATCAGCTCTCTCTGGTATCCGGCCAAGCTTTGATGCAAGAAATGCTATCAGATGAAGGAGTGGACCAACATTTCATTGACACCCTCAAATTAGTGTCAGACTCTTTAGGTGTTCCAGAGGCTGTCCACACCGCAGTCCGCCAGTCCGTAAGGTATGACAAACGCAGAGTGGACACGTTACCACGAGCAGGTAAGACTATCAGGATACCCGTCACAGAACCAGTACCTATTGAGACCACAGCAACTCCCACAACCACCACTGACCTCTCCGCTGAAACCTTCGTTCAGACATCACCCATCTCACCCCAGCGTCCTCCATCACCACCTTCTCCGCCCCCACCACCACCTCCCACCCTGGAAGAAACGACAGTCATCACCTCTACCTCCACTTATAATCCATCCTCATTCAAATCATTCTCATTTCGAGAACCCACCTCACAAGACACCCTCTTCTCCTTCGTCACCAATCCCTTGTACACTTCGTCCCATCTATCCGCTGAACCCATGACTGGCCATCCCATAATTACCAGCGTAGTTGGAAACCCAGCACCCACGGAAGGAACCCTGTGTTTCCCGACCTATCCCCCAATACGAGTACCTCCATTCCATAACCCTCACTTCCCAGCTGGCCCCTACACCTCTTTCAACCGGACCTCACCACCACAATACCCGTCCTTTGTGGAGCAGTTCTTCCGCTCTCCCATGTTTCAAAGGCACCTTCCTCCGATGTTCGCAACGACATCAATTTACACGGACACCACACTCACTTCACCTACCATACCCACCTATATGGTAGCCCCTGCACACACCACCTTGTCTGATCCAATGGACATTTCACCAACCACAGCACCTCTCCCCACGATTTCCCCACCTTCCCCTCCCTTGCCCCCCACCTCACCACTCACATCATTGGCACACACAGCATTCACTACCCCCCTACCCAATCCCACCTCCTCTGCATTTCAAACTTTTCCCCTTGCATCTCATAATGTAAATAGCACGTTCGACACATTACTTCAGTGTGCAAATCAGCTACAACAAGACTTCCATCAATTGGAAGAACGCAATGCTGCCCTCCAGGCAGAATCTCAACGTTTCCAAGCTAGAGTCACCACTCTTGAAGCTGACTACCTGACGCTCCTAGACGAGCATACCACACTACAGCAGGCTCACTCCGAATTGGAATCAAAGGCATCAACTGTAGATGACCAAGCAGTTAAGGAGCTAGAAACAGTGCTTCAAGCGCAAATGATATCTAATGCTACGCTCAGACGTAACATTGGGCTATTAAGAAAGCATATGGCCGCAGCACTAGAGGAAAACAAACGACTCCAACAACAAAATCAGGACAACTTTGAAGCGGCTATGGAAGGAACCGTAGGAGCAACCATTAGCCCTACCAGATATAGAGCAGTTCCATCAGAGGACATCCGCATTTTACTTGAGGATCATGCAAATTTCCTGGAGTCATATGAGAAACTAGAGACTGAATGTGCCGATCTAAAGAAACAGTTAGCCAGTGTACCCACTGCTCAACAGGAACCGGTAATCTTGCAACAAGCTACAGAAGAAATGGAGACCCTTCGGAAACAGGTGGCAGAACTCCAAGCACGCCTCCTACCATATGAACGACCACCCTCGCCCATTGAAGAACCAGAACCTGAAACAGTAGTGGAAATCCCCGTCGAGGACAGCTACGAAGAGCCCTACGAGCCTATGCCGACGCCTGGTGGTCGAACTACAGAAGAAGGACAAGACACATTAGAAATTCAAGTTCCAGATTGGGTCAGAAGGGTCGAGAAAGTGGGTAAGACACATGATGATCGTGTGGCCGTGCAAATGCAATCTCTCACGAATCTGGAAGAAACGGTTCTTCGGTCTTCCTACTTTCAACAATTATCCCATCAACGGTTAATCACAACATCAGAAGCGCAATACATGCCTTATTTTGTCTTACTACATGATTATAATGCAGAAGTCAAAAGACATACAGGGAAGGAGCCCACATTCGCTACTCAATTTGAGATAGGGGATTTACCGACCGATGCACGTGCTGGCTCGATTTTCCAACCTAATTGGCGTGCACGTTTACTCACCGATTACCCTGAGATGATGAGTACCTGGGCTACCATGCCACTCTATATCAAGTATAACCCATGCTATTGTCCAGTGGTACGTCGCAGATCCTGGCAAGCATTTGCAATCAAGGTACGCAACAATAAAGAGTGCTCCGCTTGGGTTAACTACCCGTATTTTGCTCCCCCTCGAGGACCTCCAACCGTAGCCTACATGATATCGACCATTCGCCACTGGTCTACACGCCTAAATAATGTACCTGATATAGCAGCGAAAATGTGTATGAAGATATTTGAGCTCATGACCATTGTCTTCAAAACCTTTCGGAATGTCCAAGCTCCATACATCTCCGCTCCTGGATTCGCTCAAGGCAACAAGGATTTAGTCTACGACATGAGCCAAACCCCCTCGGTCACTGTTATCTTTGCTTGGCATGCACGAATCAAGTACTTGCCCGCATGCTTCAAGCAAACATTTGAGGAAATGTTCTCTACGGGCTTCTGGGAATACAATTCCGAAATTTTCATTCCCAGACCCACACATTTGCTACATCTATTTGCAGTAGAACAAGCGATCCATGCAGATCAGTTACGTCTGCCACATCCGGATGTTCCAGGACCAATCGATTGGGATCGTATGATGACAGATTTGGCCAGAGGACTACGCTTACAAGAACATCAGCTTGCCACTCAGGTTGTGGAATATTACATCCAACACCCCCAGCAACAAGGGTCTGTCAGGGACGACAGACGCGAGAGAGGGGGGGGTGTTGAGAGCAGCATGGGCACCCAAGGACTGACTAGACAAGGAAGCCAGGGAACCCAAGGATTGACGAGACAAGGAAGCCAACGGAGAGAGTCAGAACAAGGTGAAGGAGTAAGTAGACAAAGCAGTCGACGCAAATCTGGCAGATAGGCCCTTCAATTTTTCCAATCTACATCTTTTAACAGTGATTCTTATCACTAACAATCATTGTAAATACCATTTCATATTTTTGTAGCTCCATTTTGTGCAAGCCAAGGAGTCCTTGAGCTTGAGGAGCCTTAGAAGTACCTACATATCAATTTTCGTATTTTTTAGACTCCGTTTGAGCCTTCAAATTGGCCCTGGAACCTAATTTTTAACTAGGCCGGACACTAGGTCTGGACAGGGCCAAAAGCTAGTCAAAAACTATAAAAAGAGCTAGAGAGCTCATTTTTGGGGTTAGATTGTAATTGAAACGAACTTGTAAGAGCTTTTGAAAATAATCTAAAGAACTCCATTGATTCTCTCTCTTTGTCTTGCCGTGTGTGCGCGTGTGTGTGTATGTGTGTGCATGCTTGTGTGCTTCTCACTCACGCACTTGTGCCGCCACTTGCTCGAGGTCTTCATACCATCCTCACGTCTTCCCGGATTGACATTAAAGGAGGTGCTACTCATCATCGAGCTACAAATGGCAATCCTTCACCATGGCTTATGATCTCATCATGGATGTGCAAACTCCAAACTTCAACATCTTTCTGGGAAAACTCTTCAATCAAGAGGCCAACAATAGCATAAAGGAAGGTAACTCCTATCATGGTAATTCAACTAGTGCTCTAAGACTTCCCAAGTGGAAAGGGAAGAAGAAAGGACCAAATCATGACAAAGTCAAAGGTCAAAACGTTCAACCTTATGCCATCTGTGATAAGACCAACCACACCACTCAAAATTGTTTGTTCAATGGGAAGACCCAGAAAGGAAGTGGAAGAGGTGGATATGGTAGCAATAGAGGCACAAGTGGACACAACTTCAACAATAACAATAAAGACCATAATAGAAGGGACGACAAGAATTAGTCTGAAGATCAAGCATATGAAGACTCATTGCTTCTAATGAATCTAAGCCACAAAGAAGGTAAAGAAGATGATCATTTGTTCTACATAGATTTTGGATGTTCAAATTATGTTGCACGCAACATTGCTCTTCTATCTGATTTGGAAAGTCCAAAGCATAGACATGAAGTTCAAAATGATCAATAGATGTGATGCATGTCAGATTGGGAAGGCATAAAGACAACCATTCAACCACAAAGGCTACATCCAAAACAACTTATTGGACTAAGTACATATAGATGTATGGGGATCAATTCAAGAACCTTCATTGGCACGATCAAGGTATTATGTCTCATTTATTGATGACCATAGTAGATGGACTATTCTATACTTCATCAAGAGTAAGAATGAAGTGCCTAATTGATCTAAAAATATCTAGCACATGTGGAGAATCATACAAGTAGATCACTCAAGAAGCTCAAATCTGATGGAGGGGGAGAATAAGTTCTTGCAACATAAAGGTATCAAAAGTGAAGTGACTACCAGGTACTCTCCTCAAGTAAATGGAATTGCAAAAAGAAGAAACAAGACATTGGTTGGATTAGCAAGAACAATGCTTGAATAAAGAGGTTGCCACATTATCTATAGGCAGAAGCTATTTCAACTATTGTGTATCTTGTCAATAGACTACCATCCAAATCACTTCAAGGTATGACTCCTTATGAAGCATGGCATGGAAGAAAACCTAGTCTTGGACATTGCAAGGTGTTTGGTTGTTTAGCTTATGTTCATGTACCATCACAAATAAGACGTAAGCTAGATGAAAGGGCAACAAAGGCAATCTTTATTGGGTATGACTCAACTCAGATGGGTTACAAGTTCTATAATCCTTCAACCAAGGAATTCATTACAAGTAGAGATGTTGTGTTTGAAGAGCACATGTCTTGGTATGATGAAGACAAACAAAAGGTAACTCTACCCCATTATCTTGATTCTAGTTCGCATCAATTAGGAAGCAAGCATGATACATATGTCTAGGATTCAAGAAGTAATACACATGATGAACAAGATGAAAGGGAAAAGGATTACAGACTATGGAAGTTAAGAGGCAAAGCAAAGATGTAGGAGTGTGGAGAATGCTTTAAGTAAGATCCTAGAAGATCAACAAGAGAGAAGAAACAACTAGAAAGGTATGCATATGATTCCAAATTTGTTAAAAAGCATTCAATCTACTTGGAAAAAGACTCAATTTTAGAAGAATCCTCGACCTATGGGGAGGCAAAGGGAAACCCTAATTGGGAAAAGGCCATGAAAGAAGAAAAAGATGCATTGAAGGAGATGGACACTTGGGATATGGTTCCAATGTCATCCAATCAAAAGGTAATTGGTTGCAAATGGGTATATAAAGTTAAGAGAAACTCAAGTGGATTAGTTTGCAGGTACAAGGCAAGATTAGTTGCCAAAGGATGCTCACAAACTCATGGTATAGACTATGAGGAAACGTTCTCACCAGTTGCAAAGATGACTACAATCAGAACATTGATAAGTGTAGTTGCTTCAAGAAATTGGAGACTCCTCCAACGTGATGTAAAAAATGTGTTTCTAAATGTTTGGATAAGTGAAGAGGTATACATGTCACAACCTCTAGATTTTGAAAACATTAATCATGCATCTTATGTTTATAAAATTAAGAAAGCATTGTATGGATTGAAACAAGCTCCTAGAGCTTGGAATTATAGGTTGGTTAGATACCTTCAAGATCAAGGATTCAAACCTAGCAACTTAGATCCTTCTTTATTCATCAAAAGGGACCACAATGAGGTTATCTATCTATGTGTATATATAGATGATAATATTGTGACAAGTGAGGATCTAAATGGAATTCAAAGGATCATGAGACATATGTAAGAGGAGTTCAAAATGTGTGACTTAGGTGAGCTCACATATTTCCTAGGTATGCAAGTGATTTATATAGATGAAGGGATGTATCTAACTCAAAGAAAATACATTCAAGATCTACTTCTCAAGTTCAAAATGGAGAACACTAAACCTGTTGGGGATGAATCATAAACTTTGTGTTTATGAAGGTGAGAAAATTGAAGACATTAAAGAATATCAAAGCAATCTGAATATGATGCAATAATGAAGAACGGTACTTGGTCTTTATGTGACTTGCCTCCTGGCAAGAAGGCCATTGGCACTAAGTGGGTATACAAGCTGAAGCATAAACCTAATGGTACAATTGACATGTATAAGGCTAGGCTTGTTGCAAAGGGTTATGCACAGGAAAGAGGCATTGATTTTGATGAGTCCTTTGCACCTACATGCCGTATTACTACTGTTCGGAGCATTTGTGAACTTGCAGCCCATCATGGTTGGAATGTACATTAGCTGGACATCAAAACTGCATTTCTAAATGGTGACTTGCATGAAGAAGTGTATGTTTTTCAGCCCCGTGGCTTTGTGCAGAAAGGGCATGAAAACCAGGTGTGCAGGTTAAAGAAGGCATTATATGGTTTAAAGCAAGCACCACATGCATGGTATGAGAAGATACATGCCTATCTGATTGCACATGGTTTTGAGAACAGTCCAACTGAGAGCACCTTATATATTAAGCATGCTAATGATGTGCTTTTGATCATTGTTTTTTATGTTGATGACATGCTGCTCACTGGTCCTATTGAGAAGCATATTGCTGAGTTTAAGGATGATTTGCGTGCCTCATTTGAGATGTGTGATTTGGGGCATTTGCATCACTATTTGGGGATTCAGTTTATGCAACTTGATGGTCGAATGGCTTTTTGTCAAACGAAATATATTGACACATTATCGTAGCGTTTTGGGCTTGAAGACTGTAAACCTATTGCCACTCCTATGGAGACAGGTTTATGATTGAGTCTTCATGATGTTGGAGATGCATTTGATGTTGTTCTCTATCAGTAGGTTGTTGGATGCCTGATTTACTTATGCATTACTTGGCCAGATATTCAGTTTGTTATCTCATAGATGAGCAAGTTTATGCATTGCCCAGGAGTCAAGCATTGGCAGGTGGTTAAGCGCATCTTTTGCTACTTGAGTGGTACTCGACTACTTGGGTTGTTTTATCGCAAGGGGGGACTAGATTTGCATGCTTTTTCTGACTCTGATTAGGTTGGTTGCTATGACACTCATGCGTCCACTAGACATTGCAGACCTTTTCACGAAGGCTCTGACCTAGGGAGAAGTTTGAAGCTTTCCACAAAGCTTTGGGCTTACTTCCTTTTGTGGAGTGATTTCCACATAGCTTGGCACTTCCTTATACATGAGTGCTAGCTCCTTGTTCACCACATCACTCCCAGGGGGGATTTGTTGATATATTTAGGTAGTGATGTGTGTGAATACACTAGGACCGTCGGGGCACTAATTACTCTTTAGGAGGTTTTTTTTCCCTGGCTTGTATATATGCCTATTGCCCTAACGTGCCACTTATCTTTGTACATTCTAGTGGGAATACATTCAATATAGTGTGTTGAGATGCAAGCTTCTTCTTCTTCCTTGTGCTTTTCGCATGCTTCCGCAAACGTCTAACTCCAACAGAAAGTAGATCAAACTAGATCTTCACTTTTCCTAGATTGTAGGAAAGTGAATTGATTCCCTTCAACAACTAATCTCACCTTCATTTGAATTCAAAATCCACTTGTAGAATTCATGGAGCACTTCAAGAGTCTATATAAAGACTTCAAATCACTTGTACAGTACATGGAAGCAATATACATACACTTGTGGCCATCATTGTCTTGCTCCTTCATTTTTTTGCATCATCTTCTTCAACAACAATAAGCTTGCAGAGGCTAGTGCTATCTCTAAAGAGCTCCAAATTGGATGTGTGAGCACTCCTTAGAAAGATATTAGTGTCTAGTTTATGTGTATAAAGTTTCAAATCATTTGGTTTACTAAATTGTTGGAAAACAAAGGATTCAATGTCCATTGGTCAAAGATTGCTCAAAGATCACAGCATATATAGCAGTTTTTATTAGCCTTTGTACAACCAAAAGCAGATAGCACAGTTGATAAAACGGTTGCCCCCCAACCTGTCCATGCCAGTTCGATTCCCAGCATAAGGGCATTCGCATTTTTTTGTTTATCATGCTTGGGTAAAGCAATGGACAGACGAACGTGAGCGCGTATGATTTATTCTTACGATAGCGATGTTTTTTTTACCGATGAGAGCTTTATTAAAGGTGCTTTTCAAGAGACCACAATCTATATAAGAAGAGCTAGGTTCATTGTTTATTTATCCATCACCTATTACAACACAAGCTTTGGAAGCTTGGTACCTCTTTGAGGTAGTGCTTTTAGCACATGGGGCAGCCATGGTGCTTTGTTGAAGCATGTTGAGAAGCGGCTATGGAGTTGTTCTTGGAGGAAAAGAGTGTGCTCACACTCTTGCTCATGGAGAGGACTTGGTCATTAGCAGCTTGGTGGTGTGGATCGGCCATCTACATAATGTATTTGAAGATTGTCTTCTACATGAAGAGTTCGGGTTACTTCAAAGACATTGGATGGTGGTTAACATAAGATTTGCATCTTATGTTAAGAAATTCAGGTACATGTTCTCTTTATGCATACAGGTACTACTTGAAGTTCATGGAGACAGTGGCATTCATATCAGAAGGAGTCCAATTCGGCATAGGTACAAAAGAATCAGTACATGTATGCTTCATGCATATTTGGATGAGGTGTTAGAGAAGGTATGGTCATATGAGTTTGAGGATTTCTGGCAGCAAACTTGTTAGCATTCTTTGCTACTTTTGTAAGTATGCGATCTTTTCACACACGTATCTAACTTAGGATCTTCCATATTCTAAGGTTAGATGAGGGTTTGTTGATTATCAGTTTTAGACTGATCCTTCCTCTTTCTGTCACTCATATTCACTCTTCTACAACCTGTTAGGTCACACATCTCATGTATATTCAGATTTCTGTCCATACATCTGAATATGTTTCTTACATTTGTACATTCACTCATCCATCTATTTTTGTTCACATAGAGTGGTTGAGAGTTTTGCTCCCACATTGTACATTGAACATTGGTATATATGATAGTGTGAGTAAGCCTTGGCTTACGTAACACTTTACACATGTTGTCTAATCTTTCTCTATCTTTGTCTCATCATTTGTATGATTAAATGTGGTATGTTCATGTTTAGTCAATATTGGAAGATTTCTAGATTCTATGTTGTATATACTGGACCTATGGAACCATGGACCTGTGATATGAGCTATGGGCCTACCTCAATTCCAACATTTGGTATCAGAGCTCTAAGGTGTTGGTATCAGAGCTTTAGGGTTTTGATATCAGAGTTCATTCAGGCTCTCAGATTCCTAGGTTCCCAAACTTCCAGGTTTACAACATATGATTTAAGAGCATCTTCTAACATTTGACATTTGACATACACACTTAATCTTGATGAGTAAAGATTTGATAATTAGACAATTCAGTCACGTGTATTCATCAATGTGGAGTATGAAGTTGATGATCTGTTAGTAGCCGAATACTTTTGGAAGAGTATGAAAATATTTTACAGAAGTATTGTTTGAAGACCAAGACTTGATGAAGGGAAGACTACTTCAAATTCAAGGAAGAACAATGGTTTAGAGAAGATGAAGAAATTAGATCAACATCAAATCACGGGTATCAATTTCTACTATCAGATTATCATTTGCAGTTCATATCTTAGAAGAGCAGTTATGAAGAGATTTGAAGGATTCAAGGAGTTCTTTTATACACTTTCATTATTTGAAAGTTAAAGGCTACATCAAAACAAGTATCTAGAGGTTTTTCTGGAGAGTTTTGAGAGATCTCTTTCATGACAAGAAAGCTCATCTAAGAAGACAAATTTGAAGATGGGATGAGTTTTGTGTTCAGCCAAATTTCCGTTGTAAGTTGGTTGGATATCCAGGTACAGAATTTGATCTAGAGAGGTAACTCTAGAAAGGTAATTCATCATTCAGACAAAAATGTTGGTGAATTTAGTCATTTCAGACATTTAAAGCAGAATTTTGATTCAGAGATATGAGGAGATGGTAAAACATGATTCTATATTCACTTCCATTTGTATACCATGTTTGTTTTGTCTCTTACTCTTAGCACTAGAGGAAGAGAAAGAGTTCATTTGAAGAGTTCAAGAGTGCTTGCTACTTCAAGATGAAGAGAACAAAGGTATGGAAGAGAAGTTTGAAGATGTTAACATCATCACAGGTGGAAGAAAGATGCAGAAGAAGAAAGTCCAACATTTCCAAAAGAAAAGTAAGAATTCCTTTTCTCTTATATTTTCCATATACTTCTCCTATTTATCCTCTACATCCAAAGACAAGTCTGCGAGAACATCTTGTGTGAAGAAGAAGCGGTTTCTTGTTTTGGACTATACTTGGTCATGATTTAGTAGATTTGACAAAGAATTACATTGAGAGAAAGAAAAGCAACATATTTTTAAGACAGCTTGTATGTTTTGACTCATATGTATGAGTTATATATAAGTTGAAGATTTTAAGCAGGCAGCTTATATGTTCCCTCAAAGAATTCTTGGAGTGTCAATTCAGAGCTACTTGGTATATGACAAGTTTCAAAGAAGTATATTTCTTCTTTATCTAACTCTTGAGGTAAAAGAGTTTTTTTGTAGCAGATGTTGAAGACTTGGGTTGAGGTTTTGTGTTTGGAAAAGTTACCTCATATTCAGTATTTTAAGAAAACTTCAGAAAATTCACATTTGTTGATGTACTAGTCAGTTGGAGAATCTACTTTCTGTGTTTGTCTTGATTTTTGGATACATGCTTGTATTCGAAAAGATGTTCCATCAGATCCTATCACTTGATTGAGAAGTGGAGTTAACCAAAAGAATGTCAAGTAGGTACTATCTGATTTCACCCGGGTAGAATATGAAAAGATGAAGTATCAACTTGCAGCTTTTGGAGTTCTCAAGGTGAGAAGTTTGTCCACTTATGTTTCAAGTACAAGTTGCAGATTCTTGAGAAGGATTTGGTCAAAGAAGAGTTTTTACAACTTTGTGAGAAGCATGGACACTTGGAGACATTTAGGTAGCAAATCAAACATTCAGTCATGAAGGTTTGATGAGAGCATATTCTACACAGGTATTTTGTTGGAAAGATCTTGATAGATCTTGGATGATCTTGAATGATCATGAAAGATCTTGAACATTTATGAGTCAGATGTCTATCCTTTGTTTGTGAAAGTTCTTTAACATTGGAGGAAGTAAGTCAAAGGTTAAGATTCTATCATATTTGTGTTGCAGAAGAATAGAAGAAGATACTTGTTATGTTACAGAAGATTATGGATGCTAAAATTTTGTTTTAGATACAGGTATTGATTATTGAAGATCAGATTTATTGAAAGAAGGAAGACGTTCCAGATTTCATAAAGTCTAATATATTTGAAGAATACTGGATACTAGTGTTAAGTCATCCAGGGGGTGATGAAACATGAAGACTTATTTTCAGCCATATAAAAAAGAATGCAGATTCATACCTACAGGTATCCCTATTTCAAGTATTCCTATATTTGCTTTGTCAAGTTCTCTTTATGTTCCAGCTTTGAAAGAGGAAGGAAGAAGGAGAATGTCTGGAGAAAGTTCATGTTAGGTATTCCTGTTCAAGAGAAGGTTCTTGAGTTCTATTGAAGATAAGCTTGATATTTCAGAGAGGTATGTTTGAGAAGTGCGCACATTTATGTTTATACCAGATTCTGAAGAAAAGAGGTATGAAGGATTTAGAGATTGAACAAGGATGAAGACATGATGACACCATAGATTTTTGATGAGATTCATGAGTTGATTTCAGTTGATTTCATTTGAGTTGAGTTGACTTGACTTGAAGTAAAGTCAGAGATGAACCAACAGTGTTCATAATACACTAAGTTGTGAGTTGTCAGTCACAGGTTCCAGGATTCAGTTCTTGATTTTGTTTAGTGTATTTACATGACACAATAGAAGTATGTTGAGAAAACTTTCATAAAGTAAATGCAAATATGTGGGTCCTAGTGTATGTTTTTAGGTTTGAGAAAACAGGAAATAGCAGGTTCAAAGTCAGTTCATGCTACATTTGTTGTCAAGCAGTGATGGCTTAATGTGTACACTATTGGATATCTAGATTGCATATTTTCTCAAGTATTATGGTTCATATTTAGCAAGTTTAGGTTTTTTGAAGGAAAGAAAATTCAGTTTTGAAGAAGACTTTTGAAGAAAAGGTTTGAAGGTCAGTTCATGAGTACAAGCTTGAAGCTTGTGATAGTTTGCAGATCCAGTTCATTTTGTACCAATATGGCATTATAGGGGGGATTGTTGGAAAACAAAGGATTCAATGTCCATTGGTCAAAGATTGTTCACAGATCATATCATATGTAGCAGTTTTTATTAGACTTTGTACAACCAAATGAAGCTAGTGCAATTGATAAAACGGTCGCCTCCTAGCCTGTCCATGCGAGTTTGATTCCCAGCATAAGCGTGTTCGCAGATTTTTGTTTATCATGATTTTGGGTAAAGCAATGGACGGACAAATGTGAGCGCGTATGATTTATTCTTACGATAGCGATGTGTTTTTACCGATGAGAGCTTTATTAAAGGTGCTTTTCAAGAGATCACAATCTATATAAGAAGAGCTAGGCTCATTGTTTATTTATACATCACCTATTACAACACAAGCTTTCGAAGCTTGGTACCTCTTTGAGGTAGTGCTTTTAGCACATGGGGCAGCCATGGTGCTTTGTTGAAGCATGTTGAGAAGAAGAGTGTGCTCACACTCTTGCTCATGGAGAGGACTTGGTCATTAGCAGCTTGGTGGTGTGGATCGGCCATCTACATAATGTATTTGAAGATTGTCTTCTACATGAAGATTTCGGGTTACTTCAAAGACATTGGATGGTGGTTAACATAAGATTTGCATCTTATGTTAAGAAATTCAGGTACATATTCTCTTTATGCACACAAGTACTTCTTGAAGTTTATAGAGATAGTGGCATTCATATCAGAAGGAGTCCTATTCGGCATAGGTACAAGAGAATCAGTACATGTATGCTTCATGCATATTTGGATGAGGTGTTAGAGAAGGTATGTTCATATGAGTTTGAGGATTTCTGGCAACAAACTTGTTAGCATTCTTTGCTACTTTTGTAAATATGTGATCTTTTCACACATGTATCTAACTTAGGGTCTTCCATAGCCTAAGGTTAGATGAGGGTTTGTTGATTATCAGTTTTAGACTGATCCTTCCTCTTTCTGTCACTCATATTCACTCTTCTACAACCTATTAGGTCACACATCTCATGTATATTCATATTTATGTCCATACATCTGAATATGTTTGTTACATTTGTACATTCACGCATCCATCTATTTTTGTTCACATAGAGTGCTTGAGAGTTTTGCTCCCACATTGTACATTCAACATTGGTATATATGATAGTGTGAGTAAGTCTTGGCTTACATAACACTTTACACAGGGTGTATATGAATAGAGGCCTACACTGCACTTAACTTTGATCATGGTTATAATTCAGTGAACACTTATCTCCTCATTACTGTATTCATATTTTAGATTTATATTAACTGCCTTCATGACTATACATCATCAATTCACATACCAGTCTTTGAGCATAAGTTAATCATAATATGCACTACAATATTTACTGTCACGCAACCACTAATACCAAATTAGTTAAAATAATCAATATACCTCAGACAATGCATACAATCTCATCAATGAGATTTCAATGCCTTCATCAAACGGATTAACCAAACTAGTTTATGATTAATTACTTCAACTAAATCGGAGCACTTATATGTCACTTAATGACACCGAAAAAAAATCTCAGAGTCAGAGAATTGATCGACACAGGCATGTACTCGATCGCTTCGCCAGAGGCAGTCTGGTGAGGACCTGTCATGCACCTTCTCTCCTACTCAGCAACATGAGTACATTCCTCTTTTATATTAAAGAAACAATGATTACATCACTTTGGCTATTATGATGCTTCACCAAAGAAATTACAAAAAAGACTGAATAATACATAGTTTCATCCGGTGGCCTACCACTCGCATGCATAATGGACTTGAACCCGAATGACAAGCTAGTCTTCATCAATAACTCCCTGTATGTAGATAGTCCTTGCTTCTTCAAAACTTTGCTTTATTTTCTTTGTAGGGCCTTCAATAGCTTCTGTACATGCTCAGGATCAAGCAAATGTGCATTCGGGCTGACAAAACTGACAACGATAGCCTGAGTGAGTAATTGCTGGCGTTGGTCCTGGGAAAATGCATGTTGAAGATAGAAGACATTTTTTAATGCCACTTGACACCCAAGTTTACTATAAGCAATCTGTTCATCAAATAGTTGTAGCTTATCCTTCTGGATGCCGAATTGTTTTTCCATCCAGTCCATTTGCTGAGATTGAAACTAAATTGTCTTAAAGTAAGCCTGCCATTCCTTTTGTGTGGCTTCCAAATCTTTCTTTACCTGAAGTGTCCGTCCGACTTCATTGGAACAATTCTTCTTTGGTTTTAGCCAATTCGGTCTCCCATTGAACTGCTTTGGTGTGCAATGTGGCACAAGTCTACTCCGATGCATTAATGTGATTACTCGCATCTTACAAGACTTTGCCCATTTTGTCTAGTGTAGCCTCTTTTTCTACTAGTACTTGCTGTAACTGAAGCAACTCCGTTTCCTGAGTAGTCACTTGGGTCTGCAATTGAGCTTCATTCTTGGGAAGATTAATGATCTCCTCTTGGAGTGGTATAATATCAACTTCTAGCAAATCGAATTTATGTTGGAAGTCCTGGCAAATTGTCTGCTTCTCTACAAGTATCTATAATTGAAGTGCATCTCAATCTTGAATGAGGTAGTGACCAATATGGGCCAAATTTTGAGAATGGGGTGGGGAATAATTAGGGGACATCGAAGGTGAAGTGGTAGATGAAGTTGAAGAAGAAGAAGAATCAATGGAAGCATACAAATTTGGTGCAGAAGGTATGGTGGGAGGAATATGGTGGTGTTGGGTAGAAGAAGAAGGAATCTTTGTTAAGGGTACATCAGTACTGTTCTGATCATCCTTGGGTGGGGAAGGCAAGCGATTAGGGAGTTTGTGAATAAGGGTGGTGATGAATTCGTGGGCTATCGAGGAAATGAGAGGTGATGAAGATGCAATGTGGGCCTTCGATGGGGAATGAGGAAGGGTGGCAAAAATGTCAACCACCTTCGGAATGAGTCCTTCCGTGATGGAGATAATTAATCTCCAAAAGAAAAGCTATAATTTAATTTAGAACACCTCTATATCAAGTATAACTTATAAACTTCTTCAAATTTGGAAAACTTTTGCCAATTTATGAACTATCACCATTTTTGTGAACTATGACTATACTAAGAAAAGTCTGCTTCACAAACTGCATTCATTGACTTATGAAATTGTTAAAGTTTCTCATGAAACTTTGACACAATGCTCTTCTAATGTCTGGGCAACTACTCCAAGTGAAAATTCTCCAAATGAATATACAATACTTTAGATTTACTCCAATAAGTAAACCTATGTTAAATGCGCTTTTGCCATCAGAAACGCGTTTAAACATCTATTCAGGTTCTTGGGAGTGGAAGGGGTCTGTTAAACAGAGGCCCTATACTTGATTTTCCCAAATCAACTCACTCACATGACCATACTTTAACATTAAGAATCTCTGTCAATACAAATTACTTATCAAGATTCTAGTTGCACTCTCACAATCTTACTGTCTGTTAATCAGACTCTTCCAAAGCTTACTGAACACACTCCAGTTAATGTGCTCTCAACATACAGCGTCGAAACTATTCAGTACCGTAATACAGAATTACTTTGTCTAACTTAAAGAGCTGACTCAAATACAAATACTGTAAACAACAGAGACAATAACAGTACTCAATCTGTACCGTACAGGTGCAGATAATCAAACAGAACAGAAATACATCAAATAACTCAGAGTTCTCAAACACACCATGGAAACTACGCAGACTTCATCAACCAGACAGACAGGCTGGCGATTCCTCTGGTCGTCACCAAAGCGTCTCCTCTGGTCATCACCAAAGCGTCTCTTTTCATTGATTTATAAGAAGGTTACAATGTCTACGCAACGACCTTTCGGTTCGTGCGGAATATAAAAAGAGTCAGACTTTACAATTGCCAATCCGGCGGTTTACACTGGCACACATGGTGGACTTGAACCCGCAGGTATACAAAAATTATGGTTCATCTACTATACCTTCTAAATACATAGTTCTGGCTAACTTAAATGTCCGGGCAATTTTCTTTTTCAATGACTCTAACATCTGCTTCAAAATTTTTGGTTCTACGAGCTGAGCATCTGTCCGTACTAAACTTAAAGAAATAACTTGGCTCATTAAACTCTTTGCCTGTGTCTGCAAAAAAGCTTCCTGTAAGTAAAATTCATTTGACAGAGCCGCATCACGACTGACTTTCATATCTGCAATCTGCTTATCAACTTTGGATAATCTTTCTTTTTGAACATTCAGTTGATACTCCCTTCTTTCTAACTCTTGATTCTAAAACTGTATGGTTTTATAATACGCATCGCACTCTCTTCTTATCCCTGGTATCTCCTTCTGTAATTGAGCGACTAAATTCATCTATATTTTAAGATCTGTATTTGGTTCAGATAAATATGCTTCTGTTCGCTGGAGTTCTTCATTAGTCTTTTTAGCCAAATCGGCCATCTCTTATCCTTTCTGTACTGCTTCATTCAGTTGTGCTCTAGTCTCTTCTAAAAGATTGCCCAGAGCTATGCGTGCATCCTCTTTATCTTGGACTGACTGCTTCAACTGGACTAGTTCCGCATCAGCAACACTTAATAATTCATCTTTTTCTCAGACTTCAGCTAGTGTCGTATCTCGTTGATTGATAACTGTTTCCTGTTCGGCAAGTCTAGTCTGTAACTCCTTAATTTGTTCATTTAAAGCTTGATTTTCTGCTTTGGTTGCAACTAGTTCTTCCTGGAGAGGGCTAATGTCTGCTTCCAGAACATGAACCTTGTGTTGAAATTCTTCTCGGATGTTATCAGTCACTTCCTTCATTTGTGCTGGTAGCTGCTGCGATAGCTGGATCAACAATTGACCCATGGATGCGAGCTCAGAAATCATGGGAATCGAAGGAACCTGAAGATGAGGACGTGGTTGAGATGAAGAGGCGGTCAGAAGTTGATGTGAAGAGGGGGGAGAGTAATTAAGTGAAGAAGATGAAGCGGTAGGTTCCTTAGGGATAACGGGTGGAACAGGGATAATAGGCTTAATTGGAGGTTCGGGTGGAGGCGTGAGAAGAACAATGGTTGTTTCTAATACCTTTTTGGTTGTTTGTTGCGTAGTGTCATCAGGGTTGGCAACTACAGACTCCACTGTCTTAATCAGTTCTTCAAAAATTTCCTTAATAATAGGTTGCCCATCTTCTTGCTTTTCCTGTTCGGATTGTTGCTGAGATTCTTCTTTAGAGGAGCTGGCTGGAGAATCAGCAGTATCATCATGCTCTTGTTGCTGACTTGGAGATGACTGTGCTGATGAATCCTGGTGCATTGATGTTGCTGTGTCGTGGAAAGTCTCATCTTCATTGTTGTCGTCTTCTCTTCCTGCGGCCGAACCCTGTACTTGACTGTTAGATGTGCTTATTCTGATGCGTTTTTGACGGAGTAGCTGAAAGATTTCTTGGTCATCATCTTCATCATCTTCCAGGATTTGTGCTGATTGTTCATGATAGAGAACTGTACCTCTGGAAGGCGGTTGTGCTGCTTGTATGGCCGGAAACAGGAAACTTAATATGTGGGGGAGACGGGAACGCGGCATATCACCCTTGTTGACTTGTTTAATTACTGAAACGCATTCTCGGTGAATGCGACGGAAATAGTATGAGGCAAAGTTTACAGGCTCTCGAGCAGCCATATCTATCGCTGAATAGAATGGGCGAGATATGCCATATGTATGTTTTTGTAAGTTCAGGATGGCTACTAGAAACTGTAACGCTGTTCTTTTAGGCTCAGGGCGACAAAGGATTGCATATTCATTAGAAGAATGCCTGGGAAATAGCTGATTCATTGTGGTGATGGGAAGGCTAGGTCCATTCTCTCATCCTTGTGGAGGGAGTCGAAAAGCGTCAGCAAATGACTGCATTGTGATTACAGTACGAGATGGTAAAGAGGTAATTGGCCAACTCTGCTCCGTAGCACGTGTAGCAGCGATGGCGTCAATGATTTGGGCATAGAACGGGTGACAATCCACTGAATGCCAAGGCAATTCAGTGAAATTGGCCAACCCACGAACACGCAAGAACTCACCTACATCGGCAGGGAGTCCGTCACGGAACGCAGCAAAGTTTGCTAACGCTTCCATGGTGCGCACACGAATAACAAGCACAAGAACACAATTGCACAGGGTATACAGAGAGCACAAGCACACAAAACACACAGATTTGAGCACAACCCGATGCTGATAGATTCGAGGATCTAGACCTTTCATATCACAATAGTCCCATGCAAAAACATCAGAGAACTCACGAATAAGATGTATCGAATCTGCTTGAAATGCTTCAGACAATCCTTCCTTTATCTTGACAGGTCGTTGATTAACTTCATCCCCTAAATTATAGGTGATCAACTGATCTTCAGGAACATAAAGTTGACGAGGTTTTCCTGAATCATCAACTGACTGTAAAAGTTGTTGTATATTAGCTTCATCCTTAAGAGTAGTATCTTCTGTCTCTACTTCTTCGGTCACAGGCATCATCGTACAAACTGTCGGATTCCAGTTATCTACAACAGATTGTAGATCAACAGTCCCTAAGGAGATTAAATCTATGTTATTCTTCAAAAATTCTTCTTCTTCGTCATCGGATAAACCATCTAACATATGAACTGGTTCTGTGATATAAGGTCTGGCATGTAATTCACAGGGCTGAATAGCATCTAATTTGACAACATATTTACGGTGGTTGTCCTTAAAGGTAAGTTCCTGTGCTGATCAATCTTGTATAACCTTAGCTTGTTTCAACCAAGGACGGCCAAAAAGAAGATTATAATCAAGACTAGATTTTGGTAATTCTAAGACGATAAAATTCATCTTACGGCGTTGTACCCTGCAGAGTGATTGGGACATTCCGTACGAGTCCCAACGGATGAACTCGAGATTGGTCGGCCATTCTAACAAAAAACTGGACTGGTTCGATTTGCGTCCACCCCAACTTTTTACAAAGTGCTGCAGTAGCTATGTTTACACCAGATCCACCATCAATTAGTACTTGAGTAATCTTATGATTTTTGTACCATACCGTAATCAAGGGGACCGAATGATCCACAGTAGAGTCAGTTTCCGGTTGTACCGTTGCCGTTGCTGGAATACAGGAAGATCCCAGACTGAGCTGTTGCTGAAATTGTTGCCGAACTCCTGGTACTAGTGCAAGTAATTGTCCAAGAGGAAGAGTAATGGACGCTTTAGATAAAATTTCCCATGCCTGATCTACTTGACTTGTACTTTTTACTGATTCTGAAGATGATGCGTCTGCTACTGGGGTAGAATGTTGTTCCTACGAACTTTCATTTGGTAGTGGACCTTGTGTCACCGGAATTGGATCTGGAAACACTGTAGGCTCTGTTGTAATCCATTGGCTAGCTTTTTCATACATTCTTTGTTGTTCACGTATGCTTGGTTCAAATACTTCTGCTGCTGGTTGCAGTGGCTTACCAGATCTGGTCTGAACTATTGCAGCTTGTGTTTCTAATGGTGAGATATAAACCATGTTCGTCATTGGGTTTTGGTGCTCTTTCTTCCTTTGATCATATTCCGCCGCATCTTTACAAAATCTTCGGATGTGTCCTAATTCACCACAAAAATGACAGCGAGGGGGTGGCAAAGAATTACCGTCCTGTGATGTTTCGATCTGCCAGCGGTTTGTATTGTAATTTGTATTCCTCTGTCCTCGATAATTTCTGTATCCTTGCTGCTGGTTGTTTCTCATTTGAGGAGGTACATAGTGAGCGACAGGCTGCCCTGGTTCCTGTATAATAGCATTTACTGTTGCTGTTCCCTGCACTTTGGCATTATATGCACAGTTTTCGGTGGAATGTCCAGTTGTATTGCAGATAGCACAATACATCTGATTAAGGGCACATGTGACACTGGTATGCCCTGGATTCTTGCACTTAGTGCAGTACATTTGTCTAGCTGGATCTTCTGCAACACTTTTACTGGCTTTTAACCACTCTAGGTCTCCGGTAAAACCTCCAACTTTATGCTCGAACTGCAAAGCCATTGCAATAACCGCATCTAATGTCATAGCTCCCACACAACGGATGATCATAATCTGTCGGAGCTGCAGAGTTAAACCATTAATAAACCACTGCGTAATGACATCATCCGGTAAATTAGCATGTGCTGGCGGTAGTTGTCTTAAATGAGTTCTGAATAGGGTGGCATATTCCTGCACTGTTTGATTCAGCTTCTGTCTATTATTCTGCAGGTAATCAAAAATTTCGGCAGGGTTCTTCTTTAACCGGAATCGCTGCAGAAACGCATCCCTTACCGCTTCATAGGTGCCGAAATGGTTGATATCATATTCTGTAAGCCACATGGCAGCTTCATTTACTAGTGTTGACTAAAATACTATGGCCTTGTATGCCAGATCGGGTGGATGATTAAGTACTGCATAACTAATTTCAAAGGTACGTACATGAGCATCAGGATCATCACCTGGAAATCCACCGAATTTTGTGTAAGTGACTCTTATTGGAACCGGACGAGGTGGAAGTAGCTGTTGCTGTTGTTGTTGTTGTTGTTGTTGTTGCCCACTCATGTTGGTTCTGTTACTATTTGCTGAGTTATGAGGATGTGCTTCCGGTTCTTCAGAGTCTGTATGATGAGACTGCTCTTCTTCCGGTTCGAAAATAGCGCTTAACCTCTTACGAATTTCTAATTCGAATAGCTTATCCTCTTCTGCGGTAGCAAACGTAGGTAAACTTGCTCTGAACAGTGGTGTCTGGAATGAAGATTCACCGGGAAGTATAACACTATCACCGGAAAATCATAAATTATTTGCAACCAGGACCGAGCTACCACCGGAATTAGTGGAACTTTCCCCAATCCAGGGTAGTCTTTCACCTTTAATGACTTCTCTGGGTAAGACAACTCTATTCTCGGCCTGATTCGAATCCTGACCAGGCGTTCTTGCAGACTCAGAAGTTACTGTATCTTCTATAGACTGCACCAAAATTTCACCGGAATCTACCGGGATCGTAGAATGTTCCACCGGAATGCTACCGGAATCGCTGCTAACGTGCTTTGCTTCTTCGACTACCAAGCCTAATCGGTCTGTGCTTCTTCCTCCAGGGGGTGTTTTTCGCAAATTTGGTACCACCCAAGGCTGTCTGTACTTGGGATACGACTCGTCGGATTGAGTAACCGGCATATAGCACCTTTGCTACACTTGCGTATTACTCTATTTTACTGTCGATTCACAATCTATGGTTACCTGTCCACAATCACTGTGCAACACTCTGTTGCCACTTTCCGATAACTACTTTGCAACAATCTATTTCCACTTTCCACAATTAATTTGCAATACTCTGGTGCCACCTTCCCACAACTATATTGCATCACTCTGGTGCCACATTCCCATAACTATATTGCATCACTCTGGTGCCACATTCCCACAGACAGCGCCAGTCTTAAACGTGCTTTTGCCCTCAGAAACGCGTTTAAACATCTATTCGGGTTCTTGGGAGTGGAAGGGGTCTGTTAAACAGAGGCCCTATACTTGATTTTCCCAAAGCAACTCACTCACATGACCATACTTTAACATTAAGAATCTCTGTCAATACGAATTACTTATCAAGACTCTAGTTACACTCTCACAATCTTACTGTCTGTTAATCAGACTCTTCCAAAGCTTACTAAACACACTCCAGTTAATGCGCTCTCAACATACAGTGCTGAAACTATTCAGTACCGTAATACATAATTACTTTGTCTAACTTAAAGAGCTGACTCAAATACAAACACTGTAAACAACAAAGACAATAACAGTACTCAATCTGTACTGTACAGGTGCAGATAATCAAACAGAACAGAAAGACATCGAATAACTTAGAGTTCTCAAACACACCACGAAAACTACGCAGACTTCATCAACCAGACAGACAGTCTGGCGACTCCTCTGGTCGTCACCGAAGCGTCTCTTTTCATTGATTTATAAGAAGGTTACAATGTCTACGCAACGATCTTTCGATTCGTTCAGAATATAAAAAGAGTCAGACTTTACAATTGCCAATCCTGCGGCTTACACCTATATCTAAAACAAGCTTTCTCTATAAGTGAACTTTACATATATAACTTTAAATGCATGGTTCTCACAAACTAGACCCCATTTAATCAAATGCTTTTATATATAAGTTTCTTACCTTCCAACTTAAAGTTTGAATGCTTACTTGTGCAAAACGTTACATTGTAGACTGAGATCTAATCAATTCATTGATCATCAAGAGTCCGCCTGTTTCAATAGTCTCTCAACACCTGTTTACATATGAATGTTCGTACACAAAATTCTCTCAGTTTGATTATAATTTGACTCTCAAAACTTGACCATAGATGCATTAACTATGGGCTTAGACACGCACAAAAGGATTTCATGAATGATTGAGAATAGAAGGAGAGAGATGGAAAACATCGAGGCGCTACTTCTTGAAAACTTCTCTATTTTGAACAGAAAGTACATCTAATGAGCATTGATCACTCAACTCATAACTTTATCTCCTATATCTCATCTATATACCATCTCTCATATATATCATGACTATATACAAGTGTATACATACATATGAGTGTAGATTCATCATTACATCAAAGTATTTTTGAAGTATTTACAAAACTATTACATGTGTATGTAAAACACCTCTTCATAAACTTCCACTTCACTTCATGTTTTAGGCTTTAATCTTTAGTTCAAGTCTTCATTCCTAAACTTCATGTTATCATCAATTGTTGATTGTCTTGCTCCAGTAGCTTCACCTCAATCATCAATTGTGATTATCTGCATCCTTTTTATCCCTGCCATATCTTTAAACCTCTATAATTTTGGTCCATCTAAGCTTTTTGTTAACATATCTGCAAGTTGATCTTTTGTGGGAGGATGCATGATTTCTATTTCTTTATCAACAACCTTCCCTCTCAAAAAATGATATTGAATCTCTATATGTTTGGTCCTGGCATGAAACACAGGGTTCACTGCCAAATACAAAGAATGCATATTATCTCCACAAATGATAGGAGTACTCTCGATGATATCAAAACTCTTCATGAAAGTTTTTAACCATATGACTTCCTTTGTAGCTTCTACCATACCTTTGTACTTTGCTTCTATAGCTGACAAAGCAACTATATGTTGCTTCTTAGAACACCATGAAATTAACTTATCTCCCACATAACACAAGTACCCATATGTTGATCTTCTATCATCAGAGTTGCCTGCCCAATCTACATCACTATATATCTTGATCCTTGTATCTGAAGTAAACCCATAATACAAACCTTCTTTAAGTGTGTCCTTGATATATCTTAGCACCCTTTGACCTGCAATCCAATGTTCCTTTCTAGGACAATGCATGAATTGACATAGAATTCCAACTGCATAAGACAAATTGGGCCTTGTTAATGTAGCATAAATCAAGCTATCCACCAAACTCTGATAAAGCTTCATGTCTTTGAACTCTTCTCTTCCATATTTAATCAATTTGTGATTCACTTCCATTGGAGTTGGTGCTATCCTGCAATCTTCGATTTTAAACTTGATTAGCAAATTCTTCAAATACCTTTCTTGAGTTACATATACTCCATGTTGAGTATATGAAATCTCCATTCCCAAGAAATATGACAAACTTCCCAAGTCACTAATCTTGGATTCTTTCTCCATCTACTTCTTAAGTATTTGTATGCCTTTGTCATCTATACCTGTAAGTATTATGTCATCAACATAAATACAAACATAGATAAACCCATTTGCACTTGCTTTGACTAGCAAGCTACTATCTACCTTTGATGCTTGGAAACTAAGTTCCTTCAAGAACTTCACAAGCCTATAATTCCACGCCCTTGGGGCTTGCTTCAAGCCATACAAAGCTCTCTTGAGATTACACACATGATCTAGATAAAATTGATCTTTACAACCGTCTGGTTGTTCCATGTAAACTTCATATGAAATATAACCATTTAAAAATGCATTCTTCACATCTAATTGAGACAATTTCCAACCTTTGCATGCAACAATAGCTATGAGAGTTCTTATGTTTTTCATCTTTGCAACAGGACTATAGGTTTCATCATAGTCCACACCATATGTCTATGCATATGCTTTTACAACAAGTCTAGCTTTGTACCTAGACACACTATTTTTGTTTTGTAAACCCATTTGCATCCTATCACTTTCTGATTACCTGGTTTTCGCACTAAGTCCCAAATCTCATTCTCAATGAGTGCATCATATTCTTCCTTCATAGCTTTCTCCCAATTCTCCTTTCCTCTTGCCTCATCATATGTAGAAGGATCTTCATCTATCTTTATCATGTAAGCATAATCTTAAGTAGTCAAGAATGAAGTATCATAACTATACCTTATGGGTTGCGTTTTGTTCCTTGATGATCTTCTGAGTTCTTCACTCCTTGAAGTTTCTAGTTCATCATATTTTGGATCAAACCTTGGCATTTTTTCACCATCAATTTGAGCTTCAACATTCTCTTCTTCATCAGATATTTGAACCTTTGATTTACCCTTGTTTTGACTCAATACTTCTTCAAGACTTGCATAAGCACTATTTGTACTTGTATACCAAGTACCTTGCACATCAAATGTAACATCCTTTGACACAAGAAATTGTTTTGTGGATGGACTCCACAACCTGTATCCCATTTGCTTATCATCATAACCAATGAACACATATTTTTCAGCCTTTGGTTCCTATTTATGCCTTAATTGAGAAGGAACATAAGCATAGACGAAACAACCAAATACTTTGCAATGATCTAATGTAAGTCTCTTACCCCACCAAGCTTCATATGGTGTCATACCCTGCAAAATTGGTATCAGAGAAGGTCGACACTTCATCTAGGCATTGTCTACACCTCTCCCATTGCAGTATCAAAATCACACAAAATTTGGTAAGCATACTCAGGGTGTTTCAGAGATCAAAATTGCTTTGCTCTATGGTGCCGAAATCATGATCTGAGCTTGTTTTGGCCTCCGAATGCACTATCACAGTGTTTGTGTAGGCTATTTTGTCTTTTTGTGCCACTATACCAATTTTGGTTTGCCAGTATAAGCGTCTCGAAGTTTGCTACAGGTTTGCAGAATTCATCTCGATAGTTTTGTTCAACTTTTTGAGATACTAATTTTCTGCATCAAGGTATTTTAGTCACCAGCCATGGTTGAAAGCACTGATGTATTTCGTATGTTGGTTGTTGAGAATAAGTTGGATGGTACCAACTACCCATTATGGGCTTATATGATGCTTCATGTATTGGTCACAAAAGGAATGTGGAATATTGTGCAAGGTGTTGAAAGATGTCCTATTACACTTGTGAATACAAGTACTGTAAATACAAGTGCTGGAGCTGATGGAGATGGTGTCAAAGATATGATATTCTGCAGATTCCTATTCGTGCTCATATTTTTGTTGCATCTACTGTAGAGAGAATTTGTTGGGATGGCAGAGATGCTCAGGCACACGCATTGATAGCTTTGTCTGTCAAACATGCCATTATTCCTCACATTCGCTCTTGTAGAATAGCTAAGGATGCTTGGGATACACTTACCACATTGTACCAGGCTAGGATTGACGCTCATGTTGCTTACCTCCGAAAACAATTGGAGAGTGAGCACATGAATGAAGGTGATTCTATGGACAATTTTCTCACAAAGATCAAGGATTTGAAAGAATAGTTGATTTTTGCTGATAAAGTTATACCAAATAGCTCACTTGTGTAGAGCACTCTGAATGATCTTCTTGACTCATATGAGAGTTTTTCTTCTACTCTTCATTTCATGATGGGCAATCCAAATGCCTTGTCATTTGAGGAGTTAGTCTTTGTTCTGTTGCAGGAAGACCAGTCTAGGCAGAACATGTCTATTATGCATGTTGCAGATCAAGCTTTCTTGGCTAGTCAGAAGGGAAAAGGTAAATGGAGCTCTTCTACTAGTAAGCAGAAATCTGCAAATGCTAAACATTCAAAGAAGGAAGACAAAGATGAGAAGAAATCAGAAAAGTAGAAATTGTTTTGCAAATACTCTAAAGCAAATGATCATGTCATCAAGAGCTATCCAAAACTGGCTGCTAAAGAGGCAAAGAAGAAAGAGGCTAGAATGGTTGTTGCAGAGGCCTCTATATTGAAAACAGAGTCTCCTAATCTTGTGCAGGAAGAAGAATGGGGGTTTACTACTGTTTGCAATTTTGACCCATCTTCTCATGAGCAGTGCATGTCTACAATAGACTCAGATGTTTGGTACTTTGATAGTGGGGCGACCAAACATATTACCTCGCAACACAATTTCTTCTCTTCACTCGAGCCTACCCCTATAGGGAATACTATTACATCCATCAACAGCTCCTCCTATCGTGTTACAGGAGTTAGTAAGATCATTTTGACTACTACTGATGGTAGTTCTTTCACTTTGTCAGATGCTTTGTTTGTGCTAGGGATCAAGAAAAATCTGTTATCAATTTTTGCATTAGCCAAGATTGTCTTGGTTGTGAAATTTGTTGATGATAGATGTATAGTTCATGATCTATCAAATGGTGACATCATTATTACTTTTGGCATTTTATGTCGTGGATTGTATAAGCTCATAGACTATGAAAGATCTCTAAATGATTTAGCATGTGCAGTACATGATTCTCAGGCTATGTCAGATGCAAAGCTTTGGCATGGACGCTTTGGTCATTTGACTTTTGCTAGTTTGCTATGCCTATAGAAATCTGAAATGGTGTCCTCTTTGTCCAAACTTGAGGCACCCGGAAAACATGTTTGTGAAGGCTATATTTTGGGCAAAATGCAGCGTTCCTCCTTTCCAAAAGATGATTCAGTTCGGGCTACTCAGAAATTGTAGCTTGTACATAATGATGTCTGTGGTCCGATGTAGACACCTTCTTTTGGGAACTATCTTTACTTCATGACTTTCATCGATGATTTTTCCAGGCATGCATGGGTATATCCATTGAAGGAAAATTTTGAAGTGTTTATGTGCTTCAAACAATTTCTGGTTTTGGCTGAAATCTGTCAGCATGTAAAATGAGCACCCTCCATTCTGATCAGGGGGAATATATGTCTTCTAACTTTAATGCATTTCTAGCTCAAAGTGGGATAAAACATCACTGTATAGTGTTGTACACCTCAATAGAATGGAGTTTTTGAATGAAAGAACATATCACTCATGGAGATGACAAGGTGTATGGTCAAGAGTCAGGCTTTACCACATAGTTTTAGGCTTGAGGTTGTTATATGTGCAACATATGTACTAAACATGTGTCCCACTAAAGCGCTACAGTCTATCACTCCATATGAGGCTTGGCATGGTTGAAAGCCATCTATTGCTCATTTGCATGTTTTTGGTTTTCTGGCATATGCATTAGTGCCTCAACAACATCACATAAAATTGGATGATAAAGTAGTAAAATGTTTTTTCGTTGGGCGTAGTTCTGAAAGTAAAGGCTATCATCTGTATCATCCATAGACTAAATGCATTCTGGTTAGCCATGATGTTGTTTTTGTGGAGGATGCTATTCAACCATTGCTTTCATGTACTAAGGAGACATCTGTTAGCTCCAAAGACATGTATGATACCTTGCTGCCTCTTTTTACAACTAGACAATCTAGTGCTGGTCCTAATGAGGCAACTTCTCAACCTTTGCACGTTTCATGTGATGATGCACACCATTCCATTTCTGATGCAGATTTACATGATGCACTTGTTGGTGAGAGAGCTGATATTGAGTAGACAAAAACTATGTCAAAATGGCTGGTGCAGACCTTGCATTGACAACAAATTAAATGTACCTCTATCATATCGTACTTGGTTAGGCTCTCATAGTGCCTCTTTTGCATCAGATTGCTATGCTATGGCTGCCTCTAATCTTTGTGATGAGACTGAACCTATTTTGTTTGATGAAGCACAAAATTCGGAACATTGGATGGCTGCAATGCAATTTGAATATGATGCTATCATGAAAAATGGTACCTGATCTTTATGTGACTTTCCTCTTGGCAAGAAGGCCATTGGCACTAAGTGGGTATACAAGCTGAAGCGTAAACCTGATGGAACAATTGACACGTATAAAGCTAGACTTGTAGTAAAGGGTTATGCACAAGAAAGAGGCATTGATTTTGATGAAACCTTTGCTCCTACTTGCGGAATGACTGCTATTCGTAGCATCTGTGCATTTGCAGCTCATCATGGTTGGAATGTACATCAGTTGGACATTAAAACAACATTTTTGAATGGTGACTTGCATGAAGAAGTGTATGTTTTTTAGCCCCATGGCTTTGTGCAAAAAGGGCATGAAAACAAGGTGTGCAAGTTAAAGAAGGCATTATATGGTTTAAAGGAAGCACCACGTGCTTGGTATGAAAAGATACATGCCTATCTGATTGCACATGGTTTTGAGAACAATTCAACTGAAAGCACCTTATATGTTAAGCATGCTAATGATGTGCTTCTGATCATTGTGGTGTATGTTGATGACATGCTGCTCACAGGTCCTCATGGCACACATATTGCTGATTTTGAGGCTGATTTGCATACCTCATTTGAGATGTCTAATTTGGGGCATTTGCATCACTATTTGGGCATTCAATTTATGCAAAATGATGGTGGAATGGCTTTGTGTCAAATGAAATATATTGACACATTATTGCACATTTTTGCCTTGAAGACTTTAAGCGTATTGCCACTCCTATGGAGACAGGTTTACGATTAAGTCTTCATGATGTTGGAGATGCATTTGATGTTGTTCTCTATGAGTAGGCTATTGGATGTGTGATTTACTTATGCATTACTCAGCAAGATATTCAGTTTGCTACCTCACAGATGAGCAGGTTTATGCATGGCCCAGGTGTCAAACATTCGCAGGCGGTTAAGTGCATCTTTCTCTACTTAAGTGGTACCCAGCTACTTTAATTGTTTTATCCCAAGGGGGGATCACTACCGCCAGATTTGCATGCTTTTTCTCACAGTGATTAGGCTAGTTGCTATGACACTCTCGTGTCCACTACTGGCTTTTGCTTCATGCTTGGTAGCTCATGTATATCTTGGTTGAGCAAGAAGCATCCTATTGTGGCCACTTCTAGTTGTGAGGCTGAGTATAGGGCAGATTTCACAACGACCGTTGACTGTGTGTGGCTTAGACGCCTTATGGCTAATTTGGGTGTTGGTGAGTCTTCTGCCACCACCATCTTCACTGACATTCGGAGCGCATTGGCAGTTGCGAGAAACCCTGTGTTCCATGCTCGCACTAAGAACATTGAGGTGCATTATCATTATGTTAGGGAGAGGTTCTCTGCTGGGGAGATGAGCTTGGCATATGTGCCACGTAGGAGAACATTGCATACCTTTTTATGAAGGCTCTACCTAGGGAGAAATTTGAAGCTTTCCGCAAAGCTTTGGGCTTAGTTCCTTTTGTGGATTGATTCCACATAGCTTGGCACTTCCTTATACATGAGTGCTAGCTCCTTGTTCACCGCATCACTCCTAGGGGGGATTTGTTGATATATTTAGGTAGTGATGTGTGTGAACAATCTAGGACTGTCGTGGCACTTTTTTCCCTCTTTAGGAGGTTTTTCTCCCCTGGCTTGTATATACGCCTATTGTCCTAATGGACTACTTATCTTTGTACATTCTAGTGGTAATACATTCAGTATTGTGTGTTGTGCTCCAAGCTTCTTCTTCTTCCTTGGGCTATTCACACGTTTCCGCAGACATCTAACTCCAACAATACCTGCAAGTAACTTCTCTCTTTATACCTGCATTCCACAAATAATCACTGAATTCATTTGAGAAATACTCTCCCCCACCATCTGACCTCAATCTCTTCAATTTTTGTCATGTAACTCTTTCTGCATATACATGATAGTGTTTAAATGTGCTAAATACTTTTCACTTATCTTTGATCACATAAATAGTGATCCACCTGGTAGCATCATCAACATAAATGACATAATATTTTGAACCATTTCGGACCCCACACATTTGTATGCACCAATTGAAGTCTTTTTGAATACATGAAATCTTGTTTGTTATATGATTACTTATGAGCCTTACCTAATTGACATGCTTCACATATGTATGTCATGTGTTGACCTGCAACATTAGGTAATCCAAGTATTGAACCATTGTGAATCATCTCTTTAATACCTCTTTCATTGAAGTGTCCAAGCCTTTTGTGCCAAAGATCTAACTCAGATATCTTTTGTTCTCCATATGTGAACAAGGCATGTCCAACATTACCTTGCACCTTTAATGTGAAAAGTCTTCCTTCTTTCTTTCCTATAACAATGTGCTTATACCCTTGACTAGGGTCTTCAATATAAAATCCATCATTAGTAAACCTTACCTCATATTCTTTTTCCACAATTTTTCCTACATTAATCAAATTCTTTGGAATTTTAGGAACATACAAAACCTTACTCAAAAGAGTACTTCCATCTTTGGCTTTTACTGATCCAATAGATTTCACCTTGTGCTTTGTATTGTCACCTGTTTGAACTATATGATTAACCACTTTATTCTCCAAACCAGTCATTAAAGCGATGTTATCACTCAAATGTTTGCTACATCCTGAATCAATGTAAAACACACTTTGATCTTCACTTGGAACTTCACATGTTGCATTCATGATTAGGGTTGAGTTCTCCTTTTGATCTGATGCATAATTGTCGTAGGTATTGTTGTAGGATTGACCTTGAAAGTTTCTTCCGCCATTTCTTCCAAAAAAACCTCTACTACCTCTACCTCTGAAACTTCCTCTTTGATTTCTTCCACCTCTGCCTCTTTGATTATAACTCTGATTAAAGCTGCTAACACTTTGATTGTTATGCCAACATTCATGAGAAAGATGATTAGTCTTACCACATATCCAACAAGCTTTGTCATTATCCTTGTTATTTCTGCCTCTTCCTCTACTTCCGCCACTTCCTCTTCCTCTTAAAAAGTTTGCTTGGCTTAGAGTACCTTCATCATCAATTGATTGTTGCTTTCCTTTGCTAGCCTTCTTCTTATCTTTGGAATACATTGTTTGACTTGCACTCTTATCAACATCTCCTATGATATCATGCTCAAAACTTAGCATATGCCCTAGCAATTGATTCAAATCAGGAGTGAAATAATCCAATGAAAGTTCAGTTGACAATATGAAAGGCTTTCACTTCTCATCTCCTCTTAGACCTGTGAGAATTTGTCTTACCAATTTATTTTCTTCAATGTCTTCATCAACTGCACCTAAAGAATCAGCAATGTCTTTCATCTTTGTCACATAATCAGATATTGTTTGTGAGGCTTTCATCTTGAATGTGGTGAACTCAGCCCATAGTGATGCCCTTCTTGATTTTGTTGTATTCTGAAAATGCTCCTCCAAAGCACTCCATATATCACTTGCACTTTCAAGTCCTCTAATATGAGGAAGCAAATAATCATTTACTACCATATAGATGATGCTCCTTGTTTGAGCATCCTTCTTCATCCAAACTTTCAAGTCTGCAAGTTCCTCCCTATTAGGAACACTAGGATCTTTGAATTATGGCTTCTCTTCTTCTCGTGTAATTTACCCCATCAGATCTTTGCTCATAAGATGAGATTCCATCCTCATGGACCAAGCTGGATAGTTCTCCCTGTCCAACTTCTCAATTTGAAGACTATCTCCCATTCTTTCTTCACCTATACTAACAAATTTTCAATCTTATAAGTAATAAATGTACCTTTGCTTCGAAATTTACTCCATATGATCCTTTTGATTTCTCTCTTGTGTTTCTCTGTATCTTTTTCTTCACACTTTTTACTTTGGAATCTTCAAATGTTGAATTTTGTATGTCTGCAATAGTCGTGGTCTTCCTTTCCTTCAACGTTGATCAGATCTGCTCTGATACCACTGATGGAGATTATTAATCTACAAAAGACAAGCTATACTTGAATTTAGAACACCTCTATATCAATTATAGCTTATAAACTTCTTCAAATTTGGAAAAATGTTGCCAATTTATGAACTATTACCATTTCTATGAACTATCACTATACTCAGAAAAGTCCGCGATGGGAAAATTCCAAAAATAAGAACATATGAAAAGAGAAGCCAAATCAGGTGGACAAGGAGGGCAGACAATAGTGCCGTAGTTTAGAGCCATTGACAAGGTTAGGGAGAATGGCTCCGATAAGTGTGGTTAACTACAACATAGCTAGGCCAAGTTGGGTAGAAATATGGTATGGACCAAAGCACCAAACTTTAAACCTGCCTATCGCATGATCAGATTTAGAATTATAGAATAACACCAACTGGCCAACTTTAAACACAAGAGTTTTCAGAAAGCAGTCATGGGTTTTAACCTGGCGGAGTTGAACTTCTTGTAACAACAAAAAACTTTCCAGTCTTTCTTCACCAAGGGACCGCAATGTATCAAATCGAGTAGATAACAATTGAGCCAGTAATAATCTTTTATCCAGAGCCACACACAGACTGGGTACGACCACCTCCATTGGTGCAATAGCCTCAAGTCCATACGCTAATTTAAATAGTGTACAACCTATAGTTACTTTGTATGTGGTCTGATAAGCCCACAACATAGCGGGCAGAAGCTGGTCCCAATGCTCAGGGCAGTCTAGAATAAGTTTATTCATAATACTAAGCAACATTTTATTAGTGCTTTTGGCCAAGCCATTAGCACAGGGGTAATGAGGTGTACACACAGACTGGGTATGACCACCTCCATTGGTGCAATAGCCTCAAGTCCATAGGCTAATTTAAATAGTGTACAACCTGTAGTTACTTTGTATGTGGTCTGATAAGCCCACAACACAGCAGGCAAAAGCTATTCCCAATGCTCAAGGTAGTCCAGAATAAGTTTATTCATAATAGTAAGCAACGTTTTATTAGTGCTTTCGGCCAAGCAATTAGCACGGGGGTAATAAGGTGCACTGACCTTACGGAAGATATTAAACATGTGAGTTGGATCCTAAATAAGAGTTTTAGCAAAGTGGGTCCCTCGATCGAAGATAATTTCCAGTGGTAAGCCAAACCTAGGGAACACATCTCGTATTAGACACTTAGCCACCACCTGAGCTGCCACCACCTAAGCTGTGGCAGACCAAATTTCCCAGGCTTCATCCCATCTCATTGCATAATTTGTACATGTGAGAATAGATCAGTTATTAGTGGAAATAGTCGAAGGTGTGATGGGTCCAATGGAATCCAACCCCCATTTCTGGAAGGGCTCTAGAGGGAGGACTAGTTGAAATGGAAAATGCCACTGCAGAGGCTAGCGAGTCTGCTGATATGCATCGCACTGCTTCACATAAGCATACACATCTTGCTACATTGTAGGCCACCATAAGCCACTCTGCACAATTTTCTGGTGAGTTAAATCTATCGAAAAATGTCCGCTTGAGGGAATGGCATGTGTCATATTTATCACAGAGGGTACTTCATGAGGAGGGATACAATGGAGTAGAGCGCCAAAATGATCAACATAGTATAATTGTCCAACAATGATCCAAAAATGGTGGTGATAAATTGTTAGTTTTCGGTGGGCCGTGTTAGATACTAAATCCGGTGGACAACCAGTAGTAAAAAAAAATCATGAGTGTATCATAGTAAGAATCTGCAACAGGTAAGTAGTGTCTGGAACATTTGGTGTGGTAGTGGTGTAAATATCAAGAGATGAGTTGTCTACTCCCTCCAGAGGTTCACTGGAATTGAGTCGTGATAGAAAATCTGCAATGGTGTGTGCCGAACCCGGTCGATGCACCACATCATAGTCGAATTCCTAGAGTAGTAATACCCAACAAGCCAGTCGGCTACCCAAATGTTGTTTGCCATACAAGGTAAACCAAAGTAGCATGATCAACATGAAAAGTGAATTTTCAGCCCAATAAATAGTGATAGAACTTTATAGAGTATATTAATCCCAAACATTCCTGTTCAGTTCCAGAGTTCTGTAGCAGCAAGACGAAGACTTGTGAAGAGATGGATAGATATGTGTTTGAAGATGAAGTGGTGCTGCAAAATCCTTGATCTACACCAGCCAAATGAACTCCAAGAGTATGTGGTGGGCCCTTTTAGACTTGACAATGGATGTGTTAGACACCCTATGTACCTTGGAAGATCAATCTCAAAAAGATAGATAAAAACAGATGAGCTGGAATTAATTCAGAGGTGAAAAACTTGTTATTTTGATTCATACACCTATTCAGTGTTTTGAATAATTCTCTGAGCACAGCAGCAATTAGCCTAATTCCTTTTGGTGAACTGTAGCTCAGTGATGAGTAGCACCTCCTTTAATGTCAATCCGGGAAGACGTGAGGATGGTATGAAGACCTCGAGCAAGTGGCGGCACAAGTGCGAGAGTGAGAAGCACACAATCATGCACTCACATACACACACACGTGCACACACGGCAAGACAAAGAGTGAGAATCAATGGAGTTCTTCGATTACTTTCAAAAAGCTCTTACAAGTTTGTTTCAATTACAATCCAACCCCAAAAATGAGCTCTCTAGCTCCTTTTATAGTTTTTGACTACCTTTGGCCCTGTTCAGACCTAGTGTCCGGCCTAGTTAAAAATTAGGTTCCAGGGCTTATTTGAGGGCTCAAACGAGATCTAAAAATTACGAAAATTGGCAGGTAGATACTTCTAAAGCTCCTCAAGCTCAAGGACTCCTTGGCTTGCACAAAATGGAGCTACAAAAATATGAAATGGTATTTACAATGGTATTTAGTGATGAGAATCACTTTTAGTTGGTGTAAGGGTTTTTGAAAAGTTAAAGGGTTGCCTAAGTGCTAGATTTGCGTGGATGCTCATACTTACTTCTTCATGAGGAAAATTATTGGCCTATTTGCCAGATCTTCTTTGACTGCCATGTCTGCCTATGCTGTCCCTTCGCTCTGGCTCTCTTCGTCTGGTGGCTCCTTCGGTTCCCTGACTGCTGCCAACACCCCCCCCACTCTCGCGTCTGTCGCCCCTGACAGACCCTTGTCTAGAGGATTTTTGAACATAGTATTGGACGACATCGGGGCTAGGTGGTGTTCTTCGAGTCGCAGGCCACGTGCTAGATCTGTGAGAAGCTCATCCCAATTTACAGGACCGGGAACATCTGGATGAGGCACCCTTAATTGTTCTGAGTAAATAGTTCTCTCCACAGCAAATAATTGGAGGAGATGTGATGGTCTGGGTATAAAGATTTCGGAGTGATATTCCCAGAATCCGGTGATGAACATCTCCTCAAAGGTCTGTTTAAAGCAGGCTGGGAGGTATTTGATTCTGGCGTGCCAAGCATATATTACTTCAATGGACGGGGTGGTACTCATATCATACACTAGATCTTGGTTTCCTGTCATAAAGCCTGCACCTGAGAAGTGAGGGTCCTTAATGTTTTTAAACGTCCTGAAAGTGATCAGCATTAATTCAAATATTTTCATGCACATCTGGGCCATCACATCAGGATTATTGCGTAGCCTAGTACTCCAGTGACGGATTGTAGAAATCATGTAATTGACTGTGGGGGGTCCTCGTGGGGGTGCTAGGTAAACATAATTCAACCATTTTGCACAGGCTTTGATGTCTCTGACAGCTATAGTGAATTCAGGCCAGGTGCGTCGTCGCAGAACTAGAATGTAACAAGGGTTGTACTTAATAAACAACGGCATATTATTCCAGGTTCGGACCATTTCTGGATACGTTTCCAAAAGCCTGATTCTCCAGGTGGGTTGATGGATGGACCCACGCTGAGCACTTTCTGGTAGATCATCTGGACCAAATTGTGTCGCAAAGGTGGGAGGTTTGCCACATTGTCGTTGAATCTCCGCGTTGTAATCGGCCAAAAGTATACAGAATGGGACATACTGGTCATTATTGGTGCCGATCCATCTATGGTGAGACATGCTTCTGAAGTATTCAGACTTTATGACGGTCTCTTGTAAATTCGCTAGTGATTGGATCTGAATTGCCACCCGTTCTTCGTGAGTGTTCGCTGTCCTTTCCAGTGTCTGAAGCCACTCGGGTGCTTCCACTTCCAATGTGTCTAGTCCCTCTGAGGTTCGTCGCCCGCCTGGCATTGGCATAGGAACATACGGTTCCTCGTAAGAATCATCTACCTCAATAGGGACTAGCTCTTCTTGCTCTGGTTCTACCACAGGGGATGGCTGCCCCTCGTATGTCAGTAACCTCTTTTGTAATTCTGCTACCTGCTCGGTTAAGGCCTTTACTTCATCTGAGGTGGAGGTTGATGGGACACTCTTCGGTTGTTCTTCCTGTTCCTTCAGCCTGCTTTGAAGTGTGTCACGCTCTCTTTCCAAGTCATCATGGGCTTCCAGGAGATCTGCATAGCTTTCCAGAATGGTTTTCATCGTCTCCGTGGGAATCGCTTTAAATTGCTCTGGATCTATCTCGTGAGGGGAGCCTTCCATTGCCGCTTCCAGATTCTCTTCATTTTGTTTTTGCAGTCTTTTGTTCTCCTCCAGTGCTGTGGCCATATGTTTCCGTAGTAGCGCCAAGTTGCGTCTGACTCGGAGGTTATCGGCCTGGTATACTTCGAGCAAAGCTTCTAGTTGTTTTACACCTGATTCTGTCGATGGTTGTGGTGCCTCCAATAGTGTTTGGTGAGCCTGCGCAAGCGTTGAATAGCGTTGATTCACTTCTGCATTTTCCTCTTGTAGAATGTGAAGTTGCCTTTGTAAGTTCTGATGGTGCGTTGTCAGCTGTTGATACCGGCCGTCGAGAGCTCTATACTCATTCTGGAGCTGATATACACATTGATTTAATGCTAAAAATATGCTATTTACATTAAATAATGATGGGAGGGGTGAAGATGCAGGGGGAATGGGGGCGGGAATGGGAGTTGTGAATGATGTGGACGCAAGTGGAGATGTGGGTGGAGGGGGTATGGGAGATGTAGGTGGCATGGGGGGAGGGAGGGGTGCTGTGGCAGGAGATGTTTCCATCGTGTCGATTGTTTGAGTGACAGTGTAGATGGGGATCGTGGGTGGAGTGGATGTGACGTTAGTGAACAGAGTGGTGAAAGTGGGCATGGTGACTCCCCCGAATTGGATTCCGGCGAGAGTGGGATGCCCATGACAATGGTAGTGGTAGTGGACGTGGTAGTGCTAGTGTCATGTGGTGGAGTGAATTGTGTAGTGCGAGGTGGGGATGGTGGTGACAGTGGTGCTTCCTGATGTTCTTCTGCTTGCGTTGTCTCTCCTGGTGCTGATACATTGATGTGAATTTGCTTCCCGGACCTCCTGGGACGAACGGGAACCCTTTTCTCAAATCTGTGAATGTAGGCCATTGCCTCATGGATGGCCTCATCCAATCCTACTGTGTCGGCATGAAGGTTTATGGACTCAATGAACATCTCGTCCACACCTTCTTCAGCTAACAACTGGTTCATGAGTTTCTTGCCCGATTCCAGTGACATCTTATGCTGTTCTTGAACCAGTTGCATGGTTCGATATAGCCTCTTGATTTGTGCCGAGTACGCAGGGGCACTTGCCAGCTCGGAGAGCTCGTCATATTCTTGTTCCTCGTAGGTTTCTTCTTCTTGTTCTGCCTCTTGTTCCTCGGCGTCGACTTCTACCACTTCTGGTCGGGTGGGGGCTGCTGTTGTGGTCTGAGGTTGTGGTTGTTCTGCTTCCGTCTCGAGATTAGAATCATAGATCAATCGGGCTACTTCTTCATCCGTGAGATCGTTGAGAGTAAAACCTTGGGGGAATTCCAGATCTGATGGGACGGGTGGGAATACCAGATTAGGCCCCTCTGTGCTTGGTCTTGGTAGCCGGATTGTGAATGGCCTAATGCGTCTTGTCTGTGGAGGGGTAATTTCTGGTGTGGTGGTGGCTCCCCTTGGTTGAGCACAGGGTAGTTGTACTCCCCCCCTCATCTTCTTTGATGGGGGACCTGCTGCTGATAGTCTTCTTTGGAATTCCTGGGCGCGGGGCCATATGAGTGCCCGCTGAATAGGCACAACATAGGCCAGACATCGGTAGATTATCTTTGTTAGAGCGCAACATCCATGAAGCACATTTTTCTGCTTCTTGTTCCACCTTTGATGGGCTAGGTGGATCTGATCTATGATCCAGTGTGGCACATTGATGGGAAGGCTTTCTGTCTCTGCTAGATACAAGCTGAACCATATTTTCTTCGGGGGCATTGTGAATCGTTCCTGGGCGGGGAAAGCAAAATGTTGCATGATGGTCCGCAGGTGAAGCGCAATGGTAGGTGTCATCGCTACCATATCCTTCAACTTATTAAGATCTTTGTGTTTCATTCGACCTGGAACCATTGTTTCCTTCTCAGTGGGGATGTGCATGCCATACATACCCAATGCTTCTCTTACCAAATTGAGGGTCAACTGGAATCTTTTAAGCTCATGACCCGGCAGCAGTGATGGCAACACAAAGGTGCTGTCGCCTCCCTTGGCCCTGCTTGGGGTAATGGTACTGATAAGATATGAACATCGTAAGAAATCCGGCTTTGGTAAGTGGGCCCTGAAATAACTGTCCACACCCGCTTTGATCCAGACTGATCGCATCACTTCGGCGTTTTGATAGCTTTCAAACTCGCGCATGAAAAAGTGGTATCGTCCCCATTTGCCGTTAAATTCCAATTCTGCTTCCCAAAAATAGGTTCCATCGCCCAATGGTCCAGCGACATCACTGAACCAATGCGCATGCTTACCTACTTGAGAAGTGTGCCCTTGAGGAGGATCCTGAATGGGGAGCACATGCACGGCTTGAAGTTCTTGCGGCCTTGCGGTGAGATGTGGCTCGAGGAGGAGTGTTTCTATGTCCACAATCTGGGCACCAGATCCGGCTTGAGAACTTGCACCTGCTTCTGCCATGGCCCTGTTTGCTGGTTGGTTCTGTGAGAATATAGAACCACGTGTCAACATCGTAATGGACAAAATAAATCCGTTGTTGTCCCCGTTACAACATTAACATGAGGTAGATGGTGAGTTAGTGGTTAGGAAGTGCACGAAGACAGTGTGTGACGTTAGTGCTTGGGTAGTCCTAGGAGACTAATGCAGTTAGTAAGTGGGGATGCATTTACAAATTGGGGTCGGGGGGTTTATTACAGGTCTTAGGCTGCCAAATGCAGTGGATGGGTCTTGTTCTTGGTGTCGTAGAGGCTCTAGAGAGCTTTATAGGTGTGTCGGCTTGAAACTGAGGCCTTTTAGGGACCCATTTACAAGCGATTATGTTCGTGCTCATGGGCCTTGGGGTGTTCTTGAGTGTTGAAAAGGAATGAATGCTGGCTGTGCGAGTGAATGGGTTACACTGTGTAGGTTGTGGCTTTGGCGTAGCTACTTGCGCCCGCAAGCAAGCCTTAGGCACCCAAATTTTTCTTGATTGTGGGCCTGCCTTCATCGACTTCTTGGGCACCCAAATAGATTTCACGTTAGCAGAAGAATTTCTGAAAAACTTCTTATTAGTGTTGTGTTGTCGGTTACTAATAAGAGGCTTTGCCCGTGTGGTTGGCTTGAGTGCAATCGGGTGTTCGCCTTTCCGCACCCATACTTGGTTTACTTGCTGAGATATTTTGCTACGCAGGTACTTTTGATTTCCGACATGGGTAGTACTCTGCTTCTTCTGCCTTTGATCCACCTTTGGTTGCTGCCTCCTTCTGGCCTTTGGAAAAGAAGGGAGTTCCGTTTCATCCCTGACTCCTTTTTTGAGAATATCATTCCTTTGCAACAGATAGTTTTGGACAAGAACAGCATGGTCATCTTCATGTGTACCCCTGGAGGGACCAGGAGTCTGTGCCTTTTCTAGTTCTTTGAGTGCTCCATTATCTAACTCTATTGTAATTCGACTATGATTGACCCATGCCTGAAGAAGTCCACTTCTTAGGTTTAAGTTGACTGCTTGGTCGTAGATCCAGTCTTGACCCAAGACAAGGGGTTCTGTGAGATCCTCGTCTTGGCACACTAGTACTTTAACTGTCATTGTCTCATCATGAATGTAGAGGGGAAGTTCCACCTCGCCCGTGCAAGGGGTTTCCACGCCTCCCAATCCTATGAGATATGCTTCCACAGGATTGACAGTTAACTGCAACTCTTGACAGTAAGACAATTTAACAGCACTAGTGGCTGCACCTGAGTCAATCAAGGCTCTTACGGTCCTTGCACTCTTTCCTTGTCCTATATCTAAGGTTACGAAAGGACGTCGATCAGTTATCCTATGTGAGCTTGTTCCTGTGACTTCACACATGGCCATAGGGTATCCTTGATCAGCATAGTCATTCGTTCTAGGCTGATCCCTACCTTGCCTCCGTAACTTCATCCTTCTGATGCGTTCTAAAGCTTCTGCTTGAGCTTCTTCTCGAACTCGCTTTTCTTCCTCTTTGCGTTTCTTAGCAGTGTTAAGTCGGCTGAGCATTTCCTCCGTAAGGGGTTCCTGATACAACTTGACTCTGCAACCGCTAATATAGTTTGGGAGAACATCACCTTCTAATGTGGCTAATTGCACTGCTCCACTCGTGGAGATCCTATTGATGATCATAGGTCCGTAGCCTCTCTTTTCTAGCTTCCTCGCGTGTTGTTTCAGTGTGTAGACTAAAACTAGATCTCTTGCTTTCAAACCCTTATCCTTCACATGGGCATCGAAGTATGCCTTCTGTCTCTTCTTGGCTGCATATATTCCTGCAGCTGCTCTCAGTCTTGTTTCTCCTAATCGGTCAAGGTCAAAGATCCTAGAGGAGAGCTCATGACCTGTCCATTCATGCTCTTGTGCTACTCTCAATGTAGGAATCAAGAAGTCCAGGGGTAACACAACGTTTTGGCCAAAAACCATCTGAAAGGGGGTGGCTTGGAGTACCGTTTTGTAGGCAACTCGGTATGCCCAAACAGCATGGTGTAGCTGTTTGTCCCAATCAGAGCGTTTAGTGTTCACTAATTTTGTCAGTACATTGCATAGGATCTTATTAGTGCTCTCAGCTTGTCCATTAGCCTGAGGGTGATAAGGGGCAGACTTCTTGTGTATTACCAAGAATTCTTGGAGTAGATTTTCAATCACTTCGTTCAGGAAGTGTGTGCCTCTATCACTTACCAGCTCTATAGGTAGCCCATACCTTGTGAACACATTCTCAAACAAGAATTTAGCCGTTGTCTGAGTGTTGAGTATTGGGTATGCACACATCTTATTTGTGCATAGGAACCCTCTTTTTGTATCTACTTAGAGTTTCACATGAAAACTCCCTCTTAGACACTTTTTAATATTTCTCCTAAAGTAAGGCTTTTGGAAGCATGTAAAAATACCCATCCCTTTTGTAGAAGTGTAGAAAAATCCCCACGCACGTATTCTTGGAAGATATGGTTGTTAGAAAGAATATTTTCCAAGATCTTTTTGAGATATGTTAGTTAGGCATGTGCTCCTTTTTGACTAGTCAAAAGGAGCACATGGGGGAATGTGTCTAGCCTATAAATAGAGGCTTATTTCTTGTAAAAAGGGAGCTTTTGGTCGTGCTCTCATGTAAAATCCTTTCAATGGAAGAACTCTCCTTTCTCTTAAAGCTTTGTGCATATATGTATTTAGTCTTGGAGAGTGTGAGAGTGAGGTGTGTGTGCATGCTAGCATTTCCTTTGTGTGTAAGTAGAGTGTTGCAATTGTCTTGTATTTTACATATGTGACTAGGATCCTTGACTCCCATTGCTCCATATTTTCAAGCATGTGGCATAGCTGCGGGCTGATGGCCAATGGCTTGAACATGGTGGAGGATGGGGTGGATGAAAGGAGAGTCTTTCTTGGGCCTTCCTTCTTGCTTCCATGCAAGGTGGTGTGGGTCTTGGCTCCCAAGGGCATACTACAACAACAATACCCAATACTCAACACTGAGCATCATTCTTTGTCGTAGATTTTACCTCTACCCACTTAGTTAGATAGTCTGTTGCAACAATGATGTATTCTGCATGAGAACCCTTAGCTGGGGGGTTAATAGGACCTACGAAGTCTATTCCCCACTTAGAGAATGCACGTCCCCCCATCATAGGTTTCAGTGGCATCTCATCTTTGCGTATAGGATACTGAGTCCTTTGACAGACATCACACCGTTTCACATAGGTATGTGCATCCATGTGAAGGGTAGGCCACTAGAAGCCCGCAAATAGTATTGCCTTGATCACCCGATCCGGTCCAAAGTGTCCTCCTGCTACACCTTGGTGAGCAGTTTCCAAGATCTTGAGATATTCACTTTCATGGACACATAGCCTCAGGTAACCATCTTTACCGCGCTTATATAGCTTATCACCAATGAGTGAGTAATCCAGGGCTTCTTGTTCTAAACTCCTCTTCCCAGCCAGAGTCATATCTGGAGGGAATGTGTTTGTCCTCAGGAAGGATACTAGAGGTTCGCTCCAATCTGGCACAATGGATACTTGATAAAGAGTAGCATGTTCCACAGGTGGTTTAGTGCAGCAGATTGGGCATTCCTTGCACAACTTTTGGACATCAGCTTCCATAGTTGGCCAATGTACTCCGAGTCTCCTTAGCGTCTGTAAAGTTCGTTGCTTTGAGTAGTGTTGCTCTAATGTACCTACATGTGCTAATTGCAACCATTTAGCGTACTCATCCTCTTCTACGCAACAAGCCAAGATCCCTTGATCTGTGTGCTTGTACATACTTCCTGCCATGATGTGGTATTTTTGGGCTTTTACAACTTCTTTATTCCGCGTGTTCACCACTGGATGATTAGGCCCATATGTCAATACTGGTACCAATGGCTTAGCCCACTGCGGTACAACTTCCAAGTTAAACAAGTAGGCATCAGGAAGGTCATCTGATACTCCTTGTGGGGCTTCTCCCGATGTGAGCCTCGAGAGATGATCTGCTCTTAAGTGAGTCCTACCTTTTCTTACCACAACCTCAAAGTCGTATTCCATGAGCAAGAGAAACCATCTCACTAATCTTCCTGTATTGCATGGCTTGTTTACGAGGTATAGCAATGCCTGATGATCAGTAAAAAAGCAAATAGTGTCTAAATTTCTTAACTGCATATACCATGCCTAATCCTTCTCGCTCTGTAGTGGTGTAATTCCGTTCAGCTGCATTCAGTTGTCTACTAGCGTAGGCAATTGGAAGGTCCATATTACCTTCACCAGTAGGTTGTGCAAGCACACATCCAATGGCATAATTGGATGCATCCACGTGAACATGGAATGGCTTATTCCAATCTGGTGTGGTCAAGATTGGTGCTGAACATAATCTTCGTTTAAGCTCCTGGAAGGAATTCTCACATTCATCCGTCCACTCAAAGTTAGTCAGAAGTCCGTACATGGGCTTTGCAATGACAGCATACATGTGTATAAATCGTCGGTAATAACCACAATGCCCCATGAAAGCTTGTACTTCCTTGACATTCTTTGGCCTAGGTAACTCTGCTATAGCTCTCACTTTTTCTTCGTCAGTAGATATGCCATTCTTTGACACTATGTGTCCTAGAATCTTGCCTTGCCTGACCATGAAAACACATTTTTCTGGGTTCAGGCAGACTTGATATTCTCTACATTTGTCAAAGATTTGTCTGAGTTCAGGAATATGGGTTTGTCTAATATTGGAATGAGCACAAAGATCATCAACATAAACTTCTAAACTCTTCCTCAGGAACTCCTTAAACACATGGCACATCAGCCTCTGGAAGGTAGCTGGTGCGTTGGTAAGCCCAAATGGCATTACTCTAAAGGCAAAAATGCCCCATTTTGTGGCAAAGGCTGTCTTATGCTGATCCTCTGGAGCTATGGCTACTTGATTGTAACCCGAAAATCCATCAAGGAAGCTGTACACTTCCTTGCCTGCCACTCTCTCTAAGAGATGTTCTGTGATGGGAAGCGGATAGTTATCCCGAATAGTGGCCGCATTAACCTTTTTCAAGTTAATACACACACGCAGCTTGCCATTCTTCTTGGGCACCACTACGATGGGGGATACCCATTCAGTGTGCTCAATTTCATAGATAAATCCAGCTTCGACCAGTCTATCTATCTCTTCTTTGATCTTAGCAGCGTAATTATCGTTATATGTGTAGGGCTTTTGCTTAGAGGGTTTAGCATCTGAGGTCATGGGGATGGTGTGTGAGCATATGTCAGGGTCAACACCTTTCAAATCCTTGTAACTCCAAGCGAATACATCTCTGTATTCTCTCAGCAAGGTAATTAATGCATGCTCTTCTTCCTCTGTTAGGTCATGGCCTATGTATGTGCATCTCTCCTCTCCTTCTTCTAGGGCCACTACAATTTTCTTGGTGGTTTCTTTGTTATCATAGGCCTCTCCTGATTGTGCCTCTCGTTTAGGCATTCTTATCATGACTCTCCTGTCGTCTATCTCATACTTCTTAAAATTTTCCGGGACCTCAAACAAAGATTCTTCCTCTTCTGGTGAGACTTCTCTCTTCTTTCGTTTCTTCCCTTCTTCCTTCGGGGTCACATGTGTTGCTAATCTTACATCGTTTGTAAGCTCTCCATGCCTCTGGGGTTGAAATTCTACTTCATGGAAGTATTCTTCATCTGATGCAAATGGTGGGTCCATAATGATAGACTCGAGATCGGAATCACTTGCATCCTCAAATGCATCAGGGCTAGGTTCGCATTCTTCTAGAACCGCTTCTCCCATGATTGGCTCTATGGAGAAGACTGAAATGTCATAGCCATCCTCATCACAGTGGGGTGTCCATTGTTCCTCATTGATGGCTACATCCATTGTTGCTAAAATTTCTGCCCAGCCGTGAGGTTCAAATTCCTCATCAGGAAAGACTACAGGTGCATAGGCTGGGTCTTGAATTGATCTATGTGTTTCTTTTGCACCTACCTCTCTGGCCTTCTCTCTCTTCTCTTCTTCTACTACTACCTTGCACATCCATAAGTGAGTGTCTTCATGCATCCACGAGGATCCAGACCCTATGGAATGCACAGATTCCGTATCATCTTTGGCTCTATGGATGGGATTCCATTGGATAGGAGGGACGTCTCTATGAGAGTAATCCTTGAGATTGACTTTGGCCGTAACACCTAAGTGTTGCAGGTACAAGGAGTTGGTTCCCCAGTCCTGTACCACTTGCAACTGTCGCATAAATGGTCTTCCCAAAATCATTTCATAGGCATGATTTTTGCTAAAGTCACATATAGCAAAGGTATGCTCAAACTCGACACCACAAGTGGTGAGAGTTATTCCTTCTAACAATCCTAGGGGTCTCTCTATGTGACCATCGGCCATTTGCAATTTCATTCTCGTTGGCCTGAGTGCTGGCTTGCCCCAACGCTTCCATAAGGAAGTGGTGGCAATTGCAACTCCTGCACCTGAGTCCAAAATTGCCTTAGTGGTGTAATCCTGGTAGGTAATGGGAAGATAGGTATTACCTTCTTCACCTTCACACATATCTCCTATCTTATCCAAGGGAATTTCTGGCACTGTCCTATGGGATCCTACCCGGGAACGTGGTTTTGCAACTTCAGTTACTTGACTGGCTACATATTTCCGTGCTTTTGGTCTATCCTTAGGCAGTTCTTCCAAAGTGAGATCGCGCTGCACCTTGGCGTTCTTTACCACCTCCGTGTTCCTAGGTATGACTGAGTCGTCGTTCCTTACCATGACTGTGGGTGCTCTCATACACGTGGACTTCGCTTCCATGGGCCTGTGAAGTGGGGTAGCTCTTGTATGGAATTAGACTCAAAGTCCAATCTTTTGTGAGACTGAGTACTCTCATGTTCCCCGTAAATAGATGGGATGTCTTGTGGGAATTGGTCGTGTGCATCGTCCACAAGTTCAAAGGGAGGGGCAACTTCACTTTCGTTATCCCATTTGTCTTCTTGAATCTCTCGTAGGAAGTCTGGTGCAAACCGATTCATAGAAGAAGAAGTGCCTGGCTCCGTAGAATTAGGCACATAAGCACCCTGGGAAGGAGGGCTTATTCTATCGTTGGCTCTCTCCTCGTTCTCATATATGGCTGGAGCACAAGCTTCCTGGGGAGGATTACTTATTCTATTACCTTTCCAAACAGGCTCATACGCTCCCTGAGAAGGAATGTAGGCAACCCGTGGAGGTACGTAAGCTTTTGAGGGAGGCTCATCTGCCTTTTGGGGGGAAAGATAAGCTTCTTGAGGAGGCTGGCTTATCCGTTCTCTTGCCCTGTCCTTTCTTTGAGGGGCAGGTTCCTTTTCTGATTGTGTAATTAGATTCTCCATTCTTCCTAAGGAGGGGAAGTTGTTTGGTTCAGTGGAATTAGCCACATAAACTTTTGATGGGGGATGGGTCAAGCTTTTGCTTGCTTTCTCCTTTTCTTGATTTTTTTCTTCCTTGGCCGCTCTGGAAAGTATGCCCTCTAACTTCTCTAGAAGTCCATCCAAGTGTAATTGCGTCTTGGCTGAGCCCGAGTAATTGAAAAGGCGACTGGCTTCAAACATAGTTTGGGCCAATGCTACCATTTTCGCGCAAAGCTTGGTTCTTTCTATCTCTAGATCAGCTCTAGGGTAACACTTGTCGTGATCTGTGACATTTGGCCCTTCTTGAATTCTGGCCTGATATGCTTTAAGCATCATGTCTATGTCTTCCGGAATGGGATCAGCTAATACTGATCCTACTCTAGGAGGTGGTGGAATTGTATGACGTGGGTTGGAAGGTGGCGGGTCGGATGACGATGGGAATGGTGGTGATGGGATAGTGTGAGAGGGGGTTTGAGAGGTGATTTCAGTTATTCTAGCTTTGGTTTCTCTTATGCTTTCCTCAAGTTCACTCATCGTTTTAGCCCATTGTCTTTTCATTCTTTCCCGACTATCTTTCCATGCTCTAGTCCTTTTCTTTGTTATGCTCTCGGTTTCACTAGCCTCTGGGCTCTTATCCTGGTTTACCCCTTGATTCTGCTGCAATGCTTGAGCTCTAGTGACTACCTGGACGGGGGCAGTGGAAGTGACACTTCTTGTGGAATCTACCACTAACCCAATAACATTGATAGGAGTGATTTTTGGCATATTATTGGGATTCTTAGGGCAATCTCGTAAGAGATGCTCCTTTCCACAATCTTGGCAAAAGCCTTGGATCATCACTGACTGGTTTTGTGGAGGTGGAGGTAAGGGGCAATCACGAATGAGGTGATCTCCTTGGCATCTGTAGCACGGTCCTCTTGGGAATGGAGGTCTTACCTGCCTAGGTTGAGGCCTAGGGTTGGGGTTTGCATACATGACGTTTGCGTAATCTGACTCCCAACTAGGTTCATTAGGCTCTTCACTGTAATAGGACTCACTATGTTCTGGAGACTGCATGTAGTACGCCTGGGGACTATCAACATGTGTAGAATCAAAGCTATGGTCATTGGGGTCACTTTCAGAAAGCAGGGATGTTACAGGGACTAAGGCTCTATTCAGGTTCTCTTCTGCAGCCGTATACTTTACCGGAATCACATTAGCTGGGGCTGGGGGTTGTTGAGCTAGCACAGGCTGAGGCCTTTGTTGGTTTTGATATTGTGGTTGATAATTTTGTTGTGGCCTGCCATATGGCTGTGGAGGGTACTGGTTCTGGTATCTTCCCTGTGGTGGGTAGGGTTGAGGATAGGTTTGCCTAACTGTTTGCTTATTGTAGGGGCAGTCTTGTGCGGTGTGATTGGTGTACCTCCGTTCTATGGTGCAGTACTGGCTACTAGGATTTACTTGGGGTTGAGCCATAATGGGACATACATTTGCCATGTGGTCGCCACCACAAGTATAGCATCTTTTCACAGGGGCAAACCTCGGAATTTGTTTGCTAGAGACGCCTAGTTTTTGGGCCACTTTCTCTGCGAGTTCCTCAATTGATGTGGATTGCGTGGAAGAGTGACTAGAAGCACTATCTGAATCTTTGTAGATTTTGGAAAGCTCTAGTTCTTCCCCTAGGTTATCTTCAATGTCAATGCACATGCGTACACACTCTTCTATAGTCCTAGGGTCCTTCAGATACACATAGGATCTCAATTTCGTACTCAGCAATCCATCAAGGAATAAGGCTACTTGTTTGGCAGATGTGGGTAGCTCCGAGACAGGGCATCTTTCGAGATATTGTCTAAACCTTCTTCCTGCCAATCTTACAGTCTCTTGGGGAGTCTGTTTGAAGCTGTGAATCAATGAGGAGGTATTGTGTCTTATGCCACTCTTAGAGAACTCTACAATGAAGGCTTCTAGGAGTTGGTCTATACACCCGAATTGTCGCTCATCCAATGGCTGAAACCATGTAAGTGCTGTGTTCCTAAGGGTTAGACCAAAGGCATTGTACTGCGTGAACAGATCCTCCACTTGTTCAGCTCTCAAGACTTGCTTGAACTCCGCCACATGATCATAGGGATCTCCTGTGCCATCAAAGTAATTCTTCATGGACTTAACTAGCTGGGTCGGTCTCAAGGTTCTTGTGTGCTCTCTAGGCCTCGGCAGAGGGAATCCATCTACATTTCTTTGGTTCCTGTGAGCTCTAATCATCTCAGGTTCTACCCTATTCGTCTCCGTCCTCGTTCTTTCTCTGCCCACTGGGTTGGCAAAGCTTACTTCTGGTCTATCTCTACTTCTGTCTCTTTGAGTTCCATGAGCTTGGGATGTTCCAGCTCCAGGGTGACCATAGGATACATTCGATCTTGGTTGGGGAAAATGAATTCACCCTTCCAAGTGTAAGCATGCCTATCATTTTCTGTCACCGCAAAGATCCTTTCCGAAGTGTGATCTAAGTAGGTCACTCTACCTGGGCTATCCGGATCCTTAAACTCATAAATCATGATAGTTCCTATATCAGTTGGCTGATTAGATTTATATCTCCAAAAGGCTTCGTCAGTTTCTCGATTGAGGAGCAACTCTATGCTCTTGTTGTCTTGGGGCACCCACTCCGGTGTGATAATCCTAGTGAGAACAGATTTGCCTCGGGGGGTTCTAGGTTCTATGCCCATATTTCCTTGTTCTAAGTCACCTAAGTCCGCTTCTGAGATCACATTTCCAAATTCGTCCGTCCTATCTGGATGACTGGTGACAACGTATATGGTTCCTTCTTTGTCCAAGTATGCTCCATTTTCAAACTTAACTGCCGGGTGCTCTAGTCCTATGGATTGATCAGGATTCTTAATTTGTACGACGGATCTTCCTAGGCCGTCCTCATAGATGCTAGTACCTAATCGGTTGGTCCTAAGGTACTCCAGCTGTGTTTTGTAAGGGCCTTCTACCCTGTACAAGTAAGGCACTCCTGAACTTCCCGTAGGTCTGTCCATGCCTTGAGACATCTCTGACTCACTGGTCTCAGAGCTAGGGTAGTACGAGTGGTGGCTCAACTGCTGGGCCCAAGACCTTGCAGTGTGATTGACACTAGCCTCTGAAGACCTAAGGCTTTGTCTCTCTCTTACTAGGTGTCGTCCTGATCTAAGGTTCATATGCCTAACTGATTAGCCCAATTTTTTCCAGGTACAACCACGTTTCTGAATCCTTTTGTATCGGTCACTTGGTTCTTTTTATGTTGATTATCGTGTTTAGACTCTTGTCTGATATCACGTCGTCAGGAATACTTGAGTTTAGTTTCGCACTTTAGTTTGGTCGTTTCACGTTAGGTTCTTTTCCTTGTATGATTGTCGTTCGCACACACACAGGTTATCTCTTAACTTGCACTTGATTTTCTTAGATAGTCTTTGATTTAGCTCGTGCCTATCGTTGCCTGGAATTACTTCTAACACTATCCGCACTTAGCCTAAACTAAGAATTGACAGAGAGTGTTGCGGGTTTTCCAACCTTGAGTTCCTTTCCTTGTGGTGTTGCATGATGTGCCCAGGACGCGCGTTCCCAAGCTTGCACTTACTCTTGTCTTGCGTACTTTTTGCTTCTCTCAAAGGACCTGTAAAAGGCCCACTGTTAGCTCAAGACTTAAATTCAAAAGACAGGAACAATCATGTTTATTCATGTAACACTTCACCACTTGGCACTATGATTTTTTGGACACAACTCTAGAGATCCCTGAACTTTGATCCCCCTGGGTATGGTCAACTTTGTACTCCCTGCGAGCTTTCCAACAAAACAAAAATCACGGCAACCGGATTTCGTATGAGGAAGTTATGCCAGTTCAGGGTTTTGGGGCTAAAACAGGTTTCAACTAGGTTATCAGGCAAACAGGAATTCTAGAGATACTTGGGTCGTGCCCTCGTAATGCAATGCCACACCCTAATGTTTGTCCCACACTTGGGCAAAATTTAAACCACCATTTTTACCTTAAAAAATTGACCTAAATTGCCCTTCTAACGTGTTCGCAAAGTCTGTCGGTCGCGATTGACAGGTCAGTCGCGATCGACGTGTCGATCGCGATTGACAGGTCCGTCGTGGCTGTCAGTCGCGATTGACTGGTCAGTCGCGATTGACAGGGGTTATGAAAAGTCAATCAGTCGTGGTCAAAGGGTCGTTGACTCTGTTGGTCGCGATTGATGGGTCGATCGCGATTGACAGGTCGGTCGCGAGGGTCTGTCGATCGTGGTCAAACAATCATTGACTGTGTCGATCGCGATTGACAGAGCCGTCGTGGTCTATCCGTCGTGGTCAAACAGTCATTGACTGTGTCGGTCGCGATTGATGAGTCGGTCGCGATTGATGACTCGATCGCGATTGACACGTGTCACGCATATGGTCCGTCGGTCGTGGTCAATCGGTCGTTGACTCTGTCGGTCGCGATTGACAGAGCCGTCGTGGGCTGTCGATCGCGATTGACGTGTCGATCGCGATTGACAGATATGTCCGTCGTGGTTTGTCGATCGCGATTGACAGAGCGATCGCGATTGACAGAAATCTGAGGAGTTTCAAAATTCTAAGCACATTTTTGGGAAGCTCTAGGCCTGTAGATCATGGTTTTGCACTTTGTTTGGTGATTTGAGCGTTTTTTCTGTCGGTCACGATTGACAGAGGTCGGCGACACACAGACAGTTACTTCGAAATCCGTACCTGCGCAGAGTGCTGGGGACGATGATGTGACCTGTACCTGCAAGATAGCTCAAGAAACATGCAAAAACAGCACACGCAGTTTCGCTCTCTCGCTCTCTCTCACAAGTGAAATGAGGGAAATGAGGTGGAGATGGGGATATAGTCAAAAAACTGAAATTTTTGCGATGATGGAGATGGAGGTGGAAGATGGTGATGATGATGATGGTGATGATGGTGGTGAGGTAAGAAAGAGAAAAATAGGAAAAATAAAGAAATTACCTACAACTCCAACGCGTCAACTCTACGTCTTACCATCACACGCTCGTCCTCAAAGCTCGATCCCCGGCAACGGCGCCAAAATTTGGTGTAGCTGAGTGATGAGTAGCACCTCCTTTAATGTCAATCCGGGAAGACGTGAGGATGGTATGAAGACCTCGAGCAAGTGGCGGCACAAGTGCGAGAGTGAGAAGCACACAATCATGCACTCACATACACACACACGCGCACACACGGCAAGACAAAGAGTGAGAATCAATGGAGTTCTTCGATTACTTTCAAAAAGCTCTTACAAGTTTGTTTCAATTACAATCCAACCCCAAAAATGAGCTCTCTAGCTCCTTTTATAGTTTTTGACTACCTTTGGCCCTGTTCAGACCTAGTGTCCGGCCTAGTTAAAAATTAGGTTCCAGGGCTTATTTGAGGGCTCAAACGAGATCTAAAAATTACGAAAATTGGCAGGTAGATACTTCTAAAGCTCCTCAAGCTCAAGGACTCCTTGGCTTGCACAAAATGGAGCTACAAAAATATGAAATGGTATTTACAATGGTATTTAGTGATGAGAATCACTTTTAATTGGTGTAAGGGTTTTTGAAAAGTTAAAGGGTTGCCTAAGTGCTAGATTTGCGTGGATGCTCATACTTACTTCTTCATGAGGAAAATTATTGGCCTATTTGCCAGATCTTCTTTGACTGCCATCTCTGCCTATGCTGTCCCTTCGCTCTGGCTCTCTTTGTCTGGTGGCTCCTTCGGTTCCCTGACTGCTGCCAACATGAACTCTAATTAACTTAGAGAGCTAACTTTCAAGAGTAATCTCATCAGAAATAGTGAATCACATAATGAGAATGAAGTTTAACAAGTTATGACATCATCTCGATTTTCACGGGTTGCAATTGTACTTAGACCAGTGAGCAGAAAAATGATCACAACTCAGAATTCAAAAATTCAATGATTATGAAATTTTGTGTGCTGATACTAGACCATATTCTAATTCCAAAAAGCTTTGAATCATGCAATTGGATGAAGTACACGCGGAGAACCAGCTCTCACAAGTTGACTGAAAAAAATCAAAAATCTGTAGGGAAGTGAATATGGACAGATAGGGTTGACTTCAACTGAACATAACTCAAGATTGAGAAGTCCAATAGCAATGAAATTTTGTGAGCATATAGTAGACTCTAAAAGAAAACTTTATCAAGTTAAAGCATTGAAATTGATGCACCACAGAGAGAGAAATAATCTCTACAATTTGACTAAAGAAATATGAGAAGCATAACAGTGAACAGTAGACTCACAAAACCATGAAGATATGAACTTGTATGATCATAAATATGAATGTATATTGATTGTAGAATACAATGAACTTAAAAATACATGTGTGTTCCTTGTATCCACATTTGATATAGCATATAGCTCAGCTTATGGATGCCTCTAAAAGTGCGACTAAACTACCATGTATATATAGAGAGTTTTGGAGCCAAGATTTGAATTTGAACCTTGCTCACCTAAAAGTAGTTTCCTAATTTTTAGAGATTGATTGATTCTCCAACCTCCAATACAAGAATTCGTGGCTTCTCTCTCTATTTTTATCAAGTGGACTCAACCACTTTTGATTCTTTTTACTTTTACATCAAGTAAATGATCAATCAATTACAAGTGTGAGTTCACAAGTGAACTCTTAGATTTCCATACATTTTCTTCTCTTAGAAACTTATCCTAGAAGCTTAAGCCAATACTTAGGCTTTTAATAGATTTGTTCCAACAGCTCCCCCTCAATCCAAGTATGCTTGAGGTCTTCAATCTTCAAGAATAACCTACAATCCAATCATAGCCTTGAATTTGCAAAGTTTTGTACCATCCAATGCTTTGGTCAAAACATATGCACATTGTTAATGAGTGGAGACATATGATATCTGAATCTCTTTGCTTAGAACCTTTTCTCTTACATAGTGATAATGAACTTCAATGTGTTTAGTCCTTGCATGAAAAATAGGGTTAGCAGCTAAATGAATAGAACTCATGTTGTCACCAAAAATAGTTGGAGTTCCAAACTCCAATCCAAGATCTTTGAATAATGTCTTCATTCACATAGCTTCTTGTGTAGCTATGGCCTATGTATTCAGCTTCAGTAGAAGAGAGAGAAATTGTGGGTTGCTTCTTGGATGACCATGAAATAAGCTTTGAACCTACAAATGTAAGATAACATGAAGTGCTCCTTCTATCTTCCTTGGAGCTAGCCCAATTTGCATCAGAAAATAGCTTCAACCCTAAATCAGATACATAAGGATAATAAAATCCTTCATTTATGGTTCCTTTGAGATATTTGAGTATCCTCTTAGCAGCATACATGTGTCGTTTCCTTGGTGTGTGCATGAATTGACTTAGCACACTCACACTATAGCATATATCTACCCTTGTCAATGTGACATAGTTGAGACTACCCACAAGGCTTTCATATGATGTGATGTCCTCTATGAGTTCACCTTCATGCGAGCTCAATTTCTGGTTGACCTCCATTGGAGTACCTGCAATTTTACAATCCTCCATCTTGAATTTTGCTAACATATCCTTGATATACTTCCTTTGAGTGAGAAATAAACCATGATCTTTGTAAACAACTTCCAAACGTAGGAAGTAGGTAAGTGATCCTAAATTACTTATCTTGAATTCTTCTCTCATCTGATCTTTGATCTTCTTCATACCATCTGCATCATTTCCTGTCAATATAATATCATCTACATATACACATAGGTATATGACCTCCGAATTACTCTTTTTAATAAAGAGTGAAGGATCTGCCTTGCTTGGTTGAAAGCCATTAGCTGTGGTGAATGCTTCCCACTTGTCATCTGCCTTCAAGCCATTGATGACTTGCCTTAAAATTTGCTCTTCATCTATTACCTCTCCAATGCTTCCCAACCAATCTGCTATGTCCTTGAGCTTTGTGATAAAATCAGTCACATTTTGTTTGGGAGCTTTCTTGAGAGTTGTGAAATCCAACCATAGTTGATGCTACCTAGCTTTGGTACTTGAAGAGACGAAGGCTTCAAGTGCATCCCATACTTCCTGAGATGTCTTACAACTTCTAATGTGAGGCAACAAAAAATCTGAGATAGAGTTGAGGAGATAAGACCTTGCAAGTGCATCCTTGGAGCACCATGTGCTCAATCTTTCTTGCTCTTCTTGTGTTGGTTGACTTTTGTTCCTAAAACTTGGCATAAGTTCATCTCCAGACACATAACCATATAGACTTCTACCTTGGAGATAAGCTTCCATCATTAATGACCAAGCTGAGTAATTACCTCTATCCAATTTGTCAATTGATGAAGGAAATCCATCTACCATCTTTGCTCTAATACCACTATGAAGAGATGGATATATATGTGTTTGAAGATGAAGTGGTGCTGCAAAATCCTTGATCTACACCAGCCAAATGAACTCCATGAGTATGTGGTGGGCCTTTTAGCTTGCCAATGGATGTGTTAGAAGCCCTATGTACCTTGGAAGATCAATCTCAAAAAGATAGATCAAAACAGATGACCTGGAATTAATTCAAAGGTGAAAAACTTGCTATTTTGATTCATACACGTGTCTAGTGTTTTGAATAATTCTCTGAGCACAGCAGCAATTAGCCTAATTCCTTTTGGGAACTCTAAGTAACTTAGAGAGCTAACTTTCAAGAGTATTCTCATCAGAAATAGTGAATCACACAATGATAATGAAGTTTAACAAGTTCTGACATCATCTCGATTTTCACGGGCTGCAACAGTACTTAGACTAGTGAGCAGAAAAATGATCGTAACTCAAGATTCAAATATTCAATGACTATGAAAATTTTTATCTGGTACTAGACAATATGGTGAATCCAAGAAGCTTTGAATCATGCAATTTGATGAACTACACGCGGAGAACCAGCTCTAACAAGTTGATTGAAGAAAATAAAAAATCTAGAGAGAAGTGAATATGAACAGATAGGGTTGACTTCACCTGAACATAACTCAAGATTGAGAACTGCAATAGCAATGCAATTTTGTGACCACATATTAGACTCTAAAAGAAAACTTGAGCAAGTTAAATCATTAAAAATGATGCACCACACAGAGAGAAATGATCTCTGCAATCTGACTAAAAAATGTGAGAAGCATAACAGTGAACAATAGACTCACAAAACAATGAAGATATGAACTTGTATGATCATAAATATGAATGTATATTGATTGTAGAATACAATGAACTTACAGATACATGTGTGTGCCTTGTATCCACACTTGATATAGCATATAGCTCAGCTTATGGACGCCTCTAAAAGTGCGACTAAACTTCCATGTATATATAGAGAGTTTTGGAGCCAAGATTTGAATTTGAATCTTGCTCACCTAAAAGTAGTTTCCTAATTTTTAAAGATTGATTGATTCTCCAACCTCCAAATCAAGAATTCATGGCTTCTCTCTCTATTTGTATCAAGTGGACTCAACCACTTTTGATTCCTGTTACTTTTACATCAAGTAAATGATGAATCAATTACAAGGGTGAGTTCACAAGTGAACTCTTAGATTTCCATACATTGTCTTCTCCTAGAAACTTCTCCTCAAAGCTCAAGCCAATACTTAGTCTTGTAATAGATTTGTTCCAACAAGACTCGCATAGTAAACATGTCTATACCATTTGTCTTGCCTTTGCATCAAGACACTACCAATGCATACTATCAAATAATGGCAATGGAAAAGGGTCCAACACCATAGTGGCATTCAACTTGCGAATGAACACATATGCGTAATTGTTTATTCTTTTTAGGGATGATTACTATAGGCAAATCCTAGTCCACGTGCTCCACGAGGACAATAAATCCAACTCTCAATAACCTATCTAATTCCTCTTTCACTTGTTGGGCATAATTAGGGCCCATTCGATAGCTCTATTGTTTGACGGTGTGCACGTGATCGCAATCCGAGTGGATCGGGTTCGGTCGTGGCACACGCAGTGTATGAAGCTAGTGAGTGTTGGAAGGTCTTTGTGATAAAAATATGAAGGTGAAGATGAAGTTGGGTATGACGAGGAGAGATGTCATGATTTAATTATGAAAGGGGAACATATGGATGTATGCATGATGAGAACAAAAAGAAAACCACACACATGAATCAACTTTTGAAAGGAAGAATGGTCCACGAATGGAGTTTCTTATACACTTTCGAAAATCAATTCATAAGCATGGTTTCTAGTGGATGTATGCATGATGAAAACAAATAGAGAACCACACACATGAATCAACTTTTGAAAGGAAGAATGGTCCACGAATGGAGCTTCTTATACACTTTCGAAAATCAATTCATAAGCATGGGTTTCTGTGGGTGGTATGAATGCATGTGGATCATGATGTAAAAAATGAATAGAAAATTATACTCTCAACCTTAAAGGATCATCATCACTCGTTCAACGCAATACTGCGGAGCCTTCTCACACATAGAAAGAGATAGAAGGTGACATGTAAAAACATATAAGAGACAAAGAGATAAGAGACATGAGACATGAATTAGAAGATCTTGTTATGATAAACATATACATGAATGTTGTGAAACGTCAAGCTAAGAATTCTACTAGTCAAAGGTGGTCCGCACGACCCTCTCACCATGATAGTTCAACCAAATGTCACACGTAAGAGGATATGTCCCACTTCATTGACCCTATGTCTTTCTAGAATCGTAATGTGTTTCTAAAGAATTCTAAGACACATAAAACCAGCTCTAAATCACTCACACGCTCCACTGAGGGTGAGCAAAGAAAGAGATACTGGGTTTATGAGCCTATCCTAGAGAGGAAGTCTAAAATTTGAATCTAGGAACTATGCTCTTACTAGCCCACATTGGATCCTCACACGCTCAACTGAGGGTGATCGTCTCAAGGAAACCATGTGCTAGCAAGGGCCCTATGGATGCCTAACAATGATGCTCTAGGAGTTTGGAGGGGGTTTTATATAGTTCTTTGAATGAATTTGGGCCCTTGGATCTAGAGAAATCAACTCTCAACCCTAAGATCAGCTTCTTTTGATTACAACCATTGGATTTATCAAATGGATGGTTAGGATTGGTTCTTTATATGATATCTAGGGAAAAGGGGAGGAAAATAGGCGCCTTTATTCTCCATCATTGGATCTCAGGCTGATCTGGACCGTCGGATCAGTGCTGACATCAATTTGGATAAGATAAGCTACTATTTTTTGGAGAAACTTTGCATTATTGATCTTTGATCATAAAAAAAGGCTTATCCGGTGAAAAAACTCGTGAATCCTCCTTGATTTATGCTTTAGTGCATCTCCACCCTTGAATACGAGCTCATCTTGACCGTACAACATGGTTCAATCATTGTTTGCCATGTGGCAGCCCTTCAAGCCTTCAATTTTCTTATTCTAGGAAACTGCAATGACCTTGAAAACTGGATTTTGTGCTCTTTGACCCTTCAAATATCCTTTGATGGAGATAAAAATTTGTAGGGATATGTTTTGAAAGGCCTCCTTTAGGAATATGCAAAAAAAACTCCCATCTGAATCTCCCTTGTACAAGTTTGACTACATTTGGAAGCTTGCAAGGTGGCATTAAGGTGTCTAGGAAGCTCTGATAGCATTGAAAATTTGTTCAAATATGTAGACTCATATGGTCTTTATACATGCCAAACCATATGGCTAACAAAAATTCCTATACAAGATTTTGTAGGGTCTAAGTGGAAAAATTACATTTTTTACAAAATGCATATGGCATATTAAAGTGCTAGAAAATCCATTTTCATGTGAAATTCGGGCTATAGACTGCCTTTGATAGGCTTTACAAGTATATGAATTTTCATGTGATTTGGAGACATTGAAATTTTTGCCCTAATTTCCAAAGTTTGACCAGCTTTGACCACTACCCTGGATTTTCTCGATTTCTTCCAAAGTTTGCATGTGAACTCCCTTTGACATCCTTGATGCATCTTGGACTTCTGAGGGAATTCGGGCTACCTTCACCGAATGTGTTTCCTGTAGGCCTTCATGAGTGAGAGAGGAGAGAAAATCTCGACGACATTTGCCTCCACTAAACCTGCGATTCCTCCGGAAGCGCCACTCTAGTATCTGTGAAAAAGAAAATGTTCCAGGCATCAAATTCTTTTATAGGAAACATAAGAAATATGGAAGGGAAAATTGATTATCTGCATGAATGATTAGGCAACGTGACATGAAGCAAAATTTGCATGAAAGAAAGAATTGAAACACGTAACATGAATATGCATGAACAAATAGGCAACATATATGCAAATGAACAAGCAACATTGACAACAAGAAAGAAAACAATCAAGCATCAATATGAAGTAGAAGTGGATGTATTGAGTCATTTTAAGCATCACTTCCTCTCATCTTGAAGAAAAAATTTTACCTTTTTCATAAAGTAATCTACCTTAAATACGATTATAAACAAAGATTTAGGATTTTCAAGAAACATCTTTCATCTTTGGCTTAGTTTAGATCAACTTCTTTCCTACATTAATATGAATATGCTCTTTCTCTAATAACATGCAAGAAAATCTAACTAAACTCCACTAATGCATAAATCTGCCTATATAGCCCGTGATTTATTCTACTATGCCTCCTTATCTTCCTTTGGCTTGCTCTCTTTTTTTTTTTGATGATGATGACGATGATGATTCGGCAACTTTATGGTTACGATCACTTTTTTGGAGTGGAAGAAAGTGCAAAACTTCCTGGTAACATGTAGCAAGTTTTCTTTTTTTGATGATGGGGAAAAATTAAACCCCGATACAAGGTACAACCATTTTGATGACGGAGAACAGTCCTTTAAACTCCGATACAAGTGCTCTGAGATGGACTAAGGATGTAGAAACATGTAGTAGCAGGAGCTAAGATTTCAACAATTATGCTTTCAATACAGGATACATATGCACGTTTATATATGAAAGTCATGTTATCAAAATAAACCTCCAAATCTACATGCCCTATCTTTCCATAATCCTAGATTATAATCATTTTCTTAGTAGATAAATTACTACTTAAGATACAATTTTACACAAGTAGAGAAATCATCATTTGCCCTTTTTTTCTGACTCAAGTGATGTGGATATGCAATGCAATGCAAAGACTGAAAACAAACATGCATGAAACAAGAATGGAAAAAAAAGTAGAATGAACTTGAAAAAAAAACAAAGCAACATGAACTTGAAAAAGTAATGATATTTTTATATATTTTTTTTCCTTTTTTTATTTTTTATTTTTTTTACTTTTATAACATGGATACTCCTGTTTATGAATCGGCCTCATTGTTGTCATCTGTTGATATATTTAGGTAGTGATGTGTGTGAACACTCTAGGACGGCCGGGGCACTTTTTTCCCTCTTTAGGAGGTTTTTTTCCCCCGGCTTGTATATACGCCTATTGCCCTAATGGGCTACTTTGTACATTATCTAGTAATACATTCAGTATTGTGTGTTGTGCTCCAAGCTTCTTCTCCTTCCTTGTGCTGTTCACGTGCTTCCGCAGACGTCTATCTCCAACAATTGGTATCAGAGCAGGTCGTCGCTTCATCTAGGGTGCCGTCGACACTCCTTCGTTTGTAGTCTCAGAATCGCACGAATTTTGGTGAGCATACTCAATGTGTTTCTGAGATCAAAACAACTTTGCTTTGTGGTGCCGAAATCGCGATCTGAGCTCGTTTCGGCCTCCGAACGCACTATCGTAGTGCTTGTGAAGGCTATTTCGTCTTTTTGTGCCAAAGGTATATACCTGTTTCTGTTTGCCAGTATAAACGTCTCGAAGTCTGCTACAAGTCTAGCGGAATTCGTCTAGGCAGTTATGTTCAACTTTTGAGATAGAATCAATTTTCTGCATCAAGGTATTTTAGTCACCGGCCATGGCTGAAAGCAGTGATGTATTCCATATGTTGGCTGTTGAGGATAAGTTGGATGGTACCAACTACCCGTTATGGGCTTATATGATGCGACATGTGTTGGTTGCAAAAGGACTATGGAACATTGTGTAGGGTGTCCAATGTTACCGTTAGTGTCCATGTGAAAGGCCAAATGGCCACCGGACACTTCTTTGTATATGTTCTTTAATAAAACATATAGTGGCCTAGTCAGTCACAGTCTGTAAGTTTGATCGCATTTTGTAAGACCTAAGAAGTCTGTCTCCGTGCTTCTTGTGTACTGTGTTTTCTACGTATCTATAGCCTCTCTTGCGGAGTGTTGTGTGAGGCCTCAGGAGCTCGGTTTTCTACTCCGAGCATATTGTCGTGGAGCTCTCGAGAAGGAAAGCGCACTGTGGTGCATCGCCATCGAAATACTTCACTGGTATCAGAGAAGTTCGAGGCAAAAGCTTTGGTCCTTTTGTGCGAGCGAAGCGAGCACCCCCCCCCAGGCTTTCTCCAAGGCTTACGACTAAGGCGGCGACCAAGGCATAGACCTTGGCATACCTTGTCATCCGAGTCACCAAAGTCACCGTTGGTGCCGTTGGCTGCACGCGAGGGAGGACCTCAACGATCTAGGAATATAGAGGCTCCTGGTACTTCCCGGGAGGTCACCCATCCCAGTACTGTTCCCCCCAGAGCTCGCTTAACCGTGGCAATCTCTTGCCACTAAGCTACACTCTTGTGGTGTTTGAAGAAGGGGAAAGACTAAGGTTGACATTACCTTGAACAAGTTTTGGTGCCTCAAAGCTTCATTTTTGCTTTCAAAGCCTATTTCTGAAGCAATTTTGGGGTGTCTTTTGGAGCCATTTTGGAGTACTTTCGCACATAGTTCTCTTCACACAGGTCCAAGAACATCAAGAAGAGTGTTCTTTGTACTTCTCAAAAAATAAATATAAACCTTTGGGGTTGTATTTTCAGCCACACTCGTAAAACTACAGGTTTCTTGAGAGGTTTTTCAGTTTTGGTGGGAGCAGCTGCTGCAAATTTATGCAGGTTTTTAAAGCCTAAAACATCAGAGTTGACAGACACTTGTAGGTGCTATTGGCTAGTTTTTGGGCTATGTATTCAGTCTTTTAGTGTCATTTTACTGCATATATTGAGCACATACACACCATGTACGCTTCTGTGGATACCGCTTATGTACGTCCATGTGGTCATTGATATAGCGGTTACGTTCTTTGCATAAAGCCTTTTACGTTTGATAAAGAGGGTCGTGGTGAGGTTTTCTTAACTAGGAGACACCCAGATGTCGGGGTCTCTTCGGTGATGCAGGTGGAAGACTTACCCAGCCTCGCCATAGGAGATGTATGATAGTTGTTCATAGGTGCTCGATATGCCTAGTTGGCTTCTATTGGGTAACTGATTATATGCAGTGGAGTCAGTGATTCACTATGCAGGTAGACATGTCAGTACTTGCAGTTTTATGATACTTTGACACTGGTCATATGCTAATTTTGCAGAGGATACTTTGGCAAAAATTTTTCCAGATTTTTGGTTTAGTCAACTATACAGTGGTCGATTTACTCCTTGATACAATTATTTGTTGGTGTTTGGACTCTTCTAGCTCCATTATCATTCTATTCAGTTCTCTACGATCATGGCATCAGAGGTCTGTGGCACATCCGGTGGATCAGGGTCTAGTGCTAATGTTCCGAGGAGGAGCTATAACTTGCAGGGCAAAGATCATTTTGAGATCCGAAAATTTGATGGCACAAACTTTGCTCTATGGAAGAATCATATTAAAGATGTGCTGATTCAAAGGAGGCAATGGAAGCCAGTAAATGGGATTTCAAAGAAGCCTGCTGACATGGATGAAGATGATTGGGATGAGTTAGATGAGATGGCCAGGTCTACCATTTGCTTGCACCTGGCAGATAATGTTTACTTTACAGTATTAGACTGTGAAAGTGCAGAGGAGCTTTGGAAGAAGTTATGCAATACATATGAAAAAGAGACGGCATCAAATAAAGTGTATCTGATGAGAAATTATATGACCTTCGTATGAAGGACACAGATAGTGTTGCTGCTCATCTAAATGAGTTTGATGCTATATTCTCCCAGTTACAGGCTCATAAAATGGATATGGATAATGAAATGAAAGCAGTATTGTTGTTATGCACCCTGCCATCATCATGGGATACGTTTTGCACAGCTATTAGCAACAGTGCACCTGGTGGTAAACTCGTCTATGATGACATATGTGGAGCACTCTTGGGTGAGGAGATTCGTAGAAAATCTATGGTTGGCACTCAGAGTGGAGATGCATATAATGTTCGTGATTCTTACCAAGGAAAGAATCAACAACATGGCAGAAGCAAGAACAAGGAAAAGAATGGTCAACGGAATAAGAGTAGAAGTAAATCAAAGAAGAGGGATATCGAATGCCATTATTGTCATAAGAAAGGACACATGAAGAAAGACTGTTATGCATTAAAGAATGCTAAAGGTAAAGGGCAGAATGTTGATGGGCATGTTAAACAGTTACCTGCACCATCTACTTCGACTATGAAGATTGAAGAAATTAATGCTATTTCTGATGATGTTAATGTGTTGACACTTGATAGTACTGTGCCATCTGAGGCACTTATGGCTGATTCTCTTTCCCACACCTGGCTGCTAGATTCTGGTGCTTCTTTCCATGTGACACCACATAGAGAATGGTTCTCTAATTATGCAGCAAAGTCTCTTGGTACCGTGAGACTTGGTGACTCTTACCAGTGTGATGTTGTGGGGATTGGAGATGTGGTTGTGCAGTTCATTGATGGTTCAAAATTTACTATGCATAATGTACGCCATGTACCTCAGTTATCACGTAGTTTGATGTCAGTTGGTCAACTTGATGACCTTGGTTACAAGGTGGTCTTCTATGCAGTCCTTTCGTATATCAAAGGGCAATATGGTTATTGCAAAAGGAAGCAAAGTTGGCTCACTTTATCCTTTATTTGTATCACAGAAAGAACACTTGTTAGCTGTTACTGAACAGCCTATGGCTTGTATTTGGCATGGTCGTTTGGGCCATATATCTCGTAGTGGAATGGAAAATCTTTCTCGTTCTGGCTACTTACCTGTGTTATCTTTCTCTGATTTTTCATTTTGTGAGCATTGTCAATATGGAAAGCAAACCAAAAATGTGCATAGAACGCACATTGACTCTTCAATTCAGCCTTTAGATCTCGTTCATACAGATGTGTGTGGTCCTATGCCCACTAGGTCCTTAGGTGGTTCTCTTTACTTTTTCACTTTCATAGATGATGCTACTAGAAAAGTCTGGGTATATCCTATCAAATCAAAGGATGATGTATTCCCTACTTTCAGAAAATGGCTTGCTTCAGTTGAGATTGAAAAAGGAACTAAGCTTAAGGCTTTACGTTCAGATAATGGGAGTGAGTATACCTCACATGAATTCAGCCTTTTCTGTCAGTCTAGAGGGATTCGTAGAGAGTTTATAGCTCCTTATACCCCAGTACAGAATGGTGTAGCTGAGAGGATGAATAGAACTATTCAAGATAGAGTAGTCTCTATGTTGCATCATGCAAACCTCTCACAAGGTTTTTGGGCAGAAGCAGTATTGACTGCAGTTCATGTGATTAACCTTTCACCTAGTACTGCCAAAGGTCTGAAAGTGGCACAAGAGTTATGGAGAGGGAAACCACCATATTATGATCATCTTCGAGTTTTTGGGTGTGAAGCATATGTTCATATACCCAAGAATCTTAGACAAAAGTTGGACCATAAGTCAAAGAAATGCATTTTTCTTGGATATGGTCGAGAAGGACAATTTGGATATCGTTTATGGGATCCTGAAACACGGTCAGTGATCAGAAGTAGTGATGTCATTTTTAATGAGTCTAAGATGCATAAATAGCCCATTAAGGAGGTTGAAGTGAGAAGAGTGGTGCTTGAGGATACTAGTCCTCCGGTTAGCATGCATAAAAGTGATGCACATAGGGATGTTCAAGATAATGTCCATTCAGATCAGTCTACACATGTTCCTGTTCAGCAACCATTGAGACGTTCTACACGTGTCTCATATCCACCTGATAGATATGTTCCAGGTTCAGATTTTGTTATGCTAATAGATGCCGATGAGCCTTCTTGCTACAAAGAGGCTATGTAGACAGAGGATCACGTCAAGTGGGAGCGTGCCATGAAGAGTGAGTTGGATTCTATTCACAAGAATGGTACTTGGGACTTAGTACCTTTGCCAAAGGGCAGGAAAGCTTTACCATGTAAATGGGTATATAAGATGAAATTCACATCAGATAGTGCTTCTCCAAAATATAAAGCACGAATTGTTGCAAAGGGTTTTAAGCAACAACATGATGTTGATTTTGAGGAAATCTTCTCTCCAGTGGTCAATATGACTACTTTGCGCATGTTGCTTGGATTCGTTGCAATGGAGGACTTAGAGCTAGTCCAAATGGATGTGAAAACAGCTTTCTTGCATGGAGATCTTACAGATGAGATCTATATGGAACAACCAGAGGGTTATGTAGTTCTTGGCAAGGAAAGTCTAGTTTGTAAGCTCAAGAAGAGCTTGTATGGACTTAAATAGTCTCCTAGACAATGGTACCAAAAGTTTGATGCTTTTATGAAGTCCCAAGGCTATTCTCGGAGCAATGAGGATCATTGTCTCTACACAAAGAGATGCTCTGATGGCAGCTTGATAGGCTTGATACTTTACGTCGATGATATGTTGATTGCTGGGAAGTCCTCTTATGATTTGTCAATTCTCACAAAGAAGTTGAGTTAGACATTTGATATGAAGGATTTGGGGGATGCCAAACATATTCATGGCATGCGCATTACTCGTGATAGGAGTAAAAGATGCATATACTTGTCTCAAAGTGAGTACATATCCAAAGTACTTCACCGGTTCAATATACAGGGTGGTAAGGCATTGAGTACACCTTTACCCACATATGTGAAATTGAGCAAGGATGACTGCCCCAAATCAGATGAGGAAAAGGAGTTCATGACCAAAATTCCTTATCAGTCTGCTATTGGTAGTCTCATGTACGCTATGGTAGCTACGAGACCAAACATTGCATTTGCAGTGGGAGTCGTAAGCAGATATATGTCTAATCCTGGCAAGAAACATTGGGAAGCGGTCAAGATGATTTTGAGATATCTGAGTGGCACTAAGGACAAGTGTCTATGCTTAGGTAGAGGGAAAGCATCCATTATTGGTTACACAGATTCTGACTATGCTGGTTGTGTAGACAATCATAAGTCTACATCAGGATACATTTTTCATTTTGCTGGAGGTGCTATCTCTTGGAGATCTCGTCTTCAAGAATGTACAACTGTTTCCACCACAGAAGCAGAGTATGTTGCAGCAAGTGAGGCCTGTAAGGAAGCATTGTGGCTTTCTCGTCTTGCTTGTGATATGGGTTTACCTCAACATGTACCTCACTTGCTCAGTGATAGTCAGAGTGCCATTGCTTTGGCTAAGAAGGTCTATCATGCAAAGACCAAGCACATTGAGGTGAGGTATCACTTCATTAGAGATTGCTTAGCCACTGAACGCATTATTCTTGAGAAGGTTCACACTCGCGATAATGCTGCAGATGCTTTGACTAAAGCTTTACCACATGATAGCTTTTGACACTGTTGTCACTTGATGGGGGTTACTTGATTCTTCATCTTACGCAGTCACTTGTATACTGTGTAACATGCCCATCAGGTGGGAGGTATAGTTTGTATACTTACACTCAGGTATTCTTTATCATTTTTTATTTTTCTCCCATAGTTACTCTGGCCATATTGGCCTTTAGTGGGAGATTGTTACCGTTAGTGTCCATGTGAAAGGCCAAATGGCCACAGGACACTTCTTTGTATATGTTCTTTAATAAAACATATAGTGGCCTGGTCAGTCACAGTCTGTAAGTTTGACCGCATTTTGTAAGACCTAAGAAGTCTGTCTTCGTGCTTCTTGTGTACTGTGTTTTCTGCGTATCTACAGCCTCTCTTGCGGAGTGTTGTGTGCAGCCTCAGGAGCTCGGTTTTCTACTACGAGCATATCGTCGTGGAGCTCTCGAGAAGGAAAGCGCACTGTGGTGCATCGCCATTGAAATACTTCATCCAAAACCTTCCTATCACACCTGCAATTGTTACAACTGCAGCTACTGAAGCTGATGTAGAAGGTGTTGAAGACGATGATATTCTGCATATTCCTGTTCATACTACGGTTTCTGCTGCACCTACTGTAGAGCAGATTTGTTGGGATGGTAGAGATGCCCAAGCACATGCATTGATAGCTTTGTCTGTCAAACATGCCATTATTCCTCACATACGCTCTTGTAGAATAGCTAAGGATGCTTGGGATACACTTACCACATTGTACCAAGCTAGGAATGAGGCTCGTGTTGCTTACCTCCGAAAACAGTTAGAGAGTGAGCACATGAATGAGGGTGATTCGATGGACAGTTTCCTAACCAAGATCAAAGACTTGAAGGAACAGTTGATTTCTACTGATGAGGTTATACCAGATAGCTCACTTGTGCAGACCATTCTGAATGGTCTTCCTGATTCATATCAAAGTTTTGCTTCTACTATTCGCTTGATTATGAAAGGCAATCCAAATGACTTATCATTTGAGGATTGAGTCTCTGTTTTGTTGCAGGAAGATCAGTCCAGGCAGAACAGGTCCATTATGCGTGTTGCAGATCAAGCTTTCCTGACTAGTCAGAAGGGCAAAGGAAAATGGAGCTCTTCTACTAGTAAGCAGAAATCTGCAAATGCTGCACATTCGAAGAACCAAGACAAAGATGAGAAAAAATCAGAAAAGTTGAAATTGTTTTGTAAGTACTGTAAAGGGAATGATTATATCATAAAGAACTGTCCAAAACTCGCTGCAAAAGAGGCAAAGAAGAAAGAGGCTGGAATGGTTGTTGTAGAAGCCTCTACACCAAAAACGAAGTCTGCTAATCTTGTGCAGGAAGAAGAATGGGCATTTACTATTGTTTGCAGTTTTGACCCATCTTCTCATGAGCAGTGCATGTCAGCAGTAGACTGAGATGTTTGGTATTTTGACAGTGGGGCGACCAAACATATTACCTCGCAGTGCAGTTTCTTCTCTTCACTCAAGCCTGCCCCTACAAGGAATACTGTTACATGCGCCAACAACTCCTCTTATCCTGTTATGAGAGTTGGTAAGATCATTTTGACTACTACTGATGGTAGTTCTTTCACTTTGTCAGATGCTTTATTTGTGCCAGGGATCAAGAAGAACCTATTATCAGTTTCTGCATTAGCCAAGATTGGCTTGGTTGTGAAATTTGTTGATGACAGGTGTACAATTCATGATCTGTCAAATGGTGATGTGATTATTGCTTCTGGCATTTTATGTCGTGGGCTGTATAAGCTCATAGACTATGAAAGATCTGTAAATGATTTGGCATGTGCAGTAAATGATTCTCAGGCTATGTCAGATGAAAGCTTTGGCATGCACGCTTTGGTCATCTAAATTTTGCTAGTTTGCTACGCCTACAGAAATATGAAATGGTGTCCTCTTTGCCCAAACTTGAGGCACCTGGAAAACATGTTTGTGAAGGTTGTATTTTGGGCAAAATGCAGTGTTCTTCCTTTCCAAAAGATGGTTCAGTTCGGGCTACTCAAAAATTGCAGCTTGTACATAGTGATGTCTGTGGTCCTATGCAGACACCTTCTTTTGGGAATTTTCTTTACTTCATGACTTTCGTCGATGATTTCTCCAGGCATGCATGGGTATATCCATTGAAGGCAAAGTCCGAAGTGTTCATGTGCTTCAAACAGTTTTTGGTTTTGGTTGAAAATCTGTCAGCATGTAAAATGGGTACCCTCCGTTTTGATCGAGGGGGGGAATATATGTCTTCTGATTTTAATGCATTTCTGGCTGAACGTGGGATAAAACACCAGTGTACAGTGTCGTATACACCTCAACAGAGTGGAGTTGCTAAACAAAAGAATAGGTCACTCATGGAGATGGCGAGGTGTATGGTCAAGAGTCAGGCTTTACCACATAGTTTCTGGCTTGATGCTATCATGTGTGCAGCATATGTACTGATCAAGTGTCCCACTAAAGCGCTGTAGTCTATCACTCCATATGAGGCTTGGCATGATTGCAAGCCATCTGTTGCTCATCTGCGTGTTTTTGGTTGTTTGGCATATGCATTAGTGCCTGAACAACATCGCAGAAAATTGGATGATAAAGAAGTAAAATGTATTTTTGTTGGGTACAGTTCTAAAAGTAAAGGCTATCGTCTGTATCATCCACAGACTAAACACATTCTGGTTAGCCGTGATGTTGTTTTTGTGGAAGATGCTATTCAGCCATTGCTTTCATGTACTAAGGAGACATCTGTTGGCTCCAAAGACATGTATGATACTTTGCTGCCTCTTCTTACAGGTGGACAGTTTAGTGCTGGTCCTACTGAGGCAACTTCTCAGCCTTTGCAGGTTTCATGTGATGATGCAGATCATTCCATTTCTGATGCAAATTTACATGATGCACTAGTTGATGAGAGAGCTGATATTGAGCAGGCAAAAACAATGCCAAAATGGCTGGTGCAGACTTTGTGTGACAGCAAATTAGATGCACCTCTATCATATCGTACTCGTTCAGGCTCTCATAGTGCCTCTTTTGCATCAGATTGCTATGCTATGGCTGCATCTAGTCTCTGTGATGAGAATGAGCCTGTTTCATTTGATGAAGCACAAAATTCAAAAAATTGGATGGCTGCTATGCAATCTGAATATGATGCAGTAATGAAGAATGGTACTTGGTCTTTATGTGACTTGCCTCCTAGCAAGAAGGCCATTGGCACTAAGTGGGTATACAAGCTGAAGCGTAAACCTGATGGTACAGTTGACAGGTATAAGGCCACGCTTGTTGCAAAGGGTTATGCGCAGGAAAGAGGCATTGATTTTGATGAGACCTTTGCACCTACATGCCGTATGACTACTGTTCGGAGCATCTGTGCACTTGCAACCCATCATGGTTGGAATGTACATCAGTTGGACATTAAAACTGCATTTCTGAATGGTGACTTGCATGAAGAAGTGTATGTTTTTCAGCCCTGTGGCTTTGTGCAGAAAGGGCATGAAAACTAGGTGTGCAGGTTAAAGAAGGCATTATATGGTTTAAAGCAAGCACCACGTGCTTGGTATGAGAAGATACATGCCTGTCTAATTGCACATGGTTTTGAGAGCAGTGCAATTGAAAGCACCTTATATGTTAAGCATGCTAATGATGTGCTTCTGATCATTGTTGTCTATGTTGATGACATGCTGCTCACTGGTCCTATTGAGAACCATATTGCTGATTGTAAGGCTGATTTGCATGCCTCATTTGAGATGTCTGATTTAGGGCACTTGCATCACTATTTGCGCATCAAGTTTATGCAAGTTGATGGTGGAATGGCTTTGTGTCAAACGAAATATATTGACACATTATTGCAGCGTTTTGGCCTTGAAGACTGTAAGCCTATTGCCACTCCTATGGAGACGGGTTTACATTTGAGTCTTCATGATGCTGGAGATGCATTTGATGCTGTTCTCTATCAATAGGCTGTTGGATGCTTGATTTACTTATGCATTACTCGGATAGATATTCAGTTTGTTGTCTCATAGATGAGCAGGTTTATGCATTGCCCAGGAGTCAAGCATTGGCAGGCGGTTAAGTGCATCTTTCGCTACTTGAGTGGTACTCGGCTACTTGGGTTGTTTTGTCCCAAGGGGGGATCACTACCGCCAGATTTGCATGCTTTTTCTGGCTCTGATTGGGCTGGTTGCTATGACACTCGTGTGTCCACTAGTGGCTTTTGCTTCATGCTTGGTAGCTCATGTATATCTTGGTTGAGCAAGAAGCAGCCTACTGTGGCCACTTCCAGTTGTGAGGCTAAGTATAGGGAAGCTTGCACAGCGACTGTTGAGTGTGTGTCGCTCAGACACCTTATGGCTGATTTGGGTGTTGGTTAGTCTTCTGCCACCACCATCTTCACTGACAATCAGAGCGCATTGGCAGTTGCGAGGAACCCTGTGTTCCATGCTCGCACTAAGCACATTGAGGTGCATTATCATTATGTCAGGGAGAGGTTCTTTGCTGGGGAGATGAGCTTGGCATATGTGCCCATGCAAGAGAACATTGCAGACCTTTTCACGAAGGCTCTGCCTAGGGAGAAGTTTGAAGCTTTCCGCAAAGCTTTGGGCTTACTTCCTTTTGTGGAGTGATTTCCACATAGCTTGGCACTTCCTTATACATGAGTGCCAACTACTTGTTCACCGCATCACTCCCAAGGGGGATTTGTTGATATATTTAGGTAGTGATGTGTGTGAACACTCTAGGACTGCCAGGGCACTTTTTTCCCTCTTTAGGAGGTTTTTTTCCCCCGGCTTGTATATACGCCTATTGCCCTAATGGGCTACTTATCTTTGTACATTCTCTAGTAATACATTCAGTATTGTGTGTTGTGCTCCAAGCTTCCTCTCCTTCCTTATGTTGTTCACATGCTTCCGCAGACGTCTATCTCCAACATCATCTTTGTTAAAAGTGTGTTCTTCGTCATAGACACTTTTAAGCTCTTTTTGGGTTCTTGGGGATGGTAGGGGTCTGATAAATCAGAGGCCCTGTATCTTATTTTTCCACTTAACTTATCAAGCAAGTATTACATTAATGTTCAGTATCGAATTCTCTATACAGGTTTACTGTTCATACTCGTGTTAAGCTTTTCACAGTATGTAACACAGGAGTTACTAATTAACGTCGCACAGACTTATTATCAGCAACATACCATTACTGCGTTAATCACCAATTAATATAACTTAACAAGGTAAGAGTAATAGTACTCAGAATTAAGGAATGCTGCACTACGGTGTCTCCACAGGCTGCAAATTGCCCAGACAGAGAGTCTGGCGATCCCGTTCCTCGCTACCGGAGGGCCACCAAAAAATGCCTTTTCATTAATTGATAAAAATATACATCACTTTGCTACGACCTTTCGGTGTGTGTAGTAATGGAAAATAGGAATTACATAATGCTAATCTGGCGACCTTACACTGGTGTAGCTCAGTGATGAGTAGCACCTCCTTTAATGTCAATCCGGGAAGATGTGAGGATGGTATGAAGACCTCGAACAAGTGATGGCACAAGTGCGTGAGTGAGAAGCACACTAACATGCACACACATACACACACATACACACACACGCACACACACAGTAAGAACAAAGAGAAAGACAATGGAGTTCTTTAGATTACTTCAAAAGTGCTCTTACAAGTTCACCTCTATTACCATCTAACCTCAAAAATGAGCTCTCTAGCTCTATTTATAGTTTTTGACTAGGTTTGGCCCTGTCGAGACCTAGTGTCCGGCCTAGTTAAAAATTAGGTTCTAGGGCCTATTTGGAGGCTCAAACGGAGTCTAAAAATCATGAAAATTGGTACGATGATACTTCTAATACTCCTCAAGCTCAAGGACTCCTTGGCTTGCACAAAATTGAGGTACAAAAAGGTGAAATGGTATTTACAATGATGTAGAGTGACTAAATTCACTATTTAGGAAGTATTACTTCATGGAAAAATTTGGACAACCTACTTGCCAGATCTTCGTTGACTACTTTGTCTGCTGGTGCTTTCTCTTCACTCTGAATCCCTTCTTTGACTTCCTTGTCTTGTGAGTCCTTGGGTACCTTGACTATTTCCAACACCCCCCTCTCTCGCGTCTGTCGTCTCTGATAGACCCTTGTTGAGTGGATCCTTGGATATAGTAATTCATGACATTGGTCGCCAAGTGATGTTCTGATAATCTCAGTCCTTTTGCCAAATCGGTGAGTAGTGCATCCTAGTCTACTGGCCCAGGAACTTCTAGATGTGGCATACGTAACTTTTTTGAATGTAGAGCGTGTTCCACATCAAATAACTGTAATAAATGAGATGGTCTGGGAATGAATATCTCTGAATGATATTCCCAGAACCCAGTGATAAACATTTCCTCAAACATTTGCTTGAAGCAGGCTGGTAGATACTTGATATGAGCATGCCATGCATAGACGACATTGATAGATGGTGTGGTGCTCATATTATAAACAAGGTCTTGATTTCCTTCATTAAACCCGAGAGCCGAAAGATGAGGTTCCTTGACATTCTTGAAGGTCCTGAATGTCACCAGCATTAGCTCAAAGATTTTAAGGCACATAAGTGCCATGATATCTGGTATATTCTTGAATCTGACTGCCCAGTGTCGGATGGTTGAAATCATGTAGTTGACCGTGGGTTGGCCATAAGGGGGTGCTAAGTACACATAGTTTAGCCACTTTTCACATCCTTTAACTGTCAAAACTGTTTTGGTGTACTCTGGATAAGACCTTCTTCGAAAGACAGGGCAGTCGCATGGGTTATACTTGATGTACAATGGCATGTTATTCCAAGTGCGTACCATCTCAGGGTATGTATCAAGCAGACGGATCCTGCAGGTAGGTTGAAATATATTCCCATGCATGGCACTTGCAAGGATGTCTTCTGGTGCAAACTATGTTGCCGAGGTTGGTTCTTTTGTTGTGCGCTACTTGATTTCAGCATTTTAATCTGCCATTAAGACACATAATGGAACATACAAATCATCGGATGTGCCAATCCACCTATGATTGGAGAGGTTTCTAAAGTAATCGGATTTGATGATGGTTTCTTCCAATCGGGACATCAACTGTATCTGTACTACCACCCTCTCATCGTGGGTTGTAGCCACCTTCTCTAACCTCTGCATCCATTCAGGAGCCTCGATCTCAATTGTGTCCATTCCTTCCTCTGTTTGCTTACCCCCTGGTGCAGGCATCGGTACGTATGGGTCTTCAAAGATTTCCTCAACTTCAATTGGAACTAGGTCTTCAGGTTCCGACTCCACGAGGGGAGAGGGTTGACACTCATATTGAAGAACTTTATTTTGTAGTTATGCGAGTTGTGCTCTGAGCTCTGCAACTTGTTCAGATGTGTCTGCTGCGGTTGCAACTTCTTTTGGTGAATCTTGCTGAGCTGCCAGTTGCTTTAGTAGGTCATCCCGCTCTCTTTCTAAGGCAGCATGTGCTTCCAGGAGATCGGCGTGTGTTTCCAATATGATTTGCATATTTGCCGATGGGATGGCCTTGAAATTCTCTGGGTCGATTTCTTGCGGTGAACCCTCCATTGCTACTTCCAGGTTCTCTTTGATCTATTTCTATAGTCTTTTATTTTCTTCGAGTGCTGCAGACATGTGCTTTCGTAGTAAGGCGAGGTTACGTCGAAGCTTGAGATTGTCTGTTATCTGAGCGTGTAACAGATCATCAAGTTGTTGTCTTTCTTTAGTATCTATCTGGGATGGATTGGCGATTAACTGATCATGTTGTGCTTGCAATGTACTATACTGCTGTTGTAACTGCCTCTTCTCCTTCTCTAAATTAATGAATCTCTCTTGTAGCGTTTCATGATTTCTGAACAAGCTCGTATGCTGGGCATCTAGATGCTGGTAATGCTGTTGTAGTTGAGTCATACATTGGTACATATTATTAAATACATTATTAACAGGAGTGGATGCGGGAAAGGTGTTGAACGCAGGGGGGTAGGGAAAAGGGAATGGGAGTGTGTATGCTGTGCTTGAAAAGGGTGAAGTGGGTGGTGGGGGAACGGGAGATTGTGGAAATATGGGGGGAGGGAGAGGTGCGGAAGTAGGTGATATGTCCATGATGTCATATGTGGATGCAGTCGTGGGAGTGATTGTGAACATGGGAATTGTTGGTGTAGTGATGGTTGTGAAGGTGTAAAGTGGTGTGTGTAGTTGTGAATATGAATCGCCAGGAAGTGTGATCACGGGTATGGGAATTTCAGTGGCTACAGTCAGAATAACCGTGTCAGTGGTAGTACTTTCAATAGGGGTGGTGATAGGTTGTGCTGATTGTGAGGGTTGACTCATAGTCTGTGCTTCGCTATGGGAAGTGGACTTTGGGGCGGTGACGGTGGTGGTGACACTGGTAGCGGGAGGTGAAGGTGGTGGAGTAGGTGGGGAGGGTGGTAATGGGGGTGATGGGGGTGCACTTGAAGTATGGGCTTCCTCAATGTGATGAATGGTTTGAGTTGTGCCCGTGGTCGTGGATGTGGTGCCTTGTGGCTCTAATACCAATACATTCATTTGTTTCCCTGATCGAGGGGGACGTCGGCCGTATCTTCGCTCAGATCTTCCCGAGTGTGCGAGGGCGGTATGTACTGTCTTAGGTACCCCTAATGCATCAGCGATCATGTCAAGGGTTGCTCAGTATTGCTCATCCACACCTTCCTCTTCAAGGATTTGGTTCATGAGGACTTTTCCTGCTGCCAAGGATAGTTTGTGTTGTTCTTGAACTCGGTTGATGGTATCATACAACTTTTTTAATTGCTTCGTATAAGCAGGGGCACCTTCAAGTTCCTGGACCACTTCTTGCTCATATTCATGCTCTTCTTCACCTGATAGTCCTTCTTGTTCATCCTCTTGCTCATCTTCTGCAGTCTCCTCTTCATCATCATCCACTTCGACTACTTCTGGTTGGACTGGATGGGGTTGGTCTATGACTGTCTGTTGTCCACCTGCTTGCTCTGCCTCAACCTCCAAATTAGTAGCATTAATGATTCTAGCTACTTCCTCATCAGTTAGATCTTCTAGGGTAAAGCCATGAGGGAATTCTAAGTTGGTGGGTATGGGTGGAAACACAAGGTTTGGGCCTTCCGCACTATGCCTCGGTAATTTGATAGTGAATGGTTGCACTCGCCTTGGAAGCCGTGGAGTGGTTTCTAGTGTCAGTGTAGCACCTCGGGCCTGTGCACAAGGCATCTGAACTGCTCCTCTCATTTTCTTGGATGGAGGCCTTGTAGTTGATAGTCTGCGTTGAAATTCTTGCACCCTGGTCCAAACAAGTACCTGTTGAATTGGCACATCATATGCCAAGCAGCGGTAAACAATCCTTGTGAGAGCACAACATCCATAAAGCACTGACTTTTGCTTCTTATACCACCATTGATGTGCCAAGTGTATTTGGGCGATAATCCAATGTGGCATGTTTATTGTGAAATCAAAGGCGTCTGCTAGGTACAAACTAAACCATATCTTCTTGGGTGGCATTGTGAACCTCTCTTGAGCGGGGAACATGAAATGCTGCATGCACATTCGAAGATGAATGGCAATAGTTGGTGTCATTGCCACCATGTCCTTTTAGTTTAGTCAGGTTCCTATTTTTCATGTTGTCCGGCACCATTGACTCCTTCTCTGTGGGGATATGCATGGCCTTCATCTCGAGAGCTTCCCTTACCAAATTGTTAGTCAACTTGAAACGCTTCAGTTCATTACCCCTCGTAAGAGATGGTAAGACAAAGATGCTTTATCCCTTTTTCTCCTTACTCGGAGTAAGGGTGCTAATCAAGTATGAGCATCTCAGAAAGTCGGGCTTTGGTAATTGAGCTTTGAAATAATCATATAGGCCTGCCTTCTTCCATATTGGTTTCAAGCCTTCATTATTGGAAGCTTCTCAAATTCCCTGGTGAAGAAGTGATACTTGCCCCAGTGCCCATTGAACTCTATCTCTGCCTCCCACAGGTAAGTGCCTTCTCCCAGAGGTCCTGCCACAACACTGAACCAATGTGCGTTTTTGTTGACTGGCATTGTGTGCCCCTGTGGAGGATTCTGAATTGGTATGGCATGTAATGCTCTCAATGCCACTGGGCGTTCCTTCAATTCCTCCTCAATGGGAAGACTTTCAATGTCCACGATCTGAGGGCTGGTTCCTGCCTGGGAGCTGATTCCTGCAGCCTCGGCCATCTTGAAGGGACTGGCCACCGATTCTGTGAGAATATACAAATGAATGTTAACATTGCCAATGGACACCAAGTGGTCATGTGTCCTCGTTACAACATTAACATGAGGTTTTAGTGATATGTTAGTTAGTCAGTGAGTGCTCGGTGGTTGTGGGTGTGGTTAGTGGACGGATTGTCCTAAAAGGCTAAATGGAAAGATGCAGTGTGAGAATGACACAGTTAGTAGGTGGAGGTGAATTTACAAGTGGGGGTCGGGGGGTTTATTACAAGCTTTGGCAGCCAAACACAGTGGATGGCTTTCAGTTTTAGTTCGGTGGAGACTCTCGAGGGCTTTGTGAGAGTGTCTGCTTGGAAATGAGGCTTTTTAGGGACCCAATTACAAGTGATTCTACTCGTGCTCATGGGTGAATATGTGTTCGAGCGTGATGTATAAGAATGGGTATCAAATGTTCGAGTGAGTGGACCAGATTGTACAGGGTGTGGTCTCTGTGTAGCTATTTGAGTCCGCAAGCAAGCCTTAGGCACCCAAATTTGTCTTGATTGTGGGCTAGCCTTCATCGACTTCTTGGGTACCGAGATAGACTTCACTTTCATTGGGGAATTTTTGGTAGACTTCTTATTAGTGTGGTGCGGTTGATCACTAATAGGAAGTTGAGACAATTATTGTGCCTTGATCGCAATAGGATGCTCGCCTTTCCGCACCCACACTTGTTTTGATGGTTGAGACACCGTAGTCAATTTCATTTTTCGGATGCGTTCCAATGCTTCTGCCTGTGCTTCTTCTCGAATTTGTTTTTCCTCTTCTTTACGTTTCTTTGCAGTATTGAGTCAACTTAACATTTAATCCGTAAGGGGTTCCTGATATAACTTGACTCTGCATCCGCTAATGTAACTAGGGAGAACATCACCTTCTAGAGTAGCTAATTGAACTGCTCCACTAGTTGAGATCCTATTAATGATCATAGGTCCATAGCCTCTCTTCTCTAATTTCCATGCATGTTGCTTTAAAGTGTAGACTAAGACTAGGTCTCCTGTTTTCAAGCCTTTTCCCTTCACATGTGCATCGAAATATGCTTTTTGCCTCTTCTTGGCTGCATATATTCCTGCTGCCGCTCTCAATCGTGTTTTCACCCAATCGTTCAAGGTCAAGGATTCTAGAGGAGAGCTCATGCCCTGTCCACTCATGCTCTTGTGCTACTTTCAATGTAGGTATCAAGAAGTCCAATGGTAGCACTGCATTTTGGCCAAATACCATCTGAAAGGGTGTGGCTTGGAGTACCGTTTTATAGGCAAGCTGTATGCCCAAACAGCATGGTGTAATTGTTTGTCCCAATCAGAGCGTTTATTATTCACTAGTTTGGTCAATACATTGCATAGAATCTTATTTGTGCTTTTGGCTTGCCCATTAGCTTGTGGGTGATAAGGGGCAGACTTCTTATGTACCACCAAGAATTCTTGGAGAAGATTTTCAATAACTTCATTCAAGAAGTGAGTGCCTCTATCACTTACTAGCTCAATAGGTAGCCCGTATCTAGTGAACACATTCTCAAATAAGAACCTAGCTGTCGTTTGAGCATCGTTCTTTGTGGTCGTTTTTACCTCCACCCACTTGGTTAAATAGTCTGTGGCCACAATGATATATTCAACATGTGAACCCTTAGCTGGGGATTAATCGGACCAACAAAGTCTATTCCCCACTTAGAGAATGCATGTCCACCCATCATAGGTTTCAGAGGCATCTCATCTTTGCGTATAGGATACTGAGTTCGCTGACAAACATCACATCTCTTCACATAGGTATGTGCATCCATGTGAAGGGTAGGCCACCACAAGCCTGCAAATAGGATTGCTTTAATCACCCGATCTGGTCCAAAATGTCCTCCTGCTACACCTTGGTGAGTAGTTTCCAAGATCTTAAGATACTCGCTCTCATGGACTCATAATCTAAGGTAACCATCTTTACCACGCTTGTATAGATTATCACCAATGAATGAGTAATCTAGGGCTTCTTGTTCTAGACTTCGTTGTCTGGCCAATGTCATATCTTGTGGGAATGTCTTCATCCTCAAAAAGGCTACTAATGGTTCACTCCAATCTGGCACTATGGACACTTGATAAAGAGTGGCATGATCCACGGGGGGTTTAGTGCAGCAGATAGGACATTCCTTGCACAATTTATGGACATCAGTTTCCATAGTAGGCCAATGCACTCTGAGTCTCCTTAGTGTCTATAAGGTTCATTGCTTTGAGTAGTGTTGCTCTAATGCACCTACATGTGCTAATTGCAACCATTTTGCATACTCATCCTCTTCCACACAACAAGCTAGGATCCCTTGATCTCTATGCTTGTACATACTTCCTGCCATGATCTGGTATTTTTGGGCTTTTACTATCTCCCTATCTTGAGTGTTTATGACTGGATGTTTAGGCCGGTATGTCAATACTGGAACTAATGGCTTAGCCCATTGAGGTACAACTTCCAAATTAAATATGTAAGCATCAAGAAGGTCATCTGATACTCCTTGTGGGGCCTCTGCAGATGTGAGTCTTGAGAGGTGGTCCGCTCTCAAATGAGTCTTCCCTTTCCTCACCACAACCTCAAAGTCATATTCCATCAGTAAGAGGAACCATCTTACTAATCTGCCTGTATTGCATGGCTTGTTTACCAAGTATAACAGTGGTTGATGATCAGTAAAAAAATTAAACTTGTTTGCAAGCAAATAGTGTCTAAACTTTTTAACTGCATATACCACGCCTAATCCTTCTCTCTCAATATTGGTATAATTTTGTTTAGCTGCATTTAACTGTCTACTAGCATAGGCAATTGGAAGATCCATATTACCTTCACCAGTAGGTTGTGCGAGTACACATCCAATAGCATAATTGGATGCATCTACATGAACATGAAAGGGCTTATTCCAATCTGGTGTGGTCAAGATTGGTGCTGAACACAATCTTCTTTTGAGCTCGTTGAAAGAGTTTTCACATTCATCAGTCCACTCAAAGTTAGTCAAAAGTCCGTACAGAGGCTCGGCAATGATGGTGTACATGTGTATAAAGCGTCGGTAATAACCACAATGCCCCATGAAAGCTTGTACTTCCTTGACATTCTTTGGCCTAGGTAACTATGCTATGGCTCTTACTTTCTCTTCATCAGTGGATATGCCATTCTTTGACACTATGTGTACTAGAATCTTGCCTTGCCTGACCATGAAGACACACTTTTCTGGGTTCAGGCAGACTTGATACTCTCGACATTTGTCAAAGATTTGTCTAAGTTCAGGGATATGGGTTTGTCTAATGTTGGAATGAGCACAAAGATCATCCACATAGACCTCTAAGTTCTTCCTCAAGAACTCTTTAAATACATGGCACATCAATCTCTGGAAGGTTGCAAGAGCATTGGTAAGACCAAATGGCATTACTGGGAAGGCAAATATGCCCCACTCTATGGCAAAAGCCGTCTTATGCTGATCTTTTGGGGCAATGGCTACCTGATTGTAGCCCGAGAATCCATCAAGGAAGCTGTACACTTCCTTGCCTACTACTCTTTCTAAAAGGTGCTCAGTGATAGGAAGCGGATAGTTATCTCGAATAGTGGCTGCATTAACCTTCTTCAAGTTAATACATACACGTAGCTTTCCGAGAACCTACCTGGGAACATGGTTTAGCTACCTCTGGCATTTGTTCGGCTACATGTTTCCACAATTCTAGCTTAACTTGGAGTAGCTCTTCTAAAGTGAGATTGCATTGCACTTTAGTATTCTTTACTACCTCTGTGTTCCTAGGTATGACTGAGTCTTCATTTCTTACCATGATAGTGGGTGTTCTCATACATGTAGACTTTGCTTCCCATGGGCCCGTGAAGTGGGGTAATTCGTGTAAAGAATTAGACTCGAAGTCTAATCTCTCCTGAGATTATGCACTCTCCTGCTCTCCATAAATAGAAGGAATGTCTTGTGGGAATTTGTCATGCGCATCATCCACAAGTTCAAAGAGAGGAGGGACTTCAGTCTCTTTAGCCCATTTCTCTTCTTGAATCTCTCGCAAGAACTCTAGTGTGTACCGATTCATAGAAGAAGATGTGTCTGGCTCTATGGAGTTGGGCACATAAGCTTCCTGGGTGGGAATGCTTAGCCTTTCACTTGGCTTGTCCCTATTTTGAGAGGCGGGTTCCTTTTCTGATTGTGCAATTAGCCTCTCCAATCTTTCTAGCAGTCCATCAAAGTGCAACTGGGTCTTAGCTGAACTAGAGATGTTAAAGAGGCGACTGGCTTCAAACATGGTTTGAGCCGATTCCACCATCTTAGCACAAATTTTAGTTCGTTCAAGCTCTAGTTCTGCTCTAGGGTAACACTTTTCATGATCGGTTACGTTTGGCCCTTCTTGGATTCTGGCATGATATGCTTTGAGCATCATATTTAGGTCCTCAAGAGTGGGATCTGCTAGAACTGATCCTACTCTGAGGGGTGGTGGGGTCGCATGAGGCGGGTTGGAAGGTGGTGGATCGGATGGAGATGGGAATGGTGGTGGTGGAGTGGTGTGAGAGGGAGGTTGAGATGTAATATCAATTATCCTGGCTCTTGTTTCTCTGAGTCTTTCCTAGAGTTCACTCATCTTCTTTGCCCATTGCCTTTTCATTCTCTCGCGGCTATCTTTCCAAGCTCTCGTCCGTTCCTTGGTTATGCTCTCAGTTTCACTGACTTCGGCATTCTTTTCCCGGCCTAAACCTTGGTTCTGCTGCAATGCCTGAGCTCTCGTGACCACTTGCACTGGTGTAGTGGAAGTCACACTCCCTGAAGAGTCTACAACTAATCCAATCACATTGATGGGAGTAATTTTTGTTACATTCTGTGGGTTCTTTGGACAGTCTCGTAAGAGGTGCTCCTTTCCGCAATCTTGACAAAAGACTTGAATGGTTACAGATTGGGGTTGTGTAGGGGCAGGCATCGGACAATCATGAATGAGGTGATCTCCTTGACATCGGTAGCATGGCCCTCTAGGAAATGGGGGTCTTACCTGCCTAGGTTGAGGTCTAGAATTGGGATTCGCATACATAACATTCGCATACTCTAGCTCCCAACTTGGTTCACTCGATTCTTCGTAATAATAGGCCTCATTATGCTTAGGTGACTGCATGTAGTATGCCTGGGGACTATCAATATGAGTGGAGTCGAAACTATGGTCACTTGGGTCACTTTCTGAAAGCAGTGGTGTCACTGGCACTAGGGCTCTATTCAGGTTCTCTTCTGTAGCTACGTACTTTACGAGAATCACAAGCTCTCGTCCGTTCCTTGGTTATGCTCTCAGTTTCACTGACTTCGACATTCTTTTCCCGTCCTAAACCTTGGTTGTGCTGCAATGCCTGAGCTCTCGTGACCACTTGCACTGGTGTAGTGGAAGTCACACTCCCTGAAGAGTCTACAACTAATCCAATCACATTGATGGGAGTAATTTTTGTTACACATAACATTCGCATACTCTGGCTCCCAACTTGGTTCACTCGATTCTTTGTAATAATAGGCCTCATTATGCTCAGGTGACTGCATGTAGTATGCCTGGGGACTATCAATATGAGTGGAGTCGAAACTATGGTCACTTGGGTCACTTTCTGAAAGCAGTGGTGTCACTGGCACTAGGGCTCTATTCAGGTTCTCTTCTGTAGCTGCGTACTTTACGAGAATCACATTGGTTGGGGTAGGAGGTTGCTGAGCTAGCACTGGTTGAGGTCTTTGTTGGTTTTGGTAGGGTTGTTGATAAGGTTGATGTGGCCTACCATATTGCTGTGGAGGGTACTGGTTCTGGTATCTTCCCTATTGTGGATAGGGTTGAGGGTAGGTTTGCCTAACCGCTTGCTTATTGTATGGGCAATCTTGCACAGTGTGATTAGTGTATTTCCTTTCTATGGTGCAGTATTGGCTATTAGGATTCACTTGGGGTTGCGCCATAATGGGACATACGTTCGCCATACGGTCACCTCCACAAGTATAGCACCGCTTAACTGGGGCAAATCTTGGGATTTGTTTGCTAGTGACACCTAGTTTTTGAGCTACCTTCTCAGCGAGTTCCTCAATAGAGGTGGATTGCGAGGAAGAGAGGCTGGTAGAACTATCTAAATGTATGTAGATTTTTGAAAGTTCTAATTCCTCCCCTAGGTTATCCTCGATGTCGATGCACATGCGTACACATTCTTCTATGGTCCTAGGGTCCTTCAAATACACATATGATCTCAATTTGGTACTTAGCAATCCATCCAAGAATAAAGCCACTTGTTTGGCTGGAGTGGGTAACTCAGGAACAGGACATCTCTCTAGATATTGTCTAAATCTTCTTCCTTCAAGTCTCATGGTCTCTTGAGGGGTCTGCTTCAAGCTATGAATAAGTGAGGAAGTGTTATGCCTTATGCCACTTTTGGAAAATTCAGTAATGAATGCCTCCAGAAGTTGGTCTATGTTTCTGAAGTGTCTCTCATTCAGTGGTTGAAACCACGTAAGGGCTGTGTTCCTTAGGGTTAGACCAAAGGCATTGTATTGTGTGAACAGGTCCTCAACTTGCTCAGCTCTCAAGACTTGCCTAAACTCGGACACATGATCATATGGGTCTCCAGTGCCATTGAAGTAATTCTTCATGGACTTAACCAGCTGTGTAGGTCTCAAGGTTCTGGTGTGTTCCCTCGACCTTGGCAAAGGAAAATCATCAGCATTTCTTAGGTTCCTTGGAACTCTAGTTCTCTCTGTTTCTTCTCTATCCGTCTCTGCTCGCATTCGTTCTCTTCCTATTGGGTTGGCAAAACTTATCTAAGGTCTTTCTCTATTCTTGTCTCTTGGAGCTCCATGAGCTTGGGATGTTCCTGCTCCTGGGTGGCCATATGACACATTAGATCTTGGTTCGGGAAAAATAAATTCACCCTTCCAAGTGTAAGCATGTCTACCATGTTCTGAAACCACAAAGATCCTCTCTGAAGTATTGTCTAAATAGGTCACTTTTCCTGGGCCATCAGGATCTTTGAGTTCATAGATCGTGATCGTCCCTACCTCATTCGGTGGATTAGGCTTATACCTCCAAAAGGCTTCATCGGTCTCTCGGTTTAAGAGCAGATCTATGCTTTTATTGTCCTGGGGAATCCACTCTGGCGTGATAATTCTAGTAAGAACTGATTTGCCTCGAGGTGTTTTAGGCTCTCCACTTAAGTTCCCCTGCTCTAGGTCACCTATGTCTGTCTCTGGGACCACATTCCCAAATTTGTCTGTCCTATCTGGGTGGCTGGTGACAACGTATATGGTTCCTTCTTTGTCCAGGTAATCTCCATTTTCAAATTTGACTGCTAGACGTTCGAGTCCAATGGGTTGGTCAGGATTTTTAATTTGGACCACGGACCTTCCTAGGTCGTCCTCATAGATGCTAGCACCTAATCGGTTGGTCCTAAGGTATTCCAGCTGCGTCTTGTAGGGGCCTTCTACCCTATGTAAGTATGGCACACCTGAACTTCCTGTGGGTCTCTCCATACCTTGAGACATCTCTGACTCACTAGTCTTAGAGTTAGCGTAGTACGAATGATGGCTCAACTGCTGGGCCCAAGACCTAGCAGTATGATTGACACTAGCCTCTGAAGATCTAAGACTTTGTCTATCTCTCCTTAGGTGTCGTCTTGATCTAAGGTTCATAAGCCTAGCTGAGCAATCCCAATTTTTACCCAAGGTACAACCTCGTTGCTGAGTTCTTTTGTATCACTCACTTGATTCGTTTTTTATGTTGATTATCCTGTTTATGATCTTGTCTGATATCACGTCGTCAGGAATACTCGAGTTAATTTCCGCACTTTAAGTTGATCGTTCCACGTTAGGTTCTTTTCCTTTAAATTTTTCGGTCACACACATGTCATCTCTTGACTTGAACTTGATTTCTTAGATAGTCTTGACTTGTCTCGTGTGTTGGTGCAGACCAATCACCAATTGAAGTTAGGAAGACAAAAAGATGGAGATAAGATCAAGTTTTGAAGCAAAGAAGGTGGTTACATTCACAGGATGAATGATATGTACACATATGTACATTAGTGAAGACATAGATCACTTAGACTTTTGTTTAGTCATAAACTTGTACATATTTGCCTATAAATACTTTGGAAAAATGTCGGGGCAATAGAGGAGACAATGAGAGAGTATGAGAATAGTGTATTGAGGAGTTGTAAGAGTCATTAGACCTCCTAGAAGTGAGTTAAACTTTCTGTCATCACTCAGTTGTAAATTTATGAGAAATAGAAGAAAAATTGCGCCCGATGTTTCTGTGTTTTCTCCTCGTGTAGTAGATCTTTTATGAATTCCTTTTGGAGATGTCTAAGTCCATAGTTAATCAATCTATGGCTAGAATTTGAGAATCTAATTGTAAGCAGGTTAAGAGAATTGTGTGTAGGAACATTCATATGTAAGGAATGTTCATAGTCTCATGAAACAGGTGCAGATTTCAAGTTCAATGAAATGAGTAGTGCTCACTGCACAGTGTAAAGTTTTACACATATGATAGCTCAAAATCTAAGTTGAGAGATAAGCTATCTACATCTAAGAGCATTTGATCAAACGGGTTCGACATTGGGAGAACTATAGCTAAGAAGTTGCAGGTGTCAAAGTCGCTACTGCAGAGAAGTAGTTTTACACATAGGTAAAGTGTTTGAGTCATTTCTCAAAGTATACTCAATCATTTGAGGAGATTTAAGTTGGAGAAGGTGCGCAACTTTAAGGCGACACATCCTACAAAGTTCTATCAAAAACTTTACACAAATGGTTAGTCAATTAGAGATTAATCTGCAGCAGACTTTTCTGAGAAGTTGAGTTTTTTTTAGAATAGTTAATTTTCTGATAAGTTGATGAATGTTCTCTAAATTTGGTGGAGTCTGAAGTTGTTCTTGATATAGAGGTGGTCTAAATTCAAGGTCAACTTGTTCTTTTGGAGATTAACACTCTCCATCAGTGGTATCAGAGCAGGAAGCATCAGAATTGAAGAAAGGAGGGTCGCGATTGACAGTGTCAATCGCAATCGACAGAGTCGATCATGAGTCCTGTCAATCGCGATCGACGGTGTCAATTGCGATCAACACTTTTTGCGAGAATTCCGATAAAATTTCAGTCAATCGTGGGCCTATAAATTGTGATGGACACGTGGCAATGCGAGTTTTGATGTCAATCGTCAAATTTTAGTCGGTCGCGATCGACAGTGTCAATCGCGATTGACTGAATCGTACGTGGCAGTTGGTCAGTCGTGGGGTCTGTCGGTCGTGATCGACAGGTCTGTCGGTCACGATTGACAGGGTCTGTCGATCATGATTGACAGAGGTTGTCGATCGTGGCTGTGGATCGCGATCAATGGTATTGGTCGCGATTGATAGAGAAACACATAATTTTTTAATTTCAAGTGATGATTTGGAATGTGCTCCTCATGTGTGTCATTGTGGTGTGCTTTGTTTTACCAAAATATGAAATTTTCTATCGATCGCGATCGATAGAGGTCTGCGACACATAGACAACTCCGAGCTTGTCGTACCTATGCAGCCTGCTGGACAGGATGATACTGCAAAAACCTGCAAAGAAGCTCAAAAAACATGCAAAAGCAGAGCACACAAGTCACTCTCTCGCTCTCTCTCACAAGTGGAATGAGGGAAATGGAGGGGAGAAGGTGATATGATCAAAAACTGAAATTTTCGCGATGATGGAGATGGAGATCGGATATGGTGAGGATGATGATGGTGATGATGAAAATGAAGTAAGAAAGAAGAAAATAAGGAAAAGTAAAGAAATTACCTACAACGTCAACGTCACAACTCTACGTCTTACCATCACACGCTCGTCCTCAAAGCTCGATCCCCGGCAACGGCGCCAAAATTTGGTGTAGCTCAGTGATGAGTAGCACCTCCTTTAATGTCAATCCGGGAAGAAGTGAGGATGGTATGAAGACCTCGAACAAGTGATGGCACATGTGCGTGAGTGAGAAGCACACTAACATGCACACACATACACACACACGCGCACACACAATAAGAACAAAGACAAAGACAATGGAGTTCTTTAAATTACTTCAAAAGTGCTCTTACAAGTTCACCTCTATTACCATCTAACCTCAAAAATGAGCTGTCTAGCTCTATTTATAGTTTTTGACTAGGTTTGGCCCTGTCCAGACCTAGTGTCCGGCCTAGTTAAAAATTAGGTTCTAGGGCCTATTTGGAGGCTCAAACGGAGTCCAAAAATCATGAAAATTGGTACGATGATACTTCTAATACTCCTCAAGCTCAAGGACTCCTTGGCTTGCACAAAATGGAGCTACAAAAAGGTGAAATGGTATTTACAATGATGTAGAGTGACTAAATTCACTATTTAGGAAGTATTAGTTCATGGAAAAATTTGGACGGCCTACTTGCCAGATCTTCGTTGACTACTTTGTCTGCTTGTGCTTTCTCTTCACTCTGAATCCCTTCTTTGACTTCCTTGTCTTGTGAGTCCTTAGGTACCTTGACTACTGCCAACAACTAGCATGCACGGTGGACTTGAACCTTCAACGGAAACAAAATTAAGGCTCGTCTACGATGCCTTGTATATACATGGTCCTTGCTAACTTGAAAGTTCTGGTAATTTTTTGTTTTAGCGAATCCAACATCATCTTTAAGGTTTCTGGCTCTACTAATTGTGCGTCAGTGCGAACAGAACTGGCCGCAATGACTTGACTCATCAAAATTTCAGCCTGGGTCTGCAAAAATGCCTCTTGCAAATAGAAATCATTGGCAAGGGCTGCATCACGGTTCAATCTCATATCTTCAATTTGTTTATCGACTCTGGATAGACGCTGTGCTTGGAATCCCAACTGCTTTTCTCTTCTCTCCAGTTCTTCAGATTGGAACTGCATGGTTTTATAATAGGCTTCTCTTTCCTTCTTCACTGCTTCCAATTCTTTCTTCAAGTGGAGATATTTTCCAAGCTCTTCTTGTAATTCTTGATCACGTCGAAACAGTGTTTCAGTAGTCTTATGGAGCTCAGCTTCAGCTTTAAGCACATTGGTAGCCAGAGACTGAGAGGCTTCTTCTAAGATACTGTATGCGTCACACGTGCTATGAAGTTCATTACCTATGGTGGTCATCGCATCTGTTTTATCAATGAGTTCCTGCTTCAGGGTGGTTATGTCTATATCCTTTTGACACAGAAAAGCATCCTTCTGTGCAAGCTGATCTTGAAGTTGCTGAATCTGTAATTGCAGGGCATGGGAGAATAATTGGGCGAAGAGGATGAAGTAGCGGGTGCTTCAGGAACAATTAGTTGGACTGGAACAATTGGCTCAGTAGTATTCATGTTGGAAGGAAGTGGGATAAGAATGTCAGGCACCAACACGATTCCGGTAGTCTGCTGCGTGGTTGCTGCAGTTCGGTCAATTACAACATCGATCAAAGCCATCACTTCATTGACAATCTCAGCAACAATGGCTTGCATTTCATCTTGGGTCTGCTGCTGAAAATCCTCCTTAGAAGAAATTTCTTTAGACTCGGTGGTGGATGCACCTGGTTCCTGCTGCTGGATTGGAGAAGAATGGGCAGAAGAATCAGCATGGATGGACGTGGCGGTATTGTGGAAGACTTCTTCTTCATGTGCGGCGTTAGATCCTTGCACCTGGCTCTTAGACGGACTTATACGGGTGCGTTTCCGGCGAAGAAGTTGGAAGAGATCTTCATCCTCATCCTCTTCATCTTCGAGCATCCGAGTGGATTCTTCACGCAATAAGAAGGGAGCATTGGGCAGAGGTTGCGCGGCTTGAATGGCTGGAAAGAGAAATGTGAGGATATGGGGAAGACGTGATCGTGGAAGATCACCCTTGTTAACTTCTTTAATAAGCGTAACACATTCACGGTGAATGTGTCGGAAATAAAAAGAGGCGAAATTGACAGGCTCACGAGAGGCCATGTCGATCATCGAGTAAAAGGGACGCGAAATCCCGTAGGTACGTTTCTGCAAATTCAAGATCGCAACTAAGAATTGTAATGCGGTACCTTCAGGTTCAGGGCGACATAAAATGGCGTACTCATTAGATGAGTGCCGTAGGAATAACGTGGTCATGGTAGCTACACGAAGGAGATGACCATTCTCCAGTCCCTCCCGAGGAAGTCAAAACACTTCAGCAAATGAGGCCAGAGTGACCACTACGCGTGTCGGTAAGCAAAGGATAGGCCAACTCTGCTCCGTAGCAGGTGTGGCAGTGATAGCGGCAATAATCTGTGCATAAAATGAGTGACACTCCAATGAATGCCAAGGCAAGTCAGCGAAGTTCAAGAGGCCACGAATATGCAAGTACTCACTCACGTCAGGGGTGAGTCCTTCACGGAAGGTAGCAACATTAGCTAATGCTTTCATGACGCGCACGCAAAAGCACAAGAACATAGAGAACACAGAAAACACAGAACACAGAAACAACCAGACACAATAGTGATTAACATTGAAAGATTAAGATTAAGTAGACACACGACAACGTGAGGCGATCAAAAACCCTAATCATCACGCGGTATTGAAATGATAACTTCCATAATTACGGCGTGCATGCATGAGCAGAACCAGTAACACAGGGTGGCGATTAATCATATTTAGATATCAAAACGAGGAGAGTTATAGTCTATATTCAACTGAAATACGGAAATAAAAAGCAAATAAGTGATACGTGGAAAAATGAGAAACACGTCAGCGATGATTAGGCGGGTGGTGATATGGGCGTAACTTTGAACCATTAATTACTTTGGGAAGGGGAACTCCGGTCAAGGTAGTCAACCGAAAAGTAGCTGGTCCCACTTGCTCACTAATCCGGTAAGGACCGAACCACCGTAATTTAAATTTCCCAGAATAACGATTTGATTTAGCATTATAAAATAGCACAAGTTGGCCCATCGTAAACACAGGAGTCTTGAGGAAACGATCATGAGTCCGGGCTTGCCACAACTGAACTTCTTGAAGAGTTAGGAAGCTTTCCCAACAATGTTCATCCAAGGTTCTGAGTGCTGTTGATATATTTAGGTAGTGATGTGTGTGAACACTCTAGGACCGCCGGGGCACTTTTTTCCCTCTTTAGGAGGTTTTTTTCCCCCGGCTTGTATATACGCCTATTGCCCTAATCGGCTACTTATCTTTGTACATTCTCTAGTAATACATTCAGTCTTGTGTGTTGTGCTCCAAGCTTCTTCTTCTTCCTTGTGCTGTTCGCGTGCTTCCGCAGACGTCTATCTCCAACAATTGGTATCAGAGCAGGTCGTCGCTTGTTCTAGGGCGCCGTCGACACTCCTCCGTTTGCAGTCTCAGATTCGCACGAAATTTGGTGAGCATACTCAGGGCTTGTGCAGGCTATTTCGTCCTTTTGTGCCAAAGGTATATACCAGTTTTTGTTTGCCAGTTTAAGCGTCTCGAAGTCTGCTACAGGTCTAGCAGAACTCGTCTGGGCAGCTCTGTTCAACTTTTTGAGATACAGTCAATTTTCTGCATCAAGGTATTTTAGTCACCGGCCATGGCTGAAAGCAGTGATGTATTCCGTATGTTGGCTGTTGAGGATAAGTTGGATGGTACCAACTACCCATTATGGGCTTATATGATGCGACATGTACTGGTTGCAAAAGGATTGTGGAACATTGTGCAGGGTGTTGAAAGACGTCCTGTTACACCTGTAACGACAGGTACTGCAAATACAGGTGTTGGAGCTGATGAAGATGGTGTCGAAGATGATATTCCACAGATTCCTGTTCGTGCTGCTGTTTCTGTTGCACCTACTGCAGAGCAGATTCGTTGGGATGGCAGAGATGCCCAGGCACATGCATTGATAGCCTTGTCTGTCAAACGTGCCATTATTCCTCACATTCGCTCTTGCAGAACAGCAAAGGATGCTTGGGATACACTTACCACTTAGTACCAGGCTAGGAATGAGGCTCGTGTTGCTTACCTCCGAAAACAGTTGGAGAGTGAGCACATGAATGAAGGTGATTCTATGGACAGTTTTCTTACAAAGATCAAAGACCTGAAGGAACAATTGATTTCTGCTGATGAGGTTATACCAGATAGCTCACTTGTGCAGACCGTTCTGAATGGTCTTCCTGATTCATATCAGAGTTTTGCCTCTACTCTTCGGTTGATGATGAAAGGCAATTCGAATGCCTTATCATTTGAGGAATTAGTCTCTGTTCTGTTGCAGGAAGATCAGTCCAGGCAGAACAGGTCCATTATGCGTGTTGCAGATCAAGCTTTCCTGGCTAGTCAGAAGGGCAAAGGAAAATGGAGCTCTTCCACTAGTAAGCAAAAAAAAATCTGCAAATGCTGCACAATCGAAGAACCAGGATAAAGATGAAAAGAAATTTGAAAAGCAGAAATTGTTCTGCAAGTACTGTAAAGGAAATGATCATATTATAAAGAACTGTCCAAAGCTGGCTGCTAAAGAGGCAAAGAAGAAAGAGGCTGGAATGGTTGTTGCAGAGGCCTCTACACCAAAAACAGAGTCTGCAAATCTTGTGTAGGAAGAAGAATGGGCGTTTACTACTGTCTGCAGTTTTGACCCATCTTCTCATGATCAGTGCATGTCTGCAGTAGACTCAGATCTTTGGTACTTTGACAGTGGGGCGACCAAACATATTACCTCGCAGTGCAGTTTCTTCTCTTCACTCGAGCCTGCCCCTACAGGGAATACTGTCACATGCGCCAATAACTCCTCTTATCCTGTTATGGGAGTCAGTAAGATCATTCTGACTACTACTGATGGTAGTTCTTTCACTTTGTCAGATGCTTTATTTGTGCCAGGGATCAAAAAGAACCTGTTATCAGTTTCTGCATTAGCCAAGATTGGCTTGGTTGTGAAATTTGTTGATGACAGGTGTATAGTCCATGATCTCTCAAATGGCGATGTGATTATTGCTTCTGGCATTTTATGTCGTGGGTTGTATAAGCTCATAGACTATGAAAGATCTGTGAATGATTCGGCATGTGCAGTTCATGATTCTCAGGCTATGTCAGATGCAAAGCTTTGGCATGCACGATTTGGTCATCTGAATTTTGCTAGTTTGTTACGCCTGCAGAAATCTGAAATGGTGTCCTCTTTGCCCAAACTTGAGGCACCTGGAAAACATGTTTGTGAAGGCTATATTTTGGGCAAAATGCAGCGTTCTTCCTTTCCAAAAGATGGTTCAGTTCGGGCTACGCAGAAATTGCAGCTTGTACATAGTGATGTCTGTGGTCCTATGCAGACACCCTCTTTTGGAAATTACCTTTACTTCGTGACTTTCATTGATGATTTTTCCAGGCATGCATGGGTATATCCACTCAAAGCAAAGTCCGAAGTGTTCATGTGCTTCAAACAGTTTTTGGTTTTAGCTGAAAATCTGTCAGCATGTAAAATGGGCACCCTCCGTTCTGATCGAGGGGGGGAATATATGTCTTCTGATTTTAATGCATTTCTGGCTGAACGTGGGATAAAACACCAGTGTACAGTGCCGTATACACCTCAACAGAATGGAGTTGCTGAACGAAAGAACAGGTCACTCATGGAGATGGCGAGGTGCATGGTCAAAAGTCAGGCTTTACCACATAGTTTCTGGCTTGAGGCTGTCATGTGTGCAGCATATGTACTGAACAGGTGTCCCACTAAAGCGTTGCAGTCTATCACTCCATATGAGGCTTGGCATGACCGCAAGCCATCTGTTGCTCATCTGCGTGTTTTTGGTTGTTCCGCATATGCATTAGTGCCTGAACAACATCGCAGAAAATTGGATGATAAGGCAGTAAAATGTATTTTTGTTGGGTACAGTTTTGAAAGTAAAGGCTATCGTTTGTATCATCCACAGACTAAACACATTCTGGTTAGCCGTGATGTTGTCTTTGTGGAAGATGCTATTCAGCCATTGCTTTCATGTACTAAGGAGACATCTGTTAGCTCCAAAGACATGTATGATACTTTGATGCCTCTTTTTACAGGTGGACAAGCTAGTGCTGGTCCTAATGAGGCAACTTCTCAACCTTTGCAGGTTTCATATGATGATGCAGATCATTCCATTTCTGATGCAGATTTACATGATGCACTTGTTGATGAGAGAGCTGATATTGAGCAGGCAAAAACTATGCCGAAATGGCTGGTGCAGACTTTGCGTGACAGCAAACTAGATGCACCTTTGTCATATCGTACTCGTTCAGGCTCTCATAGTGCCTCATTTGCATCAGATTGCTATGCTATGGCTGCATCTAGTCTCTGTGATGAGAATGAGCCTGTTTCTTTTGATGAAGCACAAAATTCAAAAAATTGGATGGCTGCTATGCAATCTGAATATGATGCTATAATGAAGAATGGTACATGGTCTTTATGTGACTTGCCTCCTGGCAAGAAGGCCATTGGCACTAAGTGGGTATACAAGCTGAAGCGTAAACCTGATGGTACAGTTGACAGGTATAAGGCTAGGCTTGTTGCAAAGGGTTATGCACAGGAAAGAGGCATTGATTTTGATGAGACCTTTGCACCTACATGCCGTATGACTACTGTTCGCAGCATTTGTGCACTTGCAGCCCATCATGGTTGGAATGTACATCAGTTGGACATTAAAACAGCATTTCTGAATGGTGACTTGCATGAAGAAGTGTATGTTTTTCAGCCCCGTGGCTTTGTGCAGAAAGGGCATGAAAACCAGGTTTGCAGGTTAAAGAAGGCATTATATGGTTTAAAGCAAGCACCACGTGCTTGGTATGAGAAGATACATGCCTATCTGATTGCACATGGTTTTGAGAATAGTCCAACTGAAAGCACCTTATATGTTAAGCGTGCTAATGATGTGCTTCTGATCATTGTTGTCTATGTTGATGACATGCTGCTCACTGGTCCTATTGAGACACATATTGCTGATTTTAAGGCTGATTTGCATGCCTCATTTGAGATGTCTGATTTGGGGCATTTGCATCACTATTTGGGCATTCAGTTTATGCATGTTGATGGTGGAATGGCTTTGTGTCAAACGAAATATATTGACACATTATTGCAGCGTTTTGGCCTTGAAGACTGTAAGCCTATTGCCACTCCTATGGAGACAGGTTTACGATTGAGTCTTCATGATGCTGGAGATGCATTTGATGCTGTTCTCTATCAGCAGGCTGTTGGATGCTTGATTTACTTATGCATTACTCGGCCAGATATTCAGTTTGCTATCTCACAGATGAGCAGGTTTATGCATTGCCCAGGAGTCACGCATTGGAAAGCGGTTAAGCGCATCTTTCGCTACTTGAGTGGTACTCGGCTACTTGGGTTGTTTTATCCCAAGGGGGGATCACTATCGCCAGATTTGCATGCTTTTTCTGACTCAGATTGGGCTGGTTGCTATGACACTCGTGTGTCCACCAGTGGTTTTTGCTTCATGCTTGGTAGCTCATGTATATCTTGGTTGAGCAAGAAGCAGCCTACTGTGGCCACTTCTAGTTGTGAGGCTGAGTATAGGGCAGCTTTCACAGCGACTGTTGAGTGTGTGTGGCTCAGACGCCTTATGGCTGATTTGGGTGTTGGCCAGTCTTCTGCCACCACCATCTTCACTGACAGCCAGAGCGCATTGGCAGTTGCGAGGAACCCCGTGTTCCATGCTCGCACTAAGCACATTGAGGTGCATTATCACTATGTCAGGGAGAGGTTCTCTGCTGGGGAGATCAGCTTGGCATATGTGCCCACGCAGGAGAACATTGCAGACCTTTTCACGAAGGCTCTGCCTAGGGAGAAGTTTGAAGCTTTCCGCAAAGCTTTGGGCTTACTTCCTTTTGTGGAGTGATTTCCACATAGCTTGGCACTTCCTTATACATGAGTGCCAGCTCCTTGTTCACCGCATCACTCCCAGGGGGGATTTGTTGATATATTTAGGTAGTGATGTGTGTGAACACTCTAGGACCGCCGGGGCACTTTTTTCCCTCTTTAGGAGGTTTTTTTCCCCCGGCTTGTATATACGCCTATTGCCCTAATGTGCTACTTATCTTTGTACATTCTCTAGTAATACATTCAGTCTTGTGTGTTGTGCTCCAAGCTTCTTCTTCTTCCTTGTGTTGTTCGCGTGCTTCCGCAGACGTCTATCTCCAACAAGTGCTTCCAACCGAAATGGCAAAGAGTCTTCGGGCAACAATTTCTGAGTGAGGGCCACGCGTAGGCTTGGCACTACAATCTCCATCGGCACAATTGCTTCCAACCCATAAGCAAGCTTGAAGGGAGTCATTCCGGTTGCCACTTTGTATGTAGTCCGGTATGCCCATAAAACTGCGCGAAGTAACTGATCCCAACGTTCTGGAGATTCCACGTCCGATTTGCAAAGCATAATCAATAGAGTTTTATTGGTGCTTTTAGCCAATCCATTGGCACGGGGATAGTATGGTGAACTGAATTTATGCAGAATTTGAAAAGTGTGCGTTAGTACTCGCATTACATTGTTGGCAAAATGTGTGCCTTGGTCTATCACAAGTTCCAGAGGTAATCCATAACGCGGAAAAACATCCTTCATCAGGCATTTTGCCACCGCAACAGCTGTGGCGGACCATAAGGCCCAAGCTTCCGCCCACCTGGTAGCGTAATCTGTACAGGTCCGTATATATGGATTGTTGCTAAGGGTCGCTGGTGGTGTTATTGACCCAATAAAATCAAGACCCCACTTTTGAAAGGGTTCCAAAGGTAATACACGTTGCAGAGGAAAGAAGTGGCATTGTAATGGCTGTCCAAACCGTTGACAAATGCTGCACAAACTGAGTCACATCTTTGTTGGTGTAATTTGCAAGCCTATACATTTGGCTCAAAGGATGCATTAAAGTCTACACATACATGAAGAAGCATAGGAACATATGCTAGTGGTTAATTACCACTTTACATCATTGTAAAAGTCAATTTGACTTAGAATCTTTTGTAATCACCTACCAAAGTGAGTCGTGGAAAAAGTAGCTCATTTGATTGAAGGAATATTTCCAAGCTTTTAGGAGCTTGATCATAGGGAGCCAAAATTTGAATTTGAATTCAAATCTTTGCTCATCACATATAAAAATGAACTTGAAAAGTCGCGGGTTAGAGAGATCATTCCCGAGTCTCATTCTACTGAGTTTGAGTGTGTGTGAGGACTATACCATAGCCTACACCTCTCTACACCATTAGGCAATGTTATTCATGCCAATGGGATTGTGTACAAGTGTCAATTAATAGATACATTTACATCATTAATCTCTAAGTTCTCTGTTAGTCTACTCAAACGTCTGTCAACTTGTCAAGGGCATATCTCAATCAATTCTCCACCAAATCGAGTGATTCAAAGCTTGTTGGATTCAGCTCAAAGTCATCTACATGCTGTCAAAGGTTGAAGTAATTCTATTTAGCCATTTCAGAGAAATCTGCATCGAAGTGAACTCTGGTCAATTTCTGCTACAGTCCTAAAAAGTCGGGGGTATAACTAAACTTGCTAAATTGACTTCTCTTAGCATAGTTTATCTTTTTACATCATTCCACATGCAAATGGTAGCTTACTAAGCTAATTAAATACCCCTAGAAGGAATTTTATCAATTTCTACTGTGCTGGTCACACTGAGCAAAACAGTTAGCGGATCTTAAGACTAAAATAGAAGGTTTTCTTGAGTTTGTGAACTTCAAAGTTATCTGTTTTGGTTCAATCATTACATACATCACTTCCAAATGGTACAAAGCAGGTTTAGCAGTACCTACTCAGTCTCTTGGAGCATCCATCCATCTATCCCAACAGTGGTATCAGAGCAATAGAGGTAAAATGGGAGATGGTTTTCCTTCATTTATTGATAAATTAGATAGGAACAACTATCAAGCTTGGTCTCTAAGAATGAAGACCTACCTACAAGGAAAGAGTCTCTATGGATACATCTCAGGAGATGAGAAATTTCCCTCATTCAAAGCAAGAGGATTACCAAGCAAGGAAGAACAAGAAAAGCTCAACACATGGTGTGCTAAGGATGCATTGGCAAGGTCTTATTTATTCAACTCTATCTCTAACTTTCTTTTGCCACATATCAGAAATTGTAAGACATGCCAAGAAACTTGGGAAACCTTGTCATCATATTTTTCCTCCAATACAAGGGCTAGGAAAAATCAGTTGTGGATTGAATTCACAACACTAAGGAAGCAACCTAAGAAAGTTGTTTCAGAATTTGTGACCAAGATCAAAGATGTTGCAGATCAGCTAGCAAGCATAGGAGAAAAGATTGAAGAAGAACAAATTGTAAGACAAGTGATTAATGGAATCAATGCTGATGATAAATGGGAAAGCTTCACCACTGCAATGGATCTCTACATGGACATGCACACTCCAGATCTTACAACTCTCATGGGAAAACTATTTACACATGAAGCAAAGCTCACAAAGAATGGAGATACATCCAAAGGTAATAACTCTTCTGCCCTGTACACTGATAAGAAGTCTAAGGATAAAGGCAAGAGCAAGAAGATGGAAGATGAAGGCTCTACCTCCCAAGCCAACTATGCAGGGAGAGGTAGATCTTCAAGAGGAAGGGGCAGAGGAGGTAAGCAAGGTAGGGGGAGACCCTATAACTCATCACCATCTAACATTTGTGGTTTATCAAATCATACTAGAGATGAGTGTTTCAGGAATTACAAAAATCAGAGAGGAAGAGGCTACCAAAGAGGTGGATACTCACAGTCAAGAGGAAGGTTCAACCATCACCAAGGCCACAACAACAATTACAACAACAATTACAATGGAAACTACCAAGGAGGATTCAAAACTAGAAAGGACTACAACAACTTCACAGAGGAGCAGGATGACTCTCTTCTGATCATGAACATGACTTCAAAGTCAGGTACAAATGATGACCACCTATTCTACATTGATTCAGGGTGCTCAAATCATGTGGCTGGCAATGTGGCACTACTCTCTGATCTTGAGGAACCAAAAGATAAACATCAAGTCCAAACAGGTGATGATACAAAGCATTCAGTAGTTAAAGTTGGAAATGTTAAGACTTGTGATGATAATCAGAATTTGTTGAGCAGGGTACTTTATGTACCAACCATTACCAAAAATTTGATGAGTGTTGGTCAGATTGTGGAGAAAGGTTTGCAGGTCAGATTCAATCAATATGGAGCATATGTGGAGGACCTAAGACATGGGTTCAAGAGGATTGCTAAAGGAGAAAAATCAGGTAGACTTTTCACTTTTGAGTTGGAAGATACAAAGAATATTGCACTATACAGTTATAAAGATCAAACACTTTCAGAGCTTGAGATTTGGCACAAAAGGTTAGGGCACATAGGAGAAAGAACCTTGAAACAAATGTGCAGGGACCAGTGTGTGCTTGGGATACCTAATGTATCCAAGCAACATATGATTTACAAGTGTGGTGCTTGTCAATTTGGTAAGTCTCACAGGTTACCCTTCTCCAAGAAAGGATATATGCATGAAGACTATCTAGAGCTTGTACACACAGATGTTTGGGGACCTAGCAAAGACCCCTCAGTCTCAGGATCAAGGTACTATGTGTCTTTCATTTATGATTATAGCAAATGGACTGTATTATACTTCATGAAGCACAAGGATGAGGTATTTAATTGTATTAAGAAATATCTTGCATTAGTTGAAAACTAGACAGGAAGAAATTTGAAGAGGCTAAGGTCAGATGGAGGAGGTGAGTACTTCTCCAATGAATTTGAAGACTTCTTGCAGGATAGAGGCATCAAAAGAGAGATAACCACAAGGTATTCTCCTGAACAGAATGGGGTAGCTGAGAGAAGAAATAGGTTAATTGTTGAGACAACTAGATCTATGCTTAATGAGAAGAAATTACCTAACTATCTATGGGCAGAGAGTGTTTCTACTGCCACTTACCTCATAAACAGGTTACCATCTAAGTCACTTGATGGTATGACACCCTATGAAGCATGGCATGGTAAGAGACCATCATTGGATCACTGAAAAATATTTGGATGTGTAGCATATGTGCACATTCCTTCTCAGATAAGAGGTAAGCTAGACCCAAAGTCTGAAAAATACATTTTCATTGGGTATGATTTAAATAAAAAAGGTTACAGGTTTTATAATCCTACCAATAAGGGATTTATGGTAAGCAGAGATGTGATCTTTGATGAAAATGACTCTTGGTATGAGAATGAATGCAGGAAGGTCAAACTACCCTATGATTTGGAAGAGGAATTTCCAAAACTTGCAAAGGAGGAACCTACTCAGAATGAAGACTCAAGTTCAGATGATGAAGACACTATCAACCTTGAAGAATTCAAAGCATGGAAGTCCAAGGGCAAAATGAAGATGAAGAAGCTTGAAGACATACCTGAATCAACTCAATCAATCACAAGATCTCAGAAAGAAAGCAAGAAACCTATAAGATATGGGTATGATACATCTCTTGTTACTAAACATTCAGTTTATCTTGCCAAAGATTTGTCAAATGAAGAACCAGCTTCATATGAAGAAGCAATAACCAAATCAGAATGGAAAGAAGCTATGGATGAGGAGATTGAAGCACTCAAGGAGAGTGACACATGGGAGTTAGTACCCAAGAAGGATTCTATGAAGGTAATAGGATCCAGATGGATCTATAAGTTGAAAAGAAATTCTGATGGAACAATTAATAGGTACAAAGCCAGATTGGTAGCCAAGGGTTTTGCACAAACCCAAGGCATTGACTATGAAGAGACATTTTCTCCTGTGGCCAAGATGCCAACAATTAGAGTGTTGGTAAGTGTGGCTGCATCAAAGAATTGGAACATGTACCAATTGGATGTCAAGAATGCTTTCTTGAATGGATGGATTTCAGAAGAAGTTTATATGTCACAACCTCCTGGCTATGAGGACCCTAAGAAGGTAACTTATGCTTGCAAATTAAAGAAGGCTTTATATGGATTGAAGCAGGCACCTAGGGCATGGAATTACAGGTTAACTACATACCTCCAAGACGAAGGTTTTGTCATGAGCAAGGCTGATACTTCTATGTTCATTAAGAGAAGTAATTCAGAGGTAATCTATCTCTTTGTTTATGTTGATGACATCATCATTACAGGTAATGATGTCAATGGAATCAAGTATATCAAAAGCCAGATGATGAAGGAGTTCAAGATCAATGATCTTGGTTTATTGAAGTATTTTCTAGGGCTTGAATTAGTTTACACTAATTCAGGGATATACATTACTCAGAAAAAGTATGTTCAGGATATGTTGAAGAAGTTTCACTTGTAGGATGCTAAAGTAGCAAGCACTCCAATGGAGGTAAACCTAAAGCTAAGTGCCCATGAAGGTGATGAAGTCAAAGACATTACAGGTTATCAAAGTATGGTGGGTAGCTTGAACTATGCTACTCTTACAAGAATTGATATTGCATATGGAGTTAGTGTGCTAAGTCAATTTATGCACAAGCCAAGGATACCTCACTTAGAGGCTGCCAAGAGAATCTTGAAGTATCTCAAGGGTACACATAACCATGGTTTGTATTTCCCTTACACTTCAGATATTCATATCAAAATTTATTCAGATGCAGATTGGGCAGGAGGCAAGGATGATAGGAGAAGCACTTCTGGATATATTTCTTTTGCAGATGACAAACCAATTTCATGGTCTTCAAAGAAGCAACCTACTGTTGCTTTGTCTTCCACAGAAGCAGAGTATAGAGGACTAGCTAATGCCACACAAGAAGCAATTTGGATTAAGCTTTTGTATACAGAATCGGGTTTGTATGCTAGGTCACCAATTATCTTTGGGGATAATACAAGTTCTCTTCACCTTGCAGCTAATCCTATCTATCATGCTAGGAACAAACACATAGAGGTTCATTACCATTATGTGAGAGAGAAATTGATAAGCAAGGAGATTCAACTTACCTATGTATCAACCAACATGCAATGTGCAGATTTGTTGACTAAAGCTTTGGATGGAACAAAACTTTGCAGGTTCAAATCCATGATTGGATTGTAGGATACACTTGAAGAATGAAGATGAAGACTTAAGCCAAAATGTTTGGCTTGAGGGGGAGCTGTTGGTGTAGTTTGCAAGCCTATACATTTGGCTCAAAGGATGCATTAAAGTCTACACATACATGAAGAAGCATAGGAACATATGCTAGTGGTTAATTACCACTTTACCTCATTGTAAAAGTCAATTTGACTTAGAATCTTTTGTAATCACCTACCAAAGTGAGTCGTGGAAAAAGTAGCTCATTTGATTGAAGGAATATTTCCAAGCTTTTAGGAGCTTGATCATAGGGAGCCAAAATTTGAATTTGAATTCAAATCTTTGCTCATCACATATAAAAATGAACTTGAAAAGTCGCGGGTTAGAGAGATCATTCTCGAGTCTCATTCTACTGAGTTTGAGTGTGTGTGAGGACTATACCATAGCCTACACCTCTCTACACCATTAGGCAATGTTATTCATGCCAATGGGATTGTATACAAGTGTTAATTAATAGATACATTTACATCATTAATCTCTGAGTTCTCTGTTAGTCTACTCAAAAGTCTATCAACTTGTCAAGGGCATATCTCAGTCAATTCTCCACCAAATCGAGTGATTCAAAGCTTGTTGGATTCAACTCAAAGTCATCTACATGCTACCAAAGTTTGAAGTAATTCTATTCAGCCATTTCAGAGAAATCGCGTCGAAGTTAACTCTGGTCAATTTCTGCTACAGTCCTAAAACGTCGGGGGTATAACTAAACTTGCTAAATTGATTTCTCTTAGCATAGTTTATCTTTTTACATCATTCCACTTGAAAATGGTAGCTTACTAAGCTAATTAAATACCCCTAGAAGGAATTTTATCAATTTCTAATGTGCTGGTCACACTGAGCAAAACACTCAGTAGGTGTCAAGACTAAAATATAATGTTTTCTTGAGTTTGTGAACTTCAAAGTTATCTGTTTTGGTTCAATCATTACACACATCACTTCCAAAGCACATAGGCCATTTTTTGGTGTTATTGGAAAGCTAAGAAGGTCTACTTATCAACTCTGAAGCAAAAGAGGGCTGGTACAAAGCAGGTTTAGCAGTACCTACTCAGTCTCTTGGAGCATCCATCCATCTATCCCAACAATCTTTGTACATGGTAGGCCACCAAAGCCCACTTTGCAGAATTTTCCGGTGAGTAAGATCGGCTGCAAAATGTCCACCAGAGGGTATTGAATGTGCCATAGCAATAACCGAGTCTGCTTCATGTGGTGGGATACAATGAAGTAAGACACCAGTACGATCCAGGTAGTACAGCTGACCTACAATCAACCGGAATCTGCGACTATAAACTGCAATTTTCTGCCGCAGAGCAGGAGGAGTATGAGCAGGAGGAGTATAAACTGCAATTTACGCTCAGTAGCGTAAATTGCTGGTGTAGTGTCATCAACCCCCACCGGAGCTTCACCGGAATCCAACCGAGATAGGAAATCTGCCAAGGCATGTGCGGTGCCGGGTCGATGAATAACTTCATAGTCGAATTTCTGTAATAATAAAATCCATCGAGCCAAGCAACCACCTAAATGTTGCTGCCGAACCAAATACACAAGCGCGGGATGATCCACATGAAATGTGAATTTTCAGCCCAACAAATAATGCCGGAATTTCTTCATAGAGTACACCAACCCGAGACATTCTCTTTCGGTCACTGAATAGTTTCTTTCAGCAGGAGCTAGTCGGCGACTTGCATAATAGACAGGCCGACACCACTTGTCAATTTGCTGCATTAAAACGCTGCCAATGGCTATGTCCGATGCATCTACAAAGACATGGAATGGGCGTTCCCAATCAAGGGGTTGCAAAATTGGAGCCTGCGTTAATAAGCCTTTTAAACGATCAAATCCAATTTGGCATTTCGGAGTCCATTCGAACTGTCATGGAGTACTAGTCATGAGCCGATTAAATGGTGTTGCTAAATGAGCTAACCACCGCAAATGTCTGCCATGCCACCTGATTTGACCCAGGAAGCGCATAACTTCGTTCGGTGTGGTGGAGACTGGAGCCTCCAACACAGATGCAACTTTATCCGGATCAACTTGGATTCCTTGTGTAGAGATAATATGTCCGAGGAGTTTTCCACAGGAGACCGCAAACACAGATTTTGCCGGATTCAAGCATAACCGGTATTCGCGGCATTTTTGAAAGCAGCACCGTAAATGATATAGGTGCGTCGCAATTTTCCCAAATAAGGAAAAGTCATCCAGATATACTTGCATAAAAGTAGTCAGGTAGGGTGAAAAGATTTCTTGCATACATTGTTGAAATGTGCTGGGGGCATTCCTTAACCCAAACCATATTACCGTACAAGCATAAACACCCCAATTCATGATTGGTGTAGCTCAGTGATGAGTAGCACCTCCTTTAATGTCAATCCGGGAAGACGTGAGGATGGTATGAAGACCTCGAGCAAGTGGAGGCACAAGTGCGTGAGTGAGAAGCACACAATCATGCACACACATACACACACACGTGCACACACGGCAAGACAAAGAGTGAGAAGCAATGGAGTTCTTAGATTACTTTCAGAAAGCTCTTACAAGTTCATTCAATTACAAGCTAACCTCAAAAATGAGCTCTCTAGCTCCTTTTATAGTTTTTGACTAGCTTTGGCCCTGTCCAGACCTAGTGTCCGGCCTAGTTAAAAATTAGGTTCCAGGGCTCTTTTGAGGGCTCAAACGAGATCTAAAAATTATGAAAATTGATATGTAGGCACTTCTAAGGCTCCTCAAGCTCAAGGACTCCTTGGCTTGCACAAAATGGAGCTACAAAAATATGAAATGGTATTTACAATGGTTTTTAGTGATTAAAATCACTATTTGTGTAGGGATTTTCTCTGTTGATTTGTCGTACACATCTTTGAGCTCCCTACTTGATCTTTCTTCTTGTGTGCTCCACTCCTTGATGTCTGAAAAATTTAGATGGCCTACTTGCCAGATCGTCGTTGACTGCTCTGTCTGCTTGTACTTTCTCTTCTCTCTGACTCCCTTCTTAAGCTTCCTTGCCTAGTGAGTCCTTTAGTTCCAACACCCCCCCCTCTCTCGCGTCTGTCGTCCCTGACAGACCCTTGTTGGGTGGTTCGTTGGATGTAGTACTCGACGACCTCTTGTGCTAAGTGGTGTTCTGCAATGCGCAACCCTTTGGCCAAGTCCGTGAGTAGAGCATCCCAATCTACCGGCCCGGGAACCTCTGGATGTGGAATACGTAACTTTTCTGAATGGAGAGCTTGTTCCACTGCAAACAACTGCAATAAATGTGATGGTCTGGGAATGAATATCTCTAAGTGATATTCCCAGAATCCCGTGACGAACATTTCTTCAAACGTCTGTTTGAAGCAGGCTGGTAGATACTTGATGCGCGTTGTCGGTTCGTGAGAGATGCTCGGATGGTGGATCAAGTCATCCGCCTAAATCGTTCGACACACGCAGGGTGTCTGTAGCGGACTCAGACTAAGGACAATAGGGACAAGCTGCTTTATATCTGGCAATAGCTATCTGTTTGGGTGTTAACAATAATGACTCTTCGGTTATCTGATCTTTAACTACCTCTTCTATTGTAGCTTCTAATGGTTTTGGTTGAGTTTGTCTAACTAAAGTTGGTGAAAATAAATCTTCACTACTTTGTGATTCAGGAGATGCAATGGAAGAAAATGTTAGGAATGTAGTTAAACATTGATCATAAGATAAAGACACTAATGATTCCAAAGTAATATTGTTCTTAATAAGTTCTTCTAACACTAATTCTACGGATTCGGTTGTATGTTCAATGATGTTATTACTACTGTTTTCAGATGCATGGTATAAATCGGAAGACATGAAAGAACTAATAAAAACAATATGATGCTAAACTGGTTTGAATAAATGAATTAATAAGCTAATACAAATGTAAAGTCTAGATAATTGGATAAATGTCTAAGCAATTGGGTAAATGACTAAATGGACATATAAGGTTTAAATGGATCATCAATCTTGTTGCTTCTCTTTTTTCACTTCAATAGCTTGAACTCATCAATGATTCTGCAAAAAAAACATTAAGCTATTAGTAATATTACAAGAAATTAATGAGAAATATTAAACACATACTTTATATACATTAAAGCATACACATGTTCATGCATGCTAACATACATTCATGCACATGTTCTAATGCAAATGCTAACATCTAATTTTATGCAACAACACATGCATCTTTGCATATCCACACTATGCATCAACTCTATCATGATTCATGTATTTAACTTAATGCACATACATATGTTTAATACATACACATATGTACTCTAAACCATGTATCTATACCATATCTAAACATGTTCCTATAACCTTACTTATATAGACTTAAACTTAGTTAGACATACATTCCTATTCATACATTCTCTAGTTAATACTTTCATTCACATATATAAAGATGCTAACATATGCTCATACACGATTATATGTACCTCATCTCATTAAATGCATTCATAAACCACTACACTTACACATTACTCATTCAACCATATGCATTCATACACATGCTTACTTTTAATTTAGACATCCTAATATGCTCTCAAGCACTTAAACCTATGCAAATGAACACAATAATGCACACATATGCTCATTCACTCTCTCTACCTCTGTCTTTCTCTCTCTTTCCCGTTCTCTCTCTGCCTGCCTACCTCTCTCTCTCTCTCTACCGTTCTCTATCTCTCTCTCTCTCTCTCTCTCTCTCTCTGTCTCCTTGCGTTTCTTTCTCTTTCCTCTATCTCTGTCGCCTTTCTCTCTCTCTCTCTCTCTCTCTCTCTCTTTCTCTCTCTCTCTCTCTCTCTCTCTCTCTCTTTCCTTCTCTCTCCTCTCTCTCTCTCTCTCTCTCTCTCTCTCTCTCTCTCTCTCTCTCTCTCTCTCTCTCTCTCTCTCTCTCTCTCTCTCTCTCTCTCTCTCTCTCTCTCTCTCTCTCTCTCTCTCTCCTTCTCTGTCTGCGCGCTGCCGCGCCCAGACAGAGGAGGGGAGGGAGAGTCTCTCTCTCTCTCTCTCTCTCTCTCTCTCTCTCTCTTTTCTTCTCTCTCCTCTCTCTCTCTCTCCTTCTCTGTCTGCGCACTGCCGCGCTAATAGAGGAGGGGAGGGAAAGTCTCTCTCTCTCTCTCTCTCTCTCTCTTTCCTTCTCTCTCCTCTCTCTCTCTCTCTCTCTCTCTCTCCTTCTCTCTTTCCTTCTCTCTCTCTCTACCGTTCTCTCTCTCTCTCTCTCTCTTTCCTTCTCTCTCCTCTCTCTCTCTCTCTCTCTCTCTCTCTCTCCTTCTCTCTTTCCTTCTCTCTCCTCTCTCTCTCTCTCTCCTTCTCTGTCTGCACGCTGCCGTGCTCAGACAGAGGAGGGGAGGGAGAGTCTCTCTCTCTCTCTCTCTCTCTCTCTCTTTTCTTCTCTCTCCTCTCTCTCTCTCTCTCTCTCCTTCTCTGTCTGCGCGTTGCCGCGCTGATAGAGGAGGGGAGGGAGAGTCTCTCTCTCTCTCTCTTTCCTTCTCTCTCCTCTCTCTCTCTTTCTCCTTCTCTCTTTCCTTCTCTCTCCTCTCTCTCTCTCTCCTTCTCTGTCTGCGCGCTGCGGCGCGCAGACAGAGGAGGGGAGGGAGAGTCTCTCTCTCTCTCTCTCTCTCTCTCTCTCTCTCTCTCTCTTCTTCTCTCTCCTCTCTCTCTCTCTCCTTCTCTGTCTGCGCGCTGCCGCGCTAACAGAGGAGGGGAGGGAGAGTCTCTCTCTCTCTCTCTCTCTCTCTCTCTCTCTCTCCTTCTCTCTGCACGTTGTCGCGCTGCAGCAGAGGAGGGGAGGGAGAGATTCATTTTCTCTCTCTCTCTCTTTCTCACACACACACATCACACACACATATACACTTCACACACACACACATACATCACATACACACTCTTCACACACACATACACTTCACACACACACATACACTTCACATACACACTCTTCACACACACATACACTTCACACACACACATACACTTCACACACACACATACATCACACATCACTCTTCACACACACATACACTTCACACACACACATACACTTCACACACACACATACATCACATCACATACACACACATCACACACACACATATATCACATACACACACATACATACACACGTCACATATATACGCGCAATGTTGCAGGGACCAAGACCAAGCCATGGAATAGGCATGGGCATGCTTCCAGCCGGAGAATCAACATCAAGATCATCGTACACAGCAGTACATGATGGCTTAATATCCCGAGCACAAGGAGGGTCTAATGAGAAAGAAGGAAAAACAGAAGAAAGTAAGAGCAGAAGAAAGTACCTGCAAAAAAAACATTAAGAGAAACTTGAGCTCAACACTCATTTAAATACAAATGCAAGTCGTTTCTAAACCACTCTTTTTAGTTTTAACTTTTAATCTACAACCACACTTTAATCTCCTTACTTCCACCACACTTTCCAGTTTAACTTTTCTACTTTAATTACACTTAATTTGTACTCCTCTCTTTTCATCTTCACTAATTCTCTCCACTCTTTCTCTTAACCAACTTTTTTCACTTTAAGTGCATCTTCTATTGAGACCACTCCTTAAATCTCTTTAGTTACACAACTTATATAAACCATTCTTTTTCCTAGCACTCATATAGTCCACTAGTTATTTATCCATTTAATTAATCATTTTAATCTAATTAGCCTACATGTCTTATTTAAATAAATTAATTAATTTAAGCTTAGTTTAAGGGTTTAATTAATTAGAACCTTAGTATTTAAATACATACATTTACTTAAAGTAATTATTAATAGCATAGTTTAATTTAGAATAGATAAATATAATTAATGATGATAAATAATATCTATTTTAACCCTTTTAATATAGTAAATCCTAGAAACCCTATTGGAAACCCATAAAACCCCCTGGGTTAGACCATTAAAATCCTTCTGAACCCTAGCTTTAACCCATTATAACTCATCTAAACCCTTAAAATTAACCAAATCTTATAAACAACACATGAATTCAAGAAACCCTAGGCTGAATACCCATAATTCTTGAATGTAAAAATAGAAAATTCTCATTAAATGAGTAATTAGGGTAAACCCTGACATGAACATATGTCCTGCTTCATCCTTCATACCTGAAAACACTTTCAAAATAGTTAATCCAATTAACACAACTGATCAACAGTGATATAAAAGAGGTTTAGAATTCACCAATAAATATTTTAATTTTTCGGGTCATCAATTGGAAGATGCAAATCTTCCCGACATCCACCGCCACCAAACCTGCACATCGTCCCGATGGGCCAACTTGCAGATTAAGGGAAGCAGCATTTTCAATGATTATCCTGAAATTAAATCATAGAACAGCATCAATTCTTTTTTAAATATATTTAATCTTATCAAATTTTAAATCTTTTCAACATGCACATGAAGTTTATTTCAATTACATCTGGCAATGAAAACATATTAAAGTATAAAGGTAAACTATTAACCTTTTCAGTCAACAAACATTAGTTTACATTTTTTTCCATTTATAAACTATGTAAAGATTAGTATAAAACAGAATTCATTTTCATTCATTCAAATGCAGGTTTCGTCATATATATGCATTCACATATGAGCAATCAAGCATGCCAAAGAAATCTACTAAATCTACTTGGACAGACAACCGCCTTGTATGCCCAATTTTAATCACTAGATGTGTTTTTTCACAACTAGTTTCTTCATATAAATATGATGTAAACTTCATATCGATAATAAATGTAAATACCTTTTTGGGGTGGAAGAAGGTATAACTTCCATGTCAATATTCTTTTTTTTCGCTACTTTTTTGTTTTAAAGGGGAAAGGCTTAACCCCTTAATCCGAGCTAAGGATCTAGCTGCATGGACAAGAAAGATCTAGGTTTTCACATACATGAATCATGCAACAATATGCTCCTACACATATACAACTACTTTCGTTATCTAAATGAACTACAAATCCTTCTATTTTTAACAAATCTCACTTAATCTATAAATGTAAAAATATAAATTATGTCTATTTTCCTAATATGGTTAAATAGAGTCCTTTATAAATTAATATTCTTCATTCCAGTTTTTATCAATTAGTTTTATATGAATGCAAAGAAAATACATAAATCAAAATTGTATGACAAAGAAAAATACGACCTAAAATCAACTTCATCTTCAATCTGCTTCACCTTTATACATCTTAATTTGTTCTTCAAAGACCTGTTAAAACTCAACCAGCAACAGCTAGACACGAAAAATTATTAAATTTCATATTCAATCTTCTCTTAGTTTTCCTGCAAAAGAAACCCACACTAAAGAAATTCATTCATACATAATTAATCATGCTCATCATCAAACATTACTTCATACATTTCATCATCTCTTTGTTTAAATAATTTAATTCTTTTGCCAGCAATTAAGTTTTTAAGAGGAGTGCCATCTAATTCACGTAAGGCATACGTTCCATTATCATAGGTTTTGACTATCACATAAGGTCCAAACCAACGTCTTTTAAGTTTCCTACGGGCATCATACTGAGAATCAAACGTACTATCATACAATAAAACCCAATCATTAACTTGAACTGGCTTTGGCCTTAACCTATGTGATTTATCAAAATACTTCTTATTTTTCAGTCGAGAATCTTTTAGTTTAACTATAGCCTCTTCTAAACGTTCATTCCCTTGCTCTAATTGCTAGATTCGCAGAGCTAATAAATCTTCTATTGACAGATTATCTTCCCATGGTAAAGTAGTCCAAGTAAGAATTTGCGTATGCACAGGGAATATCGGTTTCTGGCAATACATCAACTCTGTCGGCATATACCCCGTTGTTCTAGTGCAGGTCATTCTATCAGCCCACAACGCAAATGGCAGATATTTTGGCCAATTCTTAATTTCTCCATTACAAGCTTTGGAAATTGCTTTAATAATAGGAGAATGCCCTCGTTCAATCTTCCCATTAGCTTCAGGGTTGTAAGCAGTAGTAAGGGCTAAGCGAATTCCATGCCTAGCAAAGAATTCTCTAGCCTCCTGCGCATCTAACTCTCCCCTATCAGCCACTACCTTTTCTACATAACCAAATCGTGAAATGACATCCTCAAGAAGAAATTTGCATACATTAAAAGTTGTCTTAGATCTTAAAGCTCGGCCTTCTACATGATTCGTAAGATCTTCACGTGCCAAGACTATATATTTCATCTTATCGATACCTTTGGGCATGGTAACTAAGTCTACAACCCATTTATAATGGATGCATGGTGGATAGGTAGGATGCAACGGATCCCTATGTTTGACTGAGGAATGAATCTGACATACGTCACATGAATTCACATAATTTTTAACAGTAACATAAATCCCTGGCCACCAGTATCCTTCTCTAATTTTTTCATACGTAGCTACAAAACCTTTATGTCCTGCCCATAAAGTATCATGCATACTCTTCATGACTTGTAACTGAAGATCCTTAGTTCCTAGTACTCGTTGTGGCAATCTAATTTTTCCCCTCGCATGTCTCCAAATGAAACCATCTTTCAGAAAAAAGTTGTAAGCTCTTTTCCTAATATTCTGAAATCTATTTGAAGACCATGAAGGTGCCCTAACCAAAGTACTTAAATACTTTCCAATATCCTGCCACTCTCCTTCGTATTCTTCAATATTAAACTGTTCATATGCGTATGCTTTAGAATCATAATTAATTGCATTTATTTCTAATTTTGTTTCTTCCTCATTATCAAATCTAGCTCGAGAAAGCATATCAGCCACAGAATTAGATTTGCCTGCAATATGTATCAAAACAGGATTTATAAACTTGATGTATGAAATCCATCTAAGCATGGCAATGTCGGGTGATGAACAGTTTGTAATCATTCCAATCAGAGGTAGACAATTTGTCTCAACTATTACATTTGCACCTATAAAATATTCTTTATCGGATTTTAATGCCGTGACTAAACCCCATAGTTCTCGTTTAATTTGCGGATAATTTCTTTGCGTATCGTGTAAAATCTTTGCTCCAAATCTCACAGCATACCTATTGCCCTCTTCATCGTCCTGACCAATAACCCATCCTATTCCTATAGGGCTCGTATCAACATTTAAATTGATAGGCTTTTGATCAGTATAATCTACTCGCTTTAAAATAGGAGCTTCAAGAAGTAATTTCTTTAACTTTTTCATAGCTTTTGAGTGTTCTTCAGTCCAAAGAAACTTTCGATTCTTCCTTAGTAAAGCATAAAGATAGTTTGCAACATGTGCATAGTGTGGGATCCAGATGGCATAAAACACACAAGCATCAAGGAATCGTCTTACCTCACTAATATTACTACAGGTTTTAGAAATCTTGTTTATAGCGTCGACTTTAGGTGGATATGGCCTCCGACCGTAATGTCCACATAAATGCCCAACTATAAGTACCTCATTGACACCAAAAACAGATTTCTCAATGGAGAATGTGAGACCAACCTCTTCAAATCTCTGGAAAATCCTTTCACAGTCAGAGATATGATCTACTACAAACTTCCTGCAGCTAGAGGAATCTAAAGTTTCATCTTTCGCATTCTCAATACATCCTTTAATAGGAATGTCATCAATAAATGGCATGGCTATATTAGGAATGAAGTCATGTAATACTGAATTCATGGCGTTCATCATATGCGCTACTGAATTAGTAGCTCCTTGCGGCAAAGTGCACATGCGAACTAAGCCTAAAGGAGTTTTCATGGTCGTAATGTCTCTACTTTCAATAGCAAGGTGAAATTGATCATAGCCAGAATACAAGTCTCCCATTGAGTAAATGGCATGACCAGCAAAGGCTTCAGCGAATTCTCCTACAATGGGCCCAGTACCTACATTCCTAATAGTAACCTTGTTAACAGGTTGTAAATCTTGAATGAATCGTAACTTGCCATTTTTCTTTGGAACAGTAAACCACCTATTAGAGTAGGGTGCAGACGATGGCTCTAAAATTTGCATGTGAATCTTTTCCTTAAGAAGCCGCATTAACTCTGGTAAGTGGGCTTTCGGAACAGGTATGGGTCGAAGATTCCATGGAATGTGCGGCACTGTAAAGATGATCATTGGTGGTACAATTTGTGGGTCTGCACAACCTATCTTATGGGAATATAAAGAAAATGCCTTTCCATGCTTTCTAATCACTCTTTGAAATAGTTCACGTTCCTCGGGTAACAAAAAATTTTCATCATTTCCTATCTTGATTAGCTTTAAAGTTTCTTCTGTGAAGGTATGACCTATATTTGTGCGCTCTCTTAAATAAGGATCATTGCTAACTTCCCTAAACTTCTTTTCACTCTCTCGTGGTAATGATTGGGCAATCGGTTTAATTTTTTTGTCAACGGTTTTGTATTTTGTATTTACTTTTGCTTCCTTTTCATTACTCATGACAAATTTAATAATCAAATCATATTCTTCAATAGAATTTAAAAGTACAAATCTAAAATTTTCTTTTTCATGCAAAATATTTTGAAGTTCTTCAATCAATGAGTTTGAAGATAAAGTTTCAATTACGGTTTCAATGTGTTCATCAAATGAAATGAATCCTTTCTCTTTATAAAATTTTTCATAATGTTTTATAATTTTTTTAGGAATTTGTTTATAATGACTGAATTGCAAATATGATGAAGGGAAATATAAAGAAAAACTATCTAAAATATCTACAGATGGGTGCGAGACATCAAACCAAGTACCACCGTTGTCTCGCTCAACAGTGGCATCTAGGCAAAATTTTGATCATAATAAGTTCCAAACTCACGAAGAGGCATATGATCTTCGCGTATCTTTTCATGAGAACGGATGGGCGTCTTCCTAATTTGCTCCCTATTTCGTACATGGTTTGGGCTGACTATCATAACTTGGAGTGATTGTAGATCATCTTTAGATCTAATTCTTGCGTATGCTGAGCCGTCATCCATTACTTTAGTCTCCATTCTGGCTTCACATATAAATGGTTGACCTAAGATAATTTCATAAGAGCAGTTGTCCTGAATGAAAAAGTGGAATGTCTCGGAGATTCCACCTATCATTAGAGGTATGTTGGCACATGCTCCTAGGAGTGATCCACAACCATTGTCCGCAGTTCGCATTATCCAGCCGTGATTTTTATCAATAGGCCATTTAAACTTATCATATAATCCTTTCGAAATCACATTGATTTCAGACCCAGAGTCAATTAGGGCTAAAGCAGAATATGATCTCTTCTGATCTCCTAAGTTAACTTTAATCTCCGGTGTGCCTCTCGCCCAAAAACTTTTTCTAAAATCACTCTCTGAGTTTTTTGTTTCGTCATCTGGTACAATCGACCCTAAGAAATTTTTGTTCACATTACAGGTATTATCTTCTTCATCCTCTGAGTCTAAAGAAAGAGATTCATGAATCAAGTGAGTTACATCGGCAACATCTTGCATCTCTACCTCTTGTGACAGAGGGAATCTCTTCCTTTTAATTAGTTTAATAAAATTTTCTTTAAATTCAATTTTTGCTATTGAGAAGATTTGTTCTAAAGTCATTGTTACTGCACTTTTTAATAAGATGTCATACAATATTTCTTTCGAATCAATTTTTTGTTCAAGTTCAGAAATAAGAATAGCTTTCGGTACTCGTTTTGGTTTCTTTTCTGGTTTCTCTTCAGGTTTTGTTTCAGTTCTAGGAGTTTGATCTACTTTGTCTGATGTTTGAATTGGCTCACTAAACACAGGTTGTTTACCCTCCCTAATTTCTTTTCTTCGCTCCTCATTTGTTTTAGAACTTTCGCCTTGTTCAAACTGAACTTTCTTAGGCTTCGACTCATCTCTCATCTTACTTCTAGTCATTCGTCTACCTGAATCATTTGTATCTTGCTCATCATCCCTCTTTCTTTTCTCTTCAACATTCGCAATATGCGAATATATCGAGAATTGATCGACAGGAGAGTTCCACGCAGTTTTCTGCATAATATCATCTCTCGCCTTTATCAAAGCTTCAATTGAGTAGTTCCTCGTTTCCCTTGTTTGTTCAGAATCAGAGTCACTATCAACATATTCTAGTTTAACAGCAGAAGTAGATTTCGAAGACTCAGAAAGGTTTTCATACAGCTTCTGCATCCCTCCCTTTCCCCAATTGGTAGATAAGGGTAAATGTGTTCTATAGTCGCACAATCGTTTGTCAATATCAATTACAAGTCTTTTCTCTTTCGCATCTTTCAATGCTTCACATGTGTAAGTCAAATGATATGTGGCATCGCACCAGATACATCTCCTCACATTGGCATTTCTCCTTTCATTGAAATTTCTTTGGTTAAATGCTTGAGGAATTGGTTGGGGTACAACTAGAGGATTAGGAGGTATAAAAGGTGGATTAGGAGGTATAAAAGGATGATTCGGAGCTACTAATGGAGGATTTGGAGCATTTACTGGTTGAGGATAAATAGTCGGATGAGCTTGCATTGCAGGGTTATCTTGTAGGTTTAAAGCATACACCACATTCTGCAAAGCCGCTACCTCTTTAGACATATTCTCGTGCATATGCATCATATTGTCCAACTTGTTAAACAAAATCTCAAATTGCAACTCAGTTGGTACTCTAGATGTGGATGCCGTAGGCTCAACTTTTAAATCTATATGTGTATCCCTAGTTGCCTGAATTGGAGGAAAACAGGAGGATGGTTGAGACATCGAATCATAAAGGAGTGTTTTACGTTGGTTCATGTGAGCAACCACCTCAACTACAGTTTTCACTACACCCCAGTCATCTGTAAGCCCATATTTCTTTCCCGGTTCTTCAAGCCTACACTCAACCTCTACCCTTATATCTGGAGTCAAGATTTTAAGGAAATATAAAATGATATCTGGGGTAAGGGCAACTCTATCCTGTTCAGGTAATTGAGAGAATCTTTTCATAAATTTGCCATGGAGTTGAGTTAAAGAAATGTGAGGCTTAGGAGAACTAATCCATTTCATAAATCCCTCTCTATTGTGTTGACTATAGTCCTCTAAATAAAATTCTTTATGTAGCTCTTTTCTAAACTCATCCCATTCCTTATTGTCATGTAGATCCATAATAGCTTTCACTGTACCTATGGCAAGTCGTCCAAGATAGGATTTCCACTTTGTTTCAGGTAATCCGTGTAACTTAGCTAATTCCTCAAACGTGTCTAAATAATTTGTAACATTCATACGAGTAAATTTCCCTTTATCCTTTAATAACGTTTCAACTACTTTTTGTCCTTGCGTCTCGTGCATCATAGTTTGAAATAGTTCGTCCATTTCTGAAGTTTGTTTTGATCTAGCTTGAACAATTCTAACTATATCCTGAACTTCTTTTGTTACTCTTTCCTTATGTTCAGCTACTAATTCTGAAATTCCGTTAGAGTCCAGCTTGATAAGTTTTTACTATCCCAATATGCTTCAAGTAAAGCTATGATTAACGCTTAACCTATGATTAACAAACAATTGCCTTTAACCTATACCAATAATTTAACCTTAAATAAAATTATGTATGCAAGAATGTAAGAGTAAAGAAATTATACCAGCTGCTCGAAGATGAGGCTCAAAACAGTGCTTTCTGTGAAATTCAATACATTTATTGATTTGAATAAAAAATCTAAATACATATTTTGCTAAAATGGGTGCGAGCGTTTTGTGCTTCAATTGTTGATGAAAGGGGTGGCGAGACGAGGTTCTCCTACTTGCCAATCTTCGTGGAGGCGCTCAGGTCACCAGACCAGCCCTCGACACCAAGAAGATTGCAAGCTCACGTAAATGCCACAGCTTCCAGGGATGAAGACACAGCTGCACTGATGTAAAATCGTATGAATGTATATGCAATGCAAACTGATAATGTCCGTCTGAGTCGCAAGCCGATCTTCACGTCGGGTTCACCAATGTCGGGTCGTGAGAGATGCTCGGACGGTGGATCAAGTCATCCGCCTAAATCATTCGGCACATGCAGGGTGTCTGTGGCGGACTCAGACTAAGGACCATAGGGACAAGCTGCTTTATATCTGGCAATAGCTATCTGTTTGGGTGTTAACAATAATGACTCTTCGGTTATCTGATCTTTAACTACCTCTTCTATTGTAGCTTCTAATGGTTTTGGCTGAGTTTGTCTAACTAAAGTTGCTGGAAATAAATCTTCACTACTTTGTGATTCAAGAGATGCAATGGAAGAAAATGCTAGGAATGTAGTTAAACATTGATCATAAGATAAAGACACTAATGATTCCAAAGTAATATTGTTCTTAATAAGTTCTTCTAACACTAATTCTATGGATTCGGTTGTATGTTCAATGATGTTATTACTACTGTTTTCAGATGCATGGTATAAATCGGAAGACATGAAAGAACTAATAGAAACAATATGATGCTAAACTGGTTTGAATAAATGAATTAATAAGCTAATACAAATGTAATGTCTAGATAATTGGATAAATGTCTAAGCAATTGGGTAAATGACTAAATGGAGATATAAGGATTAAATGGATCATCAATCTTGTTGCTTCTCTTTTTTCACTTCAATAGCTTGAACTCATCAATGATTCTGCAAAAAAAACATTAAGCTATTAGTAATATTACAAGAAATTAATGAGAAATATTAAACACATACTTTATATACATTAAAGCATACACATGTTCATGCATGCTAACATACATTCATGCACATGTTCTAATGCAAATGCTAACATCTAATTTTATGCAACAACACATGCATCTTTGCATATCCACACTATGCATCAACTCTATCATGATTCATGTATTTAACTTAATGCACATACATATGTTTAATACATACACACATGTACTCTAAACCATGTATCTATACCATATCTAAACATGTTCCTATAACCTTACTTATATAGACTTAAACTTAGTTAGACATACATTCCTATTCATACATTCTCTAGTTAATACTTTCATTCACATATATAAAGATGCTAACATATGCTCATACACGATTATATGTACCTCATCTCATTAAATGCCTTCATAAACCACTACACTTACACATTACTCATTCAACCATATGCATTCATACACATGCTTACTTTTAATTTAGACATCCTAATATGCTCTCAAGCACTTCAACCTATGCAAATGAACACAATAATGCACACATATGCTCATTCACTCTCTCTACCTCTATCTTTCTCTCTCTTTCCCGTTCTCTCTCTGCCTGCCTACCTCTCTCTCTCTCTACCGTTCTCTCTCTCTCTCTCTCTCTCTCTCTCTCTCTCTCTCTCTCTCTCTCTCTCTCTCTATCTCCCTGCGTTTCTTTCTCTTTCCTCTGTCTCTACCGCCTTTCTCTCTCTCTCTCTCTCTCTCTCTCTCTCTCTCTCTTTCCTTCTCTCTCCTCTCTCTCTCTCTCCTTCTCTGTCTGCGCGCTGTCGTGCTCAGACAGAGGAGGGGAGGGAGAGTCTCTCTCTCTCTCTCTCTCTCTCTCTCTCTTCTTCTCTCTCCTCTCTCTCTCTCTCCTTCTCTTTCTGCGCGCTGCCGTGCTGATAGAGGAGGGGAGGGAAAGTCTCTCTCTCTCTCTCTCTTTCCTTCTCTCTCCTCTCTCTCTCTCTCTCTCCTTCTCTCTTTCCTTCTCTCTTTCCTTCTCTCTTTCCTTCTCTCTCTCTCTCTACCGTTCTCTCTCTCTCTCTCTGTCTCTCTCTCTCTCTCTCTCTTTCCTTCTCTCTCCTCTCTCTCTCTCTCTCTCTCTCTCTCTCTCTCTCCTTCTCTCTTTCCTTCTCTCTCCTCTCTCTCTCTCTCTCTCTCCTTCTCTGTCTATGCGCTGCCGTGGTCAGACAGAGGAGGGGGGGGAGAGTCTCTCTCTCTCTCTCTCTCTCTCTCTCTCTCTCTCTTTTCTTCTCTCTCCTCTCTCTCTCTCTCTCTCTCTCTCCTTCTCTGTCTGCGCGCTGTCGCGCTGACAGAGGAGGGGAGGGAGACTCTCTCTCTCTCTCTCTCTCTTTCCTTCTCTCTCCTCTCTCTCTCTCTCCTTCTCTCTTTCCTTCTCTCTCCTCTCTCTCTCTCTCCTTCTCTGTCTTCGCACTACGGCGCTCAGACAGAGGAGGGGAGGGAGAGTCTCTCTCTCTCTCACTCTCTCTCTCTCTCTCTTTTCTTCTCTCTCTTCTCTCTCTCTCTCTCTCTCTCTCTCTCTCCTTCTCTGTCTGCGCGCTGCCGCGCTGACAGAGGAGGGGAGGGAGAGTCTCTCTCTCTCTCTCTCTCTCTCTCTCTCCTTCTCTGTGCGCGCTGTCGCGCTGCAGCAGAGGAGGGGAGGGAGAGATTCATTTTCTCTCTCTCTCTCTCTCACACACACACATCACACACACATATACACTTCACACACACGTACATCACATACACACTCTTCACACACACATACACTTCACACACACACATACACTTCACATACACACTCTTCACACACACATAGACTTCACACACACACATACACTTCACACACACATACATCACACATCACTCTTCACACACACATACACTTCACACACACACATACACTTCACACACACACATACATCACATCACATACACACACATCACACACACGCATATATCACATACACACACTTCACACACACACATACATACACACGTCACATATATACGCGCAATGTTGCAGGGACCAAGACCAAGCCATGGAATAGGCATGGGCATGCTTCCAGCCGGACAATCAACATCAAGATCATCGTACACAGCAGTACATGATGGCTTAATATCCCGAGCACAAGGAGGGTCTAATGAGAAAGAAGGAAAAACAGAAGAAAGTAAGAGCAGAAGAAAGTACCTGCAAAAAAAACATTAAGAGAAAACTGAGCTCAACACTCATTTAAATACAAATGCAAGTCGTTTCTAAACCACTCTTTTTAGTTTTAACTGTTAATCTACAACCACACTTTAATCTCCTTACTTCCACCACACTTTATAGTTTAACTTTTCTACTTTAATTACACTTAATTTGTACTCCTCTCTTTTCATCTTCACTAATTCTCTCCACTCTTTCTCTTAACCAACTTTTTTCACTTTAAGTGCATCTTCTATTGAGACCACTCCTTAAATCTCTTTAGTTACACAACTTATATAAACCATTCTTTTTCCTGGCACTCATATAGTCCACTAGTTATTTATCCATTGAATTAATCATTTTAATCTAATTAGCCTACATGTCTTATTTAAATAAATTAATTAATTTAAGCTTAGTTTAAGGGTTTAATTAATTAGAACCTTAGTATTTAAATACACACATTTACTTAAAGTAATTATTAATATCATAGTTTAATTTAGAATACATAAATATGTAATTAATGATGATAAATAATATCTATTTTAACCCTTTTAATATAGTAAATCCTAGAAACCCTATTGGAAACCCATAAAACCCCCTGGGTTAGACCATTAAAATCCTTCTGAACCCTAGCTTTAACCCATTATAACTCATCTAAACCCTTAACATTAACCAAATCTTATAAACAACACATGAATTCAAGAAACCCTAGGCTGAATACCCATAATTCTTGAATGTAAAAATAGGAAATTCTCATTAAATGAGTAATTAGGGTAAACCCTAACATGAACATATGTCCTGCTTCATCCTTCATACCTGAAAACACTTTCAAAATAGTTAATCCAATTAACACAACTGATCAACAGTGATATAAAAGAGGTTTAGAATTCACCAATAAATATTTTAATTTTTCGGGTCATCAATTGGAAGATGCAAATCTTCCCGACAGCGCGTGCCATGCATATACAACATTAATAGATGGTGTTGCACTCATGTCGTAGACGAGGTCCTGATTTCCTTCATTGAATCCAAGGGCTGACAGATGAGGTTCCTTGACATTTTTGAAAGTCCTGAATGTGACCAACATGAGGTCAAAAATTTTCAAGCACATTTGGGCCATGACGTCTGGCACATTTTTAAACCTGACCCCCCAATGCCGAATCGTCGAGATCATGTATCCTATGGTAGGTTGGCCTTTGGGTGGTGCTAAATAAACATAATTGAGCCATTTCTCACATCCTTTGTTTGTCAGCACCGTTTTTGTGTATTCCGGCCATGACCTTCTTCAAAACACAGGGCAATAGCATGGGTTGTATTTGATGTACAAAGGCATGTTATTCCATGTTCTAACCATTTCTGGGTAGGTTTCCAGTAGACGAATCCTCCACATCGGTTGATGAATATTGCCCTGCTTGGCACTCGCTGGGATGTCTTTCGGTGTGAATTGTGTGGCAGAGGTTGGTTCCTTTGAGGTATGTTGGTTTATTTCGGCATTGTAGTCCGCCATTAAGACACAGAAGGGAACATACAAATCGTCGGATGTGCCGATCCACCTATGATGAGAGAGGTTCCTAAAATAATCTGATTTTATGACTACCTCTTCCAAGCGTGACATAGATGCTATCTGGACTGCCACCCTATCATCATGGGTTGCGGCCACTTTTTCCAACTTTTGCATCCATTCAGGAGCCTCTATTTCGATGGTGTCCATGCCCTCGTCTGTTTGCTTGCCCCCTGGTGCAGGCATGGGAACACACGGATCTTCGAAAGTTTCCTCTATCTCGATTGGCACTAGATCTTCAGGCTCGGCTCGACAAGGGGAGAGGGCTGACGTTCATATTGCATGACTTTGCTGCGTAATTCTTCGAGTTCTGCTCTGAGTTTTGTGACTTCTTCGGATGTGTCGTCTGTGGCTGTGGCTTTGCTTGGTGACTCCTGCTGAGTTGCCAGTTGCTTAAGTAGATCATCCCTTTCTCGTTCTAGTGCTGCATGGGCCTCCACGAGGTCGGCATGGGTTTCTAACACAGTTTTCATATTTTTTGAGGGAATGGCCTTGAATTTTTCTGGGTCGATTTCCTGCGGGGAACCTTCCATGGCTGCTTCCAAGTTCTCTTCATTCTGTTTCTGCAGCCGTTTATTCTCTTCGAGAGCTGTAGACATGTGTTTTCGTAGGAGGGCTTGGTTGCGTCTAAGTTTGAGATTCTCCGTTATCTGGGAGTGTAGCAATTCATCCATATGTTGTCTTTCCTCTGCATCTGACTGGGGTGGGTTGGCCACTAATTGTTCATGTTGTTCCTGTAAAGTGGCATGTTGTTGTTGTAGTATCCGCTTTTCCCTTTCGAGATCAATGAATCGGAGTTGAAGTTCCTCATGGCTTCGAAAGAGTCGTGTATGTTGGTTATCAAGATGTTGGTAGTGCTGTTGCAGTTGCAACATACACTGATACATATTATTAAATACATTATTAATAGGGGTGGATGCGGGAAGGGGGTTGAATGCAGAAGGGAAGGGAAAGGGGAAGGGGAATGGAAGTGTGGATGTGGTGCTGGAAAATGGTGAAGTGGGAGGTGGGGGAATGGGAGATGGTGGATGCATGGGGGGAGGGAGAGGCGCGGAGGTGGGTGAGATGTCCATAAGATCAACGGTGGATGCAGTAGTGGGAGTGATTGTGAATAGTGGAATTGTGGGTGCGGTGATAGTGGTGAAAGTGTACAGTGGTGTGTGCAATTGTGAATACGAACTGCCCGGAAGTGTGGTCGGGGGGTTGAGATCTTCTGTGGCAGCAGTTAGAACTATTGTTTCAGTGGTCATATGGACAAACGAAGTGGAGATAGGGTATGTGGGTTGTGTGGGTTGAGTGATGGTCTGTGCTTCGGTATGGGTAGTGGACTCGGAGGCGGTGACAGTAGTGGTTACACTGGTTGTGGGAGGTGAATGTGTTGGAGTTGGAGGTAGGGGTGGCAACGGGGGTGACAGAGGTGCACTTGATACATTGGTTTCCTCAGTATCGTGGACAGTGTGTGCGGTGCCCGTGGTTGTGGATGTGCCTTGTGGTTCTGATACTAATACATTGATCTGCTTTCCTCCTCGAGGGGGGCCTCTGCCATATCTTCGTTCCGTTCTTCGTGCTTGTGCAAGGGCGGTATGCACCGTTTCAGGGACGCCTAATGCCTCAGATATCATGTCAAGGGTGGCACGATATTGCTCGTCGACGCCTTCCTCCTCAAGGATCTGATTCATAAGGGCCTTGCCTGCTGCTAGGGACAGTCTATGTTGCTCTTGAACTCTATTCATCGTGTCATAGAGCTTTTTCAGTGCTTTCGTATAAGCTGGGGCCCCTTCAAGTACCTCCAGAGCTTCCTGATCATATTCCTGCTCTTCTTCCTCGGATTGTCCATCATGTTCCTCCTCTTGTCCTCCTTCTTCTTCACCCTCCACATCGACGACATCTGGTTGTCTGGGATGGGGTTGGTCTGTAGCAGTTTGTTGTCCACTAGCTTGCTCTGCCTCGACTTCCGTGTTAACAGCTTCTATGATTCTGGCTACCTCCTCATCAGTTAGGTCTTCTAAAGTGAATCCGTGAGGGAACTCTAGGTCGGTTGGTATAGGTGGAAACACTAGATTTGGTCCATCCGTGCTGTGTCTTGGTAATCTAATAGTGAAAGGTTGTACCCGCCTTCGGAATCGTGGAGTTGTCTCTGGTGTCAATGTCGCACCGCGGGGTTGTGCGCAGGGCATCTGAACGGTGCCTCTCATTTTCTTGGATGGTGGTCCTGCGGAGGATAATCGGCGCTGAAACTCTTGTACCCTGGTCCAAATGAGTGCCCTTTGCACTGGTACATCATACGCAAGACATCTGTACACAATCCTGGTCAGAGCACAGCATCCGTACAGTACATACTTTTGTTTTTTATACCACCTTTGATGAGCCAAGTGGATTTGGTCGATAATCCAGTGGGGCATGTTGATTGTCAAATCAAAGGCATCAACCAAGTATAAACTAAACCATATCTTTTTAGGTGGCATGGTGAACCTCTCCTGGGCGGGAAATGCAAAGTGCTGCATGACCATTCGCAAATGAATAGCGATTGTAGGCATCATTGCCACCATGTCTTTTAACTTTGTCAGATTCCTGTTCTTCATATTGTCGGGGACCATAGTCTCTTTCTCCGTAGGAATGTGCATACCTTTCATGTCCATAGCTTCCCTTATCAAGTTGATAGTTAATCTGAAACGCTTGAGCTCATTGCCCCTTGTGAGAGATGGGAGGACAAAGGAGCTGTATCCCTTTTTGTCTTTGCTCGGAGTAAGGGTGCTAATCAAATAAGAGCATCTTAGAAAATCCGGCTTTGGCAATTGGAATTTGAAGTACTCGTAGAGTCCTGCCTTCTTCCATATAGGTTTCAGTCCTTCATTATTCTGCAGTCTCTCAAATTCCCTAGTGAAAAAGTGATACCTCCCCCAGCACCCATTGAATTCTATCTCGGCCTCCCACATATAAGTGCCTTCACCTAGGGGTCCTGCCACATCACTGAACCAATGAGTTTTTTTACTGACTGGCATAGTGTGCCCTTGTGGAGGGTTCTGAACCGGTATGGCGTGTAATGCTCTCAATGCTACAGGGCGTTCTTGCAATTCCTCCTCAACGGGAAGACTTTCAATATCCACGACTTGAGTGCTGGTGCCTGCCTGGGAGCTAGTTCCTGCCGTATCTGCCATGTTACTTCTTGCCTCCTGATTCTGTGAGAATATAGAAACATGTGTTAACATTGTAAAGGACAAAATAGAACCGTTTTTGTCCCCATTACAACATTAACATGAGGATCGGGAGAGATTAGTGGGTTAGTAAGTGCTCGGTGCTTGTGTGTGTAGTTAGGGATTGGTTAGACCTAGGAGCTAAGTGGAATGATGTGGTGTGAGAGTGAGTAGTTAGTAGGTGGGCATGGATTTACAACTGGGGTCTGGGGGTTTATTACAAGTTTTAGGTTGCCAAATGCAATGGATAGGTTTTGATTTTGACTTTGTGGAGGCTCTGGGAGTGTGATAGGGTATTTACTTGAAAAATGGGGCTTTTTAGGAACCCATTTATAAGTGATTCTACTTGTGATCATGGAAGAATACGTGTTAGTGCGTGATGTGTAAGACTGGGCCTCAGATGTTCACGTGAGTGAAACATGTTGTACAGGGTTTGGCCTTGGTGTAGCTATTTGAGCCCGCAAGCAAGCCTTAGGCACCCAGATTTGTCGTGATTGTGGGCTGGCCTTCATTGACTTCTTGGGTACCCAAATAGACTTCACTTTCGCAGAAGAACTTATGAAAGGCTTCTTATTAGTATCGTGCTGTTGATTACTAATAAGAGGTTTTGGCCGTGGTGTTGGCCTGGTCGGAACAGGGTGTTCACCTTTTCGCCTCCATACTTGTTTCATCGGCTGAAACAATCTGCTTTGCTCCTTTTTTTGGCAACAAGTACAGGTAGTGTTCTGCTTCTTCTATATTTGATCTACCGTTGGCTGCTGCATCCTTCTGGCCTTTGGAAAAGAAGGGACTACCGTCTTATCCTTGACTCCGTTGTTGAGACAATCCTCTTTCTGCATCATACATTTTTGGACAAGAGTAGCATTGTCAACTTCATGTGCACCCCTGGAAGGACCAGGAGTTTTTGCTTTACCTAGTTCCTTGAGTGCCTCCTTTTCCAATTCAACTGTAATTCGGCTATGATTTACCCATACCTGAAGAAGTCCACTTCTTAGGTTTAGGTTGACTGCATGATCATAGATCCAGTCCTGGCCCAAGACAAGAGGCTCAGTGAGGTCCTCATCTTGACACACTAGTACTTTGACTATCATCACTTTGTCTTGAATGGAGATGGGAAGATCCACCTCGCCCATGCAAGGGGTTTCCGCACCTCCCAATCCTATGAGATATGCTTCTATAGGATTGAGAGTTAATCTCAATTCTTGACAGTAAGACAATTTAACAGCACTAGTGGCTGCACCTGAGTCAATCAAGGCTCTCACAGTCCTTGCACCCTTTCTTTGTCCTATCTCTAAGGTTATAAAAGGACGTCGATCAATTATCCTTTGAGCGCTGATACCTGAAACTTCACACATAGCCACATGATATCCTTGATCTGCATAGGCATCCGTCCTAGATTGCTCCCTATTCTGTCTTCTCAACTTCATTCTCCGGATGCGTTCCAATGCTTCTGCTTGGGCTTCTTCTCGAATTCGCTTTTCTTCTTCTTTGTGTTTCTTAGCAATATTGAGTCGACTTAGCATCTCTTCCGTCAGAGGTTCCTGATATAACTTGACCCTCCACCCGCTTATGTAGCTTGGGAGAATGTCACCTTCTAATGTGGCTAGTTGCACTGCTCCACTTGTTGAGATTCTGTTAATAATCATGGGTCCATAGCCTCCCTTCTCCAGTTTTCTCGCATGTTGCTTCAATGTGTAGACTAAAACTAAGTCTCCAGCTTTCAAGCCTTTATCCTTCACGTGGGCATCAAAGTATGCCTTCTGTCGTTTCTTAGCTGCATATATCCCTGCAGCCACCCTTAGTCTTGTTTCTCCTAATCGTTCAAGGTTGAAAAGTCTAGAGGAGAGTTCATGACCCGTCCATTCATGCTCGTGTGCTACTTTCAATGTGGGTATTAAGAAGTCCAATGGTAGCACTACATTTTGGCCAAACACCATCTGGAAGGGGTTGGCTTGGAGTACCGTCTTGTAGGCAACTCGGTATGCCCAAACAGCATGGTGTAGCTGTTTGTCCCAATCAGAGCGTTTATTGTTCACTAATTTTGTCAGTACATTGCATAAGATCTTGTTGGTGCTCTCAGCCTGGCCATTTGCTTGAGGGTGATAGGGGGCAGACTTCTTATGCACTACCAAGAATTCTTGGAGCAGATTTTCAATAACTTCATTCAAGAAGTGAGTGCCTCTATCGCTAACTAGCTCTATAGGTAGCCCGTATCTTGTGAATACATTCTCAAATAAGAACTTAGCAGTAGTCTGAGCATCGTTCTTTGTCGTAGCTTTAACCTCCACCCACTTGGTGAGATAATCTGTGGCCACAATGATATATTCAGCATGTGAACCCTTGGCTGGGGGATTAATAGGGCCTACAAAGTCTATTCCCCACTTAGAGAATGCACGTCCACCCATCATAGGTTTCAGTGGCATCTCATCTTTGCGTATAGGATACTGAGTTCTCTGACAAACATCACACCGTTTCACATAGGTATGTGCATCCATGTGAAGGGTCGGCCACCAGAAACCTGCAAATAATATTGCCTTGATCACCCGATCTGGTCCAAAGTGTCCTCCTGCTACACCTTGGTGAGCAGTTTCCAAAATCTTTAGATATTCACTCTCATGAACACAAAGTCTCAGGTAACCATCCTTACCACGCTTGTAGAGATTATCACCAATGAGTGAGTACTCTAGGGCTTCTTGTTCTAGACTTCTTTTCCTAACCAGAGTCATGTCTGGAGGGAATGTTTTCGTCCTCAGGAAGGATACTAGTGGTTCACTCCAATCTGGCACTATGGACACTTGATAAAGAGTGGCATGTTCCACCGAAGGTTTAGTGCAACAGATTGGGCATTCTTTGCACAACTTTTGGACATCAGCTTCCATAGTTGGCCAATGCACTCCGAGTCTCCTTAGTGTCTGTAGGGTTCGTTGTTTAGTAGTGTTGCTCTAATGCACCTACATGTGCTAATTGCAACCATTTAGCGTACTCATCCTCTTCCACACAACAAGCCAAGATCCCTTGATCTGTGTGCTTGTACATACTTCCTGCCATGATGTGATACTTTTGGGCTTTTACTACCTCTCTATCCTGTGTGTTTATTACTGGGTGGTTAGGTCCGTATGTCAACACTGGTACCAATGGCTTAGCCCACTGCGGCACCACTTCCAAATTAAACAAGTAAGCATCAGGAAGGTCATCTGACACTCCTTGTGGGGCTTCTCCCGATGTGAGCCTAGAAAGGTGATCTGCTCTCAAATGAGTCTTCCCTTTCCTTACCACAACCTCAAAATCATATTCCATTAGCAAGAGAAACCATCTTACTAATCTTCCTGTATTGCATGGCTTGTTTACGAGGTATAGCAATGCCTGATGATCAGTAAAAAATTTAAACTTATTTGCAAGCAAATAATGTCTAAACTTTTTAACCGCATACACCATGCCTAGTCCTTCTCTCTCCGTAGTGGTATAATTTCGTTCAGCTGCATTCAATTGTCTACTAGCATAGGCAATTGGGAGATCCATATTACCTTCACCGGTAGGCTGCGCGAGTACATACCCAATAGCATAATTGGATGCATCAACATGAACATGGAAAGGCTTATTCCAATCTGGTGTGGTCAAGATCGGTGCTGAACATAATCGCCGTTTAAGCTCATTGAAGGAATTCTCACATTCATCAGTCCACTCAAAGTTAGTCAGAAGTCCATACATGGGCTTTGCAATGACAGCATACATGTGAATGAACCGGCGGTAGTAACCACAATGTCCCATGAAGGCCTGTACTTCCTTGACGTTCTTTGGCCTAGGTAACTCGGCTATGGCTCTTACTTTCTCTTCATCGGTGGATATGCCATTCTTTGACACTATGTGTCCTAAAATCTTACCTTGCCTGACCATGAAAACGCACTTTTCTGGGTTTAGGCAGACTTGATATTCTCTACATTTGTCAAAGATTTGTCTCAGTTCAGGAATATGGGTTTGTCTGATGTTGGAATGAGCACAAAGATCATCAACATAGACTTCTAAGTTCTTCCTCAGGAACTCCTTAAATACATGGCACATCAGCCTCTGGAAGGTTGCTGGTGCATTGGTAAGCCCAAATGGCATTACCCGAAAGGCAAATATGCCCCATTCTGTGGCAAAAGTTGTCTTATGTTGATCCTCTGGAGCTATGGCTACTTGATTGTAGCCCGAAAATCCATCAAGGAAGCTGTACACTTCCTTGTCTGCTACTCTTTCTAAGAGATGTTCTGTGATGGGAAGCGGATAATTATCTCGAATTGTGGCTGCATTAACCTTCTTTAAGTTAATGCACACATGCAGCTTTCCATTTTTCTTGGGCACCACTACGATGGGGGATACCCACTCAGTGTGCTCAATTTCATAGATGAATCCAGCTTCAACCAGTCTATCTATCTCTTCCTTGATCTTGGCCGCATAGTTGTCATTGTATGTGTATGGCTTTTGCTTAGAGGGCCTAGCATCTGAGGTCATGGGGATAGTGTGTGAGCATATGTCTGGATCAACACCCTTCAAATCCTTGTAACTCCAAGCGAACACGTCTTTGTATTCTCTTAGCAATGCTATTAGCTCTTGTTCTTCCTCTTTTGTCAGGTCATGGCCTATGTACGTGCATCTCTCTTCTCCTTCTTCCATGGCTACCACAATTTTCTTTGTGGTTTCTTTGTTATCATAGGCCTCTCCTGATTGTGCCTCTCGTTTAGGCATTCTGATCATGACTCTCCTGTCATCTATCTCATACTTCTTAAAACTTTTCGGGACCTCAAACAAAGATTCTTCCTCTTCTGGTGAGACTTCTCTCTTCTTTCTTTTCTTTCCTTCTTCCTTCGGGGTCACATGTGTGGCTAATCTTACATCATTTGTAAGCTCTCCGTGCCTTTGGGGTTGAAATTCTACTTCATAGAAATATTCTTCATCTGATGCAAAAGGTGGATCCATAATGATTGACTCTAGATCGGAGTCGCTCGCATCTTCAAATGCATCAGGGCTAGGTTCGCATTCTTCTAGAATTGCCTCTCCCATGATTGGCTCTATGGAGAAGACTGAAATGTCATAGCCATCTTCATCACATTGAGGTGTCCATTGTTCTTCATTGATGGCTACGTCCATTGTTGCTAAGATTTCTGCCCAGCCATGGGGTTCAAATTCTTCATCAGGAAATACTACAGGCGCATAGGCTGGGTCTTGAATTGATCTATGTGTTTCTTTTGCACCTATCTCTCTGGCTTCTTCTCTCTTCTCTTCTTCTACTGCTACTTTGCACATCCATAAGTGGGTGTCTTCATGCATCCATGGGGATCCTGATCCTATGGAATGCACAGATTCTGTATCATCTTTGGCTCTATGGATGGGATTCCATTGGATAGGAGGGACATCTCTATGAGAGTAATCTTTGAGATTCACTTTGGTCGTAACACCTAAGTGCTGCAGGTACAAGGAATTGGTTCCCCAATCCTGTACCACTTGCAACTGTCGCATAAAAGGTCGTCCCAAGATCATTTCATAGGCATGGTTCTTGCTAAAATCACATATGGCAAATGTATGCTCAAACTCGACACCACAGGTGGTGAGAGTTATTCCTTCTAGCAATCCTAAGGGTCTCTCTATGTGACCATCGGCCATTTGTAATTTCATCCTCGTGGGCCTGAGTGCTGGCTTGCCCCAACGCTTCCATAGGGAAGTGGTGGCAATTGCAACTCCTGCACCTGAGTCCAAAATTGCCTTGGTGGTGTACCCCTGGTAGGTAATGGGAAGATAGGTGTTCCCTTCTTCACCTTCACACATGTCTCCTATCTTATCCAAGGGTATCTCTGGCACTGTTCTCTGGGATCCTACCTGGGAACGAGGTTTTTCTATCTCTGGTACTTGTTTGGCTACATGTTTCCATAGCTCTGGCCTTACTTTGAGTAGCTCTTCTAAGGTGAGGTTGCACTGTACTTTAGTGTTTTTCACTACCTCTGTGTTCCTAGGTATGATCGAGTCTTCGTTTCTCACCATGACCGTGGGTGCTCTCATACAAGTAGACTTAGCTTCCCATGGGCCTGTGAAGTGGGGTAATTCTTGTAAAGAATTAGACTCAAAGTCTAGTCTTTCCTGAGAGTGGGTGCTCTCCTGCTCCTCATAAATGGATGGGATGTCTTGTGGGAATTGGTCGTGTGCATCATCCACAAGTTCAATGGGAGGAGGGACTTCACTTTCCTTAGCCCATTTGTCTTCTTGAATCTCTCGTAGGAACTCCGGTGTGAACCGATTCATAAAAGATGATGTGTCTGGCTCCGTAGAGTTAGGCACATAGGCTTCCGGCACATAGGCTTCCTGAGCAGGAATGCTTACTCTTTCACTTGCCTTGTCCTTATGTTGAGAGGCTGGTTCCTTTTCTGATTGTGCAATTAGTTTCTCTATTCTTTCTAACAGTCCATCAAAGTGCAACTGTGTCTTCGCCGAACTAGAGATGTTAAATAGGCGACTGGCTTCAAACATGGTCTGAGCCAATTCCACCATCTTCGTGCAAATTTTGGTTTGTTTTAACTCTAGTTCTGCTCTAGGGTAACATTTTTCATGATCGGTTACGGTTGGCCCTTCTTGAATTCTGGCCTGATATGCTTTAAGCATCATATTAAGGTCCTCGGGAGTGGGATCTGCTAGGACTGATCCTACTCTTGGGGGTGGTGGGTTTAGGTGAGGCGGGTTGGAAGGTGGCGGTTCGGATGGAGTTGGGAATGGTGGAGGTGACGGAGGTGGGGCAGTGTGAGAGGGAGTTTGAGATGTGAGTTCAGTTATCCTGGCCTTTGTTTCTCTGAGGCTTTCCTCGAGTTCACTCATCTTTTTTGCCCACTGCCTTTTCATTCTTTCACGACTATCTCTCCAAGCTCTAGTTCTTTTCTTTGTCATGCTCTCTGTTTCACTAACATCTGGGCTCTTTTCCTGGCCTACCCCTTGGTTTTGCTGCACTGCTTGAGCTCTAGTGACTACCTGTACGGGTGCAGTGGAAGTGACACTTCCTGTGGAATCTACCACTAACCCAATAACGTTAATAGGAGTGATTTTTGGCATATTATTAGGATTCTTCGGGCAGTCTCGTAAGAGATGCTCCTTTCCACACTCTTGGCAAAAGCCCTGGATCGTTACTGATTGGGCTTGGGTAGGTGCGGGCATGGGGCAGTCACGAATGAGGTGATCTCCCTGACATCTGTAGCATGGTCCTCTAGGGAATGGGGGTCTTACTTGTCTAGGTTGAGGTCTAGGGTAGGGGTTTGCATACATGACGTTTGTGTAATCTGACTCCCAACTAGGTTCATTTGGCTCATCACTATAATAGGGCTCCCCATGTTCAGGAGACTGCATGTAGTAGGCCTGGGGGCTATCAACATGTGTAGAATCGAAACTATGGTCACTCGGGTCACTTTCAGAAAGCAATTGGGTTACCGGGACTATAGCTCTATTCAAATTTTCTTATGTCGCTGCATACTTTATCAGAATTACATTAGCTGGGGCAGATGGTTGTTGTGCTAGCACTGGCTGGGGTCTCAGTTGGGCCTGATATTGCGGTTGGTAATTTTGCTGAGGCCTAGTATACTGTTGTGGTGGATAATGATTCTGGTATCTTCCCTACTGAGGGTATGGCTGAGGGTAGGTTTGCCTAACTGCTTGCTTGTTGTATGGGCAGTCTTGTGCTGTGTGATTTGTGTATCTCCGTTCTATGGTGCAGTATTGGCTACTAGGATTTACTTGGGGTTGAGCCATAATGGGACATACATTCGCCATGTGGTCGCCACCAGAAGTATAGCATCTTCATCTGTCCTATCTGGGTGACTTGTGACTACATATATTGTCCCTTCCTTGTCTAAGTACGCTCCGTTTTCGAACTTGACAGCTGGGCGCTCTAGTCCAATAGATTGGTCAGGGTTTTTAATCTAGACCACGGATCTTCCTAGACCGTCCTCATAGATGCTAGCACCTAATCGGTTGGTCCTAAGGTATTCCAGCTGCGTCTTGCACGGGCCTTCTACCCTGTGCAAGTATGGCACTCCTGAACTTCCCGTAGGTCTGTCCATGCCTTGAGACATCTCTGATTCACTAGTCTCAGAGCTAGGGTAGTATGAGTGGTGGCTCAACTGCTGGGCCCAAGACCTAGCAGTGTGGTTGACACTAGCCTCTGAAGACCTAAGACTTTGTTTATCTTTCCCTACATGTCGCCCTGATCTAAGGTTCATAAGCCTAATTGAATAGCCCAATTTTGCCCAAGTACAACCTCGTTGCTGAGTTCTTTTGTATCAGTCACTTGATTCTTTTTTTGGTGGCTTACCGCGTTTATAATCTTGTCTGATATCACGTCGTCAGGTATACTTGAGTGTATTTCTGCACTGTACGTTGATCGTTCCTCGTTAGATTCTTTCCTTTAAGGTTATCGCATCACGAAGAGATTATGTTTAATCTTGAACTTGAGTGCATAGGTAGTCTTCAACTTGATTGATGCCTATCGCCGTCCTGGCCTACTCCTATCACTAGTCGTTCTTAGCCTAAGCTAGGAATTGACAAAGGGAGTTGAGAATATTCCGACCTTTCTTGTTGATCCCTTGCTTTATGATGCTCAAGAACCCGAGTCTCAAGCTTGCAAAGAAACCCTTGCTTCGTATGCTCTCAATTGCTCTCAATGGACCTGTAAAAGTCCCAAAATTAGCTCAAGACTTAAATTCAAAGACAGACAGGTCACTTTGATGCATGTAATTCACAGGTTAAATCCCCTTTGCCTTTATGGAAAACAATCCCAAGGACCATTCAGCTTTCCTACCCCGCGGGATGGTCAACTTCAAAATACCCTATCTAATTATCCGATTCTGGGACTACATTCCCGACTTCATCTGTCCTATCTGGGTGACTGGTGACTACATATATTGTCCCTTCCTTGTCTAAGTATGCTCCGTTTTCGAACTTGACAGCTGGGCGCTCTAGTCCAATAGATTGGTCAGGGTTTTTAATCTGGACCACGGATCTTCCTAGACCGTCCTCATAGATGCTAGCACCTAATCGGTTGGTCCTAAGGTATTCCAGCTGCGTCTTGCACGGGCCTTCTACCCTGTGCAAGTATGGCACTCCTGAACTTCCCGTAGATCTGTCCATGCCTTGAGACATCTCTGATTCACTAGTCTCAGAGCTAGGGTAGTATGAGTGGTGGCTCAACTGCTGGGCCCAAGACCTAGCAGTGTGGTTGACACTAGCCTCTGAAGACCTAAGACTTTGTCTATCTCTCCCTACATGTCGCCCTGATCTAAGGTTCATAAGCCTAATTGAATAGCCCAATTTTGCCCAAGTACAACCTCGTTGCTGAGTTCTTTTGTATCAGTCACTTGATTCTTTTTTTGGTGGATTACCGCGTTTATAATCTTGTCTGATATCACGTCGTCAGGTATACTTGAGTGTATTTCTGCACTGTACGTTGATCGTTCCTCGTTAGATTCTTTCCTTTAAGGTTATCGCATCACGAAGAGATTATGTTTAATCTTGAACTTGAGTGCATAGGTAGTCTTCAACTTGATTGATGCCTATCGCCGTCCTGGCCTACTCCTATCACTAGTCGTTCTTAGCCTAAGCTAGGAATTGACAAAGGGAGTTGAGAATATTCCGACCTTTGTTGTTGATCCCTTGCTTTATGATGCTCAAGAACCCGAGTCTCAAGCTTGCAAAGAAACCCTTGCTTCGTATGCTCTCAATTGCTCTCAATGGACCTGTAAAAGTCCCAAAATTAGCTCAAGACTTAAATTCAAATGACAGACAGGTCACTTTCATGCATGTAATTCACAGGCCAAATCCCCTTTGCCTTTATGGAAAACAATCCCAAGGACCCTTCAGCTTTCCTACCCCGGGGGATGGTCAACTTCAAAATACCCTATCTAATTATCCTAATATTAATTTTCACATAACCAATGGACGTTTTGGTTGTACTCCCCACGAGCTTTCCAACAAAACAAGAATCACAGCAAACGGATTTCGTATGAGAAAGTTATGCCAGTTCAGGGTTTTGGTGCTAAAACAGGGTTCAACAGGTTAACAGGTCACAAGATTTTTCTCAAAAATACATGTGTAGGGACCTCACAAATCACTAATTGCTAGACCAATATGCCCAAAAACTATCCCCAAGGCTTAGAATAAAAACCCTAATTTTTTGGCCTAAAAGCCTGTCAATCGCGATCGACAGGTCATTCAATCGCGATTGACAGAGGTGTCCGTCGGGGCCTGTCGGTCGCGATCGACACGTCAGTCGCGATTGACAGTGTCAATCGCGATCGATAGAGTCGGTCGTGAGTTTTGTCAATCGCGATTGATGGTGTCAATCGCGATTGATGGTGTCAATCGCGATCGACACTTTTTCCGGGTTTTTCGCCGTGATTTCAGTCAATAGGGGATGTGTCTGTCGCGATGGACACGTGGCTACGCGTAAAAGTCAATCAATCGTGGAAATTCTGTCGGTCGCGATCGACGGTGTCAATCGCGATTGACAGGGTCTGTCGGTCGTGATTGACAGGGTTTGTCGGTCGCGATTGACAGGGTCCTACGTGGCAGTCAGTCGGTCGTGGGGTCTGTCGGTCGCGATCGACAGGTCTGTCGATCGCGGCTGACAGGGTCTGTCGATCGTGGCTGTCGATAGCGATCGACGGTGTCAGTCGCGATTGACAGAGAAACACGGAATTTTTCAATTTTGTTTAGTGATTTGGAATGTGCTCTTTGTGCTTGTCCTAGTGGTGCACTTAGTTTTACCAATAGATGAAATTTTCTGTCAATCACGATCGACAGAGGCTGGCGACTGCGAGATAGTTTCTGAGTTTTCCGTACCTGCGCAACGTGCTGGAGGGGATGATGCTGCTGGAACCTGCGAGAAACTCAACAAACATGCCAAAACAACGCACACAATATCGCTTTCTCGCTCTCTCTCACAAGTGGAATGAGGGAAATGAAGGTGGAGAAGGTGATATAATCAAAACTGAAATATTTTCGCGATGATGGAGATGGAGGTGGGAGATGGTGAGGATGATGATGGTGATGATGGTGGTGAGGTAAGGAAGAGAAAAACAAGAAGAGTAAAGAAATTACCTACGACGCCAACGTCTCAAATCTACGTATTACCATCACACGCTCGTCCTCAAAGCTCGATCCCCGGCAACGGTGTAAAAATTTGGTGTAGCTCAGTGATGAGTAGCACCTCCTTTAATGTCAATCTGGGAAGACGTGAGGATGGTATGAAGACCTCGAGCAAGTGGAGGCACAAGTGCGTGAGTGAGAAGCACACAATCATGCACACACATACACACACACGCGCACATACGGCAAGACAAAGAGTGAGAAGCAATGGAGTTCTTAGATTACTTTCAGGAAGCTCTTACAAGTTCATTCAATTACAAGCTAACCTCAAAAATGAGCTCTCTAGCTCCTTTTATAGTTTTTGACTAGCTTTGGCCCTGTCCAGACCTAGTGTCCGGCCTAGTTAAAAATTAGGTTCTAGGGCTCTTTTGAGGGCTCAAACGAGATCTAAAAATTATGAAAATTGATATGTAGGCACTTCTAAGGCTCCTCAAGCTCAAGGACTCCTTGGCTTGCACAAAATGGAGCTACAAAAATACGAAATGGTATTTACAATGGTTTTTAGTGATTAAAATCACTATTTGTGTAGGGATTTTCTCTGTTGATTTGTCGTACACATCTTTGAGCTCCCTACTTGCTCTTTCTTCTTGTGTGCTCCACTCCTTGATGTCTGAAAAATTTAGATGGCCTACTTGCCAGATCGTCGTTGACTGCTCTGTCTGCTTGTACTTTCTCTTCTCTCTGACTCCCTTCTTAAGCTTCCTTGCCTAGTGAGTCCTTCAGTTTCAACAATGATGAAAGCTATTTTCGGTACGTCTTGTTCTGCCATTCGCACCTGGTTATAACCACTGTATCCGTCCAAAAAAGAGTACATCTCATGGCCAACCACTCTGTCTAGCATTGTGTCGAGAAAGGGAAGAGGAAATGGATCAGGTACCGTGGTCGCATTCAGTTTTTGGTAATCCACACAAATACGCAGCTGTTTATTTTTTTCCAGAACAATTAGGATCGGAGATATCCATTCACCGTGCTCGATTGGTACAATGAATCCCACCTTCAATAATCGATCAAGTTCTGGTTTGACCTGTGCTGCATAATTGGGGTTCATTCGGTAACTGGATTGTTTAATTGGCTTCGCCTCTGGTTTGAGCACTACCCGATGTTGATAAATCTGCAGATCAAGACCTTTCATATCGTGATAGTCTCAAGCAAAAACATCGGAAAACTCACGCAAGAGTCGGATCAAATCTTCTTGGAATGCCTCAGACAATCCTGCCTTAATCTTAACAGGTCGTGGGTTAGCCTCATCGCCCAAATTATATGTTACTAACTGGTCTTCCGGGACATAAAATTGTCGAGGTTTTACCAGATCGTCTGCTGACTGTAAAAGTTGATGTAGGGTGGCTCCATCCATAGCAACACTATCATCTGCATCCGCCTCTCTGGTCACTGGAACAACCGTACACGCTACCAGACTCCACATGTCCGCTACTGATTGAAGATGGACAATACCTAAGGAGATCAAATCTTTATTGTTCTTCAGAAACACCTCTTCCTCATCGTCAGATAAGCCATCCAACATGTGGACCGGCTCCGCTACATATGGTCTGGCATGAAGCTCGCAGGGCTGGATGGCATCCAGTTTAACAAAATATTTACGGTGATTATCTTTGAAAGTTAATTCCTGCGCTGACCAATCTTGTACAACTTTGGCTTGTTTCAACCATGGTCGACCGAAAAGGAGATTGTAGTCGAGGCTAGATTCTGGTAGTTCTAAGACTACAAAAGTCATTTTGAACGTGGTACCTTGCAGAGTAATCGGGATATTCCGTACTAATCCCACCGGATGGACACGGGATTGGTCTGCCATTCTTACAAAAAATTGGATGGGCTCGATTTGGGTCCACCCCAATTTCTTGCAGAGAGCTGCAGTTGCTATATTCACACCCGAACCGCCATCAATTAGCACTTGAGTAATCTTTTGATTTTTATGCCATACCATGATCAATGGGATTGAATGGTCCAGCGTAGAATCAGTTTTCGGTTGTATTGTTGCAGTCGCCGGAGTATCGGGAGATCCAGGACTGACCTGTTGTGTGAAATTGCTGCCTAACTCCTGGCACCAATGCGAGCAACTGTCCAAACGGGAGTGTAATTGAAGCCTTAGATAGAATCTCCCATACCTGATCTGTTTGAATCGTACTCCTCACCGATTCGGAGGATGATTCTACTGTTACTGGGTTAAGATTTTGTTCATTCGCTCTCACCTTTGGCAAGGGAACCTGTGTCACCGAAATTGGATCGGGGAACATAGTTGGCTCTTTAGCGGTCCATTGACTAGCCTTTGTATACATTCATTGCTGCTCACGGATACCAGATTCGAACACCTCAGCTGCTTGTTGCAACTGCTTACGCGATCTTGTCTGGACCACTGCTGCTTGTGATTCCACGGGTGAGATATAGACCATGTTGGTCATCGGGTTTTGACATTCCTTCTTCCTTTTGTCGTATTCTGCTACATCCTTGCAAAATCTCCAGATGTGGCCAATCTCACCACAAAAATGATATCGAGGTGGTGGTAGAGAAGCACTCTCCGCTGAGGTACCCGCCTGCCATTGAGTTGCATTGAAATTGGTATTCCGCTGACCCCGGTAATTTCTGTATCCTTGTGATTGATTGTTTCGCATCTGTGGTGGCACGTAATGGGTTGTGGGCTGCCCGGGTTCCTGGATAATGGCATTTACAGCTACTCGTCCCTGCACCTTGGCATTATATGCACAATTTTTTGTTGAGTGTCCGGTTGTGTTGCAGATGGTGCAATACATCTGATTAAGGGCACATGTAGCACTGGTGTGCCCTGGATTTTTGCACCTGGTACAATACATCTGTTTAGCCGGATCATCTATAACGTCCGATAAATTAGCATGTGCCGGAGGCAATTATCTTAAATGAGTTCTAAACAATGTGGCATATTCCTGAACAGTCTGGTGCGGCTTCTGTCGGTTGTTCTGCAAATAGTCAAAGATTTCGGCTAGATTCTTCTTCAACCGAAACCTTTGTAAAAATGCATTCCTTACCGCATCATAGTTAACGAAATGGTTGATATCATACTTCGTTAACCACCTCGCTGCTTCATTGACTAATGTTGCCTGAAATACGATGGCCTTGTACGCCGGATCGGGTGGATGGTTCACCACTGCATAGCTTATCTCAAAGGTTTGCACATGTGCATCAGGGTCATCACCTGGAAATCCACCGAACTTTGTGTAGGTTACCCCTATTGGAACCGGTCTAAGCGGGATGATTGGAGGTGGCTGTTGTTGTTGTTGCTGTTGTTGCTGCTGTTGACCACTCATTGTGCTATTAGTGGTACCGTTGCTATCTCCTGAGTTTTGAGGGGGTGTCTCTTGTCCTTCAGAATCTGTATTATCTGACTGCTCACCTTCCTTCTCGAAAATAGGGTTCAGTCTTTTATGTATTTCCAAATCAAATAGCCTATCCTCTGCTTTAGTATCAAGTTAGGCAAATTTGCCCCGAACAGCGGTGTACGCAATAAAGATCCACCAGGGAGTATTGCACTGTCACCGGAAAACTGTAAATTCCCACCAACTGGTATCGAACTTTCACCGGAACTTGTCGAACTTTCACCGAAACAGGGTATACTTCCTCCGGTAACGATCTCTCTGGGTAAGACAACTCTATCCTCGGAAAGGTTCAAATTCTGACCAAATGGTATCGCATCAATTGTGCACTGCATCCCTGTACACTCAGAAGTTACTGCACCTTCTTCAGAATGTACGGGAATTACACCGGAATCTCATCATTTATCACCAAACTGGTACCGGAATCTCTACTAACTGGTTCCGATCCTTCGACAACTGGGCTTAACGGGCCTACTCTTCTGCCACCTAGGGGTGTCCCTAACAAATTTCGTACTGTCCAGGGATGCTGGTCTCTCCTGTACTTCGGATACGACTCACCGTACCGAGTAACCAGCATATATCACCTCTACACCACTTGCCTTACGTACTACTCCACCTTACTGATTATTCTCAATCCATTGCCATCTTCCCATAGACGGCGCCAGTGTTAAAAGTGCGTTCTTCATCACAGACACTTTTAAGCTCTTTTCGGGTTCTTGGGGATGGTAGGTGTTAGAAGATGTATTTTTTGAAAGCCTTTTTTGAAGAAAAATAATTGTAAAATGACAAAAACTTGTAAAAATATTTATGTAACTGTTGTAAAAATAAGGAAGAGTCTTCCTTATGTAGGATAGAATCTTATGTAATTTTTCTAGAATTTTTGAAAACTCCTAGATAGCATATTTTTAGAATAATAGAGGAAAGGACCAAAATTCAAGTGTGAAAAGGGACACTTGAAAATGTATATAAGATAATTTCCTCTATTATGAGGGGGTTGGTTAATCATTTGTTTACATGCTATCCAAGTGAATAGAGAAGGAGTTTTCTGTTGAAAATCGTGTTTTCTCCTCTTTGTGTGGTTTCTTTGATTTGTGAGTCTAATTCTTGTGTATCTATGGAGATTTGTGATCTTCTATTGTGTAATTTTGTTGAATGTGTATGAAGAGAGCTGAATACTGATGTGTTGAGTGATAAGTTGATGAAGAAAGGTGCTGGAGATGAAAATCGTCTGTTTTCACAGAATCGCGATTGTCTCGTCTATATGGTGTAGGTGATATTTTTGAGTTTTGACTTCATAATTGTGTTTTGCTGATAAAATAGCATGTATTAGACACCAAGATTGTGGAAAATGGTGGAGATTTGCTCAAGATAATCCAAACCCTAGAAGTTCCTCTTCATTTTCACCATTCTCAGAAATCCAGCCATTATTCTCTTATTTCTTGGATTCTATCATCTTGAAGGGGCTGTGGTCTCATGAATACTTCCAGGATTGACAGAATAAAGATGTATTGTTGATTCTTTATGCTAAATGATTGGAGAGGACAACTCCAAAGATCAATAACAAACATTTTTTGGTGCCGTTGCCGGGGAGTATTTCAAAAGCTTCATTGAAGTTGGACCTTGCTGGATCTTGTATTGATGATGGTAACAAACACATAGAAAAGGTAACACTCTTTAATCAAGAAATGTGAACATGAAAAGGTAGATGTCTTTGTTTGTCTTTTGGGAAAAGAAAGCAATAGATCATCTTTTAGAGTTGGAAGTGCTAAAATTTTTTGTAAATTGATAGTTGCTCATTTTATTTTTTGAAGTAAAAATGCAGGTGTGTGAAAAACTTGAATCAAGAAAGCTAAAGATGAGGTAACATGTGTCTATTCTTGCATTTTCAGAGTTCTTTTTGACCAAGTACTAGGCAATATTGTTGATCTTGGGAAGATAACATGGTTGCACTAAGGAAAAGTCAAGTAAAGTAGCTAGATGCAAGTAGAAAAGATTCATTTGTTAACCAAATCAAAGCATAAATCTTGAGAAACAAAGCTGATCTGCATTTTGAAAAGAAATGTGTGATTGAGTTTATCTTTGCAAAAATTGATACTTGCATTTCATAGCACATTTTCTTTGGAAAGTTTTTCTCATGAACTATTTTGATAGCTAAGCCATAAGAGATCATAACCAATCAAGGAACATAGGATCAGTAGATCACCAAACAAGAAACCCTAAGTGAAGTGTTTACCTTTATTTAGGGAAAAATACTAAAAAAAATCATAAAATTCATCAAAAACAATCAAACAAATTTCTTTTCTTCTTAGGAAGTTGGACTGAAGCCTTGTGGATAAGAGTAATAGGGACCAAGTAAAAGAAAAGCAAAAAATTTGTCAAAAAATTAGCAGATTTAAAAAACACGATTTTCTGTACAACATCGCGATTTTTTGATTAATGTTGTGTCTATGAGGTAAAATTGCAGGTGATTGTGGAATTGGGGTTGGTAAAGGGTATTGAAGGGGAACAAGAGAGAAGAATACTCAAATTTACATAAAATCAGAAGTATAGAAAAAACACGATTTTCTGCACAAAATCACGATTTTCTGAGTAAGGTTGTGATTTTGATGCAAAAGTACAGGAGTCTGGTGAATTTCAATGGGTAGAGGGTATTGAAAGAGAACAAGAGAAAAGAATATTCAAATTTGCACAAGATAAGATCTATAGAAAAAACACGACTTTCTGCACAAAATCGCAATTTTCTGTAAGGGAAATTTTCTGGAATTTCTAGCATATTTGGGTTTTTGGTAATTGCAAGAGATGTCATCAAGATTGGGTAAATAAAGTTGGACAAATGAAAAAGTGAAGGAAAGTGGAAATCACACAAAATCGCGATTCTGTAGTCACTATAAAAACCTGGAATTGAAAGAAAAATTCATTTGAGTGAGTGAGAGAGAGAGAGAGAGAGCAAGGAAAAAATCGCGATCTTCTGCAAATTCAGGTCTTGAAGAGTTTTTGAGTCAAGCAAGCAAGGTAAGTGGTTTCTATATCATTTCAATTACATGCCTTTAAATTTTCATGATCATTAAGCACAGAAAAGTAGGAAATAATCAAAATCACGAAATCGTGATTTTCTGAGTTTTTAATTTTCAGTAAGAAAACATTATTTTTTAGTTAAGTTTTTTCATTGCATGTTAAAAACTTGATAGGGCGATTCTATTAGAAGAAGGAAAAATTTGAAAATCAATACTTTAAAAACTTCAAAAAAGTGTTCAGAATCGCGATTCTATAGTCAAACACAAAATCGCGATTCTCTGAACTAAGGACAACATCGCGATTCCCAGAACACAATTTTCATAAGAAAATTGTGTTATTTACGATTGTGAGCAATCACGATTGTCTGGGAACAGAATCGTGAAAAACACGATTTTGAGCACAAAATCGTGAAAAACGCGATTTTGAGCACAAAATCGTGAAAAACGCGATTTTGAGCACAAAATCCTAAAAAACACGATTTTGAGCACAAAATCGTGAAAAACAGGATTTTGGACACAAAATCGTGAAAAACACGATTTTGAGTAGAAAATCGTGAAAAACACGATTATAGTCATAAAATCGTGAAAAAACACTAGCTTAGTTAGAGAATCGCGAAAAACACGATTTTGAGCATAAAATCGTGAAAAACACGATTTTGAGCACAAAATCGTGCAAAACACGATTTTTGAGCACAGAATCGTGAAAAACACGATTTTGAGCACAAAATCGTGCAAAACACGATTTTTGAGCACAGAATCGTGAAAAACACTAATTTGAACACAAAATCATGAAAAACACGATTTTGAGTTGAAAATCGTGAAAAACACGATTCTGACCACAGAATCGTGAAAATTAGGTGAATGATCCTTAGGTCTGGGAACAAACTAAATTCACATACTAAGCAAGACCTAGGTAGGAAGGAGATAGAGTCAGTAGTAGGGGAAGTACAAAAAAGAAATTTAGGGCAAGGAAACAACATGGAAAATTTAAATGAAACAAATGAGCCCATTGAAACTGGGGATTATAGAAATATCCTCAAATACATGTATACAAATAGGTTTGGCACCTATGTATATCAGGATGGAATGCATAAGTTTCTCATTAGATTGAGAAACTTGGAAGTTCCCCTAAACATAACACCAGTAGCTCAGCTCAAAGATGGTAGGTATGAGGATAGGCAAGGGTGTGTGTACATCTTCTCCCAAGACCCAGAAAATTCAAATGACTTAGGGCAATGTGCTGACAAAGGACCTTGGGAACATAACATGGGACAACCAGATTTACCTAGACCACATGAAAACTACACTAGTACTGAGCAACAACAAGGGAGGAGGACACATGCTTCCCCAAATCCCTTTTGATACACAATTTTAAAACATAGCACAACCACTCTGATACACAATTTTAAACAACAAAAAGATGAAGATGTCAGAGAGGCAGCCAGGAGATTTAAGCAATACATTGACAGATGTCCTAGAGAAGAAGTACCTTCCATGGCTAGACAAGTATCCCTATTCATAGAAGGGTTAAGAAGTGCTCAATTAAGAACCCTAGTGTACTACAGGAGATGCCCTGACGTAGGAGCTTGTGTAAAAGAAGCGATAGATTTGGAAGATAATAGAGGCCAAGATCTGTTAGCATTTGATCAACCCAGATCAAATGAAGATAAAATTCCTCCAACAGAAGAATTGGCTCAGGCCATTGCTAAAGCCCTAGAGATAAGCACTAAAACCAATTTGATAAACTCCAGGATAAACACAAATAAAAAATGCTACAATTGTGGAGAAAGTCATCTGGTACAACACTGCCCATATCAAAAACCTCCACATTTGCAAGATAGAAAAACACTCAAATATTGTACACTAGAGAGGAAATGGACAAATCATACCAGGGAGGAATGCTTCTATAATAAACAACCCATAAAGGAGAGAGACTATGGGAGCCAAAGAGAATCAATGTATATTGAGCAACCAAGACCTGTGCTTGGGCAACAACCTCCTATACCAACAAATGTGGTACCAATCAAATACACACCAATAGAGGAGGGAAACTCAAGAACAAAGTCACCATACAAGGAAGATTATCAATGGAGAAGGATATAAAAAAGAATGGGAAGGTTATGAATCAAGAGAACCAGAATTACAAGCCCTAGACTTGGGTAATGGAAGATTTGAGATGGACACTGCCACTTTCATGTATATAACCAATAATTATATGTCCAATCAAAAACCTCAATTCAAAGGGGGACCAAAGATAACTTGTTATAGGTGTGGGGGAGATCATTTCATTAGAGACTGTCCACAACCTCCTACATTAAGAATAGAAGGAGCATATTGCAAGGATTGTGGCAGGGAGCATTTGATAAAGGATTGCCCAAAAAATCCTCAAAAACAACAAAACACACCTAATAACATACCACTAAAAGCAGTCAGTATCATGGAACAGGAAGAATTGAGTGACATTGACCAAGTAAATGTAAATGCTATAACAAGGTCACAAACAAAACAACAAAGAACAACTAAGGAACAAAATGAAGGTTCAATCTCAAAGGTAAAGAAAAATAGACAAAAAGGGAAATGGGAGAGGAAACAAAAAATGAGTAAAAATATTGAAGAAGAAAACAGGGAACAATCAAACAGTACTTCTCCTCAAAAGACACAAACCCAGTTGGAAATAGGAAATTCACAAAGTCTAGATACTCTGATAAAAGCATACAAAGGAAGAATTCAAGAGGGACCAAGCCCTGCTGATCATACAATGGCTTATCCCATGCCAGACTTAGAACATGAAAGAATGCAGAAGTGTAAACAGATCATACGGGAAGTACAACTCAAAATGGGGAAAGAAGACAATTCTCAAAAAATAGTTGAGGAATCTGAGACAACAAAAACAAGAGGAAATAGTATCAAGGAAGAAAACCCACAAGTAACACTCCAGGTGAATATAGATAAACGATGCACAATTTTGTATCATACCACATGGGAAGATTTAATGAAACAAAATCCTTACCTACAGAATCAAGTGAAAAAATGGGAGACAATACCAGAAAATCTTCACCCACAACTACAGGAAATGGAGGAGTTGTGGTATATTCCCATTGATAAGATAGGAGGATATTGTGAGGGAGAAGAGGGAAACTCAACTTTAAAAATGCAATTTGGTAAAAACCAGGCCAAAGCTATTTTGGATAGTGGATCAGGAATGGCCATCATGACTAAACAAACTTGGGAGAAATGGGGAAAAAATGAATTATTACCCACAAAAATGAGATTGCAACTTGCAGATGGACACATAGAAAAACCCCTAGGAATATGGGAAAAAGTGATTGTGGACATATGTGGATAGAGATAGAACATACCTTTGCTATAGTTGAATTCCCACAATCCACTTCATATGAAATTATCCTAGGAAGACCATTCATGAGACAAATGCAAATTGTGCAAGATTGGGGTAATGATTGCTTATACCTGCAGAGCAAAGGAAGAATAACCAAAGTAAATCTAAGAAATGGGCACTACTGTGACATATCTCCTCAAGAATGGTATAAAATTCATCAGAATCAAGAGTTGAGTGAGGAATCAGAAATAGAAGATCAGGATGAGACTGAATCATTAGTATGGAAGTGCAATATGATAAGAAATCTGATCAGTAGGAAAAGGAGACTAAGAAGAGAGGATTGGGTGGAAGGAAGGAAGTTACAAGATGAAAATTATGTACCACAAGAATTCAAGGATGAGGAATTTGAGCCCTATGGGTGGAATCAAATCTTGGCTACCATGGATCTAGCCAGTGATGAATATGTAGGAGTGGAATTTCAAAATGAAGAAGGATATGATGTTTTTCACATTGGAATACAAATGATAAAGGTGTCCAGAACAGAAGAGGACATAGAAGAAGAAATGATATTAGAAAAAGGGAAGACACAATTTTTGGAGGAAGTAAGAGCTGAAGATGCTATTAAGGATAAAATCTCAGGCAAGTACAAGAAAAATAAACACAAGGAAATAGAAGAAAATAAGGAGAATGAGAAAAAGACAAGGGATTGTACACAAATTTGCTGACATAGCAAAACCCTTATATGCCCTAATTACAAAGTTTGAGTGGACTAAGGAGTGTGACCAAGCCTTTAAAACTCTAAAAACTTGTTTGGTAACAGCCCCAATTCTGAAAACACCTTAATGGGATAAAATTTTTCATGTCCATGTGGATGCTTCAAATTATGCTTTGGGATGTGTGTTAGCACAACCAATAGAAGGAAGCAAGTTAGATTTTCTAGTGGCCTATGCTAGTAGACAATTGAATCTAGCAGAGAAAAATTACACAACCACTGAAAGAGAGGGATTGGGCATGGTATTTGCTGTAAAAAAACAAACATTACCTTTTGGCCAACAAGTTTAAGTTCTTTGTAGACCATCAAGCTTTGTTATATTTGGTAAATAAACCTTGTCACACACGGAGAATAGTCAGATGGTTTCTTTTGCTAATGGAATTTGAGTTTGAAGTGGTGGTCAAACAAGGGAAAACACACTTGAGAGCAGATCATTTATCTCGAATTCAGTCTAAAGAACCCAGTTCACCTTTAGATGACAATCTGCCAGACACCTATCTGTTTAAGGTAGAGAGTGTTCCTGAGTGGGCCATGACTTTAGTACCATTGTTAACCATGGGACCTTGTAGAACAGTTGGGAACAATGCACACTTAGTGTTACAAAGGAGGAACTTTATGTTACTAGCTGGGCATTTGTACCATCTCAACCACACAGGCATATTGGAATATTGCACTCCTGAGGAAGAGCAACAAGAAAATCTGAGGAGAGCTCAGCTTTGGAACCCTTGCACTCATGCTTCTAGGGTAGTCACCCTAAGTAATCTCAATAGGATGGGGGTATGTTGAAGCTTAAGGTCAAGGACAAAGCATGGAAGCGCATCAAGGAAGTGGACACACAAGAAGAAGGAGCAAGTAGGGAGCTCCAAGAAGCACATGTCAAATTTTCAAAAGAAATCCCTACAAAAATAGTGATTTTTATCACTAAAAACCATTGTAAATACCATTTTTCATTTTTGTAACTCCATTTTGTTCAAGCCGAGGAGTCCTCGAGCTTGAGGAGTATTAGATCTACCATCCTACCAATTTTCATGATTTTTAGACTCCGTTTGAGCCCCCAAATAAGCCCTGGAACCTATTTTTTAACTAGGCCGGACACTAGGTCTGGACAGGGCCAAAACCACTCAAAAACTATAAAAAGGGCTGGAGAGCTCATTTTTGAGGTTGGCTTGTTGTAGATTTCAGTTTTGTAAGAGAGCTCTTTGGTAATCGAAGCTTTCCATTGTTCCACTCTTTGCTCTTACCTTGTGCGCGTGTGTGTGTATGTGTGTGCATGCTTGTGTGCTTTCACTCACGCACTTGTGCCATCACTTGCTCGCGGTCTTCATACCGGTCCTCACGTCTCCACGGATTGACATTTATGAGGTGTATCTCCTCACGTTGGTACTCACCATTGTGCTAGAGTGACACCAAATTTTGGCGCCGTTGCCGGGGAGAGAGCTTGGAGGACGAGCGTGTGACGGTAAGACGTGGAGTAGCGACGTTGGAAGGTGAAAAATCGCCATTTTTCAGTTGAGTTTCTGAGTTTTTCTCCTTCTTCATCTTCATCATCATCACCATCTCCTTCCCTCTTCATATTCTCTGATTTTTTCCATTTTCGCCACTACATTCACTCGTTTCTTACTCGTGGCTGTGAGAAACAAGCTTAGGAGGAGCTGAGAACCAAAAGCGCTGAAGAAAATCACTTGGAAAACCTCTCAAAACTCCAAAAATTCAATTCAGTATCGCGCGGACTGAAGCGACCTGCGCCTGGTATCGCGAGCATCATATTGTGATTTTGGAGGGTGACTTTGCATCCACAGGCTGATAGGAGGGACAAGGAGGACACAAGGTACACAAACCTGCAAAAATTTTTGAATTTGGGTGTGAAAATCTCCAAGTATCGTGTCCGGTTGAGATTTGGTATCGCGATACCAGAACTCCCGTGTATCGCGATACTTGTCGAGATATCGCATCGTGCCTGCCCACTTGAGGTATCGCGATACCATTCTGGTATCGTATCGTCAAGTGTTGGTGTCGCGATCGCGGTCGCCCCGGTGGTATCGTATCGTGCCATCCTTGGTATCGTATCGTTGATTGTGCAGTATCGTATCGTCGGGTACTTATTTTGGTAACGCGATACCATTCTGGTATCGTGCCCTGAAGTTGGTATCGCGATCTTACCTTACCTAGCAGTATCGTATCGCCCACTTTCCCAAGGGTATCGCGATACCACTCTGAGGTCGTATCGCCCTGGTCCTCTCGTATCGTATCGTCGAAGTTTTAGTATCGTATCGCCTACTTCCCAAGGTAGTATCGCGACACTTGAAATAGTATCGTATCGCCAAGACTAGTGGTATCGTATCGTTTCCTTACCAGGAAGTGTATCGCGATACCATTTTTGGTGTCGTATCGTGGCAAACCCTGGGTATCGTATCGTGATGTTGGTATCGCGATTTCAGTAATCCCGTTGGTATCGTGTCGTCTAAAGTGGTATCGTGTAAGAAAGAGGTATCGTATCGTGGGGAATCTGGTATCGTCTCGTCTGTTCTGAGCTCCCAGAGTGATCCTGTTTCCCTGTTTTAACCCCCAAAACCCTGAACTGGCATAACTTTCTCATACGAAATCCGTTCGGAGTGATCTTGGGTTTGTTGGAAAGCTCGTGAGAAGTACAACAAAAACATCGACTGGTTATGTTAATATTAATACCAGGATTATTAGAGAGGGTATTTTGAAGTTGACCCTCAGGGAAACTAGAAAATCAAGGTGTTCCAAAGGATTTTGAGCAATATAAGAGAACTTTGGGACTAGAAGCCAAGGCTTATGAACCTGAGATCTGGCAGACACTTAGGCAAGGATAGACAAAGCATTAGATCATCTGAGGCTAGTGTCAACCATACAGCCAAGTCTTGGGCTCAACAGCTTAGTGGTTATCCTTACACACGAAGTTCAGAAACCAGTGACTCTGAAATGTCTTTTGGCATGGAAAGACCCACACGCAGCTCAGGCCTTGCCTATTTACAGACACCAGAAGGTCCCTATAAGACCCAATTGGAGTATATCAGGACCAATCAATTAGGTGCCCGCATCTATGAGGATGGTCTAAGACGATCAGTGGTTCAACTTAAAAATCCTGACCAACTCTTTGGACTTGAACACCCAGTGGTCAAGTTCGAAGAGGGTGCTTACATTGATAAGGAAGGAACCATGTATGTGGTTACCAACTTACCAGATAGGACCGATGAGTTTGGAAATATCATGCCTGAGAATGAGATAGGAGACCTAGAGCAAGGAGACCTAGGAGGAGAACCCAAGACCCCTAGAGGCAAGTCAGTCTTAACCAGAGTGCTCACCCCAGAATGGATTCCTCAAGATAATAAAAGCATAGAACTATTCGTGAATAGAGAAACGGAGGAAGCCTTTTGGAGATTTAGGCCGGATCAACCCAGCCCAGTAGTCACCATCTATGAATTCAAGGACCCAGAGACACCAGGGAAAGCTGTCTATCTAGATCACACATCTCAGAAATTATTCTTGGTATCAGATCATGACAGACATGCTTACACTTGGCAAGGTGAATCAATTTTTCCTCCACCAAGATCTAATGTTTCCCAGGGCCTCCAAGGAGCCGGATCATCTAAGGCTCATGAAACCCAGAGAGAAAGAACTAGAGAGAGACCGGAGGTAAGCTTTGCAGACACTGTAGGCAGAGACAGATCGGGATATGGAAAGGAAAGACTTGAAAGGGAGAGACATAGAGTTCATAGACATCAAAGAGATGATCATGATTTCCCATTGCCTAGACCACGAGAACACTCAAGAACCCTTAGACCCTCTCAAGTGGTTAAGACAATGAAGAACTACTTTGATGGGTTTGGAGATCCTTATGATCATGTGGCGGAGTTCAAACAAGTGCTAAGAGCTGAACAGGTTGAAGACTTATTCACCCAGTTCGAGGCATTTGGTTTGACTCTTAAGGGTACTGCCTTAGCTTGGTTTCAACCTCTAAACAGTCGCAACTATAGAGAGATAGGTCAGCTGCTAGAAGAATTCATTGTAGAATTTTCCAAGAGTGGTATCAGGCATAACACATCATCCTTGATCCACAGCTTCAAGCAGACACCCCAAGAAACAGTGCGACTCGCAGGAAGAAGATTTAGGCAGTACTTGGAAAGATGCCCTGTACCAGAATTACCCACATCAGCCAAACAGGTGGCACTGTTTTTAGATGGCCTATTGAGCACAAAACTAAGGTCATATGTATACTTGAAAGAGCCTAGATCCATAGAAGAGTGTATACGGATGTGCATTGATATAGAAGACAACTTAGGTGAGGAGTTAGGACTATCCAAACTCTATAAGGACTCTGATAGTTCTACAAGTCATACCTCTAGAGCCTCCACTGAGATAGATGAGATAGCTGAGCAAGTGGCCAAAAAGCTAGGAGTCCAAAATAGACAAATGCCAAGGGTCACCTCAGTGAAGCGATGTTATACGTGTGGAGGAGATCACATGGCTAATGTTTGTCCATTGATGATTCAACCCCAAGGAAACCCTAATGCTCTATATTGCACCATTGAGAGGAAATATACAAATCATACGACCCAAGATTGTCCCTATAATAGGCAGGCTGTTAAACAAAATTATCAGCAACCTTACCAACAGGGTAGGTATCAGAATCAGTACCAACAGCCATATTATAGGCCACAACAATATCAACCTCAATACCAGCAGCAATATCAGGCACCATATAGGCCACAACCTATCCTAGGAAACCAACCGCCAGCTCCTGCCAATGTGATCCCAGTTAAATATACGATGGCAGAGGAGAACCCTAATAGAGCATTGGTGCCACTAACCCCATTGGTCTCAGAAAATGATTCTCATGCTCATGGTTCAAACTACTTCCATGAAGATAGTCCACATGCTTATTATATAGAGTCACCTGAGCAAAGTGAGACTTCTCAGTATCAATATGAGACACCACCTATGGAACAAAATTGGGAGCCAGAATACTCCAATGTCATGTATACGAATCCAAATCCTAGGCCCCAATTGAGACAAGTCAGACCACAAGCTCCTAGAGGACCATGCTTTAGATGTCAGGGCGATCATTTCATTCGTGAGTGTCCCCACCAACCAGCTCTGGGATCAGGACAGAACATCACAATACAAGGCTTTTGTCCTGAGTGCGGCAAGGAACATCTTCCTAGAGAGTGTCCCAGGAATCCCTCTAGTGTACCCAAGGTCACACCCATCAACGTGGTAGGCTTAGTGGCAGATTCAAGTTCAAGTAGCAATAATGTGGCTCCTGTACAGGCAGTTACTAGGGCACAGGCTGCACAACAAGCAAAACCATCTGAGCAGTCGGAGTCAAGTGAGGCAGGAGAACCTAGTAAGAGGAAACCAAGAACATGGAAGGATACCAGAGAGAAGGCTAATCGCAAGTGGAACAAAAAGCTATCCGAGCTAGAAGAAAGCCTAAGGGATACCAAAACAAAAATAGAAGACATCGCGTCTCAAAGCCCCTCGCATGCCGAAGCTCCATCCACTCCACCTCATTCCACCCCAACACCCATTGTAAATAACCCACAACCAGGGTCTGTTCTTGCAGATCCAACCCCAGAAGGATTGGACATGATGTTCAAGGCCTACCAGGCTCGTCTTCAAGAAGGGCCAACAGCTGCAAACCTAGACAAGAGTTACCCTAGAGCAGACTTAGAGATTGAACGGATGAAAATGTGCATGAAAATGGTAGAACAAGCTCAAGCCATACTTGAGACTAGTCAAAAGTTCAATCAGACAAACTCTGTCAAACCGGATTTGCATTTCCAAGGCTTACTAGAAAGATTAGAGCAGTTGGTAAACAAACCACAAATTTCTTTACCTCCACAGGCTCAACCAACTATTGAAAGAGGAAGCTCACCACCAATGGGAGCTTATGTTCCTAATTCCACGGATGCTGGAATACCTCCTTCAATTCAACAGTACTCTCAAGAGTTCTTGCGGGAAATACAGGAAGAGAAATGGGCCAAGGAGAAGGGTAATTCCCCTCCTGTTCCTGAGATTGATGATCTTCATGACCAATTTCCCCAAGACATTCCGTCTATCTATGGAGACCAAGCAGAGCAACAAGAAGATGAAAGATTAGATTTTGAATCTAATTCTTTACAAGAGTTGCCTCATTACACAGGCCCATGGGAATCTGAATCTCTCCAGATCAGAGCTCCCACAATATTGGTAAGAAATGAAGACTCAGTGATTCCAAGAAACACTGATGTTGTGAAGAACACTAAGGTTCAATGTCATCTCACTGTGGAAGAGCTACTCAAGGCAAAACCGGAGCTCTGGAATCATGTGAAGGATCAGGTTCCAGAACTTGAATCCAATATGCCAAAAGTAGGCTCTAAGAAAAAAGTTCCAGAGATACCTCTCGACAAGATAGGAGATATGAGCGAAGGTGAAGAAGGTAATACTTATCTTCCAATCACCTATCAAGGTTACACAACCAAAGCAATCGTAGATTCAGGTGCTGGTGTTGCTATTGCGACCACCTCCTTGTGGAAGCGATGGGGCAAACCCACATTAAGACCAACTAGAATGAAGCTTCAAATGGCAGATGGTCATTTTGAAAGACCTCTAGGATTGCTTGAAGGGATAACTCTAACCACTTGTGGTGTAGAGTTTGAACATACGTTTGCTATATGTGACTTTGAGAAAAATAATGTCTACGAGATGATCCTAGGAAGACCCTTCCTACGACAATTGCAAATAGTACAGGATTGGGGAACCAACTCCTTGTACTTACAACACTTAGGGGTCACCACCAAGGTCAATCTGAAGGATTACACCTTCAGAGATGTACCACCCCTACAATGGAATCCTATCCACAAAGTGAAAGAAGATTCTATCTCCGTGCATTCCGGAAGTTCACCTGATCCATCCTGGCTGCATGAAGATACTCACTTGTGGATGTGCAAGGTCGCAGAGGAAGAGGAAAAGCGCCTAAAAGCGAGAGAAGAAGGAACTCCCCCAGGAGATAGACCAATAAAAGACCCAGCCTATACACCGATGATATTTCCAGATGAGGAATTTGAGCCTCATGGTTGGGCAGAAATCTTAGCTACCATGGACATAGCAGTCAATGAAGAACAATGGACACCTCATTGTGATGAGGAGGGTTATGATATTTCAGTGTTCATGTGTCAGCCCCTGTTGGAAGAGTGTGATCCTAATGAGTTCATAGAAGAAGAAGAGAATGATGATGATCTAGAATCCATTGTGATGGATACCTACTTTGACTCAGAGGAACACTATTTAGAAGACATAGGAGTGTTAACCCAAAGAGAAGAAGAACCCCTCACGAGTATTAAAACGATAAATTCAAAGGAAGGAAGTGAAGGAGGTCAAAAGAAAAAGAAAAGAAAAGCAGTAAAACAAGAAGAGGAAGAATCACTATTTGAAGTACCAGAATATTTCAAGAAATATGAAGTGGAAGACCGAAAAATTTTGGTACGGATGCCTAAGAGAGAGGCCATTATAGGAGAAGCATATGACAATAAAGAAAAGACCAAAAAAATTGTAGTGACCATTGAAGGGAACGAAGAGCGATGTACATACATAGGAGACGACCTAAGTGCAAAAGAAGAAGCAGAGCTTGTAGCTCTATTAAGGGAATATAGGGATGTGTTCGCATGGCACTATAGAGACTTGAAAGGAGTAGATCCAAAGATTTGCTCTCATACGATTCCGATGACCGCTGATGCCAAGCCCACCAAACAAAAGCCCTACACATATAATGACAATTATGCAGCCAAAATAAAGGAGGAAATTGACAGGCTGATTGAAGCTGGATTCATCTATGAGATTGAGCACACTGAATGGGTGTCCCCCATTGTAGTGGTGCCCAAGAAGAATGGGAAATTGAGAGTGTGCATTAACCTTAAAAAAGTTAATGCCGCTACGATCAGAGATAGTTATCCACTTCCAATCATCGAACATCTATTGGAGCGTGTTGCAGGCAAGGAAGTTTATAGCTTCCTTGATGGATTTTCAGGTTACAACCAAGTAGCCATTGCCCCCGAAGATCAACACAAAACGGCATTTGCCACAGAATGGGGAATCTTTGCATTTCGTGTGATGCCATTTGGGCTCACCAATGCACCTGCAACATTCCAAAGGTTCATGTGTCATGTCTTCAAAGAGTTCTTGCGGAAGAGCTTAGAAGTATATGTGGATGATTTATGTGCGCATTCCCAACAAAGAAGTTACCACATCCCTGAGCTCAGACAAATCTTCAACAAGTGTAGAGATTATCGAGTGTGTCTGAACCCAGAGAAGTGTGTGTTCATGGTACGACAAGGTAAAATCTTAGGTCACATTGTTTCTAAGAATGGAATTTCAACAGATGAAGACAAGGTAAGAGCGATAGCAGAGTTGCCAAGACCAAGAAATGTTAAAGAGGTACAAGCCTTTATGGGCCATTGTGGATATTACCGTAGGTTTATCCACATGTATGCCATCATAGCTAAACCTCTTTACGGGTTGCTAACAAATTTTGAGTGGAACGAGGAATGCGAGAATTCCTTCAACGAGCTGAAACGACGCTTGTGCTCAGCACCAATACTGACCACTCCTGATTGGAGTAAACCATTCCATGTCCATGTAGATGCCTCCAATCATGCAATAGGATGTGTGCTAGCACAACCAACAAGTGAAGGAAACCTAGATTTGCCAATAGCATATGCTAGTAAGCAATTAAATGCAGCTGAACGAAATTATACCACAACGGAGAGGGAAGGCTTAGGTATGGTATATGCCGTGAAGAAGTTTAGACACTATCTATTGGCCAATAAGTTCAAGTTTTTCACTGATCATCAAGCTTTACTATATTTGGTCAATAAACCTTGCAATACAGGCCGCTTAGTAAGATGGTTCCTCTTACTAATGGAATACGACTTTGAAGTTGTAGTCAGGAAAGGTAGAACCCATCTTAGGGCAGACCATCTTTCTCGTATCACTTCAGGAGAGCCACCGCAAGGAGTGTCTGATGAATTGCCCGATGCTTATCTGTTCAATTTAGAAGTTGTTCCTAAATGGGCAAACAAGTTGGTACCAGTCCTAACCTTCGGGCCTGCAAATAAAAATGTGAAAACAAGCAAAGAAGAAATTGTAAAATCACAAAAGTATCAAATATTGGCCGGAAGTATGTACAAGCAAGATCCAGAGGGTGTATTAGCCTGTTGTGTTGAGGACGATGAACATACTAGTTGGTTGCAACAAGCCCATGAGGGATTGCTGGGAAATCACTACTCTAAACAACGAACATTGCAGAATCTAAAACGTTTAGGAGTGTATTGGCCTAGCATGGACAAAGAAATACAAGAGTGGATCCAGAATTGTCCAGTGTGCCAGAAGAGAACCCCAGTGGAGCATGCCACTATTTATCACATGTCATTAATTCCAGATTGGAGCACTCCACTGGTAGAATTTATGAGATCAGGAATACTAACGAACAAGGCTAGTCTATCAAGAAGAAGAAGCATGGAGCAAGAGGCTCAAGACTATGCCTTAATAGGAGACAACCTATATCGAAGAGGCAAGGATGGTTACCTAAGACTGTGCGTTCATGAATCAGACTATTTGAAAGTCTTAGAAACCGCACATAGTAGTGTTGCAGGTGGACATTTTGGGCCTGACCGAGTAATTAAGACCATTTTATTCTCAGGACTTTGGTGGCCCACTCTTCATATGGATGCACATACTTATGTGAAGAAATGTGACACATGCCAACGTGCCCAATATCCGATAAGAAAAGACGAGATGCCTTTAAGGCCAATGATGGGAGGACGTGCATTTTCAAAGTGGGGTATAGACTTTGTTGGTCCTATTAACCCCCCAGCTAGAAACTCCCATGCGGAATACATTATTGTAGCCACAGATTACCTTACAAAGTGGGTGGAAGTAAAAGCCACAACGAAGAATGATGCTCAAACGACGGCCAAGTTTTTATTCGAGAACGTGTTCACCAGATACGGATTACCAATAGAGTTGGTCAGTGATAGAGGTACGCACTTCTTGAATGAGGTCATTGAAAATCTCCTTCAAGAATTCATGGTGATACACAAGAAGTCTGCACCTTATCACCCACAAGCCAACAGACAGGCCGAGAGCACGAATAAGATCCTATGTAACGTATTGACGAAACTTGTAAATAATAAACGCTCTGATTGGGACAAACAACTTCATCATGCTGTTTGGGCATACCGAGTTGCCTACAAAACGGTGCTCAATGCTACCCCATTTCAGATGGTCTTTGGACAGAATGCCGTGCTACCTTTGGACTTCCTAATCCCAGCCTTGAAAGTAGCACACGAGCATGAGTGGAATGGACATGAGTTGTCTTCCAGGATCTTTGATCTAGAACGCTTAGGTGAGACGAGGCTACGGGCAGCAGCAGGCATTTATGCTGCAAAGAAAAGGCAAAAGGCATAATTTGATGCCCATGTAAAGGATAAAGGATTAAAGGAAGGTGATCTAGTGCTGGTTTACACGCTAAAGCAACATGCCCGCAAATTGGAGAAACGAGGATATGGACCCATGATCATTAATAGACTCTCCACTAGTGGTGCAGTGCAATTGGCCACTTTAGAAGGTGATATCCTACCAAACTATATTAGCGGATGCCGAGTCAAGTTATATCAAGAACCTCTTACAGAGGAAATGCTCACGAGACTCAACACTGCTAAGAAGCGAAAAGAAGAGGAGTTAAGGGTTAGAGAAGAAGCACAAGCAGAGGCTAGAGAGCGCATCAGAAGAAACAAGTTACGGCGGCTAGGCCTAGATGTCAACACAAAAGCTCCAAAATATCACATGGACATGTGCCAAAAATTGGGCATAACTACTTCTCGAATAATTGATCGACGGCCCTTTGTGACTATAGAGGTAGGACAAGGAAAGAGTGTAAGGACTGTGAGAGCATTGGTGGACTCAGGAGCAGCAACTAGTGCAGTTAGACTTTCATACTGCCAAGACCTGCATTTGGACATCAAGCCCATAGAAGCCTATCTCATAGGATTAGGAGGCGTGGAAACACCCTGTTTGGGCGAGGTGGAACTTCCCATCTACCTTCAAGATGTTCCAATAAAAGTCAAAATGCTAGTGTGTCATGATGAGGACCTCACAGAACCACTTGTCTTGGGTCAAGATTGGATTTACGACCATGCTGTCAACTTGAACCTAAGACGTCAACTTCTCCAAGTGTGGGTATATAATCAATGCATTACATTAGAATTGGTGCCCACTGAAACTGACACCACACACTCTCTTTGTTCCTCTAAGGCTAATCTTCTTGAACAAGATGTTGTAGATGTCAAAAGCTCTAGGATCCAGAAGGACGCAATCACGAAAGGACAGTCGCAAAGTCAAGATGAACCTTCTTCTTGTCTTCTAAAGAGCAAAGCATCCACAGGAGCTCAACCTCAGAAGCAAGCAAAACAGTGCAAGACAGCCAATCTATCAAATAGACAAAGAGCCTTCAAGAACAAAGAAGCGTTGGGCATGACACAGATCTGGGTAAAGAAAGGAGTACAACCATCGATGCTGCCTCAAAGACTCCCACCCAACCAGATCGACCATGGCAACAGAAGGACCAAACACCCACGAAAGGCTCAAGCTCGAAGACTCCAACAAACTTGGGTACCGAAGCTATCAATGAAAGCCGACCACAATCAAGTACAAATTTGGATGCCTAAAAAATTAGCTACTGCTCAACAAGGGCGATTACAGATGTGGGTACCCAAGAAGCTCTTACACGTACAAAGGCCTATGCTCCCCACCATGCAAAAGGCCTCAACAAAGAAGCCAAGGAAAGCCAAGGGTAAGGACAGAGCACAAAGACCAAAAGAAGATAAACTCAACCCTTCTACAAAAATAAGCAGGCACTCACCCAGGATATGGGTTTGGAAGCCAAAAGCACAAGCAACATCCACAGAACCAAGGGGCCAACCACACTGGATACCAAAGTTTGGACAGCATCCACAGAAGAACTGGCCTGAGGTGATCTCTACAGGGCCAAATACTATTCTGAAATGGGTTCCAATCCGGAGGATTACATCATTTCGAGATCTGATAGACACCTCCAATCAAAGAATTCATCAAGTATACAAGTAACATCAAAAGCCTCGACCAGCAGCAACCATGTGCCTTTGGCATAACCTTGTCGTTTGCACCATTCAGGTCATGCATTTCCAAAGTATGCATCAATATAGGGCCACCTTACATGGCCGTGCATAGATACAATTGAGAAATCCCAGGCACATGAGACACAATTTTCACATGAAAAAATATGTTATTGATACTAACCTCTTTCTTCTTGTTTGATGCCATTGTTCCAAAAAAAAAAAAAAAAAAAAAAAAAGGAGACTATGTGCTTGAAAGTGCTCATCAGCGAACTTCCAGCAAGGACATCCCTCAACAAAAAGGACAAGCCGACGATCAAACATCATGAGGGAACCACAACACGAAGAGATGAAGACCAACGGACCCTTCACCATGGTAAGACGTGTATGTTTCAACAACACTATAACCATGATAGATTAGGAAACCTCTTCGTCAGCATACCCTTGAGCACTTAGCTCAAGACCCAATCTCTTGCACCATACTTCTTGCCATGCATTATCCAAGTACGCATACGTAGGGCCACATTACAAGGCCATGCACAAGGCACATAATTTGTTCAACCCATGCACTAATGCACTTAACCATCATCCATTATGGGTTACAAGTACTTGGCACGAAAACTATGAAAGCCATCTTTGGAAGAATCAGAGGACATCACGGTGACCACTACAAGAACAAGGGAGCCATCCACCACCGAGAGTTGCTCACAATCAACATTGACCACATCCTTTGAGCAGCTAGCAGTTTTGGAAAACTCACAAATGCACCACCCAGATGGAATACAAGGCAGAAGTACGTACAAAGGGACTACAAACTGCAAGAGATAACAGTGGCAAAGTGAAGAACCAGACAAACGACCAGGATACATTGGGAAGAGGGATCGCCCCTGTTGGACGCAAAGGACGCTACCTCTCAACGTACTACATGGAACGACCACTACAACAAGGGTCTGTCAGGGACGACAGACTCAAGAGGGGGGGGAGTGTTGAAGCTTAAGGTCAAGGACAAAGCATGGAAGCGCATCAAGGAAGTGGACACACAAGAAGAAGGAGCAAGTAGGGAGCTCCAAGAAGCACATGTCAAATTTTCAAAAGAAATCCCTACAAAAATAGTGATTTTTATCACTAAAAACCATTGTAAATACCATTTTTCATTTTTGTAACTCCATTTTGTTCAAGCCGAGGAGTCCTCGAGCTTGAGGAGTATTAGATCTACCATCCTACCAATTTTCATGATTTTTAGACTCCGTTTGAGCCCCCAAATAAGCCCTGGAACCTATTTTTTAACTAGGCCGGACACTAGGTCTGGACAGGGCCAAAACCACTCAAAAACTATAAAAAGGGCTGGAGAGCTCATTTTTGAGGTTGGCTTGTTGTAGATTTCAGTTTTGTAAGAGAGCTCTTTGGTAATCGAAGCTTTCCATTGTTCCACTCTTTGCTCTTACCTTGTGCGCGTGTGTGTGTATGTGTGTGCATGCTTGTGTGCTTTCACTCACGCACTTGTGCCATCACTTGCTCGCGGTCTTCATACCGGTCCTCACGTCTCCACGGATTGACATTTATGAGGTGTATCTCCTCACGTTGGTACTCACCATTGTGCTAGAGTGACAGGGTACATTGGCCTAATAAAATTCAAGATGTGACAAAGTACATTGCTAATTGCAGGAAGTGCCACATACTACAAGATTCAGAATTCATAACTCTATATTGGTTCCAGAAAAATCCAGAGTGGAGTGAAAATAGCATTGAGGAATTGAGAAGGAAAAAGAAAGGAAAACAAGTGACAACTGGTACAGATTCAAAAAATTTACAAGTAATTTCTGAAGAATATCAATTGATAGGAGAACAATTGTATAAGAGAGGAATGGATGGATACTTAAGAATTTGTGTTCCTGAGAGTAAATATCTGGAAATGTTGGAAATGGCACACTCTGAGGTGGTAGGAGGACACGTCTCAAGCAACAGAACTGCTAAACTCATTTTATATTCTGGCTTTTGGTGGCCAACACTATTTCTTGATGCAAGAACCTATGTGAAAAGGTGTGATGTCTGTCAGAGGGTGAGTCAACCAAATAGAAGAAATGATGTGCCATTAGTTCCATTAATTTCAGCGAGAGCCTTTAGTAAATGGGGGTTGGATTTCATTGGACCTATACATCCTCCAGCAAAGCAAACCCATGTTGAATACATCATAGTGGCTACAGACTACCTGACAAAGTGGGCTGAGGCCAAAGCCACAAGAAGAAATGATGCTCATACTACTGCCAGATTCCTATATGAAAACATTATCACCAGATTTGGACTTCCAATTGAACTAGTAAGTGATAGGGGAACCCATTTTGTAAACCAAATCATAGAAAACATCACTGAATATTTCCTGATCAGTCATAGAAAGTCAGCCCCATATCACCCACAAGCCAATGGGTTAGCAGAAAGTACTAATAAAGTACTTTGTACTGTGCTATCAAAACTAGTAAACACAAACAGGAATGATTGGGATCTACAACTTAATCATGTCCTATGGGCTTATAGAGTGGCTTATAAAACTGCAATAGGAAACACACCATTCAATCTAGTATATGGACAAAATGCAGTTTTACCCATGGAATTCCTTATTCCAACATTAAAAGTAGGAAGTCACTACAATTGGACTGGACATGAACTATCAGAGAGAGTAATAGAATTGGAAAAATTGGGAGCATCTAGACTCCAAGCCATTATGAGTTTATATGTGGACAAGAAAAGGCAAAAAGCTTATCATGATGTTCACATAAAAGAGAAAGATCTACAGGTCGGAGATCTAGTGTTGGCTTACACAGTCAGAGAACATCAGAAAAAGTTCCAGAAAAAAGGACATGGACCATACATTATACATCAGATAAGCAATAGTGGAGCCATGCAACTAGCTAACATAGACGGAGAAATCATGCCAAACTTCATAAGTGGATGTAGAGTTAAGAGGTATGATTGCCCATTAACTGTTGATGAATGGAGAAGGTTGCAACAAGCTCAAAACAGGAAAAGAGAAGAGGAAGACATTAGAAAAGAAGCTCAACAGGAAGCTATGGAAAGCATAAGAAAAATCAAAGAGCTTAGGGAAGTCTGTCTGTGTGAAACTCCTCTCAAACCAAAGGAACATGTTCCTATGATGATAATGGATTTTCAAAATGAAAGCATTAGGGTTTTGATAGATTCTGGAGCACAAGTAAATCTGATTAGTTTAGCTTTTGTAAGTAAATTCAACACAAAAAGAACTAAAAGTAAAACCCTGATCAAAACTTTGGAGGGTCAAATAGTACAGAGCATGTCTTCACTGACTATTGAAGTAAATTTCAATAAAGAATATATGAAAATAGACTGTGAAGAATGGCGAGATCATTTGATAGCTGAAAAAGTGATTTTAGGTCAACCATGGCTCCAACAAGGTAAAGTGATCTTGGATTTTGAAAAAATGAAGCTTAAATTGAACATAAATGACAAAAGGTTTTTAATATTTTTATTGAGTAATGAAAAATAGGAAATTCAATCAGATGTGCATGATATACACTTGGAAGGATTCACTTTTGCATTTGGAGATACACAGACATTATCAATACAAATGTTAAATAATCAAGCTTCATGTAATCAAAATCAGCAAAAGATTGGAAGAACAAAGAAGGATGGAGAGATAGGAAGAAGATGGCAATCATGGCATTGTCCAAAGAATCAAAGCATCCGAACAAGTAGCACATGGAATCAGAGTCTACAAGAGGTCTGCTCATCACAAAAGATATCAAGGACAAAATGGATATGGAGGCCAAAAACTCCTACAAAATGCTTAGCCAAAGGGAATGGTTGTTTGCCTGAAGCCAGAACAATTGGAGTCAGGAAGTATTGGGTTAAGAAATCAGAGTTGTTCTAGTGGAAAAAAGATCATCCAGATTTGATCTATATTTAGAAAATCATAACATGTTGAAAAAATTATGAAAAAATATATAGTTAACCTGATTTTCTTTTCTAAAAAAGAGAATTAGGAGGGGAAGAAAAGAAATAGAAAAAATTATTATTTAAAAAAAAAAGAAAAAAAAAGAGAGAGAAAGAAAAAATGAGAAAAATTGTTTATTTTTTGTTTTTACAAAAATTATATAGCACAAAGCAAGATCTAGGTAGAAGAGTAGTAGAGGTCTATTTATGTTTTATTTTTTTTAATTTTTTAATGTTTTGTTTTTTCTCCAAAAGAAGTGGTTAGGAAAAGGGACTGCACTAGACATCTTGCTACACCTGTAATGATCACATTTTGAGTCTTTCTGAAGAAACAAAATTTATTTGGGATTTTATTTTCATTCTTATGACATGACATCTCAAAATAAATATTACTCTTTGATTTCTTGTGACTTATGTGGGTAGAGTTTTTCTTTGTGTATTTTGTTTTCTTCAGAATGGTGAATTCAAAGGAGTTATCAATTCATGACTTCAAGGCAGAATCGGTAACTCTGTCAAGAGGCCATTGGTTCCTAGACAGTGAAGCTGTGGAAGAATAGGTGGACCTAGAGTCAGATGAAGAGCCAGAAATTCCAGAAGCTGAGAAGGTGGTGAAGGAACTCAAGGAGACCCTAAGCATAATTGGTCAGCACATATTCACAGTGGGAGTAGGAGGATATAGCTATACAATGTTGTGTCAGGATTTCTACAGGTTCCAAAGAGTTGATGTCAATATGAAAAGATGGAAGGCAGTAGGATTGCACAAAATATTGGAGGAGCCTATCTTTTTTATTGATTTCGAGAGAGTGGCACAAGTAATGAGCAGTCTGATGGAAATAGGAAGAGGGAATGATGCCTATTTCAGGTGCAAAGTCAAGAACAAGGATAATCAGGAGGTGGGCATCACTATCAAGGCAGAACATATCAGAGCAGCATTACAATTCTACCTAATGGGAACCAAGCTTGACCCAAGCTTTGTAAAAAAGAATAAGGAAACTTATACAGGGTATGCAAAATTCACTGACTTTAAAGGAAGAGAGAATGAAGAATATGCCACAAGAATGTTCTTACAGTATTTTTGCTTTCCAAAGCTACCAAGGTATACCATGCCACATAAGTCTGTGACATTGTTGATGTTCAACAACAAGGATAGAACCAAACCCTTTGGAGTAATGGATGTCACACCATACATCCATGAACAGCTGAAAGAAGCAGCAAAACATTGGGAACAGAAGAAGTTCATGAATGGAGCCCATTTTTTAACAAGGATCATTTATCATGTCCTAGGGATGGAAGATCAATTGAAATTGGCTCCAGAGGCACAGTATTTTAGAAGCCTGATGTCTGGAATCAAGAGTCCTCCAAGGAAACTGGCTGAAAGGGAAATAGAAGGACAAACCCGCATGAGGGGAACAGGAATGAAAAGAAAGATGATATCTGAGGAAGAGATTCCTGTAAAGAAAAGGAGGTTGGAACCAAGGAAGGTTGAACTAGAGATGGAGGAAGCCACAAAAGAAGAACATGAAGAGGCACAGAAGCAGGTTCAATCCTCTAGTGAACCTCATCCACCCCAAACAAGCAAAGAAAATTTGTACACTTATTTAACCCAAGGAAATAACAAAAGAGCTATGTATGAGGCACAATATCAGAAGATGCTGGAAGATTACTCATGCAAGGCTACAGATTGGGTTCAAGAGGAGGTGGAGCATTATGAAGCACTCCATGATCAAATGATGACAGCTGAAACAGAAGAAGTGTTCGTTAGAAAGGAAGTTGAGTTGTTAGCCTACTTCAAGGAATTGCAAGGACCTCCAGAGACCAGAACCACTGTTGTGGTGAAAAAGAAGGTTCCAAAGAAGCTAGTGCAAAAGAAGAAGTTGACCAAGAAGGGGAAGGGCAAATCAATAGTTGAAACTGTTATCACCAAAGAAAGGGAGGAAGTAATAATGGAAGAAACACAGAAGCCATCCACTGTGGTAGAAGCATCAAGACCCACAAAACCAGAAAGAGGAGGACCTTCACACTTTTCCTCTGATTCTGAATGTGATATTGAGAGCTTTTTACTAAAGAGTTTAAATTTGTCAATACCAAATACTCCTAATTTAATTACACAGGCCTCTGAGAAACAGAAAACACCTGAAGAATTGAAGAAGAAGTCTCAGGAGAAGCCGATTCAGGAACAGGCAGGAAAACAGCTCAGTATTGAAAATGAAAGAAGGTTGATGAAGGGAAAAGCAACTATGATAGAACAGGAAAGTGAAATAAGAGAAGAAGTCAGTTGTGGACTAGTGCATATTGGGATGAAATCCATATGGACAAAACCCTCACAAACCTACTTCAAACTAGATGAGAACATAGAAGAAATAGCCAAGAAGGCACAGATAAGCAGTTCAGTCATAAATAAAAAAGGTACAGATCAAGATCCAATTCAGGAAGAAGAGGAAATAGTAGTGAAAGGCAATATTGAAGAAGTCACAGGGGGAGTAGTGGAAAAGGAGATCATCCAGAGTATAAAAGATGTACTGCATGATTTGAAGAACAATGAAGAATTTACAACCAATGAGGACCAAGAACAAGAGGGAGCAATGGATCTCATGGACATTGATGAGTAGGAAGAAGAACACAAAGAAGAAAGAAGTAATGATCACGTCAAAAATTTTGAAGTGACTGAATCAGTTCTAGCCTAGGAAAAGGAAGGACAGGAAGAACAAACAGGTAAATGTCAGGAAAACTCTGTTGGGGAAATTGAATATAATCTGTTTCAGGAAACTTTAAGCCAGGAAAAGGAGATACAAATAAGGGAAGGACACCTCTCTGAAGAGAAGCAACAAGTGATGGAGAAGGAAAAGGTACAGGAAATAAAGCTGACTTCAGATGTCTTGGAACAGAAGAATCTGGGTGCTCATATTTTGGCACAAGAGGAAGACATGGCAAATTTGGAAATACTAGAGACTCATCCAAGCAATGAAGAACATCAGGCCAAGGAGTTAGAATATGAAGAAGAAGAGGAAGAGGAGGATGAATGTAAAGAAGATAAACAATTAGAAGCTAAACAAATGAAAATGGAAGGAGGATTGGAAAGAATACCGAAGAATATAAGATCAGCATGTCAGATTATTATGAATAACATTGAACAGTTTAGACCTTCAAGCCGGAACATGATTATTTCAGGGATGGTAGCAGAGTCCGAATTTGAGAAAGGTAGTATGATTATTAAAGAGCACAAAAGGGAGAAGGAGCAAATGTCAGAACAACTGAGGAAGGTGCAAGAGAAAAATGAGGAACTCACAAACAAAATAATTGCTTTGGAAGAATTAGAAGTGCAGAAGCAAAATAAGATTCAATATCTAGAAGAAAAGAGTGTAAAACTAACAGAGCAGAATACTAAATTGGAAAAGGAGTTGAGAAAGATTGAAGGGAGATATAGAACCTTGCAAACCTCTTATCAGATTTTGACCAAAGCAAATGAAGAAATCAACAAGCTGCTATTGGAGGAAGGTCAGATAAAAGATGAAAGTCAGGCAACTCAGATGACAGAGGAAGAAAAGGAAGAATTACACAAAGAAATTAAGAGATTACAACTAGAATTGAAAGAAGCCAAGGAACTAGAAAAGCAGGCTAGTATACATGCTGCTACATCAATGAGAGGATACAACACGTTGCACCTAGATATGGAAAAGGAAAGAAGTGAGTGGCAGACAAGGAGGGAAAAGGAACAGAATGAATGGAAAAAAGAAAGAGAGTTATGGGCAAAACAGAATGGAAGTCTGATGATGACGATAGAGGAATTACAGAAAAAATTGGATAAGCCACTAGCTCAGGAGGAAACACATGAGGAGACCACATATACAGGAGAATATGAGGTAGAAAATAATGATAGAATACAACATGACAGTGAACCGGTAGATAAAAGATCAGAAGGAGAATATTTAGAAGATTTTGTAAAAAAATTGCTGACAAATAGAGATTCCAGAATGGAGTTTATCAAGAAGATGCATGAGGAATATGAAGAACACATTGTCACATTTGCATTAAATAAGGGAATTAATCCAGATCAGCATCATTGGGCCGCAGATGGATTGGGAATACCATTGTGTATGATCATGGAGAGTATCAAGAACTATCAGTTGGCCAGAGTTGGGCTACCTCCAAACAAATATCTTGAGTATGAAGAGGATATCAATGTAACTAAAGAATTATTTGAAAGAGCCAATCCAAAGTGGAGGAACAAATGGTTGGATGCCAACAAAGAATGTAGGAAAATTTGGAAGGAGGCACCTCTTCATCTAAAAATTAATCCAGCTTACTGTCCAGTGGCAAGAAGAAGAGAATGGACAATTTTTTGGGAAAGACGAAGAGAAGGTCAAATTCCACCTAAGTGGTTGAATTTCCCAAAAATAGCCGGTCCAAAAGTAGGCACCTGGCCTACAAAAAGTTACATGGTGGATACAGCTGAGTCCGTTATAACTACATACAAGGATGTAAATGATCCTGCATGCATTCTACTTATCAGAATAATGAGATTAATTTTGGCCTGTATAGAAACATACACCGACACAGATATCACAACATTAAATTATATTGGCTTCAATTCTCCAACAGATGCATTATTGTTTGATCTAAGCGAAACACCTCATAGAATCTGCTTAATGGCATATTACAGCAGAGTGATATTTTTGGGTAGTCATTACTTACAAATTTTTGAGGATGCATTTGATTACGGGTTTTTTGAAAGAGAATTTGATATTTTTGGAAATTTGTCAATGGTTACTAAGTCCAGACTCACAGCATATGAAGCCGCCTATACAGAGTACTTGAAAAAGGACGTCATTGATAAACCAGAAGCTGCAGTACAATGGAGAAAGGCATTGTTTGAAATGGTCAATAATCTAAACATTACAGAAAGGAAAAGTCATGACTTGCTGTCCCAAGTCTATCAAAGAAAGAAGAAGTGAAGAAAAGCTATCAGTACAGAAAAGCAAGAAAGTCTTTTGTCAGGAGCCAAAAGGTTTAGGAGGGGAAGGATGTAAGAAGATGTATTTTTTGAATGCCTTTTTTGAAGAAAAATAATTGTAAAATGACAAAAACGTGTAAAAATATTTATGTAACTGTTGTAAAAATAGGGAAGAGTCTTCCTTATGTAGGATAGAATCGTATGTAATTTTTCTAGAATTTTTGAAAACTCCTAGATAGCATATTTTTAGAATAATAGAGGAAAGGACCAAAATTCAAGTGTGAAAAGGGACACTTGAAAATGTATATAAGATAATTTCCTCTATTATGAGGGGGTTGGTTAATCATTTGTTTACATGCTATCCACGTGAATAGAGAAGGAGTTTTCTGCTGAAAATCGTGTTTTCTCCTCTTTGTGTGGTTTCTTTGATTTGTGAGTCTAATTCTTGTGTATCTATGGAGATTTGTGATCTTCTATTGTGTAATTCTATTGAATGTGTATGAAGAGAGCTGAATACTGATGTGTTGAGTGATAAGTTGATGAAGAAAGGTGCTAGAGATGAAAATCGTCTGTTTTCACAGAATCACGATTGTCTCGTCTATATGGTGCAGGTGATATTTTTGAGTTTTGACTTCAGAATTGTGTTCTGCTGATAAAATAGCATGTATTAGACACCAAGATTGTGGAAAATGGTGGAGATTTGCTCAAGATAATCCAAACCCTAGAAATTCCTCTTCATTTTCACCATTCTCAGAAATCCAGCCATTATTCTCTTATTTCTTGGATTCTATCATCTTGAAGGGGCTGTGGTCTCATGAATACTTCCAGGATTGACAAAATAAAGATGTATTGTTGATTCTTTATGCTAAATGATTGGAGAGGAAAACTCCAAAGATCAATACCAAACAGTAGGGGTCTGATAAATCAGAGGCCCTGTATCTTATTTTCCCACTCAACTTATCAAGCAAGTAGTACATTAATGTTCAGTATCGAATTCTCTATACAGGTTTACTGTTCATACTCGTGTTAAGCTTTTCATAGTATGTAACGCAAGAGTTATTAATTAACGTCGCACAGACTTATTATCAGCAACATACCGTTACTGTGTTAATCACCAATTAATATAACTTAACAAGGTAAGAGTAACAGTACTTAGAATTAAGGAATGTTGCACTATGGTGTCTCCATAGGCTGCAAATCGCCCAGACAGACAGTGTGGCGATCCCGTTCCTCGCTACCAGAGAGCCACCGAAAAATGCCTTTTCATTAATTGATAAAAAGATACAACACTTCGCTACCTTTGGGTGCATGCGGTAATGGAAAATAGGAATTACATAATGCCAATCCGGCGACCTTACATCTTCTTCAATGTCCTCATCCAAAATGTACTCGTCATTATCACGTTTCTTGAATAGCTTTATCCTTTTACCTGCAATCAAAGTTTTCAGTGCAACAATATTTAATTCACAAAGAGCATATGTACCATTGTTGTTGACTTTTGATACAATGTATGGCCCAAACCACCATTGAGTGAGCTTTTTGCATGCATCATATTGAGAGTCAAATGTACTATCATAGTACCCAATCTCCTACTTCAATTGGTTTAGGATGCAATCGATGACTTTTATCAAAATAATGCTTGTTCTTCATTCTAGATTCTCTTAATTTTTCAACGGCATCATCAAGTTTTAATTTACGTTGTTCTAATTGTTTAATGTGCAAACTCAAAAAATCATCAGTAGACATGTTTTCAGACCAAGGCAAATATGACCATGCAGAAATATGAGACTGAATTGGAAACAATGGTTTTTGACAGTACATGAGTTCAACAGGGATATACCCAGTAGTACGTGTGCATGTCATTCTATCTACCCAAAGTGCAAAAGGTAAGAATCTAGGCCATTGTTTGATGTCACCATTACATGCTTTAGATATGGTTTTCACAATAGGTGGATGCCCTCTCTCTATTTTACCATTGGCCTCTGGATTATATGCAGTACTAAGAGACAAACGAATACCGTGATGTTCAAAGAACTCTTTAGCTTCTCTCACATTTAACTCTGTACGATCGGCAACTACTTTCTCTATCTACCCAAAGCGACTTATGACATCTTCAAGCAAGAATTTGCAAACATTGAAAGTGGTCTTAGATCTTAGTGCACGTCCCTCTACATGATTAGTTAAGTCTTCTCTTGCAAGTACAATGTAACGCATTTTGTCAATACCTTTAGGCATAGTTACAAGATCTATTACCCACTTGTAGTGAATACAGGGTGGATAAGTAGGATGTAATGGATCTCTATGTTTGACTGATGAGTGAAGTTGAAAAGTACAACATGTAGAAACATAGCTACTAATGTCAACATACATCCTAGGCCAATAATAGGTACTTCTAATTTTTTCATATGTTCCAAAAAATCCTTTATGACTTGCCCATAATGTCTCATGCCTTTCCTTCATTACTTGCAATTGAAGACCTCGTTTTCCTAGGACTCGTTGGGGATGCTTAACCTTACCCTTAGCATGTCTCCAAAGATAACCGTTACATAGAAAAAATTTATAAGCTCGTTTCCTAATGTTATGAAATCGATTCGTAGTCTAGCTAGGTAATGGTTGTAGTGTACTCAAATACTTTCCTATGTCTCTCCATTCATTTTCGTACTCAGACTCATGAAATTTCTCATACTCGTATATATACGGAACATAGTCAACTAAGTTCACATTCTTTATTAGATCACTTTCAAGATCATCATCAAATCTAGCTCTCAATAACATATTAGCAACTGAGTTTGACTTACCTGAAATATGAACTAACTCAGGATTTATGAACTTAATATATGAGATCCATCTAAGCATGGCTATATCAGGAGATGAACAATTGGCTATCATTCCAATGAGAGGCAACTCAATCAGTCTCAACTTTGACATTTGCACCAATGAAATATTCTTTGTCTGTTTTCAAAGCTGTTACCATACCCCATTCTTCAAAAATCTGAAGATAATGACTACCTAAAAATATTGTTCTGTTATAATAGGCCATTAAACAGATCCTGTCTGGGGTTTCACTGAGATGAAATAATAAAGCATCAAATGGTGAATTAAAAACAATGTAATTTAGAGTTCTAACATCTGTATCTATAAAAGTCTCTATACATGCCAATATGAGTCTCATTACTCTGATCAATAGAATACAAGCTGGTCATTGACATCTTTATATGTAGATATAAGAGACTCTGTTGTGTCAACCATATATTTCTTCGTTGGCCATGGTCTTGCTTTCCGTCCTGCTATCTTTGGAAATTTCAGCTATTTTGATGGAATTTGTCCTGCATTCCTTCTTTCCCAAAAGACTTTCCAATCCCTTCTCCTTGATACCGAACAATAAGCTGGATTGATTTTGAACTGAATGGGTGCCTCTTTCCAAATCTTTCTACATTCTTTGTTAGCATCCAACCACCTGTTTCTCCATTTAGGATTGGCTTTTTCAAATAATTCCTTTGTCACATTGATGTCTTCTTCATATTCCAAATACTTGTTTGGTGATAATCCCACCCTTGCCAGCTGATAATTTTTAATGCTTTCAATAATCATGCAAAAGGGTATACCTAGGCCATTTGCTGCCCAATGGTGTTGATCAAGATTTATCCCTTTGTTTAAAGCAAAATTAACAATCTGTTCCTCATATTCATTATTCATTTTCCTAATAAATTCCATTCTAGATTCTCTGTCTGTTAGAAGTCTCTGAACAAACTCTTCTGAGTACTCCTCCACTGGTGTTTTGTTTTCTTGTTCATCAAAATGTTGAGTCCTGTTATCATCTCCCCCTTCATACTCTTGTGCTTGTGTGGTCTCTATCTGTTCTTCAACCTGGCTTTGTGGCTTTCCCAATTTTGTCTGTAACTCTTCCACCATCATCATTAAACTTCTATTTTGAGAGGTCCATAATTCTTTTTCTGACTTCCACTCATTTCTTTCTTTTTCTATAGTCAATTGCCAATCACTTCTTTCTTTTTCTATATCCATATGTAACTTATTATATCCTCTCATTGAAGTAGCAGCATGTACACTTGCTTGTTTTCCCAACTCCTTAGCTTCCTTTAGTTCTGCTTGTAGCCTTAGAATTTCTTTGTTCAACTCCTCCTTCTCATCTTGTGTTACCTATACAGTCTTGCTCTCTTCTTTTATCTGGCCTTTTTCCATTAATAACCTGTTTATTTCTTCATTTGCTTTGACTATAATTTGATATGAACTCTAAAGTGTTCTTTATCTCCCTTCAATTTTCTTCAGCTCCAATTCCATTTTGCTGCTATGCTCCACCTGCTTTGCACACTTCTCTTCAAGATATGGTATTTTGTTTTGCTGTTGAACCTCCAATTCTTCCAAGGAAATTATTCTGTTGGCCAATTCCTCATATCTCTCCTGTACAACCCTCAATTGTTCTACTAACTGTTCCTTCTCTTTCTTTTGCTCATTAATGATTCTGTTGCCTTTTCAAATTCTAATTCTGCCACCATTCCTGATATAATCATATTTCTACTTGATGGTCTGAACTGTTCTATATTGCTCATAATAACTTTACAAGCATATCTTATATTCTTGGATATCCTTTCCAACCCAACTTCTAATTCCATTTGTCTTACTTCTATCTGCTTTTCTTCTTTGTAGTCATTCTCTTCTTCATCTTCTTCCTCATATTCTATGACCTGGTTCTTTTGTTCTTCATAGCCCTTATCTACTTTCATTTCTTATTTATCTGCAACATCTTCCTCATACACTAATGTCTGATCCTCCTTTTTCTCATGTCCAGATATTTCTTTAATTATCTCCATTTCTTTTGCCTTCTTTTTCTCCATTCCTTGTTGTTCCTCTTCAAAGATATGTCCTTCCTTTTCCTGCACTACCTTATCCTGAGTAAGGGTTGAATCAATCTCCACAGAGAGCTTTATTTGATCATTGATTATCTGCTCCTTTTGTCCTTCCCCTTGCTCATCTATATCCATGAGATCCAAGTATTCTTCTTTTTCTTGATTTTTTGTAGTTGTAAACTCCTCATTATGATTCAAATCATGAAGTATGTCTTCTATACTTTGGTTTATTTCTTTTTTTGTATTTCCTTCTTTGACCTCTTGAAAATTCTTCTTTCCCTCTACTTCCTCTGTTTCCTTAATTTGATCTTTGTCTTCCTTCCTATGCACTGAACTGCATAATTGAGTTTCCTTTTCTATTTCAAGCTTTTCCTCATTAAATTTGAAGTAAGTTTGATCTGAAGGGTTTGTCCACACAGTATTAAACCCTGAGTCTATTAATCCACAATTGAACTCCTTCCTTACTTCAATCTCCTCTTCCATCATCACTGCTTTACCTTTTAGTAACCTTTTCTCTTCTCCAGGACTCACCTGTTTTACTGCTTCTTCTTGCGCTTGTTTTCCTTGTGGCTTTTCACCCAATTCATCTGGTGTTTTAGTCTTTTCAGAGGCTTGTACTGTCACATTTGGTGTACTAGGCACTGATAAGTTCAAACTTTTCAAAAAGAAGTTTTCAATGTCACTCTCAGAATCTGAAGAAAATTATGAAGAGCCTGCTATTCCTGATTTGTCCATTCTTGATTCTTCTATAACAATGGATTCCTCTTGCTTTTTTTCTTCTACTGACACTTTTTCTGTCTCCATCCTTTATACAGGTTCTACTACTGATTTTCCTTTATTTTTCTTGGTCAGCTTCCTCCCCTGTACAGGTTTCTTCTGAACCTTCTTCTTTACTACAACTGTAGTTCTGGTTTCAGGGTTTCCTTGTAGCTCTTTGAAATAAGCTAACAGTTCCACTTCTTTTTTGACAAAAACTTCCTCAGTTTCTGCTGCCATCATCTGATCATGCAACTCTTCATAATGTTCTACTTCTTCTTGGATCCAATCAGTTGCTTTACAAGAGTAGTCTTCCAACATCTTTTGATAGTGAGCTTCATATGCTGCCCTTTTATTGTTCCCTTGGGTCAAATAAGTATACATTTGTTCTTTACTTGTTTGAGGTGGATGGGGTTCCGTTGAAGACTAAACTTCCTTTTGAGCAGCTTCATGCTCTTCCTTAGTTGCTTCCTCTTGTTCCACTTCTACCTTTCTGGGATCCACTCTTCTTTTCTTTACAAGAATGACTTCTTCTAAGATTCCCTTTCTTTTCCTTTCTGCTCCCCTCATGCTTGGTTGGGCTTCTGCTTCTCTTACAGTCATAATTTTAGAAGGACTTTTCATTCCTGTCATCAAACTTCTGAAGTATTGGGCTTCTGGAGCCAATTGTAATTGATCCTCCATCCCTAGAACATGATATATAATTCTTATTGATCTCCATTCATGTACTTCTTTTGCTCCCAATGTTTGGCTGCTTCCTTCAATTACTCATGTATGTATGGAGTTACATCCATCACTCCAAAAGGCTTGGTTCTATCCTTATTATCGAACATGATCAATGCTACGGGTTTGTGTGGCATGGTGTATCTAGGTAGTTTTGGAAAACAGAAGTATTGCAAGAACATTTTGATAGCATACTCCTCATTCTCTTTTCCTTTAAAATCAGGAAATTTGGAATATTGTGCATATGTAGCTTTATTTTTCTTGACAAAACGGTTGTCCAACTTGGTTCCCATGGTATAAAACTGGAGGGCTGCCCTGATATGCTCTGCTTTTATAGTAATGTTCACTTCTTGGTTTTCTTTGTTCTTGACAGTACACCTGAAATATGCCTCATTGCCCTTCCCAACTTCCAGCAAATTGTTCATCACATGTGCCACTCTTTCAAAGTCTATGAAGAATAAGGGTTCATCCAACAACCTGTGTATTCCTACTGCTTTCCATCTTTTGTGATTGACTGCAATTTTTTGGAATTTGTAAAATTCCTGGCACAACATGGTGTACTTGTAACCTCCGACTCCCACAGTAAAAATATGCTGACTAATGATACCCAAACTTTCCTTGAGCTCCTTGACTACCTTCTCTGCTTCTGGAATTTCTTGCTCTTCATCAGACTCTAGATCCACTTCCTCTACTACAGCTTCACTATTCAAGAACCAATGTCCTCTAGACAGAGTGACTGAGTCTGCTTTGAAATCATGGATTGGTAGTTCCTTTGGATTCACCATTCTGGAGAAAGTATAGCATCACACAAAAGAGAACTCCAACCACATGAGTCTCACGAAACATAAATAAAATCACATTGACCTTGAGATGTAATAAAAAAGAATGAAAAAAAGACTTAGAGAATTCTTGACTTTCCTATTTGTATCACAGATAAGAACTCAATTGAAGTGATCATTACATGTATAGCAAGATGTCTAGTGCTCTCTTTTCTTCTGTCAGCTTTTATAAAGAAAGGAAATATTTGAAAAAAGAAGAAATTGAAAAAAAAAATTGAATGAAAAATATAGACACCTGCTACATTATCATCTATATCTTGCTTGTGTTGTATAACTTATATAATTAAAAAGAATTATAAAAGAAAAATGGATAATTTTTCTCTCTTTTTTTATAATAATAATAGTAATAATTTTTCTTGTTTTTTCTCTTTTTTCTCTCTCTTTTTTTTTAACTAATTTCCTCCACTTCCTTTCTTCCCCTCCTATTTCTCTTTTTAGAAAAAGAATGAGGTAGAACAAATTGAAATAATTCCCAAAATGTCATAATTTCTTCTCTGTAAAACTCTGAATTTCTTATAAAAAATCCTAAGTGTATATCAGATAATCATGTTCTTTTTCCATTGAATCAAATCTGATTTTTTTTACCCATAATATTTGATCCTTGTTGACCCTGTTCTAGGGATAAAACCATCGTCTTTTGATAAGCTGTACTTGGAATTTTTTGGCTTCCATATCCATTTAGTTCTGGGAATTTGTTTTGATGAGCAGTGCTTGTGTGTACTCTGTTTCCACATTCTTCTTGTTCTGATGCCTTGATGCTTCTGACTATTCCATAGTTGCAACCTTTCTTCTGTCTCTTCACCATCTTTTGTTCCTTCAATTTTCTCTTGTTTTTTATTGAATAAAGCTTGATCATAAAGTGGTTGTATTGGTAATGCCTTTGTAACTTCTAATGAAAAAGTAAATCCTTCCAGGTCTGAGTCATGAATATCTTGTTGATCTTCCTGTTCTTCATTACTCCACAGAAGCATTAAAAACCTTTTGTCATTTACTGTCAACTTAAGCTTCATCTTTTCAAAATCCAAAATTACTTTACCTTGCCTTAACCATGGTTGTCCCAAAATCAATTTCTCAGTCATCATGTGATCTGGCCATTCTTCACAATTTGTTCTCATATATTCTTCATTGAACTTAACTTCAATAGAAGGTGAACACATGCTTTGTATTATCCGTCCTTCTAAGGTTTTGATAAATGTTTGCTTTCAGTCCTTTTTAGGTTAAACTTATTCAACAAAGCTGAACTGATCAAATTTACTTGTGCACCTGAATCTATCAAAACCTTGATTTTTTCATCCTGAAAATTCATTGTTATAACAGGCAAATGTTCTCTTTCTCTTAGAGTTGTTTCACACAAAAGGACTGCTCTAAGATCTTTGGTTTTTCTTATCCTTTCCTTTGCCTCCTGTTGAGCCTCCTTTCTAATGTTTTCCTCTTCTTTTTTCCTATTTTGAGCTTGATGTATTCTTCTCCATTCAGAAACAGTTAATGGAAGATCATACCTTTTTACTCTATATCCACTTATGAAATTTGGCATGATTTCTCCATCTAAATTAGCTAGTTGGATAGCCCCACTGTTACTTATTTGATGGATAATATAAGGCCCATGTCCTTTTTTTTGAAATTTCTTATGATGTTCTTTTACTGTGTATGCCAAAACTAGATCTCCTTCTTGTAAGTCCTTCACTTTAATATAAACATCATAATAAGCTTTTTGCCTGGCTCCTAGTTTTTCTAGTTCCACCACTCTCTCAGATAACTCATGTCCAGTCCACTTGTATTGACTACCTACCCTTAGTGTTGGAATAAGGAATTCTATAGGCAGAACTGCATTTTGTACATATACCAGGTTAAATGGTGTGGTTCCTAGTGCAGTTTTGTATGCCACTTTGTAGGCCTATTAAGTTGTAAATCCCAATCATTCCTATTTGTGTTTACCAATTTTGACAATACGGTGCAAAGTACTTTATTAGTACTTTCTGCTAATCCATTGGCTTGTGGGTGATATGGGGCTGACTTTCTATGACTGATCATGAAATACTCAGTTATGTTTTCTATGATTTGGTTCAAGAAATGGGCCCCCCTTTCACTTACTAATTCAATTTGTAATCCAAATCTGGTGATGATATTTTCATAGAGAAATCTAGTAGTGGTCTGAGCATCATTCCTTTTTGTAGCCTTGGCCTCTACCCATTTAGTCAGGTAATCTCTGGCTACTAGTATGTATTCAGCATGGGACTGTTTTGCTGGAGGATGTATGGGTCCAATGAAATCTAACCCCCATTTACTAAATGCTCTTGCTGAAATCAGTGGCATTAGTGGCATATTGTCTCTTTTATTTGGTTGAATCACCTTATCACAAATGTCACATCTTTTCACATATGTTCTTGCATCAAGAAATAGAGTTGGCCACCAATATCCAGAGTATAATATGAGTTTAGAAGTCCTATCACTTGAAAAATGTCCTCCTGCCACTCCAAAATGTGCCATTTCTAACATTTCCACATATTTATCTTCAGGAACACAGATTCTTAAATACCCATACATCCCTTTCTTGTACAATTGATCTCCTATCAGTTGATACTCTTCAGAAATCATTTGTAGATTCTTTGAGTTTGCACTATCTCTTCTTGTCTTTCCTTTCTTATTTCTTTTCAACTCCTCAATTATGTTTGCACTCCAATCTGGATTTTTCTGGAACCAGTATAAGGTTATAACTTCTGAATCTCTCAAGGATTGGCATTCTAGCAGTTGGAAATATACTTTTTTACATCTTGAATCTTATTAGGCCAATGTACTCCCATCCTATTGAGATTACTTAGGGTGACTATCATGGAAGCATGAGTACAAGGGTTCCAATACTGATCTCTTCTCAAATATTCCTCCTGCTCCTCTTCTGGAGTACAATATTCCAATATGCCCATATGATTGAGATGATACAAATGCCCAGCCAACAACATAAAATTTCTACTTTGTAATACCATATGTGTGTTGTTTCCAATTTTTCTATAGGGTCCCATAGTTAGCAACGGTACTAAAGTCATGGCCTATTCAGGACTACTTTCTACTTTGAACAGATATGTATCTAGAAAGTCATCTTCTTAAGGTGAACTTGGCTCTTTAGCTTGGATTCTGGACAAATGTTCTGCTCTCAAATGAGTCTTTCCTTGTCTAACCACTACCTCAAACTCAAACTCCATCAGTAGAAAAAACCATCTGACTATTCTACCAGTGTGACAAGGTTTGTTTACTAGGTAGAGTAAAGCTTGGTGATCCACAAAGAATTTAAACTTGTTGGCCAAAAGGTAATGTCTATATTTTTTCACAACAAATATCATTCCCAACCCTTCCCTCTCAGTGGTTGTGTAATTTTTCTCTGCTGAATTCATTTGCCTACTAGCATAAGAAACTGGAAAGTCTAATTCGCTCCCTTCTATTGGTTGTGCTAACACACATCCCAAAGCATAATTTGAAGCATCCACATGGACATGGAAAATTTTATCCCACTGTGGGGTTTTTAGAATTGGTGCTGTTACCAAACAAGTTTTTAGAGTCTCAAAAGCTTGGTCACACTCTTTGATCCACTCAAATTTTGTGATTAAGGCATACAAAGGTTTTGCAATGTCAGCAAACTTGTGTACAAATTTTCTATAATATCCGCAATGTCCCATGAAAGTTTGAAGTTCCTTTACATTTGTTGGTCTTGGAAGTTCCGCTATGGCCTTAATTTTCCTTTCATCTGTTGAAATTCCATTTCTAGAAACTATATGACCCAACAGTCTCCCTTGCCTCACAAAGAACACACATTTTTCTGGGTTTAAACATACTCTGTATGTTCTACATTTTTTGAATATATTTTCCAGATCCTTCAAATGATCTTGTCTTTTTAATGAAAAAGTGCAAAGATCATCCACATAGATTTCCATGATATTTCTAAGGAATTCCTTAAATATGTGGCACATTAGTCTTTGAAAAGTTGTTGGGGCATTAGTTAAACCAAAAGGGATAACCCTAAAATCATAAATTCCCCATTCTATGGAAAAGGCAATTTTATGTTGGTCTTCCAAAGCTATGGGTACCTGATTGTATCCTGAAAAACCATCCAAAAAACTATAGGCCTCCTTCCCTACAACTCTTTCTAAAAGATGGTCTGTTATGGGCAATGGGTAGCTATCTCTTATAGTTGCAACATTCACCTTTTTCAAGTTAATGCATACCCTGAGTTTCCCATTCTTTTTTGGTACTACAACTATAGGAGATATCCATTCTGTATACTCAATCTCATAGATGAAATTGACAGCCAGCAGTTTGTCAATTTCTTCCTTTATTTTGGCAGAGTATTTGTCATTGAATGTGTAATGTCTTTGTTTGCTAGGCTTTGCATCAGGTGTAATAGGAATCTTATGCTCACATATTTTAGGGTCAATTCCTTTCAAATCCTTGTAGCTGTAAGCAAACACATCCCTATAGTTTCTGGCCAAATTTTTTAATGCTTCCTCCTCTTGATTTGTCATGTCATCAGCTATTACAATATGTCTTTCTTCCCCCTCTTCCTTGGTGATCATTACCTTCTTAGTTTGTTCCTCATTGCCATATGCCTCCCCTCTTTTCTTTTCTCTCTTTGGTTTCATTTTTAGAAGTAGTCTGTCTTCTACTTCATAAGTCTTGAAATTTGCAGGTACATCAAACTATTGATCTTTGTTTGTCATTTTCTCATTTTTTTCATCCTCTTGGTCTTTTTCTATTTCCTTATGTTTGTTTTTTCTATATTTGCCTGAGATTTTGTCTTTTATTGCATCTGTAGATTTTACCTCTTCCAAATATTGTGTTTTACCATTTTTCAATATCATTTCTTCTTCCTAGTCCTCTTCTGTTTTTTATACCTTTATCATTTGTATTCCTATGTGAAAGATATCATATCCTTCTTCATTTTGGAATTTCACTCCCACATACTCATCATTGGCTAGATCCATGGTAGCCAAAATCTGGTTCCAACCATAAGGCTCAAATTCCTCATCTTTGAATTTTTGTGGTATACAGCTCTCATCCTGTAATTTTCTCCCTTCTACACAGTCTTCTTTTCTTAATCTTCTTTTTCTATTTGTAAGGTTCCTTATCACATTGCATTTCCATATCGATGATTCTGTTTCATTCTGATCTTTAATCTCTGATTCTTCACTTAATTCTTGATTTTGATGTATTTTGAACCATTCTTGAGGGGACATGTCACAATATTGACCATTTCTTAGATTCACTCTCGTTATCCTTCCTTTGCTTTGAAGATATAGGCAATCATTACCCCAATCTTGCACAATTTGCATTTGTCTCATAAATGGTCTTCCTAGGATAATTTCATATGAAGTGGATTGTGGAAATTCAACTATGGCAAAAGTATGCTCTATTTCTATTCCACATATTTACACAATCACCTTTTCCCATATTCCTAGTGGTTTTTCTATGTGTCCATCTGCAAGTTGTAATCTCATTTTAGTGGGTATTAATTCATTTTTTCCCCATCTTTCCCAAGTTTGTTTAGTCATGATGGCCACACCTGATCCAATATCCAATATAGCTTTGAAATGATTTTTACCAAGTTGTATTCTCAGAGTTGAGTTTCGTTCTTCTCCTTCACAATATCCTCCGATTTTATCAATAGGAATGTACAACAACTCCTCCAATTCTTATTGTTGTGGGTCAAAATTCTCTGGTATTGCTTCCCCCTTTTTCATATTGTGTTGCAGGTGAGGATTTTGTTTTACTAATTCTTCCATTGTGGTGTGGTATAAAATTGTACATTGCTTGTTTATATTGATTTGGAAGGTTATTTGTGGATTATCTTCCAGATCAAGAGTTTTCCTTGTTTCTGTTGCATTTGCTTCCCCAACTGTTATTGGACAATTGTCAGATTCCCTAATTTTAAGTTGTGTTTCTTGTATGATTTTTCTGCATCTTTGCATTCTTTCATGCTCTAAATCTGGCATAGGGTAAGCCATTACATGGTCTCTGGATTTGTTCCCTCTTGAATTCTTCCCTTATATGCTCTTATCAAAGTTTCCAAACTTTGTGAATTTTTTGTCTCTTGCTAAGTTGGCTTATTCTGAGGTTGACTATTGTTTGACTGTTCTATAATCTCTTCTTCCATATTTTTTTCCCATTCTTATTTTTTTCTCCCATCTCCCTTTTTGTCTATTTTTCTTTTCCTTTGGAAATGAATTCTTCTTTTGTTCTTTAGTTGTTTCCTGTTGTTTAGCTTGTGCTCTTGTTATAGCATTTACATTTACTTGATCATGGTCACTCAGTTCTTCTTGCTCCATTATGTTGACTGTTTTTAATGGTATGCTATTAGATGTGTTCTATTGTTTTTGAGGGTTTCTTGGACAATCTTTTATGAGGTGTTCCTTGCCACAATCCTTGCAATAAGCTCCTTCTATCCTTAGTGTAGGAGGTTGTGGACAGTCCCTAATGAAATGTTCCCCTCCACATCTATAACAAGTTATTTTTTGACTCCCTTTGAACTGAGGTTTCTGATTGGAGATGTAATTATTGGTTATGTACATGAATGTAGCTGTATCCATTTCAATTCTTGATGGAGAGTGTTAATCTCCAAAAGAATAACCTACTCTTGTGATTAGAGCACCTCTATACCAAGAGTAAGTCAAAACCTTCACCAAATTATAGGTTCAATCTCCAAATTATTAAAAGTTGAAAAATTCTGTGAAGAAGATAAAACACAGAAAGTCCGCTGCACAATTTCTTCTCATTGACCTATCAAACCTGTAAAGTTTTCTATGAAATTTTATATGGAGTGTCGCCTAGAAGTTGCGCACCTTCTCCAAGTTAAATTTCTTCAAAAGGTTTAGTATAACTTGAGAAATCAACTTCACAAGTTACCTATGTCTAAATCTGCACTTCTGAGAAGTCGATTTGGACACCCCTAACTTCTTAACCTTAGTTCTCACAATGTCGAACCCGTTTTATCAAATCCTTTTGGCTGTAGATAGCTTATCTCTCAACTTAGATTTTGAGCTATCATATGTGTAAAACTTTACACTGTGCACTGAGCACTATTCATTTCATTGAACTCGAAATCTGCGCTTGTTTCAAAAGACTGTGAACATTCTTTACATATGAATGTTCCTACACACAATTCTCCTAGCCTGTTTACAATTAGACTCTGAAACTCAAGTCATAGACTCATTAACTATGAACTTAGATATCCTCAAAAGGATTTCACAAATGATCTAACACAGACGGAGCATACACAGAAACATCGGGCGCAATATTTCTTCGATTACTCGGAAAATTACAGTTGAGTGATGAGAGGAAAACTCAGCTAACATTTCACATGTCTCATGACATCTAACTTCTCCTTTCTTGACTTCTATACTCACTCATCTATTCTTTCATATGCTCTCATATCATGCCTCGACATTTTCAAGGTATTTATAGAGAAATTTGTACAAGTCTATGACTAATCAAAGATCTAAGTGAACTATAACTATACTAATGTACATATGTGTACATTCCTCTTATGCTCTGAATGTATCCTTCTAGAATTTAATCTTCCTTCATTCTTTAATCTTCCAAACATTCAATTGATGATTGGTCTGCACCAACAGCTCCCCCTCAATCATCAATTGAGGTTTCTCTTATCTTCTTTATGCCTGCCATGTCTTTAAACTTCTGTAGCTTTGGTCCATCCAAGCTCTTTGTAAGCATATCAGCTATCTGATCTTTAGTTGAAGTATGTATGACTTCAATCTCCTTATCCATCACTTTCTCTCTTAGAAAGTGATACTGAATCTCAATGTGTTTGGTCCTGGCATGAAAAACAGGATTAGCAGCTAAATACAATGAACTCATGTTATCTCCATATATAATTGGTATCCCATGCACAATGTCAAAACTCTTCATCAAGGTCTTGAGCCAAATCACTTCCTTTGCAGCTTCAACCATGCCTTTATATTCAACTTCTGTAGAAGACAAAGCAACTCTATGTTGCTTCTTGGAACACCATGAGATAAGTTTATCTCCCACATAACACATGTATCCATAAGTTGACCTTCTATCATCTGGATTACCTGCCCAATCTGCATCACTATAAATTTTGATATTTGTATCTGATGTAAACCCATAATACAAACCTTCATTGAGTGTACCCTTAATGTACCTCAACACTCTTTGTCCTGCAATCCAATGTTCTTTCCTTGGGCAATGCATGAATTGAGACAAAACCCCTACTGCATATGATAAATCAGGTCTAGTTAAAGTAGCATAGGTAAGACTACCAACCAAACTCTGATATTGTCTCATGTCCTTGAATTCTTCACCTCCAAATTTACTCAATTTGTGATTCACCTCCATTGGTGTAGGTGTTAGTATATGATCAATGTCTACCCCTCATGATTGTATGCACATTTTGTAAGGCCCCCTTTATGAGGAGAAGCCAAGCGTGCATTACCCAATTGATGGGAATCCCAACTTGAATGTTGGATGAAGGTCATATTGGACCATGTAAGATATTATAAGGAAAGGGAGTTACCAGGGTCCCCAATTGTGGGGATCCAGGGCAGCGGTGAGCAGCCCCGGCTGGGGGGTCCAAGGGGGCCAGCGGGCCCCCTGGCTGGGGGGTCCCAGGGGGCCAGCGGGCCCCCTGGTGGGGGTCCGGGGGCAGCGCCCCCGGCGCGACGGTAAAGGGAATATTCCATGGAATATTCCCTGTCGGAGTCAGAAATCATTTATATTTGTTAGGTCGGTTCAACCAGTCTAAGCCGTGTATGGCAATTATGCGGGCGGTGGCCACCCACGCTCTACCTCCCATGTATAGCCGTCCATGGCAGGCCACCCATGATCCTATATATACATGACTTCTGCACTTCCTAAGATACCGAGTTGAGCCAGCATACCTCTACCTTGTATCTCCCTATCTAGAGTTGTCTAGATCACCATTTAAGCTCTACCTTGAGAGCGCACGGGTGGACAACGCCATCATCTTTGTACTTGCTGCTAGTAGAAAATTGTTGAGATTCTCCTATATCTGTTATCTTCTCTGCTATTGCTCCTGTGTTATATTGCGTAACTATTGTCTTTCAGTAGGTGCTACCCTGCAATCATCCATTTTAAACTTGATTAACAAGTTCTTCAAATACCTTTCTTGAGTCACAAATACTCCATGTTGAGTATATGTAATGTCCATGCCCAAGAAGTATGACAAGTCTCCCAAGTCACTTATTTTGAACTCCTTTTCCATTTGCTTCTTGAGTCTTTGTATTCCTTCTTCATCTGTACCTGTAAGGATTATATCATCAACATATATGCACATGTATATGAAACCATTATCACTTGCTTTGACAAGCAAGCTACTATCTGCTTTAGACACCTGAAATCCAAGTTCTTTCAAGAACTTTACAAGTCTATAATTCCATGCCCTTGGGGCCTGCTTTAAGCCATACGAAGCTCTCTTGAGCTTGCACACATGATCTGGATACCTTTTATCTCTGGACCCTTGAGGTTGCTCCATGAATACATCATCTGAAATATAACCATTCAAAAAAGCATTTTTCACATCAAGTTGACATAACTTCCAACCTTTACATGCAGCAATAGCTATAAGTGTCCTGATGGTTGTCATCTTTGCCACAGGACTATAAGTCTCATCATAATCAACACCATATGTCTGAGCAAACCCTTTGACAACAAGTTTAGCTTTGTATCTAGACACACTTCCATCTGCAAACCTCTTGGTCTTGTAAACCCACTTGCATCCAATAATTTTCTGACTATTTGGTTTAGGAACCAAATCCCAAGTTTGATTTTCCAATAGTGCATCATATTCTTCCTGCATAGCTTTCTCCCATTTTTCCTTACCTTTTGCCTCTTCATATGTAGAAGGGTCTTCATCTGTTTTCATCATATAAGCATAATCTTTTGTGGTCAAAAAAGAAGTATCATAACTATACCTTGTAGGTTGCCACCTATTTCTTGATGATCTTCTGAGTTCTCCACTCCTTGAGGTTTCTGGTTCTTCACACTCAGGATCAAATCTTGGCATTTCTTCAACTTCACCCTGCACTTCATTATTCTCTTCTTCATCAATTATTTGAATCTTTGACTTACCTTTCTTTTGACTCACTTCTTCTTCATCACCTGTATTGATATTGATTGTATCTGCATACCAAGTACTTTGCTCATCAAATGTAACATCTTTAGAAACCATGAATTGTTTTGTAGATGGACTCCACAATCTATAACCCATCTGCTTATCATCATAACCAATGAAAACATATTTTTCAGCTTTAGGTTCCAATTTGTGTCTTAATTGTGATGGCACATATGCATATGCCACACATCCAAAAACTCTGCAATGATCCAAGGTAGTTCTTTTACCCCACCAAGCCTCATATGGTGTCATACCCTGCAAGGCTTTACATGGTAACCTATTGACCAAATAAGTAGTTGTATTTACAGCCTCAGCCCACAAATAATTAGGGCAATTTTTCTCCTTCATCATGGATCTTGCAAACTCAACAAGTGTTCTATTTCTCCTTTCTGCTACACCATTTTGTTGAGGAGAGTACCTGCAAGTAACTTCCCTTTTTATACCTGCATTCCACAAGTAATCACTAAATTCATTAGAGAAATACTCTCCCCCTCCATCTGACCTTAATCTCTTCATCTTATGACCTGTAATTCTTTCTGCATATGCATGATAGTGTTTAAATGTATTAAACACTTCTGACTTATCTTTGATCACATAAATAATGATCCATCTAGTAGCATCATCAACATAAATCACATAATACCTTGACCCATTTATACTGAAATCCTTTGATGGTCCCCACACATCTGTGTGTACCAATTCAAGCTTCTCTGAGTACATAAAACCATGCTTGGAATAGGAATGCTTATGAGCTTTACCTAATTGACATGCCTCACATTTGTATGTCATATGTTGACCTGCAACATTAGGCAATCCAAGCACTGAACCATTGTTAATCATGTCTTTAATACCTCTTTCATTGAAATGTCCAAGCCTCTTGTGCCAAAGATCTAACTCAAAAATCTTATGTCCTCCATATGTGAACATAGCATGACCAATATTGCCTTGAATCTTCAATGTAAATAATCTTCCTTCTTTCTTCCCTGAAACAATCTGTTTATACCCTTGACTAGGGTCTTCCACATATACCCCATCATTAGTGAACCTTACTTCATAACCTTTTTCCACAATTTGTCCTACACTTATCAAATTCTTAGGAATTGTAGGAACATACAGAACCTTACTCAATAAGGTACTACCATCTTTAGCCTTCACTGATCCAATTGACTTCACATTGTGCTTTGTGTTGTCACCTGTTTGAACAACATGATTAAAAACCTTATTCTCCAAATCAGTCATCAAAGCTATATTACCACTTAGGTGATTGCTACACCCTGAGTCAATGTAGAAGACTCTTTGATCTTCACTCTGCCTTTCACAAGTTGCATTCATTATCAATGTTGAATCCTCCTTTTGATCTGAAGCATAATTATAGTAGGTGTTGTTATATTGTTGACTTTGGAAACCTCTACCTGCATTTCTTCCAAAGTAACCCCTACTACCTCTTCCTCTGAAATTACCTCTTTGATTTCTGCCACCTCTTCCTCTTGCATTATAGTTTTGACTATATCCATTATTACTCTGAGTATTGTGCCAACAATCATTAGCTAAGTGATTTGTCTTACCACAAATCCAGCAAGCTTTGCCTCCATCTTTGTTGTTCCTGCCTCTTCCTCTACCTTTGCCACCTCCTCTTCCTCTTAGGAAGTTGGCTTGACTAGTTGTTCCTTCATCTTCATTTGCTTGTTGCTTTCCTTTGCTATTCTTCTTCTTGTCCTTTGAGTACATTGCATGACCTGCACTCTTGTCACCATCTCCTTTAACATCCTGCTCAAATGTTAGCATATGACCTAACAACTGATTTAAATCAGGAGTGAAATGATCAAGTGATAACTCTGTAGACAAAATGAATGGCTTCCATTTGTCATCACCTCTTAAACCTATAAGGATTTGCCTTACCAATTTATCCTCCTCAATGTCTTCATCAACAGCTCCTAAAGCATCTGCAATATCTTTCATTCTTGTCACATAGTCTGAAATGGATTGAGAAGCCTTCTTCTTAAAGGTGGTAAACTCTGCCCATAAGGATGCCTTACGTTGACTTGATAGTATTCTGGAAATGCTCCTCCAAAGCATTCCAAATATCAGTTGCACTTTCAAGGCCTCGAATATGAGGTAACAAGTAATCATTGACTGCCATATATATAATGCTCCTAGCTTGAGCATCTCTCTTCATCCAATTTTTCAAATCTGCTAACTCTTCCCTAGTTGGAACACTAGGATCTCTGAACTGTGGCTTCTCTTCTTCTCCTGTGATGTAAGCTATTAAATCTTTGCTCATAAGATGAGCTTCCATCCTCATTGACCATGCAGGATAGTTTTCCCTATCCAATTTCTCTATCTGAAGAGAATCTCCCATCTTGTGTCCACCTGTGTATTGAAATCTTCAAGCTTTATGAACAATATATGTACCTTTACTTCAAATTAGAGCCCTTTTGTCTTTCTTGATGTCGTATGGTCTTCTCCTCAAGCTTTGCCTTCAAGCTTTCACCTTTTAGTTCTTCAGTTGTTGCATTTCTTGAATCTGCAGCAGTCGGGATCCTCCTTTCCTTGATTTTGATGTCTCCTGCTCTGATACGACTGATGGAGAGTGTTAATCTCCAATAGAATAACCTACTCTTGTGATTAGAGCACCTCTATACCAAGAGTAAGTCAAAACCTTCACCAAATTAGAGGTTCAATCTCCAAATTATTAAAAGTTGAAAAATTCTGTGAAGAAGATAAAACACAGAAAGTCTGCTGCACAATTTCTTCTCATTGACCTATCAAACCTGTAAAGTTTTCTATGAAATTTTGTATGGGGTGTCAACTAGACGTTGCGCACCTTCTCCAAGTTAAATTTCTTCAAAAGGTTTAGTATAACTTGAGAAATCAACTTCACAAGTTACCTATGTCTAAATCTGCACTTCTGAGAAGTCGATTTGGACACCCCTAACTTCTTAACCTTAGTTCTCACAATGTCGAACCCGTTTTATCAAATCCTTTTGGCTGTAGATAGCTTATCTCTCAACTTAGATTTTGAGCTATCATATGTGTAAAACTTTACACTGTGCACTGAGCACTATTCATTTCATTGAACTCGAAATCTGCGCTTGTTTCAGAAGACTGTGAACATTCTTTACATATGAATGTTCCTACACACAATTCTCCTAGCCTGTTTACAATTAGACTCTGAAACTCAAGTCATAGACTCATTAACTATGAACTTAGATATCCTCAAAAGGATTTCACAAATGATCTAACACAGATGGAGCATACACAGAAACATCGGGCGCAATATTTCTTCGATTACTCAGAAAATTACAGTTGAGTGATGAGAGGAAAACTCAACTAACATTTCACATGTCTCATGACATCTAACTTCTCCTTTCTTGACTTCTATACTCACTCATCTATTCTTTCATATGCTCTCATATCACGCCTCGACATTTTCAAGGTATTTATAGAGAAATTTGTACAAGTCTATGACTAATCAAAGATCTAAGTGAACTATAACTATACTAATGTACATATGTGTACATTCCTCTTATCCTCTAAATGTATCCTTCTTCCAAGCTTCAAGAATTGAATCTTCCTTCATTCTTTAATCTTCCAAACATTCAATTGGTGATTGGTCTGCACCAACAATTCTCCCATTTCCCAAGTCTAGGGCTTGCAGTTCTAGTTCTCTCAGCTCATATCCTTTCCACTCTTCTTGATGTCCTTCATTCCAATGATAATCTTCTCTGTAAGATGATCTTAGTCTTGAGCTTTCTTCTTCTATTGGTGTATTTGACTAGTACCACATTTGTTGGTAATGGAGGTTGTTGCCCAAGTACAGGTCTTGGTTGCTCAAAAAATCCAGATTCTCTTTGTGAATTATGTTGATTTGCATATTCTCTTTCCTTAATGGGTTGTTTATTGCAGAAGCATTCTTCTTTGGTATGATTTGTCCATTTTCTTTCCAATGTATAGTATTTGAGTGTTTTCCTATCTTGCAAATGTTGTGGTTTTTGATATGGACATTGTTGTACCAAATGATTTTCTCCACAGTTATAGCATTTCTTATTTGTTGTTATCCTCGTGTTTATCAGATTTGTCTTGGTGCTAACTTCTAAGGCTTTGGCAATTGTCTGTGCTAATTCTTCTACTGGTGGGATTTTATCTTCATTTGTTCTTGGTTGATCAAATGCTAATAAATATTGTCCCCTGTTATCCTCTTAGTCTATTGCTTCCTTTACACATGCTCCTAGGTCAGGGCACCTTCTATAATACACCAAGGTTCTTAATTGGGCACTTCTCAATCCTTCTATGAATACTTGTCTTGCCATGGAGGGTACTTCCTCTCTGGGACATCTGTCAATGTATTGCTTGAATCTCCTAGCTGCCTCTTTGACATTTTCATCTTTTTGTTGTTTAAAGCTATGTATCAAGGTAGTTGTGCTATGTTTTATTCCAGTTTTTGAGAATTCCCCTATGAAGGCTTCTAGGAAAGATTCAATATCCGGATACATTTCCTTTCTCAAGGGAATGAGCCAAGATAGTGTAGGTCCCGTTAGGGTTAGACCAAATGCTTCAAATTGCACTTTATAATCCTCTACTTTTTCTGCTCTAATTAATTGTCTAAATTCTGTAGCATGAGCATGAGGATCAGAATATCCTTCATATTTAGTCTTCATGCATTTGGCTACTTGATAGGGCCTAAGCATTCTTCCCTGATTTTGCCACTGATGTCTTCTTCTCAATGGAAAATCATTAAGTCCTTCTGCTTCTCTTTCAAAAGGGTTTGGGGAAGTATGTATTCTCCTACCTTGTTGTTGTTCACTAGTATTGTGAGTTCCATGTTGTCTTGGCAAGTCTGGTTGCCCTAGGTTTTGTTCCCAAGGTCTCTTGTCTGCACATTGCCCTAAATCATTAGAGTTTTCTGGGTCTTGTGAGAAGATGTAAACACATCCCTGTCTATGCTCATATCTGCCATCCTTGAATTGTGCTACTGGTGTTATATTCAGGGGAACGTATAAGTTTCTCAATCTAATGACAAACTTATGCATCCCATCTTGATATACATAGGTTCCAAACCTATTTGTATACATATATTTGATAATATTTTTGTAATCACCAATTTTAGAAGATTCATTGGTTTCATTTAAATTTTCCATATTATTTTCTTGCCCAAAATCTTTTTATTGTAATTCTCCTATCACTGGTTCTATCTCCTTCCTTCCTAGATCTTGTTTAGGAGGTGTGTACAATTTATTACGAGATCTAAGAATCATTCAACTTACTCACAATCTTTTGAAGAAAATTGTGCTTTTCATGATTCTGTGGAGACAATCGTGTTTTTCACGATTTTGTGGAGAGAATCGTGTTTTTCACAATTCTGTGGTGAGAATCGTATTTTTCAAGATTCTGTGGTGAGAATCGTGTTTTTCACGATTATGTGGAGAGAATCGTGTTTTTCACGATTCTGTGGAGAGAATTGTGTTTTTCACGATTCTGTGGAGAGAATCTTGTTTTTCACGATTGTGTGGAGAGAATCGTGTTTTTCACGATTCTGCAATGAGAATCGTGTTTTTCACGATTTTGCGGTGAGAATCATGTTTTTCACGATTCTTTGGTGAGAATCGTTTTTTTCACGATTCTGTGGTGAGAATCGTGTTTTTCATGATTCTGTGGTGAGAATCGTGTTTTTCATGATTCTGTGGAGAGAATCGTGTTTTTCACGATTCTGCGGAGAGAATCGTGTTTTTCACGATTCTGTGGTGAGAATCATGTTTTTCACGATTCTATGGAGAGAATCGTGTTTCTCACGATTCTGTTCCCAAACAATTGTGATTGCTCACAATCGTTAGAAACACGATTTTCTTATGAAAATTGTGCTATGGGAGTCGGGATTTTGTGTTTTATTTCAGAGAATCGTGATTTTTTGTTTGACTACAGAATCGCGATTTTGTGCAGATTTTGAAAATTTTTGAGGTTCTTAATTTTTAAGTTTTTGTTTCTCCAAAAGAATCGCCTTCTTAAAATTTTAACATGCAATAAAAGAGTTTTAACAAAATTATTATTTTTTCTCAATAAAACTCAAAATTCTAAAAGTCGCAATTCCGTGATTTTTACTATTTTTTGTGTTTTTGTGCTCTAATTATCATATGAAAACTTGAATTAATGCAAAAATTTATTGGAAATTCCTTACCTTGCTTGCTTGATCAAGAAATATCCAGAAGCTTTGTGGTTGTAGGAAGTCGCGATTCTGTTCAACTCTCTCTCTCTCTCTCTCTCTCTCTCCCTCTCACTCAAATGAGTTTTGTTCTGAAATCCCAGGGTTTTATAGACTTCACACAATCGCGATTTTGTGCGATTTTCTCAAAATTTTCACTTTTCACTTGTTCAATTTTTACCCTTCAACAATTTTATGGTTTTGATTCACAACTCCTAACTTTTCATCACAAGTTCATCAAAAATGTGCTAAGAAGTGCAATTATCCATTCATGCAAAGATAAACTCAAACATTCTTCTTTTCAAGATGTAAATAAATCTTTTCTCAAGATTGTTGCTTTGCCTTTAGCTAAACAAATGGATCTTATCTATTTGCATATAGGTGCTTTACTTGACTTCCCTCAATGCAATCATGTCATCTTTCCCAAGATCAACAATTTTGCTTGGTACTTGGTCAAAAAGCACTCTACAAATGCAAAGATAGTCACTATCTTGATTCAGTACCTTATCCTCAACTATCTTGATTCAATTTTTCACACACCTGCACTTTACTTATAAAAATGATATGAGCAACTATCAATTTGCAAGAATTTCACCACTTCTTTATCTCAAAAGACTATCTCTTGCTTTCTTTTCCCAAAAGACAAACAAAGAAACCTACCTTTTCATATTTCCTTTTCTTGATTAAAGAGTATTACCTTTTCAATGTGTTCAATACCTGTCATGGACGAAGGAAACCATCCTGAACCTAAGATTCCATGTGAACTCTGTATCTCATGATTGGTTCAAAATTAGGAGAAACCAATGCTTCCATTGCGTCCGGAATGTGCCAAAACCCCAAGATCGACTGTCTATTCGCTGAATTCTGACATTGGGAGGTCTTGTTACAAATCGATGACATCATGATGACATCATCAGTTCGCAACCGCCTTGGGAACCGCCCTTGAAAACCTATATAAGGAGGGGTTGGCCACATTCATAATCAGTCTTGCCAATGCCAGTCTTGGGAGCTCAAGGAGTCGTGACCTCCAAGTAAGTACATTCAAGTTCCAGTTCAAGTTCTAGTCTTGTTTCTAGCTCTAGTCTTGTCTAGTCTTGTATTGTGGACATCCTTTCTTGTCCTATTGTAATCTCGTAGTACGAGATCCTTTCTAGTTATTTCTTGTATCCAGTTCATATCCCTGAGGGGATTTCTTGTAATCGAGATATCTTGTTTCCTACCTACGATCCCGGGTTGTGGGATCTCCTGTATCATCTCTAGTCGAGTTTTCCATACCTATTGGTCCCGGGTTGTGGGACATCTTGTATCGATCGTATATTCTTGTAAGCATTTTCCCTTCGTGGGTATTCTTGTAATCAGAACTGTGTTTCCGAAATCTTGTCTTGTGTAGTCAGAGAGCACAATCTAGTGCTCCCCTGACATTTTGGCAAGACTATCTTCTATCCAAGACCAGACATCATGGAGAACGCTTATGAACAGATCGTAGCATCACTTCAGAGTCTCCAACAACAAGTCGAAGACCTAAGTCGTCGACAGACACAAGTCGAGATGGGACATCCAGTGCATGTAGGTACACTCCTTCAAGAATTACAAGAACGAATCGGGAGTCTTCAAGCGAATCAAGGGAGTATTCAAGTGAACCAACGGCCCAGTACATCATTTGTGAAGGAACCCAAGATTTGCATGCCAGAAAAGTTCAATGGTGATCGTACAAAGTTTCGAGGATTCTTGCAACAAGTCAAATTGTACATTCGCATGCAGCCTGATAGATACCCTGATGATGCATCCAAGGTCGGTTTTATTGGAACCTTGCTCTATGGTCAAGCTTTATCATGGTTCGCCCCAATCTTGGAGAAGGATATGGCCGTACTTCATAATTATGAGGCATTTCTTGGAGAGCTTGTCGCCACATTTGGAGATGCAGACACGAGTCGAGTGGCAGAAACAAAACTTCGAAAGCTACGTCAAGGTAACCGCCCTGCCTCTACCTATGCATCAGAATTTAGGCAGTTGATATGTGACCTCACTTGGCATGAAGATTATTTCATTAGCCAATTTAGATGGGGCTTAAGGGATGACGTGAAGGACCTTCTACTCACGATGCCAGAGGTGAAGACATTGAATGAATACATCAACCAAGCCATTCAATGTGATAACCGTCTTTTTGAAAGGAAACAAGAAAAACAAGTAGAAGGAAGACCTCGCCAATGGAAACCTTTCCAGCCTACTCCTAGAGATGACACTATGCCCGAACCTATGCAGATAGATGTAACTAGGTTCCCAGCCTCTAACACCACAAGAGAAACAAAGAAGGAGGGATAACAAATTATGTCTATATTGTGGAAACCCTGGCCACATTGCAGTTAATTGTCCCAACAAGAGAACAAACTCCAAAGTCGCAGCCACCCTTGTAGAGCAGGGAAACGAGGAAGTCCAGTTGTAAAAGAGACCATACAGCCGGACCATGATATACGAAAGGGTCTCATAATTCCATCCACACCCGTAGAAACATGTCTTGCCCCTGTCAAGTTAATCCTGTCTAAGAAGACCCTTTCCCTCATAGCTCTAGTAGATTCAGGAGCGTCCTCATGTTTCATTGATGAAGGACTCGTTAAGAAACATGGAATTCCAGTACTTCGAAAGAACAGACCAGTAGTAGCCGAAGTAGTAGATGGACGGCCTCTAGCATCGGGGAATATAACCATGGAAACCATACCACTAAGAGTACACCTTGGTGACCATGATTCACACATATGTTTCAATGTAATATCGAGTCCAGCAAATATGGTTATCATCGGAATGCCGTGGTTAAAGAAACATAATCCAGAAATTAATTGGGAAAAGAATAAAATCACCCGTCGAGATATCCAGAAGAACCCAACATATGTTGGAGCTAAAGCCTTCATACATGCAGTAAGGAAGGAACCTACATATATGATCTATGCCATACCAGCTCAAGAATCCAAGAAAGATGATCCAGTACAGCTACCCAATCAGTACAACGGCTTTGAAGATGTTTTTGAAAAGAAGAATGCAGATATCCTTCCAGAGCATAGACCTTATGATTGTCCCATAGATCTTCAAGAGGGAACACAACCACCCTTTGGACCAATCTACAGACTATCTCCAGAGGAACTTACAGAACTACGCAAGAACATTGATGAGAATCTAGCAAAGGGGTTTATCAAACACTCGAAGTCTCCAGCAGGAGCTCCTATTCTATTTGTAAAGAAGAAGGATGGGACTCTCCGGATGTGTGTAGATTATCGTGGATTGAACAAAGTCACTATAAAAAACAGATACCCTCTACCACTCATATCAGAGCTCTTGGAACGCCTTGGAAAAGCAAAATTCTTCACGAAAATTGATCTTCGAGGAGCTTACAACCTTGTCAGGATCAGAGAAGGAGACGAATGGAAGACAGCATTTCGAACAAGGTATGGGCATTTTGAATATGTAGTTATGCCCTTCGGTCTTACAAATGGTCCAGCTGTCTTCCAACATATGATGAATGATATTTTTCGAGAATATTTAGATGATTTTGTTGTAATATACCTTGATGATATCTTGATATTTTCAAAAAATCTAGAGGATCATGAAGATCATGTAAAGATAGTCCTAGAGAAACTAAGAGAAAAAGGATTGTATGCGAAATTGGAGAAGTGTTCTTTTCATAAGACAGAAGTGGAATTTTTAGGGTACATAGTATCAGATAAAGGAATTTTTATGGACCCTAAGAAGATTGAGACAATCCTTGATTGGCAACCACCTTCATGTGTTCGAGATGTACAATGTTTTTTGGGGTTTGCCAATTTCTATAGGATATTCATCAGAGATTACTCCAAGATAGTGACACCTCTTACCAAGCTTACAGGGAACTCCAAATTCTCATGGACCGAAGAAGCAGAGAAGGCCTTTCAGACCTTGAAATCAGCATTCACTACTGCTCCAATCCTAGTTCATCCTGATTCTAGTAAGCCCTTCTTCCTTGAGACAGATGCATCGGACTTTGCTCTAGGGGCCATTCTTTCCCAATATGGAGATGATGGACAACTACATCCAGTTGCATATCATTCAAGGAAGTTTTCCCCTCCAGAAATTAATTATGAAATTCATGATAAAGAACTCCTTGCCATAGTAGACGCGTTTGATACCTGGCGTCACCATCTAGAAGGAGCAGCTCATAAAGTCATTGTATATTCAGATCACAAGAACCTAGAGTATTTTATGACCACCCGGATCCTCAATAGAAGGCAATCTCGATGGAGTAACTTTTTATCCAGATTCGACTTTGTCATCACATACCGTCCAGGACGTCATCAATGTCAGTCAGATGCCCTATCCAGAAGATCTTACCTTGCACCAAAGAAGGGTGAAGAGGCCTTTGATCAACAAGAGAGTGTATTACTCAAGCCCGAGCATCTCCAGTTAGCAGCTATCTCTTCAAGCCATCATGAAGATTCAGCCTTGAATCAGTTGATCCGTGAGAATCTACCACAGGATGAATTGTTTTGTAACGTTAAGCAGAAAGCCCAAGAAGGAAAATTCCAAGAAGTAAACGAATTTCAGGAAAAGGATGGTTTACTACTCTATAAGAACCTATTGTATGTCCCTCCAGGAAAGCCCAGGATCCAAGTACTTCAACAACGCCATGACAACCTTGCAGCAGGACATTTTGGAGTAAATAAAACAATAGAACTCATATCAAGGGACTTTTGGTGGCCTCAGATGTGGAAGGAAGTCAAAGAATACATTCGAACCTGTGATACTTGCAATAGATCTAAGGTACCCCGACATAAACCTCATGGCCTCTTGCAACCTCTACCTATTCCAGAAAGGCCATGGGCTTCATTGTCGATGGATTTCATCACAGATCTACCAAAGTCAGATAAGTATGATGCCATTCTTGTTATTGTGGATAGATTTACAAAGATGGCACACTTCATTCCAACTACCAAGGCAATCACAGGTGCAGCCACTGCCAGACTTTTTCTTAGGTACATATTTAGGCTTCATGGATTGCCTGATGACATTGTCAGTGATCGAGGTCCACAGTTCATATCCAGCTTTTGGAACAGTCTTTGCAAGCTCCTTGGTGTTCAAGTTAAACTATCTACAGCAAATCATCCACAGACTGATGGACAAACAGAACGAGTGAATCAAGTCCTGGAGCAATATCTCCGTTGCACTAGCAACTATCACCAAAATGATTGGTTTGAGTTGTTACCCTTTGCAGAGTTTGCCTATAACAATAGTGTTCATGCATCTACTAAGCAAACTCCCTTCTTTGCAAACTATGGACAACATCCAAGGATGGATATACAACTCTCAAATCATGTCAAGAACCCAGCTGCCAGAGACAAGGCCCAGTACCTGATGGACATTCACAAAGAACTGAAGGAAGAGATCCATAAAGCTCAACAACAATATAAGTACTATGCAGATCAACATCGTGTCCAGAATCCATCGTATCAAATTGGGGATAAAGTATGGTTACTCCGAAACAATTTACAAACTTCAAGGCCTTGTGCAAAGTTAGATCATCAAAAGTTTGGACCATTTACCATCTTGGCCAAGATTAATCCAGTCACCTTCAAACTCCAGTTACCGAGTACCATGAGAATACATCCAGTTTTCCATGTATCCATGTTGGAACCATATCAGATTTCACCATTGAGGGGGGAGAGACCTAGTCCTTCACCACCTATCGAGATTGATGATCATGAAGAATTTGAAGTCGAGCATGTCCTAGATTCCAGAATATCCCGGGGAAGATTGGAATACCTTATTCATTGGAAAGGGTATGACATCAGTGATCGTACTTGGGAACCTGCAGAAAACCTTCAGAGAGCACCAATCAAGGTTCGAGAATTCCATAAGAAAAATCCAACGAAGCCGAGACCAGATAACATGACCGCTCCTCGTGGAACTCGTCGCTTGAGGGGGAGGTGATGTCATGGACGAAGGAAACCATCCTGAACCTAAGATTCCATGTGAACTCTGTATCTCATGATTGGTTCAAAATTAGGAGAAACCAATGCTTCCATTGCGTCCGGAATGTGCCAAAACCCCAAGATCGACTGTCTATTCGCTGAATTCTGACATTGGGAGGTCTTGTTACAAATCGATGACATCATGATGACATCATCAGTTCGCAACCGCCTTGGGAACCGCCCTTGAAAACCTATATAAGGAGGGGTTGGCCACATTCATAATCAGTCTTGCCAATGCCAGTCTTGGGAGCTCAAGGAGTCGTGACCTCCAAGTAAGTACATTCAAGTTCCAGTTCAAGTTCTAGTCTTGTTTCTAGCTCTAGTCTTGTCTAGTCTTGTATTGTGGACATCCTTTCTTGTCCTATTGTAATCTCGTAGTACGAGATCCTTTCTAGTTATTTCTTGTATCCAGTTCATATCCCTGAGGGGATTTCTTGTAATCGAGATATCTTGTTTCCTACCTACGATCCCGGGTTGTGGGATCTCCTGTATCATCTCTAGTCGAGTTTTCCATACCTATTGGTCCCGGGTTGTGGGACATCTTGTATCGATCGTATATTCTTGTAAGCATTTTCCCTTCGTGGGTATTCTTGTAATCAGAACTGTGTTTCCGAAATCTTGTCTTGTGTAGTCAGAGAGCACAATCTAGTGCTCCCCTGACAATACCATCATCAATGGAAGATCCAGCAAGGTCCAACTTCAATGAAGCTTTTGCTTTACTTCCCGGCAACGGCGCCAAAAAATGTTTGTTGTTACCCTTTGGAGTTGTCCTCTCCAATCATTTTAGCATAAAGAATCAACAATACATCTTACATTTGTCAATCCGGGAAGTATACAAAGACCACATCCCCTTCTAGATGATGGAATCCAAAAAATAAGAGAAATATGACTGGATTTCTGAGAAATAATGAAGATGAAGATAATTTTCTAAGGTTTTGATTATCTTGAGCAATACTACATCATTTCCAATGATCTTGGTGCCTAAAGTGTGTTATTTTCTTAGTATTTAAAACACAATTATGAAGTTAAATCTCAAAAATGATATGTGTAACCTTCATATGAGACAATCACGATTCTGTGAAAATTGACAATTTCCATTTCGAGTTCTATTCTTCAGCACTTTCTCACTCCATACATCAAGAATCACCTCTCTTCATACACATTAATTAGAAATACACAATAGAAGCTTGGAAATTCCATGGATCACACATAGAATAGACTCAACACATCTAAAGAAAGTACTTGAAAGGAAGAAACACGATTTCTACAAGGAGAGCTCTTCAAATTACTTGGATAGCACAAATAATACAACCAACCCTCTCAAAATAGAGGAAATTATCTTTTATACATTTTCAAGTGTCCCTTTTCACACTTGCTTTTTGGTCCTTTTCCCTTCTGATCTAAAAATATGCTATCAAAGAGCTTCCAAAAATTCTAGAAAAAATACATATGATTCTAATTTACATGAGGAAGACTCTTCCTCATTTTTACATCATTTGCATAAATATTTCTACAATTTTTTGACATTTTACGAATATTTCTCTTCAAAAAATGCTTCTTCCAATAGTCTTGAACTGATCTATGGGTTTCTTTCGCACCTACCTCTCTGGCTTTTTCCCTCTTCTCTTCTTCTACTGCTACTTTGCACATCCATAAGTGGGTGTCTTCATGCATCCATGAGGATCCTGATCCTATGGAATGCACTGACTCAGTATCATCATTGGCTCTATGGATGGGATTCCATTGAATGGGAGGTACATCTCTATGAGAGTAATCCTTGAGATTAACTTTGGTCATGACACCTAAGTGTTGCAAGTACAAGGAATTGGCTCCCCAATCTTGCACTACTTGCAGCTGTCACATAAATGGTCTTCCCAAAATCATCTCATAGGCGTGATTCTTGCTAAAGTCACATATAGAAAAAGTATGCTCGAACTCAACACCACATGTAGTGAGAGTTATTCCTTCTAGCAGTCCTAAGGGTCTTTCTATGTGACCATCGGCCATCTGCAATTTCATTCTCGTTGGCCTGAGTGTTGGATTGCCCCAACGCTTCCATAGGGAAGTGGTAGCAATTGCAACTCCTGCACCCGAGTCCAAAATTGCCTTGGTAGTGTACCCTTGATGGGTAATGGGACGATAGGTGTTCACTTCTTCTCCTTCACTCATGTCTCCTATCTTATCCAAAGGTATCTCTGGCACTATTCTATGAGATCCTACTTGGGAACAAGGTTTTGCTACTTCTGGCACTTGATTGGCTACATGTTTCCATAGTTCGGGCCTAACCTTCAGTAGCTCTTCTAAAGTGAGGTTGCACTGCACTTTAGTGTTTTTCACTACCTCTATGTTCCTAGGGATGATGGAGTCTTCATTTCTTACCATGACCGTGGGTGCTCTCATACAAGTAGAATTAGTTTCCCATGTGCCTGTGAAATGGGGCAGTTCTTGTAAGGAATTAGACTCAAAGTCTAATTTCTCCTGAGATTGGGAACTCTCCTGCTCTTCATAAATAGAAGGAATGTCCTGTGGGAATTGATCATGCACGTCATCCACAAGTTCAATAGGAGGAGGGAATTCACTTTCTTTAGTCCATTTCTCTTCTTGAATCTCTCGCAGGAACTCTGGTGAATACCTATTCATAGAAGAAGAGGTGCCTGGTTCACTGGAATTAGGCGCATAAGCTTCCTGGGGGGGAATGCTTATTCTTTCACTTGTCTTGTCTCTTCCTTGGGGGGTGACTTCCTTGTCAGATCTTGAAATTATGCTCTCCAACCTCTCCAACAGTCCATCAAAATGCAAGTGTGCCTTAGCTGAGCAAGAGTAGTTGAAGAGACGACTCGCTTCAAACATAGTCAATGCTACCATTTTAGCACAAAGCTTGGTTCTCTCTATCTCTAGATCAGCTCTAGGGTAACATTTGTCATGATCTGTCACATTTGGCCCTTCTTGGATTCTGGTCTGATATGCTTTAAGCATCATGTCTTTGTCCTCTAGAGTGGGGTCAGCTAATACTGATCCTACTCTATGAGGTGGTGGAATTATATGTTGTGGGTTGGAAGGTGGGGGATTAGGTGGTGGGAGGGATGAAGGTGGTGGTGGTGGTATGTGAGTGTGTTTGAGAGGTGAGTTCAACAATTTTGGCCTTTGTTTCTCGTATGCTCTCTTCGAATTTGCTCATCGTCTTGGACCATTGTCTTTTCATCCTTTCTTGGCTATCTTTCTAGGATCTCATCCATTCCTTGGTTATGCTCTCAGTTTCACTAACCTCGACACTCTTTTCTTGGCCTAAACCTTGGTTCTGCTGCAAAGCCTGAGCTCTGGTGACCACTTGCACTGGCGTCATGGAATTTACACTTCTTGTAGAGTCTACTACTAACCCAATAATGTTGATAGGAGTGATTTTTGACATGTTATTCGGGTTCTTCGGGCAGTCTCGTAAGAGATGCTCCTTTCCCACATCTTCACAAACGACTTGAAGTGTCACAGATTGGGGTTGTGTAGTTGAAACTTAGGGCAATCGCGAATGAGATGATCTCCCTGACATCGATAGCACGGTCCTCTAGGAAATGTGGGTCTTACCTGCCTAGGTTGAGGTCTAGGGTTGGGATTTGTGTACATGACATTTGCATACTCTGGATCCCAACTAGGTTCACTTGGTTCTTCACAATAGTAAGACTCATTATGCTCAGGTGACTGCATATAGTAAGCCTGGGGGCTATAAACATGGGTCGAGTCAAAACTATGATCACTCGGGTCACTCTCTGAGAGTAATGGAGTTACAAGCACTATAGCTCTATTTAGATTTTCTTCTGCAGCTGCGTACTTTACTGGGATCATGTTGGTTGAAGTAGGAGGTTGTTGAGCTAACACAAGCTGAGGCCTTTGTTGGGTTTGGTAGGGTTGTTGATAGGGTTGCTGTGGTCTACCATATGGTTGTGGTGGATACTAGTTTTGGTACCTCCCTTGTTCAGGGTAAGGTTGTGGATAAGGTTGCCTAACTGCATGTTTATTGTATGGGCAGTCTTGCACAATGTGATTAGTGTATCTCCATTCTATGGTGCAGTACTGGCTACTAGGATTCACTTGGGGTTGAGCCATAATGGGACATTGTAGCTCAGTGATGAGTAGCACCTCCTTTAATGTCAATCCGGGAAGACGTGAGGATGGTATGAAGACCTCGAGCAAGTGGCGGCACAAGTGCGTGAGTGAGAAGCACACAAGCATGCACACACATACATACACACGCGCACACACGGCAAGACAAAGAGAGAGAATCAATGGAGTTCTTCGATTACTTTTCAAAAAGCTCTTACAAGTTTGTTTCTATCACAATCTACCCGAAAAATGAGCTCTCTAGCTCCTTTTATAGTTTTTGACTAGCTTTGGCCCTGTTCAGACCTAGTGTCCGGCCTAGTTAAAAATTAGGTTCCAGGGCTTATTTGAGGGCTCAAACGAGATCTAAAAAATATGAAAATTGGTACGATGGTACTTCTAATACTCCTCAAGCTCGAGGACTCCTCGGCTTGAGCAAAATGGAGTTACTAAAAATAGATAATGGTATTTACAATGGTTTTTAGTGATGAAAATCACTATTTTTGTAGGGGATTCTTCTGAAAATTTGACATACACTTCTTGGAGCTCCCTACTTGCTCCCTTTCCTTGTGTGTCCACCTTCTGATGTGCTTCCATGCTTTGTCCTTGACTTTGAGCTTCAACACTCCCCCCCCTCTCGAGTCTGTCGTCCCTGACAGACCCTTGTTGGAAGGGCTGTTCTATGTAGTGCTTTGAGAGGTGGTGTCCATCCGTTGTATGAGCTGGTTCCTTGGATTCCAGCAAGAATGTGTCATTGTGAGCTTTCAAAACTGCAAGTTGCTCCAAGGAGGTTGTCAAGAGTGATTTGGAGCAACTACTGGCTTCAATTTGCTTCCGAGATATGGATGTTGTTCCCATGACGTCCGCTAGCTCTTCCAAAGATGATGTTGAGAGCAGTCATGCCAACTACTCATAACCCATAATGAATCATGGGTAAGTGTGTTCGTGCCTGGGTTGAAAAAAGTATGTGCCTTGTGCAAGGCCTGGTAATGTAGCCCTACGCATGCTTACTTGGAAAATGCATTGGAAGAAGTATGGTGCAAAAATTGCGGGTCTTGAGCTAAGTGCTCAAGGGTATGCTGACGAAGAGGTTTCCTAAACTATCACGGTTATGGTGTTTCCAGAGTAAAGATACTTACCATGGAGAAGGTTGATGGATGTTTGTCTCTTCGTGTTGTACACTCGGCCTTTGGGATGGAACATTGTTGATGAATGTCCATGTTGATTGTCCACTGATGAGATCTTTTGAGTGGTGAATCCTCTCTCCTCTTCTCAAAGCAACATTTGTCAAATAGTGAGAATTGAATTGCTTGATATTCCTTGGCAAGCAACATCGGGTAACTACACCAAGCTGAGTTTCACATATTCTCTTTAGCTCACCATATGCAGGAGTCTTCTCCTCCAGAACTACCTTTTGCAGATATCTCCTTGGATGCTCTCGTACATGAAGTAGTTAAGCATCACTCAAGTTGCGGACCTTCAAGCTCTTCATTCCTACCATGGTAAGAGAAAATCATAGTTGTAGATGCCATGTTCATGCCAAATGCTTGTCATTTACCAGATAAGACAGCAATAATCTCACTTCTGGCCGAGACACACTTCTATCCAAATTGATAAATGCCTAGTAATCAACAGTTCCACCTTCAACTAAGCATGACTCATTCATGTTTCATAAGCCAAACCTGGGAACAAGCTCTCTCCTGCTTTTCTTTCTCCCCCTCTTTTTTTTTTTTTTTTTTTTTTTTTTTGAGGAAAAGGATATCACAAAACAAGAACACAAAAGTTAGTATCAATAGAAATATTCGACATATGTCACTGTGCTCTTGTGCGTGGGATTCTCAAGTGTGTCTATGCACGGCCGTGTAATGTGGCCCTATATTAATGCATACTTTGGAAATGCATGACCTGAATGGTGCAAAAGACAGGGTTGTGCAAGGAGCACATGGTTGTTGCTCGTTTGAGGCTTTCGATGTCATTTGTGGAGGTTGATGCCGACCTTGGTGGAGGTATCCATTGAGTCTCGAACTTATGTGATCCTCCTTATTGGAGTCCATTTTTGAACATCATTGGGCACGGTAGAGGTCACTTCAGGCGTCTTTCTCTTTGGATGCTTTCTGAACTGTGGTATCCAGTGTGGTTGACGCTTTGGTTCGGTGGAGACTACTTGCACCTTTGGCTTCCAAACCCATATCCTTTTTGCATGTCTTCCTACTAATGTTGAAGAGCTGATTTGATCTTCCTTTGGTCTCTGTACGTGGTTCTTACCCTTTTCTCTTTTTGGCTTCTTTGTTGAAACCTTTTGCATGTGGGAGAGCAAAGGTTGTTGTGGATGTAGGAGCTTCTTAGGTACCCACATCTGTAATTGCCCTTGTTGAGCTGCAGCTAACTTCTTAGGCACCCAAACTTGTTGGATACCTTGTGATTGAGCTTGTCTGAGCTGCTTCCTTAGTCTTCTGGCCTGGGTGGTTTGCATGGATGGAATTTGTGGGGGCAAGGTTGGTGGTTGCTCTCCTTTGCGTACCCATATCTGCTTCATCGGTTGAGTTGTTCTGCTTCGCATGTTCTTTTGGTCTCTCGTCCGGAGAGTCTTTAATGATTGATCTGCCCTTAGTTGCTCCCTCCTTCTGGCCTTTGGAAAAGAAGGGAGTTCCGTTGCATCCCTGACTCCTTTTTTGCGAATATCATTTCTCTGCAACATATAGTTTGGGACAAGAACAACATGGTCATCTTCATGTGTACCCCTGGAAGGACCAGGAGTCTGTGCCTTTCCTAGTTCCTTGAGTGCTCCATTGTCTAATTCTACTGTAACTCGACTATGATTGACCCATACCTGAAGAAGTCCACTTCTTAGGTTTAAGTTGACTGCTTGGTCATAGATCCAGTCTTGACCCAAGACAAGAGGTTCAGTGAGGTCCTCGTCTTGACACACTAGTACCTTAACTGCCATTGCCTCATCATGAATGTAGAGGGGAAGTTCCACCTCGCCCATGCAAGGGGTTTCCATGCCTCCCAATCCTATGAGATATGCTTCCACAGGATTGACAGCTAACTGCAACTCTTGACAGTAAGACACTCTAACAGCACTAGTGGCTGCACCTGAGTCAATCAAGGCTCTTACGGTCCTTGCACTCTTTCCTTGTCCTATATCCAAGGTTATGAAAGGTCGTCGATCAGTTATCCTATGTAAGCTTGTTCCTGCAACTTCACACATTGCCATATGATATCCTTGATCTGCATAGTCATTTGTTCTAGGCTGATCTCTACCTTGCCTTCGTAATTTCATCCTTCTGATGCGTTCTAAAGCTTCTGCTTGAGCTTCTTCTCGAATTCGCTTTTCTTCCTCTTTGCGTTTCTTAGCAGTGTTGAGTCGGCTGAGCATTTCCTCCGTGAGGGGTTCCTGATACAACTTGACTCTGCAACCGCTAATGTAATTTGGGAGAACATCACCCTCTAACATGGCTAGTTGTACTGCTCCGCTCGTGGAGATCCTATTGATGATCATAGGTCCGTAGCCTCTCTTTTCTAGCTTCCTTGCGTGTTGTTCCAGTGTGTAGACTAAAACTAGGTCTCCTGCTTTCAAACCCTTATCCTTCACATGGGCATCAAAGTATGCCTTCTGTCTCTTCTTAGCTGCATATATTCCTGCAGCTGCTCTCAGTCTTGTTTCTCCTAATCGTTCAAGGTCAAAGATCCTAGAGGAGAGCTCATGACCTGTCCATTCGTGCTCTTGTGCTACTCTCAATGTAGGAATCAAGAAGTCCAAGGGTAGCACAGCGTTTTGGCCAAATACCATCTGAAAGGGGGTGGCTTGGAGTACCGTTTTGTAGGCAACGCGGTATGCCCAAACAGCATGGTGTAGCTGTTTGTCCCAATCAGAGCGTTTAGTGTTCACTAATTTTGTCAGTACATTGCATAAGATCTTATTAGTGCTCTCAGCTTGTCCATTAGCTTGAGGGTGATAAGGGGCAGACTTCTTGTGTATTACTAAGAATTCTTGGAGTAGATTTTCAATCACTTCGTTCAAGAAATGAGTGCCTCTATCACTTACAAGCTCTATAGGTAGCCCGTATCTTGTGAATACATTCTCAAACAAGAATTTGGCAGTTGTCTGAGCGTCATTCTTTGTCGTAGCTTTTACCTCTACCCACTTAGTTAGATAGTCTGTTGCAACAATGATGTATTCCGCATGAGAACCCTTAGCTGGGGGATTAATAGGACCTACGAAGTCTATTCCCCACTTAGAGAACGCACGTCCACCCATCATAGGTTTCAGTGGCATCTCATCTTTGCGTATAGGATACTGAGTCCTCTGACAGACATCACACCGTTTCACATAGGTATGTGCATCCATGTGAAGGGTAGGCCACCAGAAGCCCGCAAATAGTATCGCCTTGATCACCCGATCTGGTCCAAAGTGCCCTCCTGCTACACCTTGGTGAGCAGTTTCCAAGATCTTAAGATATTCACTCTCATGGACACACAGTCTCAGATAACCATCTTTACCACTCTTGTATAGATTATCACCAATGAGTGAGTAATCCAGGGCTTCTTGTTCTAAACTCCTTTTCCTAGCCAGAGTCATGTCTGGAGGGAATGTGTTTGTCCTCAGGAAGGATACTAGAGGTTCGCTCCAATTTGGCACAATGGATACTTGATAAAGAGTGGCATGTTCCACAGGTGGTTTAGTGCAACAGATTGGGCAATCCTTGCACAACTTTTGGACATCCGCTTCCATAGTCGGCCAATGCACTCCGAGTCTCTTTAGGGTCTGTAAAGTTCGTTGCTTTGAGTAGTGTTGCTCCAACGCACCTACATGTGCTAACTGCAACCATTTAGCGTACTCATCCTCTTCTACGCAACAAGCCAAGATCCCTTGATCTGTGTGCTTGTACATACTTCCTGCCATGATGTGGTACTTTTGGGCTTTAACTACCTCTCTATTCCCTGTGTTTACCACTGGATGATTAGGCCCGTATGTCAATACTGGTACCAATGGCTTAGCCCACTGCGGCACCACTTCCAAATTAAACAAGTAAGCATCAGGAAGGTCATCTGATACTCCTTGTGGGGCTTCTCCCGATGTGAGCCTAGAGAGATGATCTGCTCTTAAATGAGTCCTCCCTTTCCTTACCACAACCTCAAAGTCATATTCCATTAATAAGAGAAACCATCTTACTAATCTTCCTGTATTGCATGGCTTGTTTACGAGATATAACAATGCTTGATGATCAGTAAAAAATTTAAACTTATTTGCAAGCAAATAATGTCTAAATTTCTTAACTGCATATACCATGCCTAAGCCTTCTCGCTCTGTAGTGGTGTAATTCCGTTCAGCTGCATTCAATTGTCTACTAGCGTAGGCAATTGGAAGATCCATATTACCTTCACCAGTAGGTTGAGCCAGCACACACCCAATGGCATAATTGGATGCATCCACATGAACATGGAATGGTTTATTCCAATCTGGTGTGGTCAAGATTGGTGCTGAACATAATCTTCGTTTAAGCTCCTGGAAGGAATTCTCACATTCATCCGTCCACTCAAAGTTGGTCAGAAGTCCGTACATGGGCTTTGCAATTACAGCATACATGTGAATGAATCTTCGGTAATAACCACAATGCCCCATGAAAGCTTGTACTTCCTTGACATTCTTTGGCCTAGGTAGCTCTGCTATGGCTCTCACTTTCTCCTCGTCAGTAGATATGCCATTCTTTGACACTATGTGTCCTAGAATCTTGCCTTGCCTGACCATAAAAACGCACTTTTCTGGGTTCAGGCAGACTTGATATTCTCTACATTTGTCAAAGATTTGTCTGAGTTCAGGGATATGGGTTTGTCTAATGTTGGAATGAGCACAAAGATCATCAACATATACTTCTAAGTTTTTCCTCAGGAACTCTTTAAATACATGGCACATCAGCCTTTGGAAGGTAGCTGGTGCATTGGTAAGCCCAAATGGCATTACTCTAAAGGCAAAAATGCCCCATTCTGTGGCAAAAGCCGTTTTATGCTGATCCTCTAGAGCTATGGCTACTTGATTGTAACCCGAAAATCCATCAAGGAAGCTGTAGACTTCTTTGCCTGCCACTCTTTCTAAGAGATGTTCTGTGATGGGAAGCGGATAGTTATCCCGAATAGTGGCTGCATTAACCTTTTTCAAGTTAATACACACACGCAGCTTGCCATTCTTCTTGGGCACCACTACGATGGGGGATACCCATTCAGTGTGCTCAATTTCATAGATAAATCCAGCTTCAACCAGTCTATCTATCTCTTCTTTGATCTTAGCAGCGTAATTATCGTTATATGTGTAGGGTTTTTGCTTAGAGGGTTTAGCATCTGAGGTCATGGGGATGGTGTGTGAGCATATGTCGGGGTCAACACCTTTCAAATCCTTGTAACTCCAAGCGAATACATCTCTGTATTCTCTTAGCAAGGCAATTAACGCATGCTCTTCTTCCTCTGTCAGGTCATGGCCTATGTACGTGCATCTCTCCTCTCCTTCTTCTAGGGCCACTACAATTTTCTTGGTGGTTTCTTTGTTATCATAGGCCTCTCCTGATTGTGCCTCTCGTTTAGGCATTCTTATCATGACTCTCCTGTCATCTATCTCATACTTCTTAAAATTTTCTGGGACCTCAAACAAAGATTCTTCCTCTTCTGGTGAGACTTCTTTCTTCTTTCGTTTCTTCCCTTCTTCCTTCGGGGTCACATGTGTTGCTAATCTTACATCATTTGTAAGCTCTCCATGCCTCTGGGGTTGAAATTCTACTTCATGGAAGTATTCTTCATCTGATGCAAATGGTGGGTCCATAATGATTGACTCTAGATCGGAGTCACTTGCATCCTCAAATGCATCAGGGTTAGGTTCGCATTCTTCTAGAACTGCCTCTCCCATGATTGGCTCTATGGAGAAGACTGAAATGTCATAGCCATCCTCATCACAGTGAGGTGTCCATTGTTCTTCATTGATGGCTACGTCCATTGTTGCTAAAATTTCTGCCCATCCATGGGGTTCAAATTCCTCGTCAGGAAAAACTACAGGTGCATAGGCTGGGTCTTGAATGGGTCTATGGGTTTCGTTTGCACCTATTTCTCTGGCCTTTTCTCTCTTCTCTTCCTCTATTGCTACTTTGCACATCCATAAGTGGTGTCTTCATGCATCCATGAGGATCCTGACCCTATGGAATGCACAGATTCCGTATCATCTTTGGCTCTATGGATGGGATTCCATTGGATAGGAGGGACGTCTCTATGAGAGTAATCCTTGAGATTGACTTTGGTCGTAACACCTAAGTGTTGCAGGTATAAAGAATTGGTCCCCCAATCCTGTACCACTTGCAACTGTCGCATAAATGGTCTTCCCAAAATCATCTCATAGGCATGATTTTTACTGAAGTCACATATAGCAAAGCTATGCTCAAACTCAACACCACAAGTGGTGAGAGTTATGCCTTCTAGCAATCCCAAGGGCCTCTCTATATGACCATCGGCCATTTGCAATTTCATTCTCGTTGGCCTGAGTGCCGGCTTGCCCCAACGCTTCCATAGGGAAGTGGTGGCAATTGCAACTCCTGCACCTGAGTCCAAAATTGCCTTGGTGGTGTACTCCTGGTAGGTGATGGGAAGATAGGTGTTCCCTTCTTCACCTTCACACATATCTCCTATCTTATCCAAGGGGATTTCTGGCACTGTCCTATGGGATCCTACCCGGGAACGTGGTTTTGCAACTTCAGTCACTTGACTGGCTACATATTTCCGCGCTTCTGGTCTATCCTTAGGCAGTTCTTCCAAAGTGAGATCGCACTGCACCTCGGTGTTCTTTACTACCTCCGAGTTCCTAGGTATGACTGAGCCGTCGTTCCTTACCATGACTGTGGGTGCTCTCATACACGTGGACTTTGCTTCCCATGGGCCTGTGAAGTGGGGTAGCTCTTGTATAGAATTAGACTCAAAGTCCAATCTCTCGTGAGACTGAGTACTCTCATGTTCCCCGTAAATAGATGGGATGTCTTGTGGGAATTGGTCGTGTGCATCATCCACAAGTTCAAAGGGAGGGGCGACTTCACTTTCGTTATCCCATTTGTCTTCTTGAATCTCTCGTAGGAAGTCTGGTGCAAACCGATTCATAGAAGAAGAAGTGTCAGGCTCCGTAGAATTAGGCACATAAGCAACTTGGGAAGGAGGGTTTATTCTATTGTTGGCTCTTTCCTCGCTCTCATAGATGTTTGGAGCACAAGCTTCCTGGGGAGGATTACCTTTTCTATTACTTTTCCGAACAGGCTCATACGCTCCCTGAGAAGGAATGTAGGCAACCTGTGGAGGTACGTAAGCTTTCGAGGGAGGCTCATCTGCCTTTTGGGGGGGAAGATAAGCTTCTTGAGGAGGCACATGGGCTTCCTGAAGAGGCTGGCTTATCCGTTCCCTTGACCTTTCCTTTCTTTGAGGGGCAGGTTCCTTTTCTGATTGTGCAATTAGCCTCTCTATTCTTTCTAGCAGTCCGTCAAAGTGTAACTGCGTCTTAGCTGAGCTAGAGATATTAAAGAGGCGGCTAGCTTCGAACATGGCTTGAGCCAATTCCACCATCTTAGCACAAATTTTAGTTCGTTCAAGCTCTAGCTCGGCTCTAGGGTAGCACTTTTCATGATCGGTCATGGTTGGCCCTTCTTGGATTCTGGCCTGATATGCTTTAATCATCATGTTTAGGTCCTCGGGAGTGGGATCCGGCTAGGACTGATCGTACTCTAGGGGGTGGTGGGATTTGATGAGGCGGGTTGGAAGGTGGTGGGTCGGATGGAGATGGGAATGGTGGTGGTGGAGTCGTGTGAGAGGGAGTTTGAGTTGTGAGTTCGGTTATTCTGGCTCTTGTTTCTCTTACGCTTTCCTCGAGTTCACTCATCTTCTTTGCCCATTGCCTTTTCATTCTTTCCCGACTATCTTTCCAAGCTCTAGTCCTTTTCTTGGTTATGCTCTCAGTTTCACTAGCCTCTGGGCCCTTTTCTTGGCTTGCCCCTTGGTTTTGCTGCAATGCCTGAGCTCTAGTGACTACCTGTACTGGTGCAACGGAAGTGACACTTCCTGAGGAATCTACAACCAACCCAATTACATTAATGGGAGTGATTTTTGGCATATTATTAGGATTCTTAGGGCAATCTCGTAAGAGATGCTCTTTTCCACAATCTTGGCAAAAGCCTTGGATCGTCACGGACTGAGTTTGTGTAGGTGGAGGTAAGGGACAATCACGAATGAAGTGATCTCCCTGACATCGGTAGCATGGTCCTCTAGGAAATGGTGGTCGTACCTGCCTAGGTTGGGGTCTAGGGTTGGGGTTTGCATACATGACGTTTGTATAATCTGACTCCCAATTAGGTTCCTTTGGCTCTTCGCTGTAATAGGACTCACCATGTTCTGGAGACTGCATGTAGTAAGCCTTGGGACTATCAACATGTGTGGAATCAAAGCTATGGTCACTCGGGTCACTTTCAGAAATCAAGGGTGTTACAGGGACTATAGCTCTATTCAGGTTTTCTTCTGCAACAGCATACTTTACCGGAATCACATTAGCTGGGGCAGGTGGTTGTTGAGCTAACAGTGGCTGAGGCCTTTGTTGGCTTTGGTAGGGTTGCTGATAAGGTTGTTGTGGCCTGCCATATGGCTGTGGAGGGTACGGGTTCTGGTATCTTCCTTGCTGAGGGTATGGCTGTGGGTAGGGTTGCCTAACTGCCTGCTTGTTGTATGGGCAATCTTGTGCGGTGTGATTGGTGTATCTTCGTTCTATGGTGCAATATTGGCTATTTGGATTGACCTGGGGTTGAGCCATAATGGGGCAGACATTCGCCATGTGGTCACCACCACACGTATAGCACCTCTTCGCTGGGGTAAACCTCGGAATTTGTTTGCTAGAGACGCCTAGTTTTTGGGCCACTTTCTCTACGAGTTCCTCAATTGATGTGGATTGCGTGGAAGAGTGACTAGATGCACTATCTGAATCTTTGTAGATTTTGGAAAGCTCTAGTTCTTCCCCTAGGTTATCTTCGATGTCAATGCACATGCGTACACACTCTTCTATAGTCCTAGGGTCCTTCAGATACACATAGGATCTCAATTTCGTACTCAGCAATCCATCAAGGAATAAAGCTACTTGTTTGGCAGGTGTTGGTAGCTCCGAAACAGGGCACCTTTCAAGATATTGTCTAAATCTTCTTCCTGCCAATCTTACAGTCTCTTGGGGAGTCTGTTTGAAGCTGTGAATCAATGAGGAGGTATTGTGTCTTATGCCACTCTTAGAGAACTCTACAATGAAAGCCTCTAGGAGTTGGTCAATGCTCCTGAACTGCCTCTCATTTAGCGGCTGAAACCATGTCAGGGCAGTGTTCCTAAGGGTCAGACCAAAGGCATTGTATTGCGTGAATAGATCCTCCACTTGTTCAGCTCTCAGGACCTGCCTAAACTCAGCCACATGATCGTATGGATCTCCAGTGCCATCGAAGTAGTTCTTCATGGACTTGACTAGCTGAGTCGGTCTCAAGGTTCTTGTGTGCTCTCTAGGTCGTGGTAGAGGGAACTCATCCGCGTTTCTTTGATTCCTGTGAGCTCTAAGTATCTCAGGTTCTACTCTATTTGTTTCCGTCCTCGTTCTCTCTCTTCCCACTGGGTTGGCAAAGCTTACTTCTGGTCTATCTCTACTTCTGTCTCTTTGCATTCCATGAGCTTGGGATGTTCCAGCTCCAGGGTGACCATAGGATACATTCGATCTTGGTTGGGGGAAAAAAAATTCACCTTTCCAAGTGTAAGCATGTCTATCATTTTGTGTCACCACAAAGATCCTCTCCGAAGTGTGATCTAAGTAGGTCACTCTGCCTGGGCTATCAGGATCCTTAAACTCATAGATCATGATTGTTCCTATATCAATTGGTTGATCAGGTTTATACCTCCAAAAGGCTTCGTCAGTTTCTCGATTGAGAAGCAAATCTATGCACTTGTTGTCTTGGGGAACCCAATCAGGTGTGATAATCCTAGTGAGAACAGATTTGCCTTGGGGTGTTCTAGGTTCTACTCCCATGTTTCCTTGTTCCAAGTCACCTAAGTCCGCTTCTGAGATTACATTTCCAAATTCATCTATCCTATCTGGGTGACTGGTGACTACGTATATGGTTCCTTCTTTGTCCAGGTATGCACCATTTTCAAACTTGACTGCTAGGTGCTCTAGTCCTATGGATTGATCAGGATTCTTAATCTGTACCAAAGATCTTCCTAGGCCGTCCTCATAGATGCTAGCACCTAATCGGTTGGTCCTAAGGTATTCCAACTGTGTTTTGTAAGGGCCTTCCACCCTGTACAAGTATGGCACACCTGAACTCCCCGTAGGTCTGTCCATGCCTTGAGACATCTCTGACTCACTGGTCTCAGAGCTAGGGTAGTACGAGTGGTGGCTCAACTGCTGGGCCCAAGACCTAGCAGTGTGGTTAACACTAGCCTCTGAAGATCTAAGGCTTTGTCTCTCCCTTACTAGATGTCGTCCTGATCTAAGGTTCATATGCCTATCTAAGTAGCCCAATTCTTTGCCCAGAGTACAACCTCGTTGCTGGTTACTTTATATTAGTCGCTTGGTTCTTTTTAGTTATTTTATCGTGTTTAAGGTCTTGTCTGATATCACGTCGTCAGGAATATTTGAATGTTGTTTCGCACTTATAGTTGATCGTTCCACGTTAAGTTCTTTCCCTTTAAAATTCTCGACAGTACAAGGATTATGCCCTTAGCTTGAGCTTGAAAGTTTAGGTATGCTTCAACTTGGTAGTTGCCTATCGTCGCCCTAACTTACTCCTACTTCTGATCGTTCTTAGCCTAAGCTAGGAATTGACGAAGAGGAGTTGAGAGTATTCCGACCTTTCTTGCTGAACCTTGCTCTTTAGTGCTCGAGAAGTTGATTCTCAAGCTTGCGCAAAACCCTTACTTGGACGCTCTCAATTGCTTCTCAATAGACCTGCATCAATCCCAAGATTAGCTCCAAGTTGACCTTTCAATTGACAGACAATTTATTTCAGACACTTTTTTAATGACCCTTGTTCCCCCTTTTGTATTGCTAGAAATTTCCTCTAGAGCTCCCTTGGTGTTCCTACCCCTCAGTGTGTCAACTTCCAAATATCCTATCTGAAAATCAACGCATTATTCTTATAAAAAACAGTTGAGGGCGTGTAGTATATGCCACGAGCTTTCCGACAAGCCCTAGAGCTCAAAAAATGGATTCCGTATGAAAAAGTTATGACCGTTCAGGGTTTAGGGGGTTAACTAGACAAACAGAACCTTTCAAGGGTTTTAATGCGTTTTTCTAAGGCCTTTGTAAGTGTATGAGTATTTGAGAGTGCAAATATGCCCAAAATTTAGCCTAAATTTCCAAAAATTTACCCCTTAATTTTTGCCGAAAATGTCTGTCTGTCGCGATAGACGGTGTCTGTCGCGATAGACACAAACTATCGTGGGGGCTCTCTGTCGCGATAGACGATGTCTGTCGCGATAGACGCTGTCTATCGTGGAATTTTGGTCTGTCGCGATAGACGATGTCTATCGCGATAGACGCTGTCTGTCGTCTGTCGTGGTTTGGTCTGTCGCGATAGACGGTGTCTGTCGCGATAGACGCTGTCTGTCGTCTGTCGTGGTTTGGTCTGTCGCGATAGACGGTGTCTGTCGCGATAGACGGTGTTTGTCGTCTGTCGTGATTTGGTCTATCGCGATAGACGGTGTCTATCGCGATAGACGGTGTCTATCGCGATAGACTGGTCTGTCGCGATAGATGGTGTCTGTCGCGATAGACGCTGTCTGTCGTCGAATTTTGGTCTGTCGCGATAGACGGTGTCTGTCGCGATAGACGGGGTCTATCGTGGGTCTCTGTCTGTCGCGATAGATGGTGTCTGTCGCGATAGACAGTGTCTGTCGCAATAGACGGTGTCTGTCGCGATAGACTGAAAAAACGCAAATTTTTGAGAAACTTCTAGTGATTTAGAGTGCCCTAATGGTGTAGGTTACCGTGACAAACATGCATTCACAAAATTTTAAGGTTTTCTGTCTGTCGCGACAGACAGAGGTCATCGTCCCGGGACCTGTGCAGAGTCTGTCGTACCTGCGCACACTGCTGGAGAAGGTGGTACAGCTAGTTCCTGCAACAAAAGCTCAACAACACACCAAAACAGATAGCATGCAAGCTCTCTCTCGCTCTCTCTCACAATGAAATGAGGGAAATGAGGTGGGGGGTGTAATATGACCAAAAAACTGAAATTTTTTGTGGAGATGGAGATGGAGGTGGAAGATGGTGATGATGATGATGGTGATGAAGATTGTGAAGAAAAAATAAGAAAATAGATGGAAGTGAAGAAAATACCTACAACTCCAACACGTCAACTCTACGTCTTACCATCACACGCTCGTCCTCAAAGCTCAATCCCCGGCAACGGCGCCAAAATTTGGTGTAGCTCAGTGATGAGTAGCACCTCCTTTAATGTCAATCCGGGAAGACGTGAGGATAGTATGAAGACCTCGAGCAAGTGGCGGCACAAGTGCGTGAGTGAGAAGCACACAAGCATGCACACACATACACACACACGCGCACACACGGCAAGACAAAGAGAGAGAATCAATGGAGTTCTTCGATTACTTTTCAAAAAGCTCTTACAAGTTTGTTTCTATCACAATCTACCCGAAAAATGAGCTCTCTAGCTCCTTTTATAGTTTTTGACTAGCTTTGGCCCTGTTCAGACCTAGTGTCCGGCCTAGTTAAAAATTAGGTTCCAGGGCTTATTTGAGGGCTCAAACGAGATCTAAAAAATATGAAAATTGGTACGATGGTACTTCTAATACTCCTCAAGCTCGAGGACTCCTCGGCTTGAGCAAAATGGAGTTACTAAAAATAGATAATGGTATTTACAATGGTTTTAAGTGATGAAAATCACTATTTTTGTAGGGGATTCTTCTGAAAATTTGACATACACTTCTTGGAGCTCCCTACTTGCTCCCTTTCCTTGTGTGTCCACCTTTTGATGTGCTTCCATGCTTTGTCCTTGACTTTGAGCTTCAACAGACATGCATTTGCCATATGGTCACCTCCACATGTATAACATCTTTTCACTGGGGAAAACCTTGGTATTTTTTTGCTTGCAACACCCAATTTCTGAGCTACCTTCTCTACGAGTTCCTCAAAAGATGTGGATTGCTTGGAAGAGAGGCTGGTAGAGCTATTTGAATCTTTGTAGATTTTTGAAAGCTCTAACTCCTCCCCTAGGTTATCTTCGATGTCAATGCACATGCATACACACTCCTCTATGGTTTTGGGGTCCTTTAGGTACACATATGATCTCAACTTGGTGCTCAACCATCCATGTAAGAAAAATGACACCTGTTTGGTTGGAGTGGGCAACTCTGGAACATGGCATCTCTCTAGGTATTGCCTAAACCTTCTTCCTTCCAGTTGAACGGTCTCTTGAGGTATCTTTTTGAAGTTGTGAATTAGTGAGGAAGTGTTATGCCGTATGCAACTCTTAGAGAATTCAGTAATGAATACCTCTAGAAGTTGGTCTATATTCCTGAATTGTCTCTCATTCAGTGGTTGGAACCATATAAGGGTTGTGTTCCTTAGAGTTAGACCAAAAGCATTGTATTGCATGAATAGGTCCTCAATTTGTTTAGCTCTCAAGACTTGCCTAAACTCGACCACATGATCATATGGGTCTCCAGTGCCATCAAAGTAATTCTTCATGGAATTAACCAACTCAGTTGGCCTCAAGGTTCTGGTGTGTTCTCTATGCCTTGGCAAAGGAAAATCATCAACATTTCTTTGGTTTCTTGGGTCCCTAGGTCTTTCAGTTTCCACTCTATCCATCTGTGTTCTCATCCTTTCTCTTCCCAAGGGGTTGGCAAAGCTTACCTCAGGTCTATCTCTATTCCTATCCCTTTGTGCTCCATGAGCTTGGGATGTTCCAGCTCCTTGGTTGCCATAAGAGACATTAGATCTTGGTTGGGGAAAAATAAATTCACCCTTCCAAGTGTAGGCATGCCTACCATGCTCTGTGACCACAAAGATCCTCTCTAAAGTATTGTCTAAATAGGTCACTTTGCATGGGCTATCAGGATCTTTGAACTCATAGATTATGATTGTTCCTACCTCATTCGGCTGATCAGGCTTATTTCTCCAAAAGGCTTCTTCGGTCTCTCGGTTCAAGAGCAGATCTATGCTCTTATTATCCTGGGGAACCCACTCTAGTGTGATAATTCTGGTGAGAATTGATTTGCCTAAGGGGTTATAGGCTCTCCACCTATGTTCCCTTGCTCTAGGTCACCTACGTCCATTTTTGGGATCACATTACCAAATTCATATGTGCTATCTGGGTAGGTGGTGACCACATACATGGTTCCTTCTTTGTCCATGTATGCACCATTTTCAAACTTGACTGTTGGATGTTCGAGTCGAATGGGTTGGTTAGGGTTTTTAATTTGGACCACGGTTCTTCTCAGGTCGTCCTCATAGATGCAAGCACCTAATCGGTTGGTCCTAAGGTATTCCACTTGCGTCTTGTATTGGCCTTCGACCTTTTGTAAGTAGGCCACACCTAAATTTCCTATGGGTCTCTCCATTCCTTGAGACATCTCCGATTCACTAGTTTCAGAGCTAGGGTAGTGTGAATAATTGCTCAACTGCTGGGTCCAAGACCTAGCAGTGTGATTGACACTAGCCTCTGAGGACCTAAGACTTTGTCTATCTCTCCCTAGATGTCGTCCTGATCTAAGGTTCATATGCCCGATTAAACAACCCCAATTTTTCCACGTACAACCTTGTTGCTAATTCATTCTTATCAATCACTGGATTCTTTTTATTTTTTTATCGTGTTTATGATCTTGTCTGATTTTGCGTCATCAGGAATACTTGAGTTAATTTTCGCACTTAAAGTTGATCGTACCACGTTAAGTTCTTTCCTTTAAAGTTATTGATCGCATGCACATGTTATCTCTTGACTTGAACTTGATTTCTTAGATAGTTCAACTTGTCTTGTGCCTATCGTCACCCTAACTTACTTTCAATGCTATGAGTTCTTAGCCTAAGCTAGGAATTGACTAAGTGAGTTGAGAGAATTTCCAACCTCAAGCTCCTTGCCTTTTGAGTGCTAGTCGAGCCCAGAACACACTCACCCAAGCTCAATGATCACCTTGCTACAGTTGCTTGAACTCCTTGCTTGCACATCTCACACCTGTGAAATGTTACTAGTTAGAAATGGACTTGACCTCAATATATTGACAAACACTCTTCAACATGCACTAAAAAGTATAGACCCCTGCTTCCCTTTTTGCCCTAAAAGGTACTCTCACTCCCTAGTAGCGACTGATGGTCCACACACATTTATGGCCAATCAGGCACTCGGGAGTCAAAACAGTGTTTTCTAAGGCCTCTTTATGCTCTAGATTTTCCCCAATTTGGCCAAGGATAAGTTTAATTTTTTTAACCCTAAAAATATGCCAAATTTGCCCGTCAATCTCGATCAAGTGGTCTGTCAATCGCGATTGATGTGTGAATCGATATTGATGTGTCAATCGCGATCGACTTGTCGATCATGATCGACAAGTCCGTCGTGGCTGTCAGTCATCAATTGCGATTGACACGTGGCCCAAAAATTTAGTCAATCATGGTCAAAGGGTCGTTGACTTAGTCGGCCACGATTGACAGGTCCATCGTGGCTGTGAATAGCGATTGATGGGTCAATTGCGATTGATGGGTCGATCGTGATTAACATGTGGCACGCGTAGGCTCTGTCGATTGTGGTCAGTCAGTCGTTGACTCTGTCGATCGCGATTGACATGTCGATTTCGATTGACAAATCTGTCGGGAAGTGTTCGTCGTTAGTTGTCAGTCGCGATTGACGTGTGAGTCGCGATTGACAGAAAACCGAGTGATATCAAAATTTTAAACACATATTCAAGATGCTCTAGGCCTACACATCACATTTGTGCACTTAGTTTAGCAAATTAATCTATTTTTTGTCGGTCGCGATTGAGAAGGCTCAACGCCTTGGGACCTGCACAATCAAAAATTTGTACCTATTGAAGCTGGTGCATCTGCTGGGGATACTGATTCCTGCAGAAATCTCAAAAAACACACAAATGCACAAGCACGCAAAAACTCTCTCACTCTCTCTCACAAGTGAAATGAGGGAAATGGTATGGGAATGGTGATACGACCAAAAAACTGAAAATGTCGCGATGATGGAGATGGAGTCCAACGTCTCAACTCTACTTCTTACCATCACACGCTCGTCCTCGAAGCTCGATCCCTCGCAATGATGCCAAAATTTGGTGTAGCTCAGTGATGAGTAACACCTCCTTTAATGTCAATCCGGGAAGACATGAGGATGGTATGAAGACCTCAAACAAGTGATGGCACAAGTGTGTGAGTGAGAAGCACACAAACATGCATAGACATACACACATACACGCACACAAGGCAAGAACAAAGAGAGAGACCATGGAGTAACTTCTATTGCAAAAGAGTTGTCATACAAATTCAATTCTACAACAAGCTAACCTAAAAAATGAGCTTTCTAGCTCTATTTATAGTTTTTGACTAGCTTTGGTCCTGTCCAGACCTAGTGTCTGGCCTAGTTCAAAATTAGGTTCTAAGGCTATTTTGGAAGCTCAAACGAGCTCTGAAAATTATGAAAATTGGCACATAAATACTACAAATACTCCTCAAGCCCTAGGACTCCTTGGCTTGCACAAAATCGAGTAGGAATAATAAAAAATGGTATTTACAATGATGTGAAGTGACTAAGATCACTGTTTGGGAAGTATTGTTTCATGGAAAAATTATGGGGCCTATTTGCCAGATCTGCATTGACTACTTTGGCTGCTTGTTCCTTGCTCTGACTCCCATCTTTGGCTTCCTTGTCTTGTGGGTCCTTGGGTGCCCTGGTTCCTATCAACACCTTCCTACCCTTACTGGGAGTGAGTGTGCTAACTAGGTATGAACACCTCAAGAAGTCAGGCTTTGGTAACTGAGCATGGAAGTAATCATCCAATCCTGCCTTCTTCCATATCGATCGTAATCCTTCACTATTCTGAAGCTTTTCGAACTCTCGTGTAAAGAAATGGTATCTTCCCCACCGTCCATTAAACTCTTTCTCAACCTCCCGTAAGTAGGTTCCATCCCCAAGGGGTCCTATGACCACTAAACCAATGGGAGTTCTTGCTAACTGGTGACGTGTGCCCCTGGGGAGGTTTTTGAATGGGTATGACATGTAATGCTCTTAACTCTTGTGGCTGTTCTTAAAATCCTCCTCGACAGGGATAGTTTCAATGTCCACTATTTGAGGACTAGTGCCTGCCTGGGAGCTCGTTCTTGTAGCCTCTACCATGTTGAGGAAATCAGTCGTCGATTCTGTGAGAATATATAAATGAATGTTAACATTGCAATGCACACAAAGTGACCCTGTGTCCCTGTTACAATATTAACCTGATGAATTGTGATGTGGTTTGCAGATTATTTAGTGCACGTGTGATTATGAGTGTGAAGTGTGATTAGTGGATGATGGGCTCCTAGCTGCTACTTGGAGTGGTGTAATGGTGTATGGATGCAGTTAGTATGTGGGGTGGATTTACACAGTGGGGTCAGGGGGTTTATTACAAGATTTGAGTTGCCAAATATAATGTGTGGCTATCCATTTTGATTTCATGGGGACTTTGGAAGGTTCTACAAGAGTGTCTACTTGGAAATGAGGCTTTTTAGGGACCCATTTACCAGTGATCTTGCTCGTGCATGTGGACGGATATGTGACTGTGCATGCCAAACAATTATGGGTATCGGTAGTTTGAGTGTGTAAAAATTGATTCATAGTGTGTGGTTTTCGTAAGGGTATTTGAGCCTGCAAACAAGCATTATGCACCCAAATTTTTCTTGAGTGTGGGTCGGCCTTCATTGGCCTCTTGGGTACCCAAATAAACCTTACTTTTGCATATGAATCTTTGAGAGACTTCTTATTAGTGTCTTGTCATCGATCACTAGTATGATGTTTCGCCGGTGACTCTAGTTTATCAGCAAAAGGATGCTCACCTTTTCGTACCCATATTTGCTTCGATGGCTGAGACACCTTGCTTCGTATTCTCCTTTGGCCTTGAGCATAGGCTGCGTGCTTTCTCTGCGTTTGGTACTCCTCTAGTTGCCATGTCTCTATCACTTTTGGAAAAGAAGGGAGTTCCATCACATCCTTGGCTTCTTTGTTGAGAACACCATCCCTCTGCATCAGATAGTTTTGGACAAGAATAGCATCATCTTCTTCATGTGTACTCCTGGAAGGACCAGGAGTTGCTGCCTTTTCTAGTTCCTTGAGTGCTTCATTTTATAACTCAATTGTAATGTGATTATGATTTACCCAGACCTGAAGAAGTCCACTTCTTAGGTTTAGGTTGACTACATGATCATAGATCCTGTCTTGACCCAAGACAAGAGGTTTAGTGAGATCCTCGTCTTGACACACTAGCACTTTAACTATCAAGAGAACATTTTGAATGTAGAGGGGAGGTTCCACCTTGCCCATGCAAGGGGTTTCCACACCTCCCAATCCTATGAGGTATGCTTCTATAGGATTGACACTTAATTTCAATTCTTGACAATAAGAAAGTTTAACCCCACTAGTGGCTGCACCTGAGTCAATCAAGGCCCGTACAGTCCTTGCACTATTTCCTTGTTCTATCTCTAAGGTCACAATAGGATGTCAGTCAAATATTCTATGGGAACTTACACTTGAGACTTCACACATAGCCATGTGATATCCTAGAGCTACATAGGCATCTGTACTAGGCTGATCTCTGCCCTGTCTTCTCAATTTCATTCTTCGAATGCATTCCAAAGCCTCTTCCTGCGCTTTTTCTCGGATTCATTTTTCTTCTTCTTTTTGTTTCTTGGCAGTATTAAGTCGATTAAGCATTTCCTCTGTGAGGGGTTCTTGATATAATTTGACTCAGCATCCACTAATGTAACTAGGGAGAACATCACCTTCTAGGGTGGCTAATTGAACTGCTCCACTAGTTGAGATCCTATTAATAATCATTGGCGCATAACCTCTCTTTTCCAATTTTCATGCATGTTGTTTTAGGGTGTACACTAAAACTAAGTCTTCTACTTTGAAGCTCTTATCCTTTACATGGGCATCGAAGTATGCCTTTTGTCTTTTCTTAGCTGCATAAATCCCTGGGGCTGCTCTCAGTCTCATTTCACCTAACCGTTCAAGATCAAAGATCCTCAAAGAGAGTTCATGACCTGTCCACTAAAGCTCTTGTACTACTTTCAATGTAGGTATCAAGAAGTCCAATGGTAGCATTGCATTTTGGCCAAATACCATATGAAAGGGTGTGGCTTGGAGTACCGTTTTATAGGCAACTTGGTATGCCCAAACAGCATGGTGTAACTGTTTGTCGCAATCAGAGCATTTACTATTCACTAATTTGGTCAGCACATTGCATAGAATCTTATGGGTGCTTTCCGCTTGCCTATTTGCTTGTGGATGATAGGGGCAGACTTCTTATGTACTACCAAGAATTCTTGGAGAAGATTTTCAATGACTTCATTCAAGAAGTGAGTACCTCTATCACCTACTAGCTCTATCGATAGCCCATATCTAGTGAACACATTCTCAAATAAAAACTTAGTTGTCGTTTGAGCATCATTCTTCATTGTGTCTTTTACTTCTACCCACTTGGTGAGGTAATATGTGGCCACAATGATGTATTCAACATGTGAATTCTTAGCTAGGGGGTTAATAGGACCTGCAAAGTCTATTCCCCACTTTGAGAATGCGCGTCCACCCATCATAGGTTTCAAAAGCATCTCATCTTTACGTATGGGATATTGAGTTCGCTCACAAATGTCACACCACTTCGCATAGGTATGTGCATCCATGTGAAGGGTTGGCCACCACAAGCCTGCAAATAGGACTGCCTTAATCACACGGTCTGGTCCAAAGTGCCCTCTTGCTACACCTTGGTGAGTAATTTCCAAGATCTTAAGATTATTCAATCTCATGAACACATAGTCTCAGATATCCGTCTTTTCCACGCTTGTATAGATTATCACCAATGAGTGTGTAATCTAAGGCTTCTTGTTCTAAACGTCTTTGCCTACCCAAGGTCATATCTTGAGGGAATGTTTTCGTCCTCAGGAAGGTTACCAATGGTTCACTCCAATCTTGTATTAGAGACATTTGGTACAATGTAGCGTGCTCCACTGGTGGTCTAATACGACAAACCCGACATTCCTTACACAACTTACGGACATCTGCTTCCATAGTCAGCCAGTGCACTCCGAGTCTCCTTAGTGTCTGTAAAGTTGTTTGCCTTGAGTGGTGTTGTTCTAATGCACCCACATGTGCTATTTGCAACCATTTATCTTACTCTTCCTCTTCCACACAACAAGCTAATATTCCTTGATCTGTATGCTTGTACATACTCCCTACCATGAGATGGTACTTTTGGGCTTTTACTACCTCCCTATCTTGAGTGTTCATTACTGGATGTTTAGGCCCATATGTCAATACTGGCACTAATGTCTTGGCCCACTGAAGTACAACTTCCAAATTGAACAAGTAAGCATCAGGGAGATCATCTGATACTCCTTGTGGGGCCTCTCCAGATCTGAGCCTCGGGAGATGGTCTGCTATCAAGTGAGTCTTACCTTTCCTCACCACTACCTCAAATTCATATTCCATTAGTAAGAGGAACCATCTCACTAATATATCTGTATTGCATGGCTTGTTTACCAAGTACAATAGAGCTTGATGATTAGTAAAAAATTTAAACTTATTTGCAAGCAAATAGTTTCTAAACTTTTTGACCGCATATACCATGCCTAATCCTTCTTGTTCGGTGGTGGTATAGTTTCATTGAGCTGCATTCAAATGTCTACTAGCATAGGCAATTGGAAGATCCATATTACCTTCACTCTTCGGTTGTGCAAGTACACACCCAATAGCATAATTGGATGCATCCAAGTGAACATGAAAGCATTTGTTCCAATATGGTGTGGTCAAGATTGGTGCTGAACATAATCGCCGTTTAAGCTCATTGAAAGAGTTCTCACATTCTTCTGTCCACTCAAAGTTAGTCAAAAGGGAGTATAGAGGCTTCACAATGATTGCATACATATGAATGAATCGACGATAATATCCACAATGCGCCATGAAGACATGTACCTCCTTGACATTCCTTGGCCTGGGTAGCTCCCCAATAGCTCTCACTTTCTCCTCATCCATAGATATGCCATTCTTTGACACTATGTGTCCTAGAATCTTGCCTTGCCTGAAGATAGCTCTCAACTCTGGGATATGTGTTGTATATTATTGAACAATGCATTGTTAAAGTGTTATATTATTAATGTATTAATATGTTTTTGATGTTTCTGTTATAGCAGCTAAAGGTTCATGAGGAGCGTGCAAGGCGTGAAAGGGCGGACATCAATAATCCGAATAATTATTATTTAGCTTGTAAATAAACCTGCGTAGAAGGTTCTATTGTTAGAAAAGTAATGGTTAGAATAAGGGCCGTTGTAGACCGCAGTTTCTGTTATTCAAAGTAATGGCTTTCTGTAAGAGTTATCAACTTTTAGTTTCACGCCTACTTTTTGAAGCCGCCCTCATGTAACCACTATTTTTGACGTAATCAAAAGTCCTATAAATACATGCACTCTGTGGACTGTCGAAACAGAGTGCATGGGGGGAGATTGCACCCAATCTTGCGTTCGGTCTCGTCTCTTGTTGCCTCTAATTTCTGTGTGTTTTTCTGCGTCCGTAATCTCTGTATGCGCGTGAGCAAGATCCTGACAACAGTGGTATCAGAGCTCTGCACGCGTCAATACAGAGGGTTCTGTTCTCTGTTCGCGATTCTGAATTCCGATTCCATCTCCATCTCCATCTCCATCTCCATCTCTGTCTCCGGTTTCGGTTTCGGTTTCTGTTTCGGTTTCGGTTTCTGTTTCGGTTCCTGTTCCAGAACCAGAACCTACGTTTTCACCTACGTTTACTTCTTCGGCTTACTCCCTCGGCGTCGACTAAGGCAAAGAACTTAGGCAAAGCGTCGACTAAGGCAAAGAACTTAGGCAATACATTGGCAACATTGGCACCCAAGGCTCCCTTGGCGACCGTTGGCTACGCGCGAGGCAATTTTAATTTTTGAGTGGTAATAGAGAGGTTTAGAGTCCCTAAGGTAGGAGGATTTGAACCCACAACCTCCTACTTTCAAGGGAAGTAACTTGACCACTCCACCATCTCTTGGAGTTGTACTCAAGTTCTCTCTCTTTATTACTTGTGGAAGGCGCGCGCCTCGATTTCAAGATTGGACCCAAGAAAGAATCAAGTGTATCTCTCAATCCGTAGGTCGGATTGAGGCGTGTAATATACTGTTGGAAAGCTCTCGGAACGAACTTTCCAATGAGCTAGCTTGGAAGTGTGAATTCCTTCAAAATCCTTGGGTGGAACTTGATTGAGTGTTCAAGATACCAAGCAAGGTTGAGAACACGGGATCGAGACACCAAGGTCGCAAACAAGAAGGTTCAATACACCAAGGTTGAGAGCAAGGGTCCAAGAGCACCATGGAGGATTACAGTAATTCACCTCTACCTGCGGCAACACTTGAACAACAACTAGAGCTCTTGCGGCATGAGCTTCAAGGATCTCAGAACGAGATCCGACAACGTGATGAAATCCTTCAAAAGATGCAAGCTGAGGAAGACAACCTTACGAGAGTAGTAAAAGCTATTGTGTCTGCCCAATCTGATGTTACCCATTCAAAGATTCGTAATAGAAACTACCAGTTTCTACGATTTGATGGCCAAAAGGATGGGCCTTTAGTACTTTCTTGGTTGTCACAGTTTGATGATTTTTATACCGATGAAATGTATGCTGAAAGTGAAAAAGTTAAATTTGCCACTAACTATTTAGTAGGTAAAGCTCAACTCTGGTGGAATGTCCTGCGACACAGTACGGAGCGTCCAACAACTTGGAAGGCTTTTCAAGAAAACGTGAAGGATTCATTTCTTCCTCCTCAATACCATTTGCATGTTCGACGTGCATGGACGACCCTTACATGGAAGGAGGGTGATACGGTTACTACCTACACAGAGCGGTTCTGGCAAAATTTACTACTTGTACGTATGCTTGAAGATGTATCAGAGGATATCTTGCAGCAGAAATACGAAGATGGTTTGGAGGTGGGTATCCAAGCTAAGCTTCACACCATATGACCTAGAACCCTCAACGAGGCTATATCTTTTGCTTATGATGCAGAAAAAGAATTCCAGTCCATAACCAAGTCACTCCGTCTACAACAACCACGTCCATGACCATTTTTTGTTAAACCTTCATTTCCTATGAAGCGTAATTTTAATGCCCCATCTTACCCTAGTTTTCCTCGTCCTCCACAATAAAATTATTCAACTCCACCCGCTGCTTCATCTCTCCAACCAACCAAACCACCTACCCTTCAAACTTCAGTAGTGAATGCCCAACAGAAGCGACCACGAATCACTTGCTGGAATTGTGGTAAACCTGGACATACAAAAATAAGGTGCAGATTGCAACCTCTTCATATGAAACCGGCTACAGCTCGATTGCATAACATGGAGGTCTATAATGAAGGAATTCCTCCTGTTTGGACAGAGGAATCATTGGAGAAGGATTTAAGTACCTTGGGTAACGATATCTAACCATAGCATAGACTTAGTCCCTGGTAGTTCTCCTCCTCATAAAGCACCTTATAGACATGGTCCACTACATCAAAAGGAAATAGAAAATCAAGTAAAAGACCTACTACAAAAAGGACTTATAAGGCCTAGTTCTTCCCCATTTGGAGCACCAGTTCTCTTAGTAGAGAAGAAAAATAAAACTTATCAAATGTGCATTGATTATAGAGCCCTTAACAAGATCACGATCAAGAATAGATACCCTATTCCTCGAATAGATGATCTCTTAGATAAGTTACGAGGAGCTCGTGTCTTTAGTAAAATTGATCTTAAATCGGGTTACCATCAGATTCGTATGACACAAAGTGATATTTTTAAGACTGCATTTAGAACTCAAAATGGCCATTATGAATTTATGGTAATGCCCTTTGGACTTACTAATGCCCCTGCTACATTTGCACAAATGATGAACAATATTTTTCTTGATTACCAAGCTTTTGTTCTTGTATTCTTTGATGACATACTTGTTTACAGTAAGAATGATAGTGAACATGAAAAGCATCTTGAAACAGTTTTTCATTTGTTACGAGAGAACACATTTTATGCTAATCCTGAAAAGAGTTATTTCTTTCAGCGTAAGCTAGAATATTTAGGACATATTATTTCAAGTGAAGGTGTGCATGTGGATCCGAAAAAGATTAGAGTTATCATAGAATGGCCTACACCACAATCAGTCAATGATGTTCGTTCTTTTCTTGGGTTGGCTAGTTTCTATAGGAAGTTTGTTCGAAATTTTTCTTATTTAGCATTGCCTCTTACTTTGTTGTTGAAAAAGAAAATAAAATTTGCATGGGGATTTACCCAACAACAGTCCTTTGACAAACTTAAACATGCACTTTCACATGCACCTGTTTTACAATTACCTGATTTTTCACAACCCTTTCATGTTGTTACTGATGCTAGTGGTTCAGGAATAGGTGCTGTTCTGATGCAAAATGACCATCCCATTGCATTTGAGAGTAGAAAGCTTAAACCCTCAGAGCATAATTATAGTACGTATGATAAAGAATTGTTAGCAGTTGTGCATGCTTTGCAAATTTGGAAACACTATCTTATGGGCTCTGAGGTCTTAATCAAAACCGATCAACAGGCTATTAAGCATCTATTAAGTCAGCCCTTAATCTCTGATAGGCATCTTAAATGGGCATCATTCATTCAAAATTTCCAACCCATGATACAATATCAGCCTGGTAAAGCTAATGTTGTAGCGGATGCTCTTAGCCGTTTTCCTTTGCATTCTGTTGTTTTGAATAATATTTCTGCCATCCAAATTCATTCTTTTCAAGAAATGGTTTCCACTTATGCATCTGATTTGTATTTTTCACGTGCATGGCATGACTTCAACAATGCTGCATCTTTATCTGATGAACATTATACATTTCATAATGGTTTTCTCTATTTTCAACATAGATTGTGCATAACCCAAGCTTTTAAAGATTTTGTCATTAAAGAAATGCATGAACCATCTTACATGGGTCATAGAGGCATACAAAGCACCATTTCTGCTTGCAAAGATTTCTTCTTTTGGCCACACATGGAAAAAGACATTGCACATTATGTTTCTCAATGCATTGTATGTCAGCCTGTCAAACGTCATCATGGTAAACCATTTGAATTATTAATGCCACTTCCTATTCCCAATGAACCATGGGAACAAATCTCTATGGATTTTATCACAGGTCTTCCTATCACTTCATCACATAATAATATGATTTGGACAATAGTTGATAGGTTTAGTAAATATGCATATTTCATTCCATGTAGAAAAACTTTGACTGCACCTCAAGCTGCAAAATTATTCATTAAATGCATTTTTCCACATCATGGATTTCCTAAAGTAATGTTATCTGATCATGATGTTAGGTTTTGTAATCATTTTTGGGTTGCCTTATTTCAACATTTTGGTTCTAAAATAGATTTTAGCTCTGCATTTCATCCTGAAAGTAATGGACAGAGTGAGGCTACAAATAGTACTATTCTTGATTTATTGCGTTGTTATTCATTAGATAATCCTAATAACTGGGATGAAAAGTTGCCATTGCTTCAATTTGCTTACAATAACACTTCACACACCACTACTGGTCGTGCACCTTTTGAAATAGTTTTTGGTAAAAAGCTTCCCACTCCCATGTCCCTCACCCAAACCGACATTCCGATGGCTGATTCTATTGCTCAAGGTCACGTTTCTATACTTCATGATGTTCACGAGCACATTAGGAAAAATCAAGAGCGATATACACGTATTATCAATACTAAACGATTAGCCAAAGAATTCAAGGAAAATGATTTTGTATGGTTGCGAATAATTAAAAGACGTCTCAAAAATATTTTGCAGCATCCTAAAATTAAACTTGCACCACGCTAGTATGGACCGTTTCGCATTATAGAAAAAATTAATGATAATTCATTTTGATTAGATATTCCATCCCATTGGACTATACATAATTCTTTTCATATTAGTTTACTTAAACCCTTTAAAGGAACTTTACCACTTGCTCCACTTCTTGATGACCCTCCTTTGATTGAAGAACAATCTGAAATCTTAGTTCTTGAGAAAATCATTGATCATGATGTCACTACTACACGCACATGTACTCAATATCATCGATATTTGGTTAAGTACAAAAATCACTCTATTGAAGAATGTCAATGGATACATAAAACACAATTAACACCTCATTATGACCACTTAATTTCTGCATATCATACACAAACACATTAATCTAACAGCTCCATGAACATTTCCATGCATGTATTTTTACATGGCACATGCCTGTTTTCTTTATTCAGTGATGAAACATGTGACTGGCCATCCATGTTTATTATTATATCAACTGAGGTCAGTTGCTTGTTCAACTGCGGGGCATGTTATCCCTTATGGAATATGTTGAACAATGCATTGTTGGATTGAAATATAGAATAGCCAATGCATTGTTGGATTGAAATATAAAATAGCCAATGCATTGTTGGATTGAAATATAAAATAGCCAATGCATTGCTGGATTAAAACATGGAATATGTTGAACACTGCATTATAATTGTTAGAGTGTTGAATTATTTTATCAACTGAGGTCAGTTGCTTGTCAACTGGGAGGCATGTTGTATATTATTGAACAATGCATTGTTAAAGTGTTATATTATTAATGTATTAATATGTTTTTGATGTTTCTGTTATAGCAGCTAAAGGTTCATGAGGAGCGTGCAAGGCGTGAAAGGGCGGACATCAATACTCCGAATAATTATTATTTAGCTTGTAAATAAACCTGCGTAGAAGGTTCTATTGTTAGAAAAGTAATGGTTAGAATAAAGGTCGTTGTAGACCGCAGTTTCTGTTATTCAAAGTAATGGCTTTCTGTAAGAGTTATCAACTTTTAGTTTCACGCCTACTTTTTGAAGCCGCCCTCATGTAACCACTATTTTCGACGTAATCAAAAGTCCTATAAATACATGCACTCTGTGGACTGTCGAAACAGAGTGCATGGGGGGAGATTGCACCCAATCTTGCGTTCGGTCTCGTCTCTTGTTGCCTCTAATTTCTGTGTGTTTTTCTGCGTCCGTAATCTCTGTATGCGTGTGAGCAAGATCCTGACAACAGTATGTGTTCGTCTAATGTTGGAATGAGCACAAAGATCATCAACATAAAATTCCAAATTTTTTCTCAAGAATTCTTTAAAGATGTGGTACATCAGCCTTTGAAAGGTGGCTGGCACACTGGTAAGACCAAATGGCACTACTCGAAAGGCAAATATGACCCAGTCTGTAGCAAAGGCTATCTTATGCTAATCTTCTGGAGCTATGGCCACTAGATTGTCGCCAGAGAAGCCATCAAGGAAGCTGTATACTTCCTTGCTTGCTACTCTTTCTAAGAGATGTTCAGTGATAGGAAGTGGATAACTATCTCTAATAGTGGTTGCATTAACTTTCTTCAAGTTAATGCATACACGTAACTTTCCATTCTTCTTGGGCACCACGGCGATGGGGGATACCCACTCAGTGTGCTCAATTTCATAGATGAATCTAGCTTCCACCAAATCATCTATCTCTTCCTTGATTTTGGCAGCATAATTATTGTTGTATGTGTATGGCTTCTGTTTAGAGGGTTTGGCATCTGAGGTCATGGGAATCATATGTGAGCATATGTCAGGGTCTACACCTATTAAGTCTTTGTAGCTCCATGCAAAAACATCTCTATATTCGTGTAACAAGGCTATCAGCTCATGCTCTTCTTCCTTAGTCAGGTCATGTCCTGTGTACGTGTATTTTTCTTCTCCTTCTTCTATGGTTACAACAACCTTCTTGGTTTCTTTGTTATTGTAGAACTCTCCATCTTGTGCATCATGTTTAGGCATTTTTATCATGACTCTCGTATCTTCTATTTCATACTTCTTAAAGTTTTCAGGGACCTCAAACAAGGATTCTTCCTCCTCTGGTGTGACTTCTCTCTTCTTCCTCTTCTTGCCTCCATTCTTAGTGGTTACCTGTGTGGCTAATCTCACGTCATTTGCAAGTTCTTCATGTCTCTGAGGGTGAGCTTCTACTTTGTAGAAATATTCCTCATCTGATGCAAAAGGTGGCTCCATAATGATTGACTTTAGATCAGAGTCACTTGCATCCTCGAATGCATCAGTGCTAGGTTCACATTCTTCAATAACCAAATCACACATGATTGGCTCTATTGTGAAGACTGAAATGTCATAGCCATCATCGTCATAGTGGGGTGTCCATTGTTCTTCATTGATGGCTACATCCATTGTTGCTAAAATTTCTGCCCAACCATGAGGTTCAAATTCTTGATCAGGAAATACTACAGGTGCATAGACTGGGTCTTGAATTGATCTATGAGTGTCCTTTGCACCTACCTCTCTGGCTTTTTCTCTCTTCTCTTCTTCTACTGCTACTTTGCACATCCATAAGTGGGTGTCTTCATGCATCCATGAAGATCCTGATCCTATGGAATGAACCGACTCAGTATCATCTTTCGCTCTATGGATGGTGTAGCTCAAGCGTAAGCACCACCTCCTTTACTTGTCAATCCGCGGAGACGTGAGGACTGGTATGAAGACCACGAGCAAGTGAAGGCACAAGTGCGTGAGTGAAAGCACACAAACATGCACACACATACACACACACGCGCACACGGTAAGATCAAAGAGAGGAACAATGGAAGGATTTTGATTACAAAAAGAAATCTATTACAAAACTGAAATCTATTACAAAACTGAAATCTACAAGAAGCTAACCTCAAAAATGAGCTCTCTAGCTCTTTTTATAGTTTTTTGACTAGTTTTGGCCCTGTCCAGACCTAGTGTCCGGCCTAGTTAAAAATTAGGTTCCAAGGCTTATTTGAGGGCTCAAACGGAGTCTAAAAATTATGAAATTTGGTACGATGGTACTTCTAATGCTCCTCAAGCTCGAGGACTCCTCGGCTTGCACAAAATGGAGCTACCAAAATAGAAAATGGTATTTACAATGATTTTAGTGATGGAAATCACTATTTTTGTAGGGGATTCTTATGAAAAGTTGACAGTTACTTCATGGAGCTCCCTACGTGCTCCTTCTTCTTGTGTGTTTCCACCTTTCTGATGTGCTTCCATGCTTGTGCTTGACTTTGAGTTCCAACACTCCCCCCCCTCTCGAGTCTGTCGTCCCTGACAGACCCTTGTTGTAGTGGTTGTTCCATGTAGTGCTTTGAGGGGTAGTAGCCATTCTGTATGAACGAGAGCCGTCTATCTTCCAAATTTGATAGTGTTGGTTGTCCGGTTCTTCATCTGTCACTGCAAGCCTTTACAAGTCGTCGTCCCTTGGTATGTGCTTCTTTCATGAATTGCAGCATGAATGCGTCGTTGTGAGCTCTCAAAAATCGCGAGTTGCTCAAAAGAGGTTGTCAAGATCGAGTTAGAGCAACTACTAGCTTCGAATTGCTTCCTAGGTATGGATGTTGTTCCCAACCGCTAGCTCTTCCAAAGATGATGTTGAGAGCAGTCATGCCAACTACTCATAACCCATAATGAATGATGGGTAAGTGTGTTCGTGCCTGGGTTGAAAAAAGTATGTGCCTTGTGCACGGCCTTGTAATGTAGCCCTACGCATGCTTACTTGGAAAATGCATTGGAAGAAGTATGGTGCAAAAATTGCAGTTCTTGAGCTAAGTGCTCAAGGGTATGCTGACGAAGAGGTTTCCTAAACTATCATGGTTATGATGTTTCCAGAGTAAAGATACTTACCATGGAGAAGGTTGATGGATGCTTTGTCTCTTCGTGTTGTACGCTCGGCCTTTGGGATGGAACCTTGTTGATGAATGTCCATGTTGATTGTCCACTGATGAGATCTTTTGAGTGGTGAATCCCCTTTCCTCTTTTCAAAGCAACATTTGTCACTAACAATGTGCATTTCTGAGCTTGGGCTCATGCACGTTCACTTCCCTATATTGACACTCAGAGGAATATTGGACACGTGCCGGTTTCTAAGGGATTACCATGCTGATTGACATAGACCATTCACCAGTGCTACTGTTCCATACTGGTTCAGGAAATATTGAGAATTGAATTGCTTTATATTCTTTGGCAAGCAACATCGGGTAACTACACCAAGCTGAGTTTCACATATTCTCTTTAGCTTTCCATATACAGGAGTCTTCTCCTCCAGAACTACCTTTTGCAGATATCTCCTTGGCTGCTCTGGTACATACAGTAGTTAAGCATCACTCAAGTTGTGGACCTTCAAGCTCTTCACTCCCACCATAGTAAGAGGAAACCTTAGCTGTGGATGCCCTGCTCATGCTAAGTTCTTGACATTTATGAGATAAGGCAGCAATTAAATCATCTGCTAGCCAAGACACACTTCTATCCAAACTGATAAATGCCCAGTAATCGATGGTTCAATCTTCAACTAAGCATGACTCATTCATGTTCCATGAGCGAAACCTGGGAACAAGTTCTTCCTCGTTTTTTTTTTTTTTTTTTTTTTTTTTTGGGAAAAATTATCACAAAACAAGAACACAAAAGTTAGTATCAGTAGAAAAAATTTGACATATGTCAATGTGCTCTTGTGCTTGGGATTCTCAAGTGTGTCTATGCACGACCGTGTAATGTGGCCCTATAATGATGCATACTTGGGAAATGCATGACCTGAATGGTGCATAAGACAGGGTTGTGCAAAGGGCACATGGTTGTCGCGCGTCGAGGTTTTCACTGTTATTTGTAGATATTGATGCCATCTTTGTTGGAGGTATCCATTGTATCTCGAGAGGACAACTGGTCATTCCTTCTTATAGGGATCCATTTGAGAACGGTCTGCGATTGGGTAGAGATCACCTTTGGCCACTTCATGTTTGAATAATTTCCTAAGGGTTTGATCCATTGTGGCTGGCTCTTTATTTTGGTGGATGCTATCGGTGCTTTCGTCTTCCAAACCCATATCCTTGCAGAAGAGGTTCTTTGATCTTTATTGGAGCTCTGTGCTTGATTCAGTTCTTTACCTCGCCTTGGTGTCTTTGTTGTGCAGGTTGTTACCTTGAAGTCCCCCCCTGGATTTTGTCTGAGCTTAGGCTTGATTGCTTGGGGTCCTTGGATTGGAAGTGGTCTTTCTTGAGGATAAGTCATGGTAGGCCTTGACCATAGATTTTGAAGTCTAGTGTGAGGGGACTGATTTTGTGCCAGGGCTTTCTTTGGTACCCATATCATAGTGCGATTTGGTTGGGCTCTAAGTAATTTCTTGGCCACCCAAATTTGCTTGACATTACCAAGAAAATGTGATTTGTGTTTCTTGATGTAAGGGTCTTTTGGGCCTTCTATGTGAGTTTTTTGGGAAAACTCATCCTTACATGGGGAGTGCAACAAGGGTTGATCTTCTATACCTACATCAGACTTATGCAAGGGATCAATGGGCTGTGTGGTTTGAGATTGATCTAGAGATTCATCGAGACATTTATCCTTATTACACATAGAATCCCTAGGTGTACAAATGGGTGATGGATTGTCATGATTCACCCTAGAGTCGACCTCCTTTTCCACATCAATGATACACAACAGTGGTTGATCATCTCCTTCTTGACCATCTGAGTGCAGATCATCCCTACTTATGGCTTCAAGAGGGGGATCCAAATTTACAGGAAGAGAGGGTCCTTCCACATCCCCCAAACACTTGGAGTCCTCCATATCTCCATTCTCTAAGGTTTCCTGTGATTTACTCAAAGAAGGATCAGATTCAAAAACATGAGTAGAAAGAAAAATTTTCTCATTAAAAGCACGCTCTGTGAAAAGATGATTTTGCCCCCAATCATCATAAGGTGGATAGTCATTAGGATTTTCCATAGACATATATGTAGAAGCATGGATGATGGGTGGAGAAGGCACCTCAAATTCTTGATGATTTTGTTTAATAAACCTTTGTGTGCCAATGATCAAGCCTTCATCTATACAATCTATGACAAAGAATGTTTCCGAAAATTGCATATCACCCACCATAACAGGCAACACAACTTGACCCATGCATTCATAATGTTCACCATCCATGAGGATAGAAGAATGAGTTGTTGGTTGTATGTCTTCAAAAATAATGGTCAAGAATTCAATATGAATCAAATTCCACTCACAATGAGGATTGATATATGCACTCAACCTTCTACAGTCATATCCTATTCTTATATCCACCAAAGTATTGTGATATTCTCTTGTTGCAAATATGGATCCGACCCCCCTAGACATTTCCCCCGTTTCCTCGATTCCTTGCAATTTTTCTCTAAATGTTTCACCTTGATGTGATATTATCTCATGTATTTCATGTTTATCGCCCTCCGTTTTTTCGATCTTAGCCCCTTTTCTTCTATCTTTTGCTTTTTTCTTTCCCATGACACAATTTTCTCCCCCTTTGTATTGCTCAAAAATCCTTGGGAGCCCCCCTGGTTTCCTAGTCCCACTTGAGGGTCAATTTCAAATTATCCTATCTCAAAGTCAACGCATTATTCTTGAAAAAAACAGTTGAGATCGTGTAGCAATTGAAACGAGCTTTCCAACAAGCTATAGAGCTCAAAAAATGGACTTTGGATGAGAAAGTTATGTCAAATCAGGCTCCTGGGGGTCAAAACAGGCAAACAGGACCTTTGGAGAAAATCGCGATTTTGTGAACTTTCTGAAAATCGCGATGCTGTGAAGTCAAAAAATCGCGATGTTGAGCACAAAATCGTGTTTTTGAAAATCGCGATTTTGAGCAGAAAATCGTGAATTGAAAATCGCGATTTTGAGCAAAAATTCGTGTTTTCTCAAAATCGTGTTTTTGACTTGAAAATCGCGATTTTGTCCACAGAATCGTGTTTTTCCACAGAATCGTGTTTTTCACAAAATCGTGTTTTTGCTGAAAATCGTGATTGGTGAGAATCGCGATTTTGAGCAGAGAATCGTGTTTTTTGAGAATCGCGATTTTGACTCAGAGAATCGTGTTTTTTTTTTTTTGAGAAAAAGCACAGAATCGCGATTCTTTTCAACCAACTTTTAGGCGGGAAAACTGAAAATCGTGATTTTTCAAAAAATTTTGAATTTTCACAGAATCGCGATTTTCATCACAGAATCGCGTTTTTTGGCGGGAAATTCAAATTTATGAGCGCCGGCTATGGCGAGCTCCGTATGAGCAGAAAATCATGAAAAAAACACAGCGCTTGCTCTCCCTTGCACCTCCTAACTCCTTCCCACACAATAATGCATGAAAAATGGTATGAAAATGGTGAAAATGCACTAAAAAACAAGAAATTTCTATGAAGAAGAAGATGGAAGAAGGTGGAGATGATGATGATGATGAAGATGAAGAGGAAAAAACAGAAAATGAACTGAAATGACAATTTTTTTACCTTCCAACGTCGCAAATCTACGATCTTACCATCACAACGCTCGTCCTCGAAGCACTCTCCCCGGCAACGGCGCCAAAATTTGGTGTAGCTCAAGCGTAAGCACCACCTCCTTTACTTGTCAATCCGCGGAGACGTGAGGACTGGTATGAAGACCACGAGCAAGTGAAGGCACAAGTGCGTGAGTGAAAGCACACAAACATGCACACACATACACACACACGCGCACACGGTAAGATCAAAGAGAGGAACAATGGAAGGATTTTGATTACAAAAAGAAATCTATTACAAAACTGAAATCTATTACAAAACTGAAATCTACAAGAAGCTAACCTCAAAAATGAGCTCTCTAGCTCTTTTTATAGTTTTTTGACTAGTTTTGGCCCTGTCCAGACCTAGTGTCCGGCCTAGTTAAAAATTAGGTTCCAAGGCTTATTTGAGGGCTCAAACGGAGTCTAAAAATTATGAAATTTGGTACGATGGTACTTCTAATGCTCCTCAAGCTCGAGGACTCCTCGGCTTGCACAAAATGGAGCTACCAAAATAGAAAATGGTATTTACAATGATTTTAGTGATGGAAATCACTATTTTTGTAGGGGATTCTTATGAAAAGTTGACAGTTACTTCATGGAGCTCCCTACGTGCTCCTTCTTCTTGTGTGTTTCCACCTTTCTGATGTGCTTCCATGCTTGTGCTTGACTTTGAGTTCCAACAGATGGGATTCCATTGAATAGGGGGTACGTCTCTATGAGAGTGATCTTTGAGATTTACTTTGGTTGTAACACCTAAGTGTTGCAAATACAAAGAATTGGTTCCCCAATCTTGTACCACTTGCAATTTCTGCATAAATGGTCTTCCCAAAATCATCTCATAGGCATGATTCTTGCTAAAGTCACAAATGGCAAAGGTATGCTCAAACTCAACACCACATGTAGTGAGAGTTATTCCTTCCAGCAATCCTAAAGGTTTTTCTATGTGACCATCGGCCATCTACAGTTTCATTCTTGTTGGCCTGAGTGCTGGCTTACCCCAACACTTCCATAGGGAAGTGGTAGCAATTGCAACTCCTTCACTTGAGTCCAAAATTGCCTTGGTGGTGTAACCTTGATGGGTAATTGGAAGATAGGTGTTTCCGTTTTCTTCCTCACTCATGTCTCCTATCTTGTCCAAAGGTATTTCTGGCACTGTTGTATGAGATCCTTCTTGAGAATGAGGTTTAGCTATTTCAGACACTTGGTTGGCTACATGTTTCCATAGTTCTAGCCTAACCTTGAGTAGTTCTTCTAAAGTGAGATTCCACCGCACTTTAGTGTTTTTCAATACCTCTATGTTCCTAGGTATGACTGAGTCTTCATTTCTTACTATGACTGTGGGTGCTCTCATACAAGTAGACTTAGCTTCCCATGGGCCTGTGAAATGGGGTAGTTCCTGTAAGGAATTAGACTCAAAGTCTAATCTCTCATGAGATTGGGCACTCTCCTGCTCTCCATAAATGGAAGGAATGTCTTGTGGGGATTGATCATGTGAATCATCCACAAGTTCAATGGGAGGAGGAACTTCACTCTCTTTAGCCCATTTCTCTTCTTGAATCTCTCACAGGAATTTTGGTGAATACCGATTCATAGAAGAAGATGTGTCTGGTTTTGTGGAGTTAGGCACATAAGCTTCCTGGGCAGGAAGGCTTATTCTTTCACTTGCCTTATCCTTACTTTGAGAGGCGGGTTCCTTTTCAGATTTTGCAATTAGCCTCTCCAATCTTTCTAGCACTCCATCAAAGTGCAACTGTGTCTTAGCTAAACTAGAGAAGTTAAAGAGGCGACTAGCTTCAAACATGGTTTGAGCCAATTCCACCATCTTAGCACAAAATTTAGTTCATTCAAGCTCTAGTTGAGCTCTAGGATAACACTTTTCATGATCCGTTACATTGGGCCCTTCTTGAAGTCTGGCCTGATATGCCTTAAGCATCATGTCTAGGTCCTCGAGAGTGGGATTTTCTAAGACTCATCCTACTCTAGGGGGTGGTGGGATTGTGTGACGTGGGTTGGAAGGTGGTGGATTGGAGGGAGATGGGAATGGTGGTGGTGGAGTAGTTTGAGAGTGAGTTTGAGATGTGAGTTCAATTATCTTGGCTCTCGTTTCTCTTAGACTTTCCTCGAGTTCACTCATCTTTTTTGCCCATTGCCTTTTCATTCTCTCACGACTATCCTTCCAAGCTATGGTCCTCTTCTTAGTTATGCTCTCAGTCTCACTAACCTCAAAACTCGTTTCTTGTCCTAAACCTTGGTTTTGCTGCAAAGCTTGAGCTCTAGTGACCACTTGCACTGGGGCAGTGGAAGTTACACTTCTCGTAGAGTCTACCACTAACCCAATAACGTTGATAGGAGTGATTTTCGGCATATTGTTGGGGTTCTTATGACAATCTCGCAAGAGATGCTCTTTTTCACAATCGAGACAAAAACCATGAATTGTCATAGGTTGGGTTTGTGTAGGTGCACGCATAGGGCAATCACAAATGAGGTGATCCCCCTGACATCGGTAACACGGTCCTCTAGCAAATGGAGGTCTTATCTGCCTAGGTTGGGGTCTAGAGTTGGGATTTGCGTACATGACATTTGCATACTCTGGCTCCCAACTAGGTTCACTCGGGTCTTCGTATTAATATGACTCATTATGCTCAGGTGACTACATGTAGTAAGCCTGTGGGCTATCAATACGAGTGGAGTCAAAACTATGATCACTTGGGTCACTTTTTGAAAGTAACGGTGTTACTGGCACTAAGGCTCTATTCAAATTTTCTTCTGTAGCTGCATACTTCACTGGAATCACATTGGCTGGAGGAGGGGGTTGTTGTGCCAGAACCGGTTGAGGTCTTTGTTGGGCCTGATATTGTGGTTGATAGGGTTGCTGAGGCCTAGCATACTACTGTGATGGGTACTGGTTCTGGTATCTTCCTTGTTGTGGGTATGGTTGTGGATATGTTTGCCTAACTGCTTGCTTATTGTATGGGCAAACTTGCATAGTGTGATTAGTGTATCTCTGTTCTATGGTGCAGTATTCACTACTAGGTTTCACTTGGGGTTGAGCCATAATGGGACATACATTCGCCATATGGTCACCTCCACAAGTATAGCATCTTTTTATTGGGGAAAACCTTGGTATTTTTTTTCTTGAGACTCCTAACTTCTGAGCTACTTTCTCTACAATTTCCTCAATAGATGTGGATGGATTTGAATTGAGGCTAGTAGAGCTATCTGAATCTCTGTAGATTTTTGAAAGCTCTAATTCCTCCCCTGGGTTATCCTCAATTTCTATGCACATGCGTACACACTCTTCTATGGTCCTAGGGTCCTTCAAGTACACATATGATCTCAATTTGGTACTTAGCAATCCATCTAGGAAGCCACTTGTTTGGCTGGAGTGGGTAGCTCGGGCACATGACATCTCTCTAGGTATTGCCTAAACCTTCTTCCTGCAAGCCTTACAGTCTCTTGAGGTGTTTGTTTGAAGCTATGGATCACTAAGGAGGTGTTGTTTCTGATGCCACTCTTAGAAAATTTTGTGATGAAGGCTTCTAGAAGTTGGTCTATGTTCCTGAACTAGCCTTGGTGAAACAGTTGAAACTATGTAAGGGTTGTGTTCATGAGAGTTAGGCTGAAGGCAATATATTGAGTGAACAAGTCTTCAACAACTTGTTCAACTCTCAAAACTTGCCTGAATTCTGCCATATAATCGTATGGGTCTCCTGTGCCATTGAAACACTTCTTCATGGACTTGACTAGTTGTGTAGGCCTCAAGGTCCTCGTGTGTTCTCTAGGCCTTGGCAGAGGGAATCCGTCCATATTTCTTTGATTCCTTGGGTCTCTAGGTGTTGAAGCTCAAGGTCAAGGATAAGCATAATAAGTGCATCAGAGAAGTAGACACACAAGAAGAAGGAGCACTTAGGGGGCTCCAAGAAGTGTACGTCAAATTTTCAGAAGAAATCCCTATAAAATAGTGATTTTCATCACTAGAAACCATTGTAAATATCATTTCACCTTTTTGTAGCTCTGTTTTGTGCAAGTGGAGGAGTCCTCTAGCTTGAGGAGCATTAGAAATATCATCCTACCAATTTTCATAATTTGTAGACTCCATTTGAGCCTTCAAATAAGCGCTAGAATCTAATTTTTAACTAGTCCGGACAGTAGGTCTGGACAGGGCCAAAACTAGTCCAAAAACTATAAAAAGAGCTAAAGAGCTCATTTTTGAGGTTATCTTGTTGTAGATTTGAGCTTTTGTAAGAGAACCCTTTTACAATTGAAGTCCTTCCCTTGTTCCTCTCTTTGCTCTTACCTTGTGTGCGTGTGTGTGTATGTGTGTGCATGCTTGTGTGCTTTCACTCACACACTTGTGCCTTAACTCGCTCGTGGTCTTCATACGAGTCCTCACGTCTCCATGGATTGACAAGTAAAGGAGGTGGTGCTTACGCTTCAGCTACACCAAATTTTGGCACTCTTGCTGGGGAGCACGACCATGTAATGTGGCCCTATGTTGATGCATACTTTGGAAATGCATGACCTGAATGGTGCAAAAGACTGGGTTGTGCAAGGAGCACATGGTTGTCGCTCGTTGAGGCTGTCAATGTTTCTTGTGGACGTTGAGGTAGCCTCTGTTGGGGGTATCCATTGGATCCCTGAATGACAAGTGATCTTTCCTCCTTCTAGGGATCCATTTTAGAATTGTGAGTGGCTACGTACGGGTCACTTTTGATTTCTTCACCTTTGAGTGGTTGTGTGAGATCTGTATCCCACGTGGTTGGTTCTTTGGTTCTATGGGTGCTACTGGTACTTGTGGCTTCCATACCCATACCATTGTTGATGATCTTCTAACTCTTATTGAAGAGGTGAGTTGGTCTACTTTTGGTTTTGGTGTTGGGTTCTGACCCTTGCCTCGCCTCGGCTTCTTTGTTGAGACTTTTCTCATGTGGGAGAGCATAAGTTGTTGTGTATGTAAGAGCTTCTTGGGTACCCATATTTGTAACTGTCCTTGTTGAGCTGCAACTAATTTCTTAGGCACCCAAACTTGTCGGATACCTTGTGGTTGAGCTTGTCCTAGCTTCTTCGTTTGCCTTCTGTCCTGGTTGGCTTGCCTGGATGGGAATTGTGGGGGTAAGGCCGGTGGTTGCTCTCCTTTTTGTACCCAAATCTGCTTCATGCGCGGCACTACTGCCTTCTTGAAATCCCATTGTCTATTTGATACAACAGTTGTCATGTACTATTTCTCTTCCTTGTGGGATTGAACTACTATAAATGGCTGGGACTTCATACAAGAAGGGAGTCTCACTGGGTCTCTGACTCTTTTGTTGGAGGCAACATCCTACTGCATCATAGAGCTTTGGACACATAAAACTTCTCCCTCTCTAAGATTAGTCCTAAGAGAATGTGTGACACCATGATCTGTGAGCATGCATTTTTCTAACTCTAATGTAATGCATTGTTCATGAACCCAAACTTGAAGAAGTTGGCTCCTTAGGTTTAACTTGACTACATGGTCATAAATCCAATCTTGTCCCAAGACAAGTGGTTCAGTAAGGTCCTCATCTTGACACATTTGCATTTTTAATCTCATTGGAACATCATGAAGATAGATGGGAAGCTCCACCTCGCCCAAACAAGGGGTTTCCACACCTCCCAATCCTATGAGATAGGCTTCTATGGGATTGATGTTCAACTGCAGGACTTGGCAGTAGGAAAGTCTAAGTGCACTAGTTGCTACACCTGAGTCAATCAATGGTTTCACAGTCCTCGCACTCTTTCCTTGTCCTATCTCTATGGTCACAAAGGGACGTCAGTCAATTATCTGAGAAGTAGTTATTCTCGATTTTTGGCACATGTCCATGTGATATTTTGGGGCTTTCGGGTTGACATCTAGGCCTAATCGTCTTAACTCATTTCGTCTAATACGCTCTCTCGCCTCGGCTTGTGCTTCTTCTCTGACCCTCAACTCTTCTTCTTTTCGCTTCTTAGCAGTGTTGAGTCTCATTAGCATATCCTCTGTAAGAGGTTCTTGATATAGCTTGACTTGACATCCACTAATATAGCTTGGCAAGACATCAGCCTCTAGAGTGGCCAGTTGAACTACAGTGCTAGTGGAAATTCTATTAATGATCATGGGTCCGTATCCTCTTTTTCCAACTTATAGGCATTCTGCTTTAGTGTATAAACTAACACTAGATCTCCCTCTTTCAGGCCCTTATCCTTGATGTGTGCATCGAAGTATGCCTTTTTCCTTTTCTTTGCAGTGTAGATACCTGCTGCCGCTCATAGCCTTGTCTCAACTAAGCGTTCTAAATCAAAGATCCTAGAGGACAACTCACCACTCATGCTCTTGTGATACTTTTAAAGCTGGGATTAAGAAATCTAATGGTAGCACAACATTCTGTCCAAAGACCATCTGAAATGGGGTGGCATTGAGTACCATTTTATAGGCAACTTGATAAGCCCAAACAACATGATGAAGCTGTTTGTCCCAATCAGAGCGTTTATTATTGACCAATTTTATCAATACATTACATAGGATCTTATTTGTGCTCTCAGCTTGTCCGTTAGCTTGTGCATACTTCTTATGTATCACCAAGAATTCTTGGAGAAGATTTTCAATGACTTCATTCAAGAAGTGCATACCTCTATCACTTACTAACTCGATTGGTAACCCATATCTAGTGAACACGTTCTCGAATAAGAACTTAGCTGTCATTTGAGCATCATTCTTTGTCGTGGCTTTTACTTCTACCCACTTTCTAAGGTAATCTGTGGCTACAATAATGTACTCTGCATGGGAGTTTCTAGCTGGGGGGTTAATAGGGCCTACAAAGTCTATACCCCACTTCGAAAATGCACGTCCTCAATTGGCCTTAAAGGCATCTCGTCTTTTCTAATCGAATATTGTGCACGTTGGCATGTGTCAAGTACTTTTATTGATTCTAACATATTTCTTCTTGTTTTGTGACATTGCTCTTAAAAGAGAGAGAGAGAGAGAGAGAGAGAGAGAGAGAGAGAGAGAAGAAGAAGAAGAAGAAGAAGAAGAAGAAGAAGAAGAGAGCTTGTTCCCAAGTTTGGCTCATGGAATATGAATGAGCCGTGTGTTGCTGCAGGAGGAACTGTTGATGATAGGACATTTATCAGTTTTGATAGAAGTGTGTCTCGGCTAGCAAATGATATTATTGCTGCCTTATCTGGTAGATGTCAAGCACTTGACATGAACATGGCATCCACGACTATTGTTTCCCCTTACCATGGTAGGAGGGAAGAGCTTGAAGGTCTACAACTTGAGCGATGCTTAACTACTGTATGTACGAGATCATCCAAGGAGATATCTGCAAGGGGTAGTTTGGTACCCTAAAAATCCTTGTCTGTATACTGGGTGAGAAGACTCCTGCTTATGGTGAGCTAAAGAGAATATGTGAAACTAAGCTTGGTGTAGTTACCCAATGTTGTTTTTCAAGGAATATAAAGAAATTCAATTCTCAGTATTTGGCAAATGTTTCTTTGAATTGAGGAGATAGGACCAGACACTCAAAAAATTTTATCAGTGGATCATCAATATGGACATTCATCGACAATGTTCCATCATAAATGTCCGGTGTACAACACGAAGAGATAAACATCGATCGACGCTTCACCATGGTAAGTATCTTTACTTTGCAACACCATAACCATGATAGCTTAGGAAACCTCTTCGTCGGCATACCCTTGAGCACTTAGCTCAAGACCCCCAATTTTCACACCATACTTCTTCCAATGCATTTTCCAAGTAAGCATGCATAGGGCTTCATTACAAGGCCGTGCACAAGGCACATAATTTCCTCAACTCATGCACGAACACACTTACCCGTCATTCATTATGGGTTATGAGTACTTGGCATGACTACTATGAACATCATCTATTGGGCATGTAAGGGTCATGTGACCTTACCCCCATATTCATATATATACATCATATATAGAGTATTGCCTCAAGAGAGATCATTATGTGGGTTTCAAGGCTCCCACGCATGTGTGCGCGTCTTTCCTCTCTTCTCTCTCCCTCCATCTCCTCCTTCCTCCTCTTGTTCTGCACACCAAAACTCTTCATTGGTATCAGAGCACGCTGAAGGCTTGTGTGCAAGAAGATTCAATGGAAGCTTAGGTTAGAAGGGGTAGAAGTGTAGGTCGGCATCTCTTGATAGCTGTTTAGTATTTCGATCATAACTCGAGCTAGGAAGCTCTGATTGATGTGCTTTAAAGTTTTTTGTGTAGCTAACATAGAAGGATACAATTCACAGAAGGGCGTAGAACCTGGTTTGGAGTTTGACTGCTGAAAATTCAAAAAACACACACTATTGTAGAAGGCGAATCTACATTCACTAGGACAATAGGTCAGTTTTTGGATCATAACTTGAGTTTTATAGCTCAGAACGAGATGATTCAACTTGCTATATGTAGCTTCAAAAGATAGCTACAACTTTATAAAAAGAACTCAGATTCAGATTCTCAGTTGTAGGTCGCCGAAATTGCAGAACACAGAGTAGCAGTGTTGTAGGTGAAAGTAAAATTGACAGTAGCTGCTTGTTTTGTGCATATCTTGAGCTGCGCACCTCTGATTGAAGTGTTCTTTATCTCGTTATGTATTCAAGAATTAACATCTTGAAGTTTCATGAAAACCAAAAGTTCAGATTCAGAGGTTATCACCTCTGAAACAAAAAAACACAGAGTAGCACATTTTTTTTTATAAAAACCGTAATTGCTCTTGGAGGTTGAATTTGCTTTGGAACTTCTTTGAGAGAGAATTTTTGGTATGTAAGCTCTTATTTTCAGAGCTTCAAGCATTGTACATGTATGATCACTGTGGTAGCTCCTCCATATGAGAGTAGAGCATGATCTTGTCACGTGTTTGGCATGTAAGATGACATTGTGGTATACTCTTTTTTGAGTTTTATGTCATCATGACTTTGATCATAGCACTATGAGTGGATGTATAGTGGCATTGTGGTATACATCTTGCTTATGCTACATGGATATAGATTTACTTGCCAGTTGCATAGTTATTTGTCACCTTGACTTGCTATTCTATTAGCAAATGTTCATTGATTTGATATTGTGGATCGTGATTCACACATGGTTTATTTGGTTCAGAGTCCATTTTACAGAGGAGATGCTGCCAAATTTTTGATAGATTTTATGCTAGAAGAGAGCTCTAGTGGATCTTGAATCTTGTGCGATAGCTTTAGATCATTATTTATCTCCATTCATTTGGACTTGGTCACAGGTTATTTGTGATAGGTTGGACCATCTTGCAGGATTCATTCTTGAGTGGGAGATGCATCACCATTGTATTGGTGTGTATTTCCATTAGTTTTTTTGGCACATGTAGGTGCCATTATCTTGTTGATTAGATTAGTGATAGGTGGTAACAGATTACTCATTGTTCTTTTGCTATTAGTTATCTTGTTTGATTGCTCAATTTACAGGGGATACTCTACCAAAATTTTCCTAGGATTCTTTCACATCTAATTGGTCACTTTGGAGACTTGGTGAGCAGGCTTATGCTCATGGTTTTATGTGCATGCTAGATGCATGGTTATGTGATAGGTGGTTCACATGGTTTTCTTCTCCATCGAGACAATTGTGATATGAGTTATGCATATGGATATGCAGGTGTCATCCTATTGGTGATAGAGTATTGTTCCAGTCTCTTGTTACATTGCTAGTCTTGGATTGCCAGCATGGTGTCTTCTCGATTCGATGGTACTGACTTTTCGAGATGGAAAGCTCAGATGTGGCATACATTGGTTCGTGTAGGGTTATACATGTGTGTGCATAGAGATGCACAGAGGCCTCGTGACATGCCCGACTATGTATGGATGGATATGGATGCATTGGCTAGCTCCACCATCCGATTACAGCTTGTAGATTCTATATATGAGTCTGTGATGTATGAGGAGACAAGTAGTGCATTATGGCAAAGACTACATGATATGTATGCGAGTCCATTTATTCATGTGAGACATAGATCACATCGACGACTTCGATGTTGGCATTGTGGTCATAAGGGCCATATTCGACGATGTTGCTTCAGGCGGATGCAACGACGACATCAGACATATGCACGTGATGCAGGTCAGGTAGTGATTTCAGGAGAGTCTATGGCAATTATGCCAGTGATGGTGATATCACTTTCTTCTATGGTTCATCTCAAGATTCCTCTTGTTCATTGGATGGCACACATATGGATTGGTTATTGGATGCATTAGCCAGTTTTCATGTTACTCCACATCACGAGTGGTTTTGTCGATATGCAGTCGCCTGATGGTACGACATATGACATTGAGGGTGGAGGAGATGTATGCCTTATGCTACCTAGTGGAGCATCACTTATGCTTAGACATGTACGCTATGTGCCTTCATACCCTATGAGCTTGATTTCAATTAGCTAGTTACAGGAGAGCAGATGTTATGCATTCCTTGGTGAGCATCATTTTCAGTTGCAGTTGGGACAGTTTATGCTTGACAGAGGTGCTAGGATTGGGCACATGTATCCAGTGTAGGTACTTCATGTGAGAGACAGTCTCATCTCAGTGGGAGTTTAGCCTTATGTGCGATGTGAGACTCGTCATGTCTCATTTTATCTACCTACACATAGGTCTCTTGACATTCATGATGCACATGTATGGTAGGATTCAGATGCTCGGATGGATGCATATGTAGAGCATGTTTTGGATGCTCATGATGCTTATATAGAGCACGATTTTATTGATCATATGGATGCTCTTATGGAGCACAGTTTGGATGATCAGTTGGATCCTTAGAGCATGATGTGGATGCTCGTGTAGAGCATTATGATGATACTCATTTGGAGTGTGATCATCAGTTTGATCTTGGTGTTGATGTTGTGCAGTTAGCTCATGTGGAGCATGATGATGCACTTGGTGTGGCAGATCAAGATAGCTCTTATGATACACAGTGTACATCAGAGCATACTAGTTCTCAGGGTGCACAACCCGACACATCCTTGGTTGATAGGATGACTGATTTAGATGTTGATGAGTCAATGATCATGCAATCATTCTTGGATTCGCTCATGCCAGATGTTGACACAGATATGTCAGGACATATTGGTCTTGATGATGGTGCTTTAGATGCCTTGGATACAGGCATGGTTGACATGCTTAGGTTAGCCAGGATAGCATAGGTTTCGTCACAATTCGAGAGTCTGATGTACGAGTTGTTATGCTCGAGACCAGACATTGCAATTGCTATTGAAGCATTTGCACTTGGAGTTGTCAGTCATTTGATGATTGACACAGGCATAGAGCAAGTGGGAGCTTTGCAAGAACTTCATGAGTTCTTGCATTAGTCATATGTGAGCTCGACTCTTCTCGATATGAGTCTAGAGTAGTTTGAGGTGCATTGATACACCTTGTTCGAGGCGGTTGGTGTAGGTTGATCTGGTATGGGTTGAGATCCGAACTCTTCCTGTACATTATTGTATAGTCCTACATCATTCTTTGTATGTGTTACCACTTATGGTCACATTGACCCTTAAGTGGGAGATTGTTGGGTATGTAAGGGTCATGTGAACCCCCATATTCATATATATACATCATATATAGAGTGTTGCCTCAAGAGAGATCATTATGTGGGTTTTGAGGCTCCCATGCATGTGTGCGCGTCTTTCCTCTCTTCTCTCTCCCTCCATCTCCTCCTTCCTCCTCTTGTTCTACACACCAAAGCCCTTCATCATCTTTGGAAGATCTAGAGGTCATCAATGGAGACTCACAACGACACGATCATGGTGGAATCCAAGGAAGATGCACATACCAAGGGACTACAACTTGAAAAGGCTCATAGTGAAAAATGAAGAACTGAACAACCAAACCTGCCACATTTGGAAGATAGACGGCTCTCGTTCCTATCGAATGGACACTACCTCTCAAAGCACTACCTGGAACAACCCTTACAACAAGGGTCTGTCAAGGACGATAGACTTGAGTGGGGGGTAGTGATAAGCATAATAAGTGCATCAGAGAAGTGGACATACAAGAAGAAGGAGCACATAGGGAGCTCCAAGAAGTGTACATCAAATTTTCAGAAGATATCCCTATAAAATAGTGATTTTCATCACTAGAAACCATTGTAAATATCATTTCACCTCTTCGTAGCTCTATTTTGTGCAAGCCGAGGAGTCCTTGAGCTTGAGGAGCATTAGAAGTATTATCCTACCAAATTTCCTAATTTTTAGACTCCATTTGAGCCTTCAAATAAGCCCTAGAACCTAATTTTTAACTAGGCCGAACACTAGGTGTGGACAGGGCCAAAACTAGTCCAAAAACTATAAAAAGAGCTAGAGAACTCATTTTTGAGGTTAACTTGTTGTAGATTTGAGATTTTATAAGAGAAATCTTTTGCAATCGAAGTCCTTCCATTGTTCCTCTCTTTGCTCTTACCTTGTGTACGTGTGTGTATGTGTGTGCATGCTTGTGTGCTTTCACTCACACACTTGTGCCTTCACTCGCTCGTGGTCTTCATACCGATCCTCACGTCTCCATGGATTGACAAGTAAAGGAGGTGGTGCTTATGCTTGAGCTACACTAGGTCTCTCGGTTTCCATTCTATCTATCTTTGTTCTCGTTCTTTCTCTTCCGAGTGGGTTAGCAAGGCTTACCTCTGGCCTATCTCTACTCCTGAGCTCCATGAGTGTGGGATGTTCTAGCTCCTTGGTTGTTGGAGCAAGTATATGACAAGCCTAAGTATTGGCTTGAGTCTCACAAAGTCTTAGAAGAAGCTTTAAAAAGAAGACTATGTAAAGTTCACTTGTGAACTACCTCTTGTAACTTTTGAAGAGTTTACTTAATGTAAAAGTAAGAGAATCTTAAGTGGTTGAGTCCACTTGATCAAGAATGGAAAGAGGAGCCACGAATTCGTGATTTGTGGTAGGTAGAGAATCAAATCAATCATTGATTGATTGGAGAGTGATTGAGGGAAGTTATCCTCCCAAACTCAACTATAAATAGATGGCAGTTTTAGTCGTGGTTAGAGAGACCTATGTGAAGACCTCCAAGAGCTGAGCTTTATGCCATATCAAGGTGTGATTACAAGGCACACATATGTATCAGTAACTCATTGTATTGTACAAGCAATATACTTTCATTTTCATGATTATTTGAGTTCATCTCTCCATGTTCTTGTGAAGTGTACTACTCACTGCCATTACTCTCAGTTTTCTCAGTCAGCTTGCAGAGATGTTTTCTCTGAGCTTGGTGCATCATTTTCAGTGATTTAACTTGTTAAAGTTAGCTCTATAAGTCTACTATATGCTCACAAATGTTCATGTCATTTGGATGTTGCAATCTTCAGTTATGTTCATTTGAAGTCAACAGGGTCTGTTCATCTTCACTTCTCTGTCAGGTACCCGACTTTTTCACTCATCTTGTCAGAGCCATTTCTCAGTGGTTACGTATCCAAATTCAGTTATGTAAAGCTTGTTGGATTCAGCTTACTGTCTAGTATAACCATACAAATTTGCATAATCATTGGATTTCTACATTTTGAGTTATGTTGATTTTTCTGCTCACTGGTCAATTTCTGTAGCAGCCCGTGAAAATCGGGATGATGTCATCACTTGTTAAAACTCATTCTCAGTGTGTGGTTTATTATTTTTGATGAGATTACTCTTGAAAGTTAGCTCTTTAAGTTACCTTGACTTCCCCAAGAGGAATTAAGCTAATTGCTGCTGTGCTCAGAGAATTATGTAAAACACTGGACAGGTGTATGAACCAAGAATAGCAAGTTTTCACCTCTGAGCTAACTCCAACTTATCTGTTTTGATCTATCTTTTTGAGAGTGATCTTCCAAGGTACATAGGGTGTCTAATACATCCATTGGCAAGCTAAAAGGGCCCACCATATACTTCTGGAGTTCATTTGGCTGGTGTAGATCAAGGATTTTGCAACACCTCTTCATCTTCAAGCACATACCTATCCATCCCTTCACATTGGTGACCCTACAAGACATTAGATCTTGGTTGAGGGAAGACGAATTCACCCTTTCAAGTGTAGGCATGCCTACCATGCTCTGTGACAACAAAGAACCTTTATGAAGTATTGTCTAAATAGGTCACTTTGCCTAGGCTATCAGGATCTTTAAACTCATAGATTATGAGCATTCGTGCTTCATTAGATTGGTCCATCTTATACCTCCAAAAGGCTCGTCAATCTCTCAGATTAAGAGGAGATCTATGCTCTTATTGTCCTGGGGAACCCACTCTGGAGTGATGATTCTAGTCAAGACTGATTTGCCTCGGGGAGTTCTAGGATCTCTTCCTAAGTTCCCTTGCTCTATGTCACCCATATCTATCTATGGAATCACATTACCAAATTCATCTGTTCTATCGAGTTGGTTGGTGACTACGTACATTGTTCCTTCCTTATCTATGTATGCACCATTTTCGAACTTGACTAGTGGATGTTCTAGTCGAAGGGATTGACCTGGGTCTTTAATCTAGACAACAGATCTTCTTAGGCCATCCTCATAGATGCGAGCACCTAATCAGTTGGTCCTAATGTATTCAAGTTGTGTTTTGTAAGGGCCTTCGATTTTCTCTAAGTATGCCACACCTGAACTTCCTGTGGGTCTCTCCATAGCGTAAGACGTCTCTGATTCGCTAGTTTCAGAGCTAGGGTGTGGAAGGGGAATCAAGTAAGAAAAGAAGAAGAAGAAGATCAAAGTCCAAAACTAATCAATAAAGAATGAAGATAACAAAGAAGAAGAACCACCCTCTGCCCAAAGCCCCGCAGGGGCACGCATCAGGTAACAACACCAAACATCCAGGTCCTGAGGAATGGAATTTAAGAACAATCAGAACCAGGACATTTCATGGGAAGGACGGACCATGGCCAAGAAGTATCCATGAAGAAGTGCAAGAAGATATTTGGCAGGTAATAATCCTTCTGCTGATAGCATGCATTAGCAACCAAGTAAAGAGGCTTAGAGCAATACAATAGGGTCAGATATGTGAAGGCAAAGACAAATCAGAAGACCAAAAGCTAGAAAGAGGCAGAGGCTGAAAAGTTGAAGAGAGTGACTAAGAACATCACATTCTTAGTCACTAGTGGCATGCGTGGCAGCCCGACTGAATGCAACAACCCAGATTTGTGATGTACGGGATATCAAGGGGCAAACAGAAGCAATAGATATACATCGGATAAAATAACAAATTTTCTGACAGTCCTTGTTGCCGTTTCGACCACTGGGTGTGTGTATTCAGAACTCTTAGAAGAACTACAAATAAGAAGCAAAAGCTTGTCAAGGGACGACAAAGACAAAGAAGGGGAGAGTGTTGCAGAGCAAAGTGGAACGAGAAAGGAGAGCCCCAAAATTTTCAAATTAATGGGCACATTTTTCCTCTTCAAAACCTTAGGAAATTCCCTCAAGCCATGTAAATGCACTAGAGCAGTCCTCTAGATGCTTAATCCCAACTCATTGTAACATATTCCTTGGAAATTAGTAGGAAATTCACTTTTTAGTAATAAAGTGCCGGTCTCTTGTGTGAAAGGACCAAATTTAGGGCACATGTATATAAGTCACTTTGTGACCCTTGGTAGAGATTTTTTGCCATTGTGAAGAAGGAGAGCTCCTGATTTTCGAATTTGCTTCTTTCTTGCAGATTTTCATCTTCTGTTTGATCTTCTATGTGTGTGTAATGCTTGGAATGTGTGTGTGGGACTGTTGTCTACCCCTCCCCACTGTTTTTGAGCTATTGTAGTGTGTGTGTGAGCTTGTAGGAGTTGTGGAGTGAGTGTGGGTTTTTCCCACCATTCACTATTTTGGCCATAACTTGAAGCATGGTTGTCAGAATCGAGTGAAACCACCTCCAGTAGATGCGTCGAGAGCTTCGAAACGAGTCCGCTATTGACTATATTCGGAGTTCGGAGCTGAAAGAAATCCTCAATTTATTGAAAACTGTTCTAAGTGGTATCGCGACAGACACTTTCAGTATTTCAGTGAGTTAGAGAGGTGGATTAGTCTTTTCTCATGCATGTAAGCTGAAACACTTCATTTTCCATCATGTGTGCACATGTCTTTATACACTTGGTTAAGTCACTTTGTGAATCTTTGTAGAGACTTTTTGCCATTGTGAAGAAGGAGAGCTCCTGATTTTCGAATTTGCTTCTTTCTCGCAGATTTTCATCTTCTCTTTGATGTTCTATGTGTGTGTAATACTTGGAATGTGTGTGTGGGACTGTTGTCTACCCCTCCCCACTATTTTTGAGCTACTGTAGCATGTGTGTGAGCTTGTAGGAGTTGTGGAGTGAGTGTGGGTGTTTCTCGCCATTCACTATTTTGGCCATAACTTGAAGCACGGTTGTCAGAATTGAGTGAACACATCTAGTAGATGTGTCTCTTCAAGAGCTTCGAAACGAGTCCGCTATTGACTATATTCGGAGTTCGGAGCTAAGAGAAATCCTCGATTTACTAAAAACTGCTGTAAGTGAAATCGCGATAGACACTTTCAGTATTTCAGTGAGTTAGAGAGGTGGATTAGTCTTTTCTCATGCATGGAAGCTGAAACACTTCATTTTCCATCACGTGTGCACATGTCTTCATACACTTGGTTAGCTCGTTTGATCGGATTGACAAATAAGTGTGTGTCAATTTCCCACTATATGCACTTGTGTGGCAAATGAGATTTAGTCTCTTTGGCACAAGTCCTTAAGTCTTCTTGACTTAGGTACATAGAGGTGTTCAGTCACTTCCAGACTTTTAAAGCTATGGTGGAAAAACAGACAGGGAAGTATATTTGGACATTAAGATTTGATGGAGGAGGTGAATACATGTCAAATGAGTTCAACAATTTTCAAAAAAATTATGGATTTTGGCATCAGTTTTCATGCAGGTACACGCCACAATAGAATGGCATTACTGAATGCAAAAATAGACATATTGCAGAAATAGTAAGGGCTTTGATGGCTGAGAAGAATATGCCTCATTGTTATTGGGTAGAAGCTGTCCATACTACTATATACATCATGAATAGAACTCCGACTCATGATGTACTTCAAGTTACACCTGAAGAAAAGATTACAGGTAAAAAGCCAAACTTATCACATCTAACCGTTTTTGGTTGTATTGCATATGTACATGTTCCAAATGAGTTGAGGACGAAGCTTGATCCAAAAGCAGAAAAATGTGTCTTCATTGGATACTCCCTTGAGCAAAAGGGATATAAATGTTATAACCCACTCACATGACAGGTGAAGGTGAGCAGAGATGTGGTATTTGATGAAATGTCAAGCTTCTATGCAGACACCAAAGAAGGACTGGATCTTGAGCCAAATGACAAAGCAAATGCTGAAAAAATCAAGTGCAGAATCTCAAGTTTTGAGTGGACCGGGGGCGTCACCAAGAAATAGTTCCAACTCAAACCCATGGAGTGGAAGATTGCGTGGAAATTTCAATCCAGCAAGTTCATCAAATACATCCAAGAAAGGTAAAGAAAAGCTTTCTACTGGTCATAAAACATGTGTAGGTTTTGACGACATTGATGGGGATTCAAGTGGTTCCGAAAAGAGTCTTGATGAGGAACTTGGATTGCCCTCTATGAAGACTCAAGGAGTAAGAAAGGCACATGCAGATGATACAAGGAGAAGTGACCCAAGTCCAAGAAGATCTGGGAGGATGCGGAATTCAATGCAACGATTGACATATGATAGTTGCATGGCTCGTCATTGTGCCTACATGACAAAGGTAATATAAGATGTTGAACCTCCTTGTTTTGAAGATGCAATTGGAAATGTAGAGTGGAAAAAATATATGGATGAGGAGATGGCTGCACTTTATGGAAATGATACATGGAAGCTGGTTCCATTGCCACAAGGAAAGAAACGCATAGGCTACAAGTGGGTTTACAAGGTAAAGCGTAATGCTGATGGTAGCATAAGCACGTATAAAGCACGTTTGGTAGCAAAAGGATATGCACAAACATATGTCATTGATTATGAGGAAACATTCAGCCCTATAGCTAAAATCTCTACTATCAGAACACTTGTTGCATTAGCTACAGCAAAAGGGTGGACTTTGCATCAGGTGGATGTGAAGAATGCTTTTCTACATGGTGAGTTACAGGAAGAAGTATGCATGGACCAGCCACAAGGATATGAAGATTCAAAGCATCGAGAATATGTTTGCAGGTTGCAAAAGGCTTTGTATGGGCTGAAGCAAGCTCCTGCTGCATGGCATGCAAGGATTGCTGATTACTTAACCACCATTTGGTTTTCTATGTGTGATCTTGATTGTAGGTGGTGATAATGAAGAAAGCATTAAAGAGGTAAAGTAACTTCTTATGCAGGAATTTGACATGAAAGATCTTGGTGTGTTGCACTACTTCTTGGGCATTAAGTTCATACATAGAGAAACAGGTATATGGATGTCGCAAAGGCAATATGCCTAGAGTATGCTGCAACAGTATGGTATGGCTTATTGTAAGCCAATTTCTATGCCATTAGATAAGAATTTGAAGTTGGATACTACACCACATGAAGCATTGGAAAATGCTACTATGTACATGAAATTTGTGGGAAGTCTTCTATATCTCACAATTACAAAGCCTGATCTAAGCTACATTGCTGGACTTGAAAGTCAATTTATGGAGGTTCCCTGGAATCCACAATTGGATGCTCTGCGGTGCACTCTACGTTATTTGAGTGCTACTTTGGATTATGCATTGTTTTATGAAGCTCGCGTAGATTTGCAAGTTCATGGATACACCAATGCAGATTGGGCTGGTAGTATTCTAGATAGAAGATCCACTAGTGGCTTTCTATTCTCACTTGGAGGTGCAACTATTACATAGAGCAGTAAGAAGCAACCCATTGTTGCTTTGTCGAGTATAGAGGATGAGTATTGAGGTGCTGCAATGGCAGCATGTGAGGCATCATGGCTAGAGATGCTACTTGTAGATTTAAGTTTAGAAGTGCAAAAGCCTATCACCATTTATTGTGATAATCTTAGCAGCATACAACTAGCACCAAACCATGTTTCTCATGCTAGAACAAAGCATATCCAGGTACATTATCACTTCATTAGAGAGAAGGTATTAGTAGGTGATATTGATCTTGTTTATGTGAGAACAGATGAGCAGGTTGCTGATATCTTCACTAAAGCACTTGGAAGAGAGAACCTAAAGAAGTTTTGAAAGATGCTTGGATTAGAGGACATGGCATTGAGCTTGAGGGAGAGTGTTGAGATATCAAGCTCAACATGTGATGATCCACGATGACACGTATTACTTTTTCATTTCTTTGACATGTATAGTGGTCACACTGGTATATGTCAAGGACACTTCATTGAGCTTTATTAGATTTATCTACTCAGCATGATGGCACATTTGTTTCTTGCCAACTGTGTACCTAAGTCAAGAAGACTCAAGGACTCGTGCCAAAGAGACTAAACCTCATTTGCAACACAAGTGCGTATAGTGGAAAATTGACACACGCTTATATGTCAATCCGATCGAACGACCTAACCAAGTGTATGAGGACACGTGCACTCATGATGGAGAATGAAGTGGTTCAGCTGATATGTGTGAGAAAAAGACTAATTCACCTCTCTAACTCACTGAAGGACTGAAAGTGTCTGCCGCGATACCTCTTATAGCAGGTTTTAGTAAATTGAGGATTTCTCTCAGCTTCGAGCTTTGAATAAAGTCAATAGGGTACTCATTTCAAAGCTCTTGATGAGACGCATCTATTGGAAGTGGTCTCACTCGATTTTGACATTTCTGCTTAAAGTTATGACCAAAATAGTGAATGGCAGGAAGTACCCACACTCACGCCACAACTCCTACGAGCTCACACACACACTACAGTAGCTCAAAAACAATGGGGAGGGGTAGACAACAGTCCTACACACACATTCCAAGCATTACACACACATAGAAGATCAAAGAGAAGATGGAAATCTACAGGAAAGAGGCAAATTCGAGATTCCAAAGCTCTCCTTGTTCACAATAGCAAAAAAGTGTTAACAAAGAGTCACAAAGTGACTTATATACATGTGCCCTAAATTTGGTCCTTTCACACAAGAGACCGGCACTTTATTACTAAAAAGTGAATTTCGTACTAATTTACAAGGGATATTTTACAATAAGTTTGGATTATGCAACTAGAGGACTCCTCTAGTGCATTTACATGGTTTGAGGGAATTCTCTAAGACTTTGAAGAAGAAAAATTATGCCCATTAATTTGAAAATTTTGGGCCTCTTCTCTTGTGCTTCTTTGCTCTGCAACACTCTCCCCCTCTTTGTCTATGTCGTCCCTTGACAGGCTTTACTTTTTTTCTTTAGCTTGTTTAAGAGTTCTGAATACACGCACCCAGTGGTTGAAGAAGCGGTACGAACTGTCAGAGAATTTGTTATTTTATCCGATGTGAGTCCGTTGCTTCTGTTTTCCCCTTGATATCCCGTATACCACAAATCTGGGTTGCTGCATTCAGTCAGGCTGCCACGCACGCCACCAGTGACTGGGAATGCGTTGTTCTTAGTCATCCTCTTCAACTTTTCAGCCTCTACCTCTTTCTAACTTTTGGTCTTCTGATTTGTCTTTGTCTTCACACATCTAACCCTGTTGCTTTGCTTGAAGCCTATTTACTTGGTTGCCAATGCATGCTAACAATGGAAGGATTACTACCTGCCAAATATTGTCTTTCACTTCTTCATGTAAAGTTCCTGGCCCTGGTTCGTCCTTCCCATGAGATGTCCTGGTTCTGATTGTTCTTTAATTCCATTCCTCAGGACCTGGCTATTTCGCGTTGTTGCCTGATGTGTGCCCCTGCGGGGCTTTGGGCAGAGGGTGGTTCTTTCACTTTATGATCTTTTATTGAGCCATTCTTGACTTTGATCTTCTTCTTCTTCTCTTCTTGCTCGATTCCCCTTCCAGAGGTCCCTCCTCCTGAACTCTGTCGTCCCTGACAGGCTTTTTGTGGTGACGTGAATAGGTCTGTATGGCTGCCTGCTCTCTTTGATTCAGCAAATTAGCGTGACATAACATAAATTCTTTCCATTGTTGTGACTTGACGCCATCCTTTGGGGCTTGTCGGTGATCTGCAAAAAAACTTGTTTCATATGCTACCAACTGTGCATTGAGGTTTGAAGTCATCTTGACAAAAATTTCCGAATCTATTTCGAAGAAGCCTGTGAAAAATGCTTCTTCGAAAGTCTGCATGTAGGTTGACGGCAAAAACATGAGTCATGAATATTACGCCATCAGGGTTAAGCGGCTCCGAATAGTGGAGAGATAAAAAACGAGCGCTTCGGATCCTTGTGTAATGTCGATGAAATTCAAAAAAGTGTACTTTGCATGCTGGAAGACCTTAATTACAGTTAATAGCATGCTGAAAATCTTATTGGTCATTTTGACTGATAAGTCCGGGACAGTCGCATAACGTGCAATCCAAAATTCCATTGTTTTTATCATATATTCTTCCATTGGTAGGTAGTTATGTGGCGGACTAGGTAACAATGGGTAATTCAACCATTGATTATTAATGCTCCCATGGCAGTGTCCTTCCCAAAATTGTGACCAGGCATGTCTCCGGGGTACTTGACAAAATACGGGATTGACTTGAAGCGCATATGGTGATGCTTCCCATTGTACTCGTAATGTAGGATTCTTTTCCAAAACTTTGCGTCTCCATATGGGATCAGCTTTTTGGAATTCTTCTTGAGTATACTTGAATGTATCTTGGCTGAACTGGAGGTTGTGGTCCGGATCCTTATTCCTCGTAGTCTTGATATAGTGTCGCGTTTGTTCTTTAAGTAGGCCATATGGTACATTGAAAGGCTTCAAAATTTGATCCAGATTTTTGCTTTCGATTTTGGCTTCCTTCATTACCTGAATTATCTGATCTTCAAATTCAGTAGTATGCTGGGACACCAATAGTGCCCTTTCCGGTCGGCTCAGTTCTCAATCTCCTTAGTAGCCTCTGTGGATTTTGGAACTACTGATGTCCCCTCAATGTCCTTGTGGGTTAGTTGATCCTATAATTGTTGTACCATTTCCTTCTTTTACCTAATCTCTTCCTTTGCATGCAAAATTGTTTCTTTATTCTTTTGGATTTCCTCTGCCACTATTGCGAGTTGATCTATGTCTTCTTTACATTGCAGGAGGTATCGATTTTTCAGCTTTCTTCCATTTGGTTCTAAGGGCTGTGGTGTCTTCCATGTACCTCTTTTCCCATTCGGCAATGGTGGCCTGCTCCTTTTTGAGTTGATCTTCATACTCAGCTAGCTTTTCTTCTAGGTCTTTGATATCCTTTTCTGGTCTTCCCTGAATTTCTATAGGCTGATCACTTAGAAGAGCTGTCATGAGCTCCTTGTTTCGGTTCCTTAGGTTTTCTGCCTCTTCCATGTATACCTCTATTTGTGATTCTAGTATTTTATTCCTTGCGTTCATCCTAGTTTTTTCAGCCTCGCTAGCTTCGATTTTCTTTGTTAATTTCTGTAGTTGTGCTTTCAATCCTTCATTTTCCATGGCTAGAGTTTTGCACTATCGCTTGAACTCTTGAACTTCAGTTTGTTTCTGTTGTACTTGTTCTCTAGCAAATTTTAATTCTGCTAAAAGATTCTTACTCTTTTCTTGGAGCTCATGCTTGCCCTGCATCGCTTGATCATAGTCTTCATCAGCCTCAAGCATTAATTGTTGTGTGTCCAGTGCGGTTCTGATCATGTCTTGTACTACAGGCTTGAGTTGAGCGATGTCGACATTCAACCATGTCCTCGGTATGCTCGGAGCTTCTTCGGTTTGCACATCCTTTCCTTGCTCTAAATGGATGGTGTCATTGTGGGGTTGTCTAATTTGTAATTGGATTTTTGGTTCTTTTTCTTCTTCATCCAAATCAATAATTTTTATGGCACTCCCTTGAAAGGTGATGTCCATGGGGGAGGGTTCTGCCACGACCCTTATTGGTTTGAAGGGTTTCTGCTTCTTCTACTGTCTCTTCTTGAGGCTCTTTCTTTGGTATCTTGATTGACACCTCGCACGTATGTCTTGCCTCCTTGATATGAATATGGAAGTCTCATTAATTTTTATCACATGCGTACCTTCTTGGTTTGCTTCCTTACTTGCGGTGTCCTGATCAAGGTGGGTAGTGTTGTCGTTCATCTTTATGCCTTCTTCTTCTTCATTGTAGTTGACTGCATTCAATTCCACCCATTTTCCATCATCCTTTGATTCACTTTGAAGGTCTACATTTGACAATGAGGTTTCAGGTTCTTCTTGTGCATCCGAAGCTGAGCTTGAATTTTCCAACCCTAATTCCCTATGGCGGTGTACTTTTATTAGCTTCTTTTTGGCCTCTATCTCCTGTTTGGCATGCTGATAATGGTACCCTTGTACTGGTAAATTGACTTGCCCTTCTATATATTGATGTGTATCCTCGAGGGCTTGAGTTAAATCTTCCTCTATAAGCGGCCTTTGCTCTTCAATTCTTGTCTTTGGAAGCACGTGCATTCGTTTCATGGCTGGAACTTCCTCTTCCACTTGCTTTACTTCCCTTAACCTCTTTGTGCCTCTCATTCCGGGTTCAGAGCTAGTTTCTGCCTCTTCCATAATCTTGACTCCTCTTTTCTTTTTAGGAACTGTGGCGACTTTGGCATACTTCGCCATAGCAGTTGATGATGGCATTTCTTGCAGGCTCTCTCTAATACCTAAAGCGTGGTAAATCAATATTGTCAGAGCGACGCTGCCATTGAAGAACTTCTTATTATTCCATTGCTTCTTTGCTTTGAATAGTCTTTCCTGTATGTAAGGAGTCAGATTGATTTGATTTCCAATCTGCTTGATTGCATGTGAGAGCAGTTGGACAATTATCTTCTGAGGGGCCGTATACCGATGCATATTTGGGAAGCAGAAGTGCTGGTGAATAAGTCTGACTTCCTCTTCTATATCAATTTTGTTGATGTCCATGAAGGTTCTTGTCTTTGCCCCGCGGCTCTCCTCTTTTAATACTGTGTGGCCATCTTTTTCCCATCCAAAAGCTTCCTTGATCAAATCATGTGTAAATTGGATGACTACCCATTCCCCTACTTTATCCATCACTTTAGCCTCTGGCACCAATGGATCATGCAATGTTGGTTGTAAGGTATTCATGACTTGAGTGCATCTTTGGAAGTCGGGCTTATAGATCGGCAGTTCAAAATATTTTTGTATGCCCGCTTTCTTCATGATGTCCATCGTAGACGGGAGTCCATGTAGTACTCTGAAATCCTGGGACATGATTGGAAATTGGTGATCTGTATCCATGATTTTGATAGTTGCCATGAAGAGATACTCCCCAGCCGGTTGTTCTTCTCGAAACCAATGTCCCTTTGCCTTAGTGATACTCTGGAGTGGAAATTCCAATACTTCCTCTTGTATTGTTGCCTCAGAATCTTTAGAAGCCATCTGCACTTGTAAGGAAAAGCGCATTAGCTTCAATGGAAAGTCTAGCAACTGTGTAGTGTATTGTAGTGATTTGTTGTCGTTCCATCACTCCATTTCCCATGGTTCTATAGCTGAGATCTCTTACCGCATCTTTTTATTTCTTTTCCTTAAAGAAAAGAAGCGTTAGTGTAGCCGAAGCATTTATTTATGTACATAGTATGTCCATCCCTAAGAGAGTTGAAGCTATGCCCTAATTCCTCTTGGAGAATGTGCACCACTACTGTTCTCATGTATATCATGTGCCGAATGCTTGGCCTTGTAATGTGGCTCTATTATGCATACTATAGGTGCATGTGATACTTCATGAGTGCAATTGGAATCCTTGTTGTTCTGATGACACACTCCTTGTAGTTGCTTGGGTTTCCAAATCTATTTCGTGGGCACTTTGATAGGTCGTCTTCTTTCTTTGGTTCCTTGGTTTTCATGTGTTCTTTTTGTTTCCTTTAGTGTCCTCATGTTAGAGGCTCTGCTCTTCATGTGTCTAGGACGAGTCTGTTTTTGCTTTGTCACTCGAATGTTTTGATGTAATGTATCCTCCTGATTGCGTATTTTTTGCTTGGCTGCTTGTTTAACCTTCTTTGGGATCCATATCTGCTATCGTGCTTTCTGAGCTTCCATCAAAAGCTTAGGGAGCCACGCTTGCAAGAGTATTGTAGTTTCAGATATTTGTGATGCTAACCTGTTATTCTCCTTTTTCTCCTTATGATGTGGTGATGACGTTTCCGATTTCCGCACTTGGTCCTTGCGTACCCATTTGAATTTTCTCTTCCCTTGATGTGAATGTATGAATGTTGTTCTCCACATTGGTGATCCTTCTGTCGCATGAGGGACCTCATGAGAGTTGGTTTCCTGATTGTTTGGCCGTTCATCAACTGAGTAGGGTGGTATCACCTTTTCCGTGGACACATTAGGGTTTGAGCTCCCTGCTTCTTCTAGATTGGTTTCTGAGGTATGGGGACCGGAATCATGTTCTACTAGCTCTTTTTTGCATCTTTCCACACTCTCGATGGTGGTTGGTTGGAGCAAAGGCTTCTCTCCTAATAGAATAAAAATTTCCTTGTGCCCTATTTTGGCTGAAATATATCCTTCAGCTAGGTTGATGCTGAGTTCATTCTCAATGATCCAATCCTGTCCTAGGATCAAATCTTCTATTAAATCCTCATCTCTGCACACTAATACTCGTTGTTCCATGGAAGAATTTCCTAGGTGGAGGGATACGTTAGTTGCTCCCATGCATTCTATGATTTGACCTCCAATTCCTATCATCTGAGCTTTTGTGGGCATCATAATCAGTTCAAGATCTTTTATGACCGCATTACGTATGCAGCTAAGTCTTGCTCCTAAGTCTATCAAGGCATTTATCAATTTGTACTCTGTCTTACCAATTCCTAGGTTTAAATAAGGCTGTGACATGTAGGAATTTACCGTGTCAGATTTATGGACTTGGTAATTAGCCATAGGGACCGACTCTTCTCCTTGGAGATACCGTTAATCTCTTTGCCTAATCCATTCTTTCCTTTTCTTGATGCGTTCTAGGGCTTCTTGTTGAGCCTCCTCTCTAATCCGTTCCTCCTCTTTCTTCCTATTTTGAGAACCTACTAGACGTGCTAACATTTGATCTATCAATGGCTCCATGAAACGTTTAACTCTGCATCCACTTATGTAGTTAGGAAGAATGTCTCCATCTAAGGTGGCTAGATTAACTGCTCCACTAGTAGAGATCCTAGTGATGATCAGAGGTCCATAACCGCGTTTTTGTAACTTCTTGGCATGTTGCTTTGAGGTGTAAACCAGGACTAAGTCTCCTTCTTTAAGTCCTTTGTCTTTTATATGTGCATCATAATATGCCTTTTGTCTTCTCTTGGCTACATAGATTCCTGCCACCGCTTGTAACCTAGTCTCATGTATCTTCTCGATTTGGTCTAGTTGTTGGGACAATTCATGTCCATTCCATTCATACTGTTGGGCTACTCTCAAGGTTGGGATTAAAAAATCGATTGGCAAAATTGCATTCTTCCCGTACACTAAACTAAATGGGGTAGTTCCAATAGCAGTCTTGTATGCTACTCGAAAGGCCCAAATTGCATGGTGCAATTGTTTGTCCCAATCAGACCTCCCATTATTGACAATCTTTGTCAATACTGTACATAACACCTTATTGGAACTTTTCGCTTGACCATTGGCTTGGGGATGGTATGGGGCTGATTTTTTGTGGATGACTAAAAATTCATTCATTAGGGATTCTATTACTTCGTTAAGGAAGTGCGTTCCTCGGTCACTCACAATCTCAATTGGTAATCCGAAACGAGTGAATATATGCTCAAAAAGGAACTTAGCAGTGGTTTGAGCATCGTTCCTTCTAGTAGCCTTTGCTTCTACCCATTTTCTCAAGTAGTCAATGGCTACTATGATGTATTCAGCATGTGATCCTTTGGCCGGTGGATTAATGGGTCCTATGAAGTCAATACCCCATTTAGAGAATGCTCTCGCACAAACCATAGGTCGCAATGGCATGTCATCTCTCCGAATTGGGTATTTAGCTCTCTGGCATGTCTCACAACTTTGTACATATGTTTGAGCATCCATATGTAAAGTTGGCCACCCCAAGCCTGCGAAAAGGATCATTTTTACGGTTCTTTCGGCGGAAAAATGACCTCCTGCTGCACCTGCGTGCGCCATCTCTAATATGGGTAAATACTCTCCTTCATGAATACATAATCGTAATTGGTCGTCTTTTCCTCTTCTAAACAAGTTTCTTCCTATGAGAACATAATCCTTGCTCATCTCCTCTAGGGATCGTTTTCTAGCCAAGCTAACTCCTTCCTCATGTTCTCTTGTCTTTAGGAATTTCACTAATGTTTTGCTCCAATTGGGTCCTATCGTTGAGAAAGGTATGGACATATGATCCTCTGGGATTGTCTCCTGGCATTCTACACAATTACTTACATAGTCATGGACATTCTTGGGCATCTCAGGCCAGTATATTCCTAATCTTTTTAATTCTCTGATGGTTCCATGAGTCCCTTGGTGTGTTCTCCATTTGTTCACATGTGCTTGTTTGATTAGCTTCGTTTGTTCGTCTTCCTCGACACATCTTAGCAATAACCCATTGGGTTCCTTATAGTACACGCTTCCCGCATTAATATGCAAGTTCCTTGATTGTAAAATTTCCTTTTTACTTTCCTTATTAATAGAGTGTTGTGGACCATGAGTAAGTATAGGAATTAATTTCTCTGCCCACTTTGGACAAAATTCCAGATTGAACAAATAAGTGTCTGGCAGATCATCTGGTACTCCATTAGGTGGTTCTCCGTGTGTTAACCTTGAAAGATGATCAGCTCTCACATGGATGTTTCCCTTCTTTACTATCACCTCAAAGTCGAACTCCATTAATAGTAGGAACCATCTTACCAATCTTCCCGTGTTGCAAGGCTTATTGACTAGGTACAATAGAGCTTGATGGTCTATGAAAAACTTGAACTTGTTGGCTAAGAGATAGTGTCTAAATTTCTTCACTGCATAGACCATTCCTAATCCTTCTCGCTCGATAGTGGTATAATTCCTTTCAGCTTGATTTAGTTGTTTGCTTGCATAGGCAATTGGATGATCTAATTTTCCTTCATTGGCTGGCTGGTCTAATATACATCCTATTGCATAATTACACACATCAACATGAATATGAAAACGCTTGTTCCAATTTGGCATTTTTAGAATTGGGGCCGTGCTAAGCCTCTTTTTTAACTCGTTGAATGCCTTTTTGCACTCTTTTGTCCAAGTGAATTGAGTTAAGAGACCATACATGGGTTTGGCGATTATGGCATACATGTGGATAAACCGACGGTAATATCCACAGTGTCCCATAAATGCTTGCACCTCTTTCACATTCCTTGGTCTAGGAAGCTCTAAGATGACCTTAATCTTGTCCTCATCCGTGGATATTCCATTTCTAGAGACTATGTGTCCTAGGATTTTCCCTTGTCTCACCATGAAGACACACTTCTCTAGGTTTAAACAGAGTTTGTACTGTCTACATTTATTAAATATCTTCCTCAACTCAAGAATATGATCGTGTCTTTGATTGGAGTATGTACATAGGTCATCTACATATACTTCCATGCTCTTTTTCAGAAATTCCTTGAAAACATGACACATCAATTGTTGGAAAGTAGCTGGTGCATTAGTGAGTTCAAAAGGCATCACTCTGAAAGCATAGAATCCCCATTCGGTCGCGAATGCGGTCTTATGTTGATCCTCAGTAGCAATAGCTACTTGATTGTATCCTGAGAATCCGTCCAAGAAGCTATATACTTCTTTTCCTGCTACTCTTTCCAATAGATGGTCCGTAATGGGTAATGGGTAGCTATCACGTATGGTGGCTCCATTGACCTTTTTCAAGTTAATGCACACTCTCAATTTTCCGTTCTTCTTAGGCACAACTACTAGTGGTGATATCCACTCGGTGTGTTCTATCTCATATATGAAGCCTGTTGCTAGTAGTTTGTCTATTTCCTCCTTAATTTTAGCAGCATATATCTCATTGTATGTATATGGCCGTTGTTTCGATGGTTTGGCATCTGCCGTCATTGATATCCTATGAGAACAAATCGAGGGTTCCATGCCTTTGAGGTCCTTATACGTCCATGCGAACATGTCTCGATATTCTCGGATCAGTTGTATTAAATCTTCCTCCTCTTCCACCGTCACATCTTTGCGTATGTAGGTACTTCTTTCTTCTCCCTTTTCCACTGTTACTATGATCTTTTTTGTTTGCTCTTTGTTGTCGTATGCTTCTCCATCTCGAGCCTCTTGTTTATGCATTTGAATAGCTATCTTTCTCTCCTCTACTTCGTATCTTTTAAAATGTTCAGGAACTTCAAACAGATCTGGGTCTGGCCTATTTTTACTCATTTCTGCTTCTTGTTCTTGTACTCTAGGAGCGACTTCTATTGCCAAGATCTTTGTCGGTTCCTGTTTCTCTTTGGTTCGAATGGTGTCCAGATAGCTCTCTTCGGAATCGAATTCTGTTTCCATTTCTATACTCTCATACTCCTCCTTCCACTCTTTTTCCAAGATTTCCCCTTCTTCTACTTCTTGAAGGACAACCATATAAAGATTTACATCATTGCCTTCCTCATCTATGCACTCGTTCATTGTCAAGACTTCCTCATTTACACACACGTCTAAGGTTGCTAGGATTTCCATCCATCCATGCGGTTCAAAGGTTTCATCAGGAAAGATTTGCGGCATGTACCTTGGCTCCTCTACAGGTCGGTAGTTAGGATGTCCTATTGGCCACGCTTGTCTTTTACTGTCCTCTTTCTTGGCTTCTTTACCTTCTATATGCACCTTTTTACCTGCACTGGCCTCTCGAGTCTTCTGTTGTCTCTTCTGCTTTCAACCAATCTCTCTAAGTTGTAAATTAATGAGGAATGACCTTCCAGGCTTGCCCGTATGGACTGATTTTCTCACTTTTCTTCGATCACAGGAATAAATTTCTCAAACCATTCTTGCTGCTCATTATTTATATCATCAAATTCACCTAAAGCCTTTTTAGCTACAACCTCTTCTGATGTCTCACAGTTTATAGATCCCATCTCATCAAAATCTGTAGAATGATCTAATTCCTTTTCTTTTGTTCACTCCTCAAAGAAGCATGCACAAAATTTCTGAGTATATTATGCAGCTTCACAATGCAATTGACTTTATCTCAGCTTCAGATGACACAGAAACAATTGTGTTAAGTGTCTTCGACTTCACGCTGTCGGAGGGATTTCCTCACTTTAATTGTCATAAGGAAAAATAAAAAAAATATATACATATTTTCTTTTAGAGTCGGTTAAATGAAATCTCTCTCTCATATTTTTTAATGCTTTGATTTAATTTGACTAAACTCTTCTCTTGGGTACCTGCAGGAAAAAGAGGAAAATATATTCTGAATAAAGATTGGATGATTAATTGAAAACTTACTTGGGATCTTCATTTTTTTTATGTTCATTTCTAAGTGATTTATGTATATCCATAATTATATAAAGATAATTATGTGCCTATGAATATGTATCTGAATGTAGGGTTTATGCCATAAGTATGAGTTGTGCACCTATATCTATGTGTTTGCATATTTTCACTAACCTATGAATGAATATGAAAATAGAAGTTCCATAAAAAAAAAATGTGAGTACATTTAAGCCTATTAATAGTTTAGTTTCTCATAATTGAACATTTATGTGCATATGTATTAATATGATTTTATATGTACCAATGTGTTTTGGTTTATAAGGTTTAATAATTGTGTATCAAACCCATATTATTTAAATGAGCACCTTCATTAAAGTGCATGTGTATTAAATTTAAGTGCTTAATTTTGTTCTTAGAACTTTAATATTAAATAAGTTGGTAACATACATATGTTAATGTAAGTATATAATATATTTATGCATATATGATTATTATATATATGGTAAAATAATATATATATATATATATATGTATATTTAAAATTCTTGTATATATATATATATATATATATATATATATATATATATATATATATACGTCTATATGAATAATTAATATATATGTATTTAAAATATGAATTATAAGGTAAAATGGAATTTAATTAAGAAATAACTACAATAACCATTTGATAATTATATATTATAATAATGAGTTAATATATATATATATATATATATATATATATATATATATATATATATATATTAATTAAAATAGATAACTTAGTGTATGCATGTTTAAAGTGAAGTGAAAAACAAGTCTAGAAATGCGTGAATTAATGACATGTTACAGTAAACATTTAGTATGCATATAAAAGTGTGAGTTATCTCCACTTTAGGATAAGCACAAACATACGTTAAAAAAAGTATATATAAGTGTATGATGTGATAGTTTTTTTTTCTAATGATTTTTTTTACAGGTAATGTCTTTTCCCTCCTTCAGACGTAGCGAACGAGAGAGAGAGAGAGAGAGAGAGAGAGTTTTTTGCATGGAATCGAATATGAGACTCTTCCGGCTGCAGAGCTGAGCATGCAAAACAGAGAGAGAAAGTTGTTCCTATCTGTTTTTTTTTCCCCTCCTCCTGATTGTGTTGACTTCCTCTATCTGCTACTTTTTGCTGTGCGTTGAGGAACACGCATGAAGAAGAGAGTAAGGGAGATAGAGAAGGTGACATTATGCTATATCTTTTCAGTTTGCATCCTCGCTCTTCGACAACGATCTTCTAAATATGTTATTTAGAAGAGTAGGACGTTTAATAAAAGGCCCTGTTGATTATATGTGCGTGCATGAGTTATATGTTGATTAGAAAGTGGTTAATACTACTGTATGAGGTTATTCGTGGTTTTGAAAAAGTTGAATTGCTCTGATGCATGAAAAATGAACCATTGTTGTCAATATATTTGTTGTCAATCTAGAGTTTCGTCTATATATATTAACCAGTTCAACGCATAAGTTAAGCATAGAACATGAATAGGGAGAGAGAAGAGAGGGTCGTCTTTTTTATTCCTTTTGGTTCTCGGCTGCTATAGAGCACAACAGTGCAGAAAAAGAAAAATATGCAACGTGCAAGGCTTAAAAGATTACTGTTTTCTCTTTTAAACTTGTTTAGAAGTGAAAAAGTTTTAGAAAGCTGATAGAAAACAGATTTCATGCCTCCATTTCCTTCAATTCGCTGTAGCTCTTCCCTTTGTCTCTTGTATATTTAGTCCATGGGCATACAGATATATAAGTTTAGCTATGGATTAAAGACATGACATGCTGAAGATCTTCAAGTAGATAGGACAAAGTTAGCGTGTAGCTTTTCTCCCGGATCGGGTCCTTTAGTGAGAAGATAATTAGTCGGAATCGATTACAATAGAACGTTTACGAGAAATGTTGTAATGACGCCTCCGTTATCCAGCACCTGTTGTAGTGTTTTCACTCACATTCTTGAAAATGAAGTTGAACAAGAGATTTCGTTTGCATATAATTGTTTCTCTATTTTTGTGATTTTATGACCGCATTGATCTTGTTTTGCATGTATAATACGACAAGTAAATTAATTTAAATAATATTGTATCTATTGGGTGCGCGGGTATGTGTGTAAGGACGAGAGAGATTCTCAAATTACTGGATGCTGTTGAATGAAGAACGATCGTACGTTAGAGAGAGAAAAAGGCAGAGAGAAGATGAAAGCTATGTGAGCACTCAAATGATTGAGAGTTTATGTACATCGATTTTTCTGCATAAGAGAGAAAAGATTTGATCGGTTCATCGTTCACGCTTTCAACTGAAAGCATGGCGGACGATCTTTGACTTTCATTTTTTAACGAAGCAGAATGCATAGAAAGAGATCTTGATATAGTTTTTCGGATTTGTAAACACAGATCTATTGCTACTTTTTAGTTCATGATGTCTGCTTCTCTCAGGTATGTGAGGGAAAGATGGTTTCTTCTCCATACCGTTAAAAGCTTCAGTTGAAGGACCTGCTATGTGCACTACGAATAGTTCAATACTTGCATATGATCAGTACTGAAGCATCGACATTTTTCTCCTGGAGCGCTAAAACTTTCCATTTTTCTTGGAAAGGCTGCTATGAGATATGGAATCAGGGAAGTTCAGTTTATTACTTTAGGATTTTTGTTTGACTTTGAGAGTCCAAATAGATTTTAAAATCATCAGCCGAGCTAGAATTTGATAAAATCCCAGAGCTTATTGTGAGCACAATAATAATGCCATTCAGAAAAAACAAACAGGCACGGAGGAGTGATCAAATTCGTCAATCCATAACGCAAGAATGAAGATAGTGAATTTCATGCCCAAAACAAGCGTAGTTATTTTGATTGACATTTGCAATTTCTAAGAACCTTGAAATGCTTTGGGTTTGATTCACTTATTAAATTTTTGGTTCTATGCTCGTACATGTTTTCAATTTCTCCTAGTATAAATTGAAGGAGAAGTTTCTACTTTGATATCACTAAATAGACTAACAGGTTTTTGTTGCTTCCTTTCCGAAATAGCGTTTATACTTCATAGAATGTTATAATCGATAGAATTTGATTGTTACTCTCATTCATTGTTGAGCTTTCTCGCTTAATGCTTCTCTATCATCCCCTTAATTCTTGCGCAAGAACTTAGAGAGAGAGAAAAAGAGAGAGAAAGTACTCATGTATAGGTATGCATGTGTGTTTTTGCATGTGTATAAATGTGTGATGTATACATATATGCATGTGTAGTATGCATGAGTGATTAATAATGCTTGTGCATGAGTAAAAGAAATTAGTATATGCATGAGCTATTGGTGGGTCACAGCCCGACCTTCTCATTGATCATGGCTGTCAAATCATTCCGCAGGGCCAAATTTTTCGGCTTCTTGGGATTCCCTTGGGGTTTGGCGTCTCTATGGAACAGCGGTGGAACTGGGTGCTTGCCAAACTCGAAAACAAGCTTAACTATTGGAGAGGTATGCAAATCAATCTTGCTGGTCGTGCTATGGTTATCAACACGTTCCTCTTATCATCTACCATTTATTTCCTTTCTTGTTGGAGACCGAAAGAGCATGATCTATCCAAACTGGATAGTATTTGTAGAAACTTCCTTTGGACGGGTGACCACAATAGGAGGGGGTGCCTAAAATCAAATGGTCCATCTGCACCAGCCATAGAGAGAGTGGGGGACTTGGTATCTTGGACATTGGGTGCATGGCTAACAAACTGTCGGCCAAATGGATGATTAAGGCTTGGTGCAACGGGGAGGCCTCGTGGGCCAAGCTGATCTTTAGAAACAAGTGAGCTGGCGCTCATGGGTTTCCCAAATTGGAAGAATCTTGACATCTTGACCTTGCTGTTTTCCCCGATCCCCGTCTTCCCGAAAGGCTCTAATCTGGTGTGCTCCCTTTGGAAGAGTTGGAATAAAGTCAATAGCTTCACAAGAATAAGTGAAGACTGGAAGTGGGCTGCCGGTATCAGACAAAACGACTCTATCTGGTTTCCGATCCATGGCATCCGGAGTGTGGAATCTTGGAACATTCAAAATGCCAAGAAGCTATGGAACAAAGGCTTCAAAAAATGGAAACATCTCTGGAAACAAGACACCAACCGCTGGATCAACTTTGAGGATATTGACCCTAGCATCAACATTTTGCATGAAGAATGGAACACTTTGCAAAGCAGATGTCTTGCCTGGGACCGACACAAAGTTCGCCTTCTCATGGGACACGACATGTCGAGCTTGCTTGTGCTCAAATGGCACAATGGGAATAGCCTATCAAAAATCCCGAACATCAAAGAAACGATCGACTATCAGGTTAACCTCAACAAAAAGTGGTGCCTGTCATGGACGCGGCTTCGGTGGGACATGAAGTTCATGGCTATCTGGCACCCTCTTATAGAAATCAAAAAGTCTGTCCTCTTATGGAAAATTCTTCATCATGGAATCTGGACCAACCTTAAGGCTAGCAAAATTTGTGGGATCCCTCCGTGGTGCAAACGCTGCTACCGGTCTATCGAAGATGTTTCACACATCTTCTTTACCTGCCCCAACTCCAACAGACTCTGGCAGGTGGTTGGAAAGAGAATTAGACTTCAAAAACGTCTCAGTTGGCAGCAAGCCCTGCTGGGAGAAGCTATCGGCTGCTCCGCGACTCTCTGGAACGCCATCAGAGGGGAGATCCTATGGAAAATCTGGCGGGAAAGATGTGCTTTCAACTTCGGTGACTCCCCCAAGGAGTGGTCAATTGAGAAATCGCTGTTCCTCCTTGGCAAAAGGATTGTCAACTGTAAAAAATCCCCCCCCCCCCTTAGGCATCATCAAGTTCTCCTTTTGATCGATAACAAGCTTAAACCCAAGTGGGCCCCACATGAGGGTGATGAGAGGGTAATTAACCTTCTTTGTAATGTCATCTAAGCTTTGTAAAAGCTTCCCCTGCTTTGTGGGATCTGGGGGGTCCCGTGGGCACTAGTCCCCTTCTCTTGTACTTTTCTTTATCTAATTCAAGTCCGGGAGAGTAGGCTATTGCCGAACTTCCTTTATATTAAAAAAAAGAAATTAGTATATGCATATATGTTAGAAATATATACATATAAGTTAGGATATATGTATTAGTGTTTGTGCATATAAAGTTAAATGTGTTAGCATGTTATACATGTTGCATGTGCAATGCGTTTTGCATATATGCATGTAAGAGTGCATATCTATATTAAAGTTTTTACATGTGCATATAAATTGTGTGTGTATGCATGTATATTATGTATGTGCATGTGCATGCATGTAAGTATGCATGTATGCATGAAAGAGTATATGCATGTGCGTAAGTGAAATATAAGCATATGAAGTGAAAGTGCATATGTTGATATGCATGTATGCATAAGATTTATTGAAGTGTTGTATGATGCATGTTTGCATATATTCAAATGTGTGTTTGCATGTAAAGTAGATGTTTACATATGCACGAGAGTTAGGAAGTTAAGAGTCTTTGTATGCATATGTTAGTTTAGGTTTGAGTTATATATTAAATGTTAAATTATTTAATGAGTGTTTTATTTTTACTAAAAGCATACTTATTTTTTTCTAATGATTTTTTTTACAGATCATTGAAGAGATTTCAAAAGGCGATTACGAGAACACAAACATATGAAATTTTCAGGATCACAAAAATACAATATTTGAAGATTGTTTATTAAGTTGTATAGGTTTATCTATTAAGGGAATTGTATTAGCACTTATGATAAACTTTTGTATAGGCTTAAATCCTAAAGATCTCTAGCACTTCCAATTTTCGATATAATTAAGATTTGTATAGGCTTAAATAAGATTGATTTTGAAATTTTCCATACTGTTTCTCTGAAAATTAATTGAGATCTTTACTTTTTTATTTCGTATGTCTAAAGAATCAGGATCTACAAGTAGTTCTAAACTAGTATCCACAAAACGATTGATAATAAGAATCAAGAATTAGAAAACTTAATTATAGGAACATTGCTTCCGTCTTCAATTGATAGTTCAAATAATAACGAAAATATAGAAGTTGAAATTATTAAAGATAAAGTAGTTAACGAAACTTTACACACGTTAGATTACGATCGTCTTCTTCTAGAATTTTACCTTTAATTACCATAGTTTTGCCAGAACCGGAGGACAAGAAAGACTTATTCCCACCTAATTTAGTTAGAAAACCTAACTCAAATCAAATTGAGAACGAAGAAGTTGATTTTGTTAAAGATAAAATCACAAACGAGAACTTAATTATGTCCTATCAATTAGAAGCTATAGAACATTATAGAAACACTCATCCTTACGGTCCTTAGCCTAAATAATTAGTTCTTAATTTGCACTCCCATATATTAGAAACATATTGGTTTTTATCACACTTAAACTGAAAAAACAACCGAAGGCCCTAGGCATACTTAGAAGCACCCTGCGTGCAGTCACACGGTTAGGTTAGCGCGATTCTTGTAGATGAACGTCAGCCTACCTTCACACCCCTCAACGAGGGGGCAGGTTTTTGGGTATGCAGTCACGAAAGGAAGAGGTTATGGACTATTATATCTGACAAGCGGATCTAACAAGGAAGGGGAATTGTGCTGCTGCGAAAACGCGCGAATATGGAAGCATATTCTTGGCACATCATCATCAACCTATGTTCCTATGCGCACGATGTGGAAGGAACTGTAGCATGCAGTTGCAAACAAATTCTCAAGTTAATATGAAAAGGTAAGACATCACTTAAGCCGTTTCATCACCGAACTGTTACTTCTCCGTTATTGCTTCTGCTCTTTATAAATTTGATGATCAGATTCCATTAAACCTTTGATTCACGTATCATCTGAAGCATGCCGATTCAGTTGAATGCTCCATCATTTTGAAAGCATACTTTCGAACTTGCCATCTACTCCTACGTAGTTTCAGATTTCCTTTTCCCTTACGCACCTCTTATGCTCTTAAATAGATCTTATCTGGTTTATAACAATGTTTTGCCACTATGCGCAATGATTGTTCATAACTTACGCTTCTTATTTCAAAGTTTAAGGTTCACAGATTATATTTGATGTAAACAGTAAACGGATTCTACATGTAGTATTTGAAATAAAGATCATCTTTGATGGATTGAACAGTATATTCTCAGATTGCCTCTAAACTTCATCAATAACCGTTTTGCTATGGTACTTGTTATGATAAACATTCTTGATGCAGTGATCGTCATGTGAACATGTTTCCTTCATTGATTTAGGTTGGTACTTTCCAGAACTCTGTCAGGGATAAAAGTTCTGCACATAAATGTTTTTTTTTTATGCCCAAAACATGACTATAGTCTTATCACAAAACTGTAATGAATGCGTGGTCATCTGAAGGCATCGCTTTTATTACTAGGCTATGAGTGCATAGTTTTAACGCAAAGAGGTTACTGTGAAAAAGAGGACCTCATGAGCAATGGTTTGTTTTGAAGTGTCTTTACATAGAGAACGTCAAACAAAATTTCTTGTAACCATTCTTACCTAGAGAAACTAATCTCAGAACTTAACGAGAGTGATATTTCATGTATTCTGCTTTTATGAAGTCTGACGTACTGAGAGTTTTCTGAGGAAAATGTCTTCAGGTACATACTGAGAACTTTCAAGGAGGTTTTCTTTTGTTATATTATGATCTGCATGTCTTGTTGATTTAACGCAAGATAATATGAATTTTAGAATTCTGATAACTCACATGAAAAACATTTGATATCACTTAACAATTTTCAAAGGTAAGCTTTTCTCTATGATTTTGCTGGTTCCTTTTAAATTGCATCATTTAAGGAGCACAGAGCTATGCAGAGAATACTCCGAAATAAAATGCTGATATCCACATGTTGATGGGCGAAACATAGGAAGTTACTTACACACATAAGAAGAAATGAATAGTTTTAGGATTGTTGGGATGAATAGGCTAGCCTCTATTGTATTGTATGTATTGTTCTTTGTTACACTCCATAACGAGGGCTGAAGGATGACTCCAATTGTATGTTGACTCCACGCCAATAAACGAATTCATTTCGTTTCGTTCAAGTCTTGAGAGCATTCCCAGAAATAAGTTGATGCACTAGAATTTATATAATGCCTTTACGTATGGGAGTTTTGTTGAGTTTGATTAATGTTTAACATATAAATTGCATGATGTCTTAAGTTGATTTTGTTATTTTAAACGAATGCGAGATTGGCCGATTTATGATAACAATGTGAATTGAATATGACATATTATACAATGCAAGTGTAACGTTTAGCTTCATGTTCTACTCGTTTGATTAAGAGAAATCGGTTGAGTTCATTGAATATCTGCAACCTTCTATATGAAATGATATGTTTGTTTTATATACATTGTGAAGTGCAATTCCAAAGTTTATATGGGTGATTGGAAAAATGGTAATCTGAAGGTTTCTAGCGACGACAATTGTAGCTACCAGCAATCAGAGAGTCGCCAATTTATTCGAACTCGAGACTTTGCCTGGTTAGCTTATAATGTTTAGTTTAATTTAAGAAAAGTTTGCGATATATATATGGAGTATATGCTGCACCCTTCGTGTTAACTTTATGAATTGCTAATTAATTTTCTGTTATTATATCGGCCACTATGCTACTATACTTTAAAAGAACCGGATCAAGAAACCAAAAAGTGTGAAAACTATAAGATTGAACTTCAACTTAATGTGTCTGTTTCTTCTGCCAACGAGTTTAGTTAGCACTATAGTTCAAGTTTATGAGAGATGAACATGAAATCTAAACACACAAAAGTTTAATTCATTAGCTATTTCGCTCCATGACCTGCAAACGCATTTTCACTTCATACTCTGAGAGGCGGTCAAGCTGTGCTTCATACATTGAATAGGTTGATCGATTTATAATGGATCTCCAATGTATTCTATCACAATCTACAGTGCTTATGTGAATCGGAGTATAAATTGAATAAAAGAAGAAACCTAAGATCAATGCTTGAGAGTTAGAAACCTACGATCAAGGCTTTGAGACCTATTTAATATAAAAAGTACAAAAGAACTATTATTCTTTCGCTAAAAATAGTGATGATCAATAATGAATTAGGATAATATTTCTTATGATTAAGGATGATAGGATTTCAATGCTTATACTAGATAAAGTGCTTAATGCTTATTGAAATGTGCATCAATGGATGAGAAGTCTTTCCAAAGCTCTCAAAGAAGCCTTTGATTTTGAACTCATTATTTGCCTAAGTTTATATATGTTTTGTGAGTTTCTCTTTACCTGAGTTGCGCCAAGCACCCCACGTGCGCCGTATTTTCGGCGGTTGGCTTGATCCACCGACCGTCGCTTGCGCGCCAACAACGCACATGTTGGAAGATTTACTCAACGTCACCCATAACTAGGTTTGAATCTACTCCCAATGCCACTAAATTCAAACAAACTTCAGCATCTTCATCTGACTCTTCTTTTCAACAAAAGAGAAAATTTGTTGTCCTTTCTGTTTGTGGATGCAAATTTAAACGAAAATGTTCACCCAGTTTTCATGCGATGAAAAGTTTCTTTGCATTAAACTTTCAAGATGGATATTGGCATCAACACATCAATCATCTGTGGGAGTTTCACGGATAAATAAGAAAATCAACGATGCATCCTTTTAACAAATATATTCCAATAAATCACTCAAAAGTTGCGCTCCTTCGTGAATTGCTTTAAGCTTCGCCTTTCATCTACTCTGCAATCAATCCACTATCCTTCCAAAGCTGTTCAGCTTGCACTAATCTTTGAGATCCCGAGTTCTGAGAATTTTGCCTTTCAAGCTAAAGAAATTGTCAATAATTTCCATTGCGCATACCCTTCTATATGCTAGTGTCTATCATTAAAAGCCAACATGATGTAGACTTCAAGATTATGAACTTTCTTTTGTACCTCTGTTGCAGTCAGTTTTGACTTCCTTCAAGTTCTCTCTTAATAGTGCTTGCTGAGACGAGCCCTCTGCCCGCGATTGCAGTCCACATCTTGTTCTTTTTTTCTAATTTCTCTTCCTTCCACTACCTATTTCCCTGGCTGAAGCATGCTTGCAGGATCATGAGCTGCGTTGTATGTTTACGGAAAGATAATTAGATTCAAATGGGCAATATATTTCTGATGCGATGCTGAATTCTACCCCATAGCTAGAACGGGCAACAATGTGTCATTTTCCTTCGTAAAACCTGAACATGGATGTCTGTCATCCTACTTCCTACCCTGAAGCTCTTTCCCTTCTTTTTGCATATGTACCAATGCCCTCCGAGAGCAGCCTGCTTCCTTTCTTTCCCCGCCTTTTCTCTTCTTTTTCTCCCCGATATGATTCGAGGCCCTTCCTTGGTATCTTCTGCCGTGAAGTGACACATCGACACCTTCCAAAGTAGTAGCATCCCATGATCCATCCTTAGCTCGCAACAGTTATAATGCCACCAGTTCGTATGATTTTTGTAGAAACCATTTGCTAAGAAGTTCTATAAAGTTGTAAACAAAATTTTTGGCAAATCACTTTAGCCCATGCAAGACAATGCATGTTCAAGCTACTCATCTTTTGTTTGAAAACTTCACTTTCCTAGGCCGAACACACTAATTGATCTCGTTCACTCCTTAAATGCACTAAGTGCTTCCACAAATTAAGTTCTTTGAATGAACATCTTTAACTCGCACATGAAGTAGAATCTGCATGACATCCATCCCCTCTGAACCTGTGCATCCTTCGGATGCGCCACCATCGATCTCCGTGTCTGCAAATCATTGTGAAAATTCAAGTGCATGGGTTAAAACAAATGTGCCTATGCACGGCCATGTAATGGGCTCTACATATGCATACTGTAGGTGCATGAAGAAAAAGCAACATGGTGCAAATAAGAGATATCAAGCTTTCGATGGCGAGGTTTTCCCACTCGAACTCAAACTAAATTTTGATCATGCATGTACAAATTAGTTTATGTGCAATTTGATGTGCATCTATGGGCTTTAAAATTTTGTGCACATATTTATTTATGCATGCATACTTTAGATGCAACAATTCACAATTATGGTGCGAGTATGGAAATACTTGTCACATATTCTAAACAAAGCTCCTCACCACTCATAATTTTTCTCACAAAAACAATGACTCTCTTCCCTGATTTTCACTCATAGCTCAATCCTACTCTCTTTCATGGTACTTGCAAATCAATTGCATGTGCAAATGAATGTGCATCTATGGGATTTAAGAACATGTGCTCTTTTCAAACTAAAATATGCATACTTTATGTGCAATGCAACTCAAAATGGATGCGAAAAAAGATTTTGGTTAACAGAAGAACTAAGAAAAAAGACAAGGCTTTCTGATCTTCATTGCACTTCCCATTTCCATCGCCTTCCTTCTCCTGAATTCAAACACTAAACACGTGATAAGAAATGTCAATCCATCAAAATACTCATATGTACACATGCAATCCATGATAGCACTTCACGAATATCTATTTTTAATATGGTATGTATAAGCAATTGAAAAACCGTTGCTCTTTTCATGATCTATTCGAATTCGTGATTTGCAATCGGCTCCAAATCTTTATCTGTACTCATAAACTCAGAAAACACAGTAGCATCATATTCAAAAAGATTACTTGAAAAGAAAAATCATTTTCTTGAGAACTAGATGCATTTTCTTGCTCTATTTATTTATGCATCTATTTATTTAATTATGTATTTGTTGTATTTGTTTATATATTTATTTATTTGTTTAGTTACTTAAATACTTATATTTACAAAAGTCACTTTTGAATTTCTTGTAAATTCAAGAAATTCCTTTCCAAAACCTTTTCACAGATAAATGCTCTCCAAAGAAGCTATGTTTAAAAACGAGCCATCTTTGAATCGCATCGATCTGCGTAACATTCATAAATACAATAAATATGTATACAAGCCACCTTATTTGCTTGTCTACCTCTTGACGACTTGTTTGGTCTTTGTAACTCTCAGAGAATTTGCACATCCATGTTTCAATTATCTGAGCATAAGTATCTTTATTTATGATTCTTTCAAATTCATCATGTGTAGAGTCAGGAACACATGTATATGAAGTTTGAAATTTGCATATGTTTGGTTCATAATTGAAATTTTCTTGCAAGCATATATTTTCTTTTATTTCATGCTTGAGATCATTTATAGGAATTTTATCCCTTTCATTATCTTCTATCATGTTTCCATCATCGTTAAGATGAGGTTTTTGAATAGAATCATTTGAATCCCACTTCAAACGGAAGTGTTCATCATGCTCAGACATCAAAACACTATCATCTTTATTTTCCATGGTAAAATCATTCCTTTCTGACTGAGTTCCAGAAATTATGAAGTTTGCTTCTTTCTCCAACCTTTCCAGGAACTCTCCATCATCATCACTTTCAAAATCCACTCGCTCTTCCTCATGGACTGATTCAATATCATCAAAATTAAGATAATCTTGTTCATCTGAATCATTGAACTCCCCCTTTATGCAAGAATCTTTATAGAATTTATATTCATCCTCAAAAAAACCTTTTTAGGGCTTTGGATGTCGCTCAATGTCAATTGAAATTTTTCATTCAAAAGCTGGCCATAGTGTTCTATGCCTACTTCAGTTCTCTCTTGTCTATTCTCTTGAGAGGATATGCTTAGACCACATTCTTCATCTATCTCGTCAATCATCGACTCTTGGTCAAGTGCATCTTTTTCACATACAAATCCTTCTACAGCTACAATTGAATCAAGTGATTCTTTATTCGATTCATAGTGGCTAAATCTAGCCTCTTCGGTGGAGTCATAAAGTTCTATCTTTTCAAGTTCACCCTCACTTGGCACAGATTCTTCATCCGATTTTCCATACATTTCTATAAGTGTTTCGTTTGACATTTCATGCTCAATCTCATCCTTGTAGGAACTCAACGCAGCATGATTGTTATTGGCATACATATTGATGGGGGAAGTATCTCAACCCCTAAGCAACGATGAAGCCTGAATGACCTCCACAGGTATCCTTCTTTGACCTCTGCACACCAAAAATGCTCTTACTCAGAGGTTATGCAAAGAAATCCAGTGAGCTTTTGTAGACCTGTAGTAGACACCAAGAGCTTTCCAACAAAACAAATTTCACTTCAAATGGATGCTTACACAAGGAGAAACAATGTCTACAACATGAGCTAGTTGAATGCTCACAACTGCGAGTCAAGCAGATACCTCACTTCACTCCAGCAAGCTTTTCTCAGAGATTATACAGAGAATGAATCTCAAACCTTGGGTCAACTTTAGAGCACTCTAATAGCTACCCAATGACACCAAAATCATAGCAAATGGATACGTAGAGAAGGAGAACCAGCCCTTACAACAGAGAGCAAAATATTTCCAACAGAGCCTACACACCAAGAGAGATATCAATCACACAACTTCACTAAAATGAATGTTGCTCCCAGATTACTCAGAGAATGATCCAGAGACTTTGTGAGCATAAAATAGACTCTAATAGCTATCCGATGAGACAAGAATTACATCAAATGGATACAATATGAGGGAGAACCAATGCTAACAACTCAGGGGTAGAGAGTTGCAACACTTCCTGCGCACACACATAGATATGCCTACTAAAAGAAAACAAACAAGCAAGCAAGGGGCTAGCTTAAGCAAGGGGCTTGCTTATCACAACTCCAGCACTTAGTGCTCACTTTACATGAGCTAAAAATCCAAGAAGATGGGCCAAAAGAAGTTAAGATACATGCTCCTTTTATAGTGAGAAGTGTGCCCCTAAAATCTAGGAACTACCTTTCCAAATCAGCCTCCTAACTTGGAGGAATTAGTTGAGATGACTTGGGGAGTGGTTGAGTGACTTTTCTTGATGGAATCTCGTGGCTTTTGGCTTCCTTTGATTGCTCCACATGTCCATAAAAGATTCCCCACGAATTTGTAGCTTGAAGCTTGACTTTTAACACTCCCCCTCAAGCTTCAATTCTTCGTCCTCATCCAAGCTCCTTCATGTTGATGCATTGCTTGAATTTTGAAATCTTCATCCCATCCAAAACCTTTGTAAACATGTCGGCAACTTGGTCCTTCGTACCAATATGATGTACTGAAACTTCCTTGGATATCACCTTTTCCCTTATGAAGTGATAGTGCACTTCAATATGCTTGGTTCTAGCATGATAGATAGGATTTGATGCTAGATGAATGCTACTCATGTTGTCACAAAAAATTGGATATGTGTCAACCTGCAAATTAAGCTCCATAAATAACTTCTTAATCCACATTAGCTCACATGTGACTTGAGCCAAAGCTCTATACTCAGCCTCGGTGGAAGATAATGCCACCGTGGGTTGCTTCTTTGAAATCCATGAGATGATCTTGCTACCTAGCATGACTAGGTAACCACTTGTACTTCTTCTATCCTCCTTGGAACCGGCCCAATCGGCATCAGAATAAGCTTTGACATGCATATCATCATCAAATGAATAGAACAATCCTTCATTTATAGTGGCCTTGAGATATCCTAACATTCTTCTTGCAGCTTGCAAGTGTGTAGTCCTTGGACTATGCATAAATTGTGATAACACTCCAACTCCATATGCTATGTCGGGCCTAGTTATTGTGGCATAATTGAAAGATCCTACAATAGATCGATACAAGGTTACATCCTCTAATGGCTCTCCATCAATGGAGCTTAGCTTTACATTAACTTCCATGGGATTTGAAATAGGCTTGCAATGTAGCATCCCAAACCTCTCAAGTAGGTCTAGAATATACTTCCTTTGTATGAGCATAATACCTTCTTCTTTGTATACAACTTCAATACCAAGAAAATACCTAAGATCTCCAAGATCAGAGATCCTAAACTCCTTTCCAAGCTTTGCCTTGATCTCCTCAATGCCCTTTGTATCATTACCTGTAATGATAAGATCATCTACATACACGCACATGTAGACTACAAGTTCTCCTCTTTGTTTGATGAAGAGAGATGGATCCGCCTTGCATTGATTGTAACCACATTTGATCAAATAGTCCACCAATCTTTGGTTCCAAGCCCTTGGAGCTTGTTTTAGGCCATAAAGTGCCTTCTTCAACCTACAAACATGATGTGGAAACTCTTTATGAACAAAACCTAGTGGTTGCTCCATGTATACCTCTTCTTCCAAGTCTCCATTGAGAAAGGCATTCTTGATATCCAATTGGAAAAGCTTCCATCCTTTGCTAGCAGCCATTGCAATGAGTGTCCTAATGGTGCTCATCTTTGCCACGGGGCTGAATGTCTCTTCAAAGTCCACTCCATAGGTTTGTGCAAAACCCTTGGCCACCAATCTTGCTTTGAACCTAGAAATAGATCCATCTGAATTCCTCTTTACTTTATACACCCACTTATTACCTATTACCTTCATGGTATCCTTGTTGGGCACTAGAGTCCATGTTTGATTCTCCTCATTGCCTCTTTCCATTCGGTGTACCTGCTTGCATCTTCATAGCAATCGGGCTCATGATCTTCTACTACTTTGTTCATATATGCATAATGAGTTGCCATGTATGAATCATAAGTAAACCTTTGAGTTGGATACTTAACTCTAGAAGACTTCCTTTCTTCACCTTTTGGAGGAATAAATCTCCTTTGCCTTGGGAACTTGATCTCTTTCTTTGACATGGCTTCTTTCTCCATCATGTGTCCTTCATCATCTTCAACTTCATTACCTTCTTCATCCAACTCCACCAATGTTGCTTTGCCTTTGTTGATTGATTGTGCTTCATAGCTTGATGAAGATCTCCCCCTCCATGGTGAGTTCATGCTTGAACTATCTTCATTGATGGAACACCTTGGGCCGCTTAGCTCTAGGTCAATTTGTTCTTCATCATGTCCATGCTTTTCTTCTTCATAGTCCTGCATACAATCATACTTCTTATACCAAGGGAGTAGCTCATCAAATGCTACATCCGTTGATATCCTCAAGTCCTTTGTGTTTGGGTTGAAGCACCTGTAACCTTTATGATCATTTGAATATCCTAGAAACACAAACTTTTCTGCCTTTGGTTGTAGCTTGTGCCTCAATTCACTTGGCGCATGTACATAACAAGTACATCCAAATATCTTCAAGTGGGAAAGATCAGGTTTCTTACCAAAATAGGCTTGATATGGTGTCAAGCCATGGATCCCTGAGGTAGGAGCCCTATTCATAAGATACACGACGGTATTTGCTGCATCACTCCAAAACATGTTAGGTACATTCATCTCATTAAGCATTGCTCTAGCGATCTCGGCAATGTATCTATTCTTTCTCTCTGCTACTCCATTTTGTTGGGGTGTGTACCTGCATGTTACTTGCCTCTTGATGCCTTGATCCATTAAAAAATCAGAAAACTCATTGGAGAAATATTCTCCCCCTCCATCGGACCTTAGCTTCTTGATATATGTACCTGTTTCCTTTGCTACCATTGCCTTGAATGCTTTGAAACATGTAAACACATCTGATTTGTTTTTGATGAAATAAACCCAAAACATCCTTGTACCAACAGAGCCTACACACCAAGAGAGATATCAATCACGCAACTTCACTAAAATGAATGTTGCTCTCAGATTACTCAGAGAATGATCCAAAGACTTTGTGAGCATAAACTAGACTCTAATAGCTATCCAATGAGACAAGAATTACATCAAATGGATACAATATGAGGGAGAACCAATGCTAACAACGCAGGGGTAGAGAGTTGCAACACTGCCTGCGCACACACATAGATATGCCTACTAAAAGAAAACAAACAAGCAAGCAAGGGGCTAGCTTAAGCAAGGGTCTTGCTTATCACAACTCCAGCACTTAGTGCTCACTTTACATGAGCTAAAACTCCAAGAAGATGGGCCAAAAGAAGTCGGGATACATGCTCCTTTTATAGTGAGAAGTGTGCCCCTAAAATCTAGGAACTACCTTTCCAAATCAGCCTCCTAACTTGGAGGAATTAGTTGAGATGACTTGGGGAGTGGTTGAGTGACTTTTCTTGATGGAATCTCATGGCTTTTGGCTTCCTTTGATTGCTCCACATGTCCAAAAAGATTCCCCACGAATTTGTAGCTTGAAGCTTGACTTTTAAAACATATCACTATATGAATGAGCAATCAATGACTTATTTTCATCCTTCTCATGATCATTCTCATACGCCTCTTCGTGGATTGTGGCATCATCTACATACATATCACTCTCTAGAACTTCAATTAGTGTTTTATCCTCTATCGTATAAGTAGGATCATTGTCGTGCATCTGAGGAAATATATCTAATGTAGTATCACTCAGAGGAATATCAGAAACTTGAACTGTAATTGATTTATCCTCATGACGAGCATCACACTCATCATGTTTGGCATGCATATCTCTTTTTAGAGAACTATTTATTAACATCTCCTTGATCTTGACATCATTTCTGTTGACATCATTTCTATGGACAATTTCTTCATGTTCATCTTGAGACATTGTAGACGTCTTTGGCTTTTGGCTTATTGTATATCTTGGTTTAATGTTTATATAATTACTTCCTATGAGATGTGAGGAGTTTGTTGGACCAGAAGAAGCGACATATTGATTTCTTGTTTGAGTATCTTGATTTTTTATTTGATTTGTTTTTGAATTAATTGGTGTTTGGTTAGCTTCTCCCAGCTCCTTTACTCCTTCCCTCATTAGGGTTTGTACTTTTGGCACACTTAAAGATGTATTTATTGCAAAGACATCTATTATCCCATGACATTTTAAAGGTTTAGGGTTTATATCATTTATTATTATTGGTTCTTCTTGACGAACCTCAATACGATTATATATGTGGTTTCCAGTCATACTTCTTTCTTTTTCGATTGGATTTTCTAAGTGTTTTTGAATTTGCACATTATTCTCAAAATTTGGCATGTAGGAAATATGTGCATCGGCTATATCCGCATTAAGATCCAATTTCCAATCATTTTGGAATTTCTCAATCATTTGCTGCTTTTTAACATATCTTGTTACAGCATCATGAACAGGTGTCCAATCTTTTGTCAGCCCCGATTTGGAGTCTAGGTCTTGCAAAGACAAAATTAGTTCCTCTCGGGCTCTAACATCTATTGCCTATAGGAATAAGAACACCCTTTCATGCATTAGACATCTTTGGCCATATTCGGACATATCTTCAAAATGCTTCTCAAAAACTCTCTTTTAATTTCTAGGATCGGTTGATCTTTGGGCATATGTACCCACCTCAGGAAAGATCTACAAGTTACTTTGTCAAGGTCCTCTAGCATAAACTTCTTGAGGAGTATCGCTTTGTATCGAGACCATGTCGTTTGATTTATTTGCATTATTTGGTCTCGCATGTCATATCCCGACACATAGATAAAGTTTTCACATAGTTCTTTTTCCATCATCGGAGCTAAACCGACACCTAAGTACTTTGACTCGAGTTCATACTCTTTACAAAAGTTGGAGACATTCTTCCCATTGAAAAAGCCACACCGATTGACTAGACGTTCATGAAGTGACTGGATGGCTTTTTGACGCCTCTCTTCTTCCTGAAAGCGTATGAACTGAGCTAAGAGGTCATCCATGTTGGATGTCCTAGATTCGTCAAATGTAAGACATCAACTTGATTGATCAAGTTGCAAGGTCTATAATTCACTCACCCCCTCCTTTCATGTCGGGTTCACCAGGTATGTCATCGGGTTCATCAAAAGAAGGGAGAAATGAAGTCAAAGAGTTCAATTCCTATGGTATGTTCATAGTGAGCATGACAAAATTAGAAAGAAATCCTTCAATTCACGAATACCACTTCCTCAAAGGGCAATACTTCTCATGAGCAAACATAGTCAAGTATTAAATGTGTTTGTATGTGTGAAGTTTCAGCATGAAATTGTGCTAAAAAGGTTTACACATAGTCTCTACGACTCCTATAGTTTCAAAGCAACGTGTTCGTAAGTGTTGTTATGCAACGCTTATATGCTTGAAGCCATTCAAACTTTCTTTTGCAAATTGATGGAGTGACGCACAGAAAAGTTTGCACTATAAAATATAACTTCAAATTTTGATGCTTGAAATGTTACGCGCATGTACTTTATCATTCTTTATGGATACGCATGGATACTCTCAATGACTTAGGACTATTCATTACAAAACATTTATTACATATGGAAGCTTATGCATTCGAGTCATCCTAGAGATGATCACGCATGATTTTGTGCTTCATTTTTTGCCACCACGTCCTTTCCTGTAGTCCATTGATAATGTCATGCAAAGTGGCATCAACAGCCATTCTTATATAGAAAAAAAACCTTTCACTCTCTTTGGGAGTGAGAGAGTTCACAACAATAGAAACGATGACTTATATTGACTTTCTTGCTCCACTAATTTCCTGACATGAGCTCTCAACTTACAACTAGAAAATTAATAAGCTGAAGACACAAGTGACTTCCAAGCACTCTTTGTTGCTCTAAATGTGAGCCTTTCCAGATGAAAGCTCTAAGCTACAAAGGCCACAATAAGTTGCAGTTTTTAACTGTCTGATCAGATGGATATATAACAAGAGACTCGCCCATGGACAAAACGGAGTGGAATTTGCTACCTAAATTCATTATCATAAAATGACATTTTAGAATCTAAAGGTTGAAGCAGATATGCATGAGTACCATGCATAATTTACCCATTAAACTTTAGAAAAAAAATCAGTCTTATGTTCTGCACAAAAAAAAGCTTTTTCAGTACATGTCTCCATAATGTATGCGCAAGTAGTAATGTACAGAGAGCCATTCATGATCTACAATTCCAAGATTTACAACTATCTGCAACTGAAAAGGGGAAACTAAAATACCTTCTATATGCGCCTTTTTACCTGCACTAGCCTCTCGAGTCTTCTGTTGTCTCTTCTGCTTTCAACCGATCTCTCTAAGTTGTAAATTAATGAGGAATGACCTTCCAGGCTTGCCCGTATGGACTGATTTTCTCACTTTTCTTCGATCAGAGGAATAAATTTCTCAAAGCATTCTCGCTGCTCATTATTTATATCTTCAAATTCACCTAAAGCTTTTTTAGCTACAACCTCTTGTGATGTCTCATAGTTTACAGATCCCATCTCATCAAAATCTATAGAATGATCTAATTCCTTTTCTTTTGTTCACTCCTCAAAGAAGCATGCACAAAATTTCTGAGTATATTCCGCAGCTTCACGATGCAATTGACTTTATCTCAGCTTCAAATGACACAGAAACAATTGTGTTAAGTGTCTTCGACTTCACGCACATGTTGGAAGATTTACTCAAAGTCACCCATAACTAGGTTTTAATCAAATCCCAATGCCACTAAATTCAAACAAACTTCAGCATCTTGATCTGACTCTTCTTTTCAGCAAAAGAGAAAATCTGTTGTCCTTCCTGTTTGTGGATGCAAATTTAAACGAAAATGTTCACCCAGTTTTCATGCGATGAAAAGTTTCTTTGCATTAAACTTTCAAGATGGATATTGGCATCAACACATCAATCATATGTGGGAGTTTCACGGATAAATAAGAAAATCAACGATGCATCCTTTTAACAAATATATTCCAATAAATCACTCAAACATTGCGGTCCTCCGTGAATTGCTTCAAGCTTCGCCTTTCATCTACTCTGCAATCAATCCACTATCCTTCCAAAGCTGTTCAGCTTGCACTGATCTTTGAGATCCCGAGTTCTAAGAATTTCGCCTTTCAAGCTAAAGAAATTGTCAATAATTTCCATTGCGCATACCCTTCTTTATGCTAGTGTCTGTCATTAAAAGCCAACATGATGTAGACTTCAACATTATGAACTTTCTTCTGTACCTATGTTGCAGTCAATTTTGACTTCCTTCAAGTTCTCTCTTAATAGTGCTTGCTGAGACGAGCTCTCTGCCCACGATTGCAGCCCACATCTTGTTCTTTGTTTCTAACTTCTCTTCCTTTCACTACCTATTTCCCTGGCTGAAGCATGCTTGCAGACTCATGAGCTGCGTTGTATGTTTGCAGAAAGATAATTAGATTCAAATGGGCAATATATTTCTGTTGCGATGCTGAATTCTACACCATAACTAGAACGGGCAACAATGTGTCATTTTCCTTCATAAAACCTGAACATGGATGTCTGTCATCCTACTTCCTACCCTGAAGCTCTTTCCCTTCTTTCTGCATATGTACCAACACCCTGCGAGAGCAGCCTGCTTCCTTTCTTTCCCCGCCTTTTCTTTTCTTTTTCTCCTCGATATGATTCGAGGCCCTTCCTTGGTATCTTCTGCTGTGAAGTGACACATCGACACCTTCCAAAGTAGTAGCATCCCATGATCCATCCTTAGCTTGCAACAATTATAATGCCACCAGTTCGTATGATTTTTGTAGAAACCATTTTCTAAGTTCTATAAAGTTCTAAACAAAATTTTTGGCAAATCACTTTAGCCCATGCAAGACAATGCATGTTCAAGCTACTCATCTTTTGTTTGAAAACTTCACTTTCTTAGGCCGAACACACTAATTGATCTCATTCACTCCTTAAATGCACTAAGTGCTTCCACAAATTAAGTTCTTTGAATTTAAGTCGCACATGAAGTAGAATTTGCATGACACCGTCATGAAGGATTGCCATTGCTTATCACTTCGAATGCCATTGAGAATTTGCCTCATGATGACCTCTTCTTCAATCACCTCTCCAATGGATGCTAACTGATCCGCAACCTCCTTGGCCTTGGTAACAAACTCTGTGATGGTTTGTTTAGGTGTCTTCTTCATTTGGTTGAACTCGTTCCAAAGAAGATTCTTTCTTGCTTTGGTACTAGCAGAAAAGAAAGTCTCGAGTGCATCCCAAGTCTCTTGGGATGTCTTGCATCCTCTAATATGTGGTAATAGAAAGTCAGAGATAGAGTTTATTATGTACATCCTTTCTTGAGCATGCCTTGCGCACCAAAGTGTGAGCTTATCTATCTCCTCTTGTGTAGGTCTCTATGGATCTTGGAATAGGCATAGCTTCATTACCTGCTACAATTCCATAAAGATTTCTACCTTGCAAATAGGCCTCCATTCTGATTTTCCAAGCCGCGTAGTTGTGTCGATCAAGCTTCTCGATCATTGAGGGAAAGCCGTCAGCCATCTTGATCTAGCTCTGATACCACTGAAAGAACTTGGAGAAGCTTGTAGAAGGTAGAAAAGTGTGTTTCGAAGCGACAAAGTTTGGTCAAGCCAACCGGCACAAGACCAGGCCTTGAGCTTATGGAGACTCAAATAGACCTTATAGGCATGCTATAAGTGAAAAGAAACACACTATGTACTTTGGAGCATCAAGGAGAATGAGTCGATACAAAACGGATAGGTTCGTGGGTCGACTATCTCAAAAAACTTACTATCTATGGAAGAGACAATGAACTTCAAATGCCCATAGCGACCAGCGTGATTACAATTAGAAAAAACCATTTTATGGGAGTGATACACATAGGGTTGAGTGTATGGAATGCACAAAAGTATAAGGAATAAGCAGCTATAGGAATGAATGCGACATTCACCAGTGGTACTTCCTATTTTTCAAGAATACGTAGAGATTGACCCCGAGACAGTAAAACTGCGGTTTCTCCCAATCTACTGAACCAAATGCTATGAAACTTTATAGGCATAAACTAGACACTAATATCTTTCCAATGAGCCATCTTGCACTCAATTTAACGCTCTAAGAAGAGAACAGCAGCCTCTGCAAGATTACTGTTGGTGAAGAAGATGATGTAGAGAACTGAAGGAGCAAGACAATGATGGTCACAAGTGTATGTATATTGCTTCCATGTAATTTACAAGTGATTTCAAGTCTTTATATAGACTCTAGGAGTGTTCCACGACTTCTACAAGTGAAATTTGAATTCAAATGAAGGTGGGAATGGTTGTTGGAGGGAATCAATTCACTTTCCTACCATCTAGGAAAAGTGAAAATCTAGTTTGATCTACGTTTAAGTGATTGATTGCTTGATTGAATGCAACTTCAACCACCACAAATTTGTGGCATTTGGGCTCTATATTTCTACCTTTACATGTGTAAAGCTCAAGGCTTTTACAACGGTAAATCAACCATCAAAAATATCTCAAAAAAATACAATAAATGAGCATAAGAAAAAGAACGCTCCAACGGATATTCTTTCGATGTGATAGCCTTTGATGTAGATCAAATCCACCTCAAGCATAGTGTAAGCTTGATGTTCCAACAATAGGCAGATATGCTCCGATAACAATTGTTAGAAAGATACTTGAATCATGTGTGTGTGATTCTCCTCCCATCCATATATACCCCCTTGTACTCTAAAAATAGCAATGATGTAATCTAAAAATAACAATGATGCACTCTAAAAATAGCAATGATCTGGAATAGTCTAGTGTGAACATGTGGCCATCATGCAACACCTATTCCTATTACTACCAAAGTACCTTAGGGTATCCCTCAAGCTTGGGACATTGGCTAGCTGGCCTTTGTCCCTCACACACATGGACTAATCCCTGTGGATCAAATGGACTGATCCATGTGGATCAATGTCTGATAGCTTCCCTTGTTTTTGTGTTCAAAGATCCAAGAATCATCTAAAGTTGATGGGTTTCTTTAGAGAATGGTTTTCAAAAAGTCGAAAATCTTTTAGAGCCATTGGATTGATCAAAGATCAAAGGTCCAAGGATCAATTCCAAAAGTCAAGGTGCCTATCAATGTGGACCATCAAATTGTCTTGAGATCAAATGGCAGAGAAGAAAGCAATCATTACAAAAAGTGCCTTTTGCAATAGACCATTGTATTTCCTCTTAGATCGGATGATGGAGTTTGAATTCTAAGGAGACTAGGTGCCTAGATTTGTGAACTTTGGATCTAGCCAAGATCCAATGGCTTAGATGCATCCCACACAAAGCAAAAGCAAGTTTTAAAGGAAACTATCAGATGCTCTTCACATCCTACGATAGGTATGCATTTGAAAAAGGCAATCAGCCCCATGCCTGCTCATCTGCTGGATCAAATATGATCTAATGGCCAAGCTTTTTGCAGAGAGTGTGCACACTCATCCCCACTCTCATAAATTTGAATGCACTCTCTTTCTAGATTATTATGAGGCTCACATATGCTCATGGATGAGAGACCAAATAAATAATATCAGCTACATTATTTTATTTAACAATACCACTAGTGGTTTCATGTGTCTCCTTAAGTGCATAGATTAAGCCTTTTAATCCCGAAAATTTAGGGATCCTTACAAGGCCCATGCAATGTTCACCTTCTCCCCACTAAGGTTCACATTACCTTGAACATTTTTTGGGCCCTCAAAGCTTCATTTTTTGTTTTCAAATTTTGAAGAATTTTTGGGGTGAGTTTTGGAACCATTTTGGTGTACTTTCACATTTATTTCTCTTTACACAAGTTCAAGAACATTAACAAGAGTGTTCTACATGTGCCCTAAATTTGGTCCTTTCACACAAGAGATTGGCACTTTATCACTAAAAAGTGAATTTCCTAATAATTTACAAGGATTATGTTACAATGAGTTGGGATTAAGCATCTGGAGGACTCCTCTAGTGCATTTACATGGCTTGAGGGAATTTCCTTAGGCTTCGAAGAAGAAAAATGTGCCCATTAATTTGAAAATTTTGGGGCTCTCCTATCTCGTTCCACTTTGCTCTGCAACACTCTCCCCCTCTTTGTCTCTGTCGTCCCTTGACAGGCTTTTGCTTCTTGTTTGTAGTTCTTCTAAGAGTTCTGAATACACACACCTAGTGGTCGAAGCGGCAACAAGGACTGTCAGAGAATTTGTTATTTTATCCGATGTATGTCCTTTGCGTCTGTTTGCCCCTTGATATCCCGTACATCACAAATCTGGGTTGCTGCATTCAGTGGGCTGCCACGCATGCCACCAGTGACTAAGAATGTAATGTTCTTAGTCACTCTCTTCAACTTTTCAGCCTCTACCTCTTTCTAGCTTTTGGTCTTCTGATTTGTCTTTGTCTTCACATATTTGACCCTGTTGTATTGCTCTAAGCCTGTTTACTAGGTTGCCAATGCATGCTATCAGCCGAAGGATTATTACCTGCCAAATATCTCTTGCACTTCTTCATGGATACTTCCTGGCCCTGGTCCGTCCTTCCCATGAAATGTCCTGGTTCTGATTGTTCTTTAATTCCATTCCTCAGGACCTGGATGTTTGGCGTTGTTGCCTGATGTGTGCCCCTACGGGGCTTTGGGCAGAGGGTGGTTCTTTTCTTTGTTATCTTCATTCTTTATTGAATAGTTTTGGACTTTGATCTTCTTCTTCTTCTCTTCTTGCTTGATTCCCCTTCCACACGTCCCTCCTCCTGAACTCTGTCATCCTCGGCAGGCTTTTTGTGGTGACGTTGTCATCGAGTTCATGGAAAGGAGGGAGGAATTGAATGAGTATGGTTATCCTTTTAAAAATTTGACTCTCATAGAGAGTTTCTTTTTTTTTTTTTTTTTTTTTTTTTTTGTCAAAATTGTTTTATTTTTAAATAAATATCAACATCTAAGTGTGCTTATGCAAAAAGTCTCGCAAACCAAGGTAACTTGTACACAATATGTATAGTGATTTGAAGCATTAAGTCAAACATATAGTGCACATCAAGTAGAAGTAGTATAATCATAAATTTTCAGCAAAGCTAACCACATAGTCTCTATGACGTAATATTTTTGATAATTTATTTCAGAAATGAGCTCAACATACGTATTTAGATAAAGATTTATAAAATGAAATCGATCATAAGTCATTAGATCATACAGATTCTTATCTTCATCATGGTATAATCAACTAAATTTCAGCGTAAAATTCTCTAGAACCACAATCTTAGAGTTAAGTGAAACAAATCTGAAAGCATGGCGCGATTGTCAGAAGATTTAGCATGCTCCTTTTATCAGGATGATCATATAACAGAACTTCTAAAACACAAGCAACCAGAGAACACAAAAGACAAAATCAAATCACAGGCGACTTAAAGTATGGTGGAGTTATCATTGTTTTCTCAGACATAGGTCCTCCTTGACGTTGATGCTTTCCTCATGCTTACCCTCATTCTGAATATCTGCCGAGGAATTTGAAGCATTAGGAGCTAACAATATTTATGGGAGATTACTTATGTCAAGCGTCATTGATGACGAATATATACTTACTCTGTATTCATAGCAACTTTGTATAAAGGCAAAACATTATATGCGAGGATAATAAAGACTTACCATGTGGGTAAAATGGTGTTCCTTACTCTGCTTTAAATGTTAATGGAATTAGAATAATATAGTGACAATAGGTGACAGTAGCTTAGGACAATCTAGTGATGTTTATCGATATTTGTCAATTCATGGGCAACTGAACTAGTTTTATCAAGTTTAAAACTAGCAGAATATCACTATTAGCGGATGAGAATCATAAGATAATTATTAGCATAATTTAACTAATAGCATAATATAATTATTCAACAAGATTCAACACTTGTAGCGCATTCATAAAACACAAATGACATTAAGTGAAAACAGGACTGCTAATCAAGAAACACAAGAATGGTTGCAGTTCAGCATTATCATAAGCGTAGTGTCAAATAAACTCCTTGATCAAACACATTTCAAAACGAACCAATGCATAATCTCAAAAACATCAAGCATAGCACCGGAAGGTAACACATCAAATGTAAACATGTATTCAGCATCAAATCGTTTGATAAGGTAATCTCTATTGTTCAAGATCAGGAACGTATAGTCCTTGATCTATAGCATGCATGGCTGAGTCAAATCATACTTTGAATTGAACGAAGTACAAATTTTAGCAGGGCATTGATGCAAGAATCTCAGGAATCGGCCGCTGCTAAAGAAAGAATGAAAACTTGCTTAGTGATATGAATTTAGCATTGTCGGATATGGTGTTAATCATAATGCATAGAGGAACATCAGAATCGAGGTGGATAGTTTTATTTGCTTGTGCTCATACAGAGACCATCAGAAATATTACTCGCAGTCAATTACAATCTATAGCACTGCAATTCCAGAATCAGCGTAATTTCACGTAGCACGACAGATAAGATATTATATTAACATTGTCAGATTATTTATAGACAGAAGAGCGACAAATTAAAATAAACAGGGCAAAATAGATACTTACGATCGTTGATGGTCGTTTGCACCCGTTAGCTTAATGTTCTTCAAAAAGTTACAATTGCACTCTTCCTTCTAATCTGCAGCGAGTATTGCGCAGGCATAGATGCTCATACTAATTGCGATCATATGTTCTTTCTTCTCTGGAGTACTTCTGCAGCATCAAGGTACAAGCCTTCAATTGCTTGAGCCACTCCTTCTAATGATCAGATCACTTCATGCGAATCTTTATGTACTGTTATTGCTTCCAATTTCAAGGTCTAAACAAATACGAAAATGAGCATCCTCTATAGGTAATAAAGTATTGAATTGCGTTCTTCATGTACAGGACTAACTTATGGATTAATTTTCAACATAAAGCATAGCTACAAAAACAACGATCATTAAACCATGTAACGACCAGGTATATCGCACATCTGGAAAATAATTGATCCAATGATGCCAGTCTTTAGTTTTAATCCTCGCGCAGATTGATCACATAAAGATAGATGTTGTCGAATTCTTATCTCAAAAATCTTCAGCATATCTCCAAAATAAGCATAGAACTGGAAGAAGCTGAATTGAGTAAAGCGCGTGGGAGTCTGAAACATTAACAACACAAGAGTATGAAATTTAATCATACAAATCATCAACCTTCTGTTCGAGAAGAGTGCGCAAAACATATATAGAAATCAAATTTAAAATTTGAACATCAGATGTCTTCTTTTCGATTCAACGCCCATCATCCATCTTCCACAGGCTTGTGCAGAGTAGATAACTTTAGATATATATGACGTAGAAGTAACATATCAAGAGAATAAAGAATCAGATGGTCCTTGGAGTTAAGTACGAAGCATGGATTCAGATCGCCGGCTGTCTATCTCCCTCTGTGCTTAAGTTCCTGAGCTGAGGTTATCGCTCTTTTACCAGGAAACCTCCTTGGTGCAGAAATAGCACGACCAAATCAGCTAGAACATTTCCCCCCTCGAAATCTGACTCCTACAGAGCTTTAGAGTATTTTTCCCGCCGAACCAGATCTCTGAGGAACATTTTTCCCCCATTTTTTTTTCTGGAAGCAGACAACTGCCGCGCGTTAACACCCTTGCCTCCAACTAATCTTCGTCTTCAGCTTCATTCTCTGCAATGTTGAAGTATCTTCATTCATACACGTTCCTGTCTTTATTAGATGCCATAACTCGAAAAAAACAATCCCCTCCCGTCATGCTTCTTTAGATACTTCTTTGTAAGGTACTTCCGATACCTCTTCGAGAAGGCACCTTCGGAAGTAATGCTGAATTTGTTCTTTTCACGTGTGATAGTAACAGCGTCTCCTAGAACTCCAGCCTTTCCATAATCGGAGATGACCTTCTCTCTCGACAATCTTCCTTTCTAGGTTCTTCCTTTTTAAAATATAACATAGAGAAACATAAAGCACTTGACAGAAAATTTCGAAGCCTCAAGGAGATTGTCCAATAGCCAAGTATATTAGAAATGACTATCCACACACCAAGCAGTAATTAAGCAGTGAAATGCCACACAACGATATGTATACATCACCAACAAGGATAAGGACGCGATCATATTCGGAAAGGCCCTTCTTCGCAATATTGGCATTTTTCCTTTGACTTGAAAATTGTATTGGTTATCGCATTCAAGTGGTTTATAAGGCTCGACTTCAATTCTTGACCACATCCACCCCCTCTAAACCTGTGCATCCTCTGGATGCACCAACCTGCATACATCACATCAAACACAAGCAAGGATCAAGTAGTCATAGCATATAAACAGAACTTAAAGAAAATTTTAACTTGATGCATGAAACCTGAAAACACATTGAATTTGATATACATTAAGAGAAGAGAGGTAGACAAAAACACCTCATACAACATATCAGATTACACTAATGCACTTAGACTAGAAATCATATGAGTAAATCGAAAACTTCTTAGCTCTCTCGTTAACTCGACCCGGTCAGATCTAGTAGCCTATCCGAAGCATTTGCATATACCAGTCTTCACTATCTCGATTTATGAAACTCGCTTCTGGCTTCCCTATTGATCTTCTATCATCTGAAGCCCCTTCAGATCCTTTTCTTATTTTTCTCATATTTTTATTCTGTTTTTCTTTATTTTAATTCTTTATCCCAGCTCAACCTTTATATCTTTGCTTTTATTTTTATTTATTTATTTTTCCACATTTTTCGGCCTATGTCGAAATCGGATGCGACTCGTGGACCTGACCACCCGGCCAGGTTTAGACCACCCATCTACCGACCCGACATAGCGCACGATGCACAATGTCAGCCTCATACGAAATCAACGTCAGCTCGTGGCTCTAACCACCCGGTCAGAGTGACTCCACCCGCCTATCAACCCGTATGAGCGCGTAACAACATGTAGGTCAGGCCATACGACACAACTAGCGTCAGCTCGTGGCCCTGATCACCCGACCAAGGTAGTTCCACCCGCCTACTAGCTCATCGCAGCACCCAACAACACATACACATACATATAGATAGCTGGCTGGTATAAGAATTCTTTTCTCAAGATATAATCTGTCTGAAGATTAGGTCAGATGAGAGATCAAGAGTAGAAGTCGAAGTGTCTCACTCATCAAGTGTTTGTAAACACTACTATATACAGATACTTAGTCTAGGTCTTCCCTTCACCTTCCTAGGTCTTGCTCTCGAAAGTTCTAGTCCATCTTCTAACCTTACTCATATAATCCTGGCCCTTATACATTACATGTAATCTTATTAGTGGTACGAGATCTTTGGTCTACTTAATTTTTCTTATTTATACGTTTCTATATGCATTATATGCTTAATCATGCAGTCTTTTTATATACACATATACAAGAGAGAAGAAAAAACTGAAGTGATAACATCTCACCAGTATGAAGTCGGAAGCCGCTTGAGCTTATCGCATCCAATCTCCTCTTCTTGTTTCATTCTGAGTCGCTATCTTCAATGTATTGATTTGATTCCTGTGTCTTTCTTCAAATCAAAGCAAAAACATAAAATATATACATTCCTATTTACAAAAACATTCCTTTAAGCTTTATGGAATTTTATTGAAAAAAATTCTTCCTTCAATCTCACCTTCTTTAAAACATACTCACCAAAGAAACTGTGCTTGAAAAGAAGCCATCTCTGAACTGCATCAATCAAGGTAGCATTTTTAAACAAGTTAGATATGTGGACAAGCCATTTCATTTGCTCGTCCATTCCTTGTAGGCTCGACTGGCATACAAAGCTTTTAGAGAATTTGAAAATCCATGATTTAATCATTTGAGCATAGTTGCTTTTATTTACATTTCTCTCTAATGCATCATATGAAGATGCACATGATAAATGAGCACATGTATATAGATTATTAAAATTTGGAGTATTTAGAACATCATCAAACAAATCAATCATACATATGTTTTGATTCATTTTAAGGTTGAAATCATTTGAAAGGATTTCATCATTTCCATTATGATTATCCAATCTTTCTTCTTTATTGCCATTAAGGGTTTGAATACATTCATAAGATTCACACTCTGAATAGGAAGGTTCATCATTCTTTGACTGCAAATTATGTTCATTTTCGTGATTCAGTCTATCATAATCCCTCCTTACTTGAGTGCTACAAATTATAGAATCTGCTTCTATCTCTAATCTCTCCAAGAACTCCTCATCTTCTTCTTTTTCCAGATTCATTTGCCCATTATCATGAAGAAACTCAATATCATCACAATCAAGAAAATCTTGATCATCTAAGTCACTAAATTCTTGCTTCTCCAAGTAAGATTCATTGGAAAATCTACATTCATCTATATTCTCCTGATCCTTTTCAAAGATATACATGTAATCTGATGTCAAATCAGTTTTCCTATTCAAGATGCCATCATCAGATTCTTTATCTATCTCAATTATTTCTTGTTTATTATCTTTAGAGGATGTGTTTTTGCCACACTCCTCATGCATTTCTTTTATCATTGAATCTTGCTCAAATACTTCATACCTGAATATCTCATCATAGACGCTTGAGTTAATTGAAACTTCATCCATCTGGTAACATTTATATCTAGCTTCATCAATGCAAATATTTGACTCAACGGTTTCACATTCAATATTCTTTGATGCTATGCACACATCATATTTATCATACATCTCATTAAACGTTGTATCTTCCACTTCATCCTTGATTTCTTTGATACATGAACTCAACTCAACATGATCATTCTTAACATACATATCAATGTAAAGAGGAGTAATCAGTGGAGTATCCTCATCGCTCTCATGATCATTCATATGTCCTTCTTCATGGAGTACAATATCGTTCACATACATATCATTATATTGAAGCTCAATCAACAACTCATTCTTACACCTATAATTCAGATCACTCTCTTGTACCTCTAACGACTCATTTAATGTGGTATCACTCAAGAGTTTTTCACATTCTTGATCTTGATCTAAACAATCAGTAGGCTTAGCATCATGCTTTTCACCATCGGCATACATACCATTCTTTAGAGGACTCATAATTTGCATGCTCTCCTGATTAGCATCATGCTCCCTTGCATTCTCTTCATACAAATTAGTCATTTGGCCATGATTCATATTTGAATCATATGTTTCAAGAGATGTTTCACTCTTAGATGGTATCAAATAGTTCAAGTATTGCTTGATTTCGTCTTTTAAGGAACCATCTTGTGCTTGATCATCACATGGATTCACTGGATTATTTTGAGTTATTTCATTTGCAATCCCTTTCTGATTACCTCGACTTCCGGTAGATATCTTTAAATCTTGGTTATTATCATATCTTGCCTCTTTGTTTGTTTGATTATCATCCCTTAGAAGCGAGGAGTCTATCAGATTATAGGAAGCCTCATGTTGGTTTCTTGGTGTGTTTTGTTTATTTTTGTTTTGTTGTATGTTTGATATTGGTTTGATTTTGTTTTGTTTAGCTTCCACATATTCCCTTGCTCCTCCCATCTTTGGGGTTTGTGCATATACAGTATTTGTAGATGTGATCAAAGTATCTACAGGCTCTTGGTACCTTGAATCCTCAGAGATTGCATCACTTATGTTTATAGGTTCTTTATAGTGATCCCCTTCATAAGCATGTACGTGTATTCCATGCATATATTCTTTATGTCCAACTGGGTTTTCTATTATTCTATAGATTTGCAAATTATTTTTAGTCTCTAAAATGCATGGAATTTGTGTATCTTCTTCATTTGCATAAATGTCAGCTTGCCAATCGTTTAAAAATTTTTCTATTGTTTGTTGTTTCTTCACATATCTCATCACAGCTTCATGGACAAGCGTCCAATCCTCTGTGAGCCCTGAGTCGGAGTCTATATCTTGTAGAAGTGGAATTAACTCCTCTCTGGCTTTAACGTCGATTGTTCGAAGAAACAACGACACCCTTTCATGACTTATGCACCTCTTATCGTGCTCAGAAAGATCATCATATTGTCGCTCAAACTCTTCTTTGATCTCGAGAATCGGCTGGTCTTTGGGTATATGAACCCACCTCAGGAAAGATCTACGAGTTACTTTATCAAGATCTTCTAACATAAACTGCCTAAGAAGTGTCGCTTTGTATCGAGACCATGTCGTTTGATTTATTTGCATTATTTGGTCTCGCACGTCGTAATCCGACACATAGATAAAGTTTTCGCATAGTTCTTTTTCCGTCATTGGACTTAATCCAACACCTAGGTACTTTGACTCGAGTTCATATTCTTTGCAGAACTTTGAGACATTCTTTCCATTGAAAAAGCCACACCGATTGACTAGGCGTTCATGAAGTGATTGGATGGCTTTTTGACGCCTATCCTCTTCTTGAAATCGTAGGAATTGAGCTAGGATCTCTTCCATTTTGATTATGCTAATCTTTGTGGCTCTATAACTCACTCACCCCCTCCTTTCACGTCGGGTTCACCAGGTATGTCGTCGAGTTCATGGAAAGGAGGGAGGAATTGAATGAGTATGGTTATCCTTTTAAAAATTTGACTCTTTTTTTTTTTTTTTTTTTTTTTTTTGTCAAAATTGTTTTATTTTTAAATAAATATCAACATCTAAGTGTGCTTATGCAAAAAGTCTCGCAAACCAAGGTAACTTGTACACAATATGTATAGTGATTTGAAGCATTAAGTCAAACATATAGTGCACATCAAGTAGAAGTAGTATAATCATAAATTTTCAGCAAAGCTAACCACATAGTCTCTATGACGTAATATTTTTGATAATTTATTTCATAAATGAGCTCAACATACGTATTTAGATAAAGATTTATAAAATGAAATCGATCATAAGTCATTAGATCATACAGATTCTTATCTTCATCATGGTATAATCAACTAAATTTCAGCGTAAAATTCTCTAGAACCACAATCTTAGAGTTAAGTGAAACAAATCTGAAAGCATGGCGCGATTGTCAGAAGATTTAGCATGCTCCTTTTATCAGGATGATCATATAACAGAACTTCTAAAACACAAGCAACCAGAGAACACAAAAGACAAAATCAAATCACAGGCGACTTAAAGTATGGTGGAGTTATCATTGTTTTCTCAGACATAGGTCCTCCTTGACGTTGATGCTTTCCTCATGCTTACCCTCATTCTGAATATCTGCCGAGGAATTTGAAGCATTAGGAGCTAACAATATTTATGGGAGATTACTTATGTCAAGCGTCATTGATGACGAATATATACTTACTCTGTATTCATAGCAACTTTGTATAAAGGCAAAACATTATATGCGAGGATAATAAAGACTTACCATGTGGGTAAAATGGTGTTCCTTACTCTGCTTTAAATGTTAATGGAATTAGAATAATATAGTGACAATAGGTGACAGTAGCTTAGGACAATCTAGTGATGTTTATCGATATTTGTCAATTCATGGGCAACTGAACTAGTTTTATCAAGTTTAAAACTAGCAGAATATCACTATTAGCGGATGAGAATCATAAGATAATTATTAGCATAATTTAACTAATAGCATAATATAATTATTCAACAAGATTCAACACTTGTAGCGCATTCATAAAACACAAATGACATTAAGTGAAAACAGGACTGCTAATCAAGAAACACAAGAATGGTTGCAGTTCAGCATTATCATAAGCGTAGTGTCAAATAAACTCCTTGATCAAACACATTTCAAAACGAACCAATGCATAATCTCAAAAACATCAAGCATAGCACCGGAAGGTAACACATCAAATGTAAACATGTATTCAGCATCAAATCGTTTGATAAGGTAATCTCTATTGTTCAAGATCAGGAACGTATAGTCCTTGATCTATAGCATGCATGGCTGAGTCAAATCATACTTTGAATTGAACGAAGTACAAATTTTAGCAGGGCATTGATGCAAGAATCTCAGGAATCGGCCGCTGCTAAAGAAAGAATGAAAACTTGCTTAGTGATATGAATTTAGCATTGTCGGATATGGTGTTAATCATAATGCATAGAGGAACATCAGAATCGAGGTGGATAGTTTTATTTGCTTGTGCTCATACAGAGACCATCAGAAATATTACTCGCAGTCAATTACAATCTATAGCACTGCAATTCCAGAATCAGCGTAATTTCACGTAGCACGACAGATAAGATATTATATTAACATTGTCAGATTATTTATAGACAGAAGAGCGACAAATTAAAATAAACAGGGCAAAATAGATACTTACGATCGTTGATGGTCGTTTGCACCCGTTAGCTTAATGTTCTTCAAAAAGTTACAATTGCACTCTTCCTTCTAATCTGCAGCGAGTATTGCGCAGGCATAGATGCTCATACTAATTGCGATCATATGTTCTTTCTTCTCTGGAGTACTTCTGCAGCATCAAGGTACAAGCCTTCAATTGCTTGAGCCACTCCTTCTAATGATCAGATCACTTCATGCGAATCTTTATGTACTGTTATTGCTTCCAATTTCAAGGTCTAAACAAATACGAAAATGAGCATCCTCTATAGGTAATAAAGTATTGAATTGCGTTCTTCATGTACAGGACTAACTTATGGATTAATTTTCAACATAAAGCATAGCTACAAAAACAACGATCATTAAACCATGTAACGACCAGGAATATCGCACATCTGGAAAATAAATGATCCAATGATGCCAGTCTTTAGTTTTAATCCTCGCGCAGATTGATCACATAAAGATAGATGTTGTCGAATTCTTATCTCAAAAATCTTCAGCATATCTCCAAAATAAGCATAGAACTGGAAGAAGCTGAATTGAGTAAAGCGCGTGGGAGTCTGAAACATTAACAACACAAGAGTATGAAATTTAATCATACAAATCATCAACCTTCTGTTCGAGAAGAGTGCGCAAAACATATATAGAAATCAAATTTAAAATTTGAACATCAGATGTCTTCTTTTCGATTCAACGCCCATCATCCATCTTCCACAGGCTTGTGCAGAGTAGATAACTTTAGATATATATGACGTAGAAGTAACATATCAAGAGAATAAAGAATCAGATGGTCCTTGGAGTTAAGTACGAAGCATGGATTCAGATCGCCGGCTGTCTATCTCCCTCTGTGCTTAAGTTCCTGAGCTGAGGTTATCGCTCTTTTACCAGGAAACCTCCTTGGTGCAGAAATAGCACGACCAAATCAGCTAGAACATTTCCCCCCTCGAAATCTGACTCCTACAGAGCTTTAGAGTATTTTTCCCGCCGAACCAGATCTCTGAGGAACATTTTTCCCCCATTTTTTTTTCTGGAAGCAGACAACTGCCGCGCGTTAACACCCTTGCCTCCAACTAATCTTCGTCTTCAGCTTCATTCTCTGCAATGTTGAAGTATCTTCATTCATACACGTTCCTGTCTTTATTAGATGCCATAACTCGAAAAAAACAATCCCCTCCCGTCATGCTTCTTTAGATACTTCTTTGTAAGGTACTTCCGATACCTCTTCGAGAAGGCACCTTCGGAAGTAATGCTGAATTTGTTCTTTTCACGTGTGATAGTAACAACGTCTCCTAGAACTCCAGCCTTTCCATAATCGGAGATGACCTTCTCTCTCGACAATCTTCCTTTCTAGGTTCTTCCTTTTTAAAATATAACATAGAGAAACATAAAGCACTTGACAGAAAATTTCGAAGCCTCAAGGAGATTGTCCAATAGCCAAGTATATTAGAAATGACTATCCACACACCAAGCAGTAATTAAGCAGTGAAATGCCACACAACGATATGTATACATCACCAACAAGGATAAGGACGCGATCATATTCGGAAAGGCCCTTCTTCGCAATATTGGCATTTTTCCTTTGACTTGAAAATTGTATTGGTTATCGCATTCAAGTGGTTTATAAGGCTCGACTTCAATTCTTGACCACAACGTGAGTACATTTGAATGGCGGTTTGTTCTCTTTGATTAAGGAGGTTGGCATGACATATCATAAACTCTTTCCATTGTGTTGACTTCACTCCATCCTCTGGTGCTTGTCGGTGATCCGCAAAAAAGCTTGTTTCGTAAGACACCAGTCTTGCATTAAGGTTCGAAGTCATTTTTACAAAAAATTCCGAATCAATTTTGAAGAAGCTAGTGAAAAATGCCTCTTCGAATGTTTGCATGTATGTACTTGGCAAAAACATAAGTCTTGAACAATACATCATAAGGGTTAAGCGGCTCGAAATGGTGGAAATGTTGAAGAATCACTCACGAATTCGACATACAGACAGACATAAAGGAAAAGAAAGAGAAGCGGAATCAAATATTCAGAAAATCAAAAGCCTTAATGAAGGGACAAATTCACGACCGTTATGTACAGTACAGAATCTTGCAGAATCAGAGTTCGTTACACCGAATCAAACTGTATATACAGAGAGAACGTGCATAAGAATAAAAGAGGGAAGTGCGAGCTAGAACGTGCGTGAGAAGAGCTCGCAGTATAAATAGAGCACATATAGAGGTCAAAAAAGAGAGAGATATATAGGAGAGAACAGAGAGATGAGAAAAGTGAGAAGACGCCAGAGATCGCGTATGTATAGAGACTGAAGAGAGAGTGAGTGAGAAGTTTTCAGAAGACGCCATAAATCGCGTATGTACAGATGAATAACAGAAACCTGAAATGTCAGGTGTTCATCTGAGAGAGAGATGGTAGAAGAAACTACTCAGTATAGGAGAGTTTCCATAGCTTGAGCAAGAAGAGGCCAAGCTAATTTGTACACATCTTCTCTAATAGAAAACACTTGTTCATGTGGAAGTTTGTGCGCACCGTTCATATGTGAAGAACTCTGAGTATTTTCGTGTACGGTAGAAAGTTCGTTAACCATTAACAGGTACAGTTCGTTAGTAAACGTGTCCCTCGGTACTATCTCAGTAAACGAATGTTTCGGTCAGTTACAGTTTTCTCAGAAAATGATTTTTCCGGTAGAACAATGAAGTATATCTCGCAGAGTAAATTAAAGTTTTGTATGAGAGTTAGCTTACCTTATAGCTAGACATCTCTACTATCAGTTCGTCAAGGATTTCGGTGAAATGGATATGTACACACAGTACAAAGTCTAACCGAGAAAGGACATTCTGAACCGGAGAAGTTTTTCCTTAAACTTCAGAAAGAGTTCACTCAGTGAAGGAAGTTCACGCATCACTTCCTTACTTCTTGTATACTCACTTGAAGTAATTACAAACAGAATAGGAGTTGATTCCGGTAGGATTCTGGTATAATTACGGTGTCAGTCTGGTGACAGTCCGGTGAAGTTCCAGTAGATTCAAAACGTAGTCTTATACGTTTGAGCGACAAAAACCGTGCTAAGCTACTGCTGATTATAGACGTGTTCTAATATCACTCTAGCTTAGCTCTCTATTCGGTGGTGCGGCAAATTCCGCATGCTGACAAGGTTCAAGCCTTGCCGCGACGACCACCAACAGTGGTATCAGAGCGAAAGTTAATCGCCACAACAAGTGGTATCAGAGCCAGGTTATCCACCCTCAATTGGTGTCAGAGCCGTGAGATCCAAGAAGTGGATTCAGAGCCAGCATACGGAAATTGGTATCGCAGAGCAGGTTAACTACAACAAGTGGAACCAGAACGAGAAAGATTCTCAAAAGTTCACCAGAAGTGACAGAAACAAGAAGATCATGGCAGATCATGTCCAAATTGATAAATTGGACAGAGATAATTATCCCACGTGGGTAATGCGCATGGAAGCCTTACTTATGAGTAAGGACTTAATGACGTATGTGAGCGGAGAAGAAAAGAAGCCGACTTTCGAAGATGATAGTCAACCGGAAAAAGAAGAATTAGAAGCCTTGAAGCTGTGGCAGAAGAAACATGCAATGGCAAGAGCTTACATTTATAATACTGTTTCATACCATCTACTACCGCACATTAGAGGTCTGGAGAAAGCGGAGGACATATGGAGCGTGTTGGAAGATCATTTCCAAAATATTACGAAAGCTAGGAAGGCTAGCTTATGGTCCGAATTCACAACGTTCAAAAAGAAGTCGAGTCAAAGCATTAGTGACTATGTTACTAAAATGAAGGATCTAGCAGATAGTCTTGGATCCATAAATGAAGATGTCGAAGATCACAGATTGATAGCGCAAGTGCTCACAGGTTTGAGAGGAGATGAAAGGTGGAAACCTTTCGTACTCTCAACTCAACTTTCTTTAAATCATTTTGTACCAGATTTAAATCAGTTGCTTCGTTTGATGCTCACATATGAGCAAGACCTGAAAGGAGATGCAGATAAAGGACAAAGCTCTACAATGTACATGAAGAACAAGAAGAAAGCAGACAAAGGTAAGTCAAAAGACGAAGAAGAGTCGAGTTCTCAGGCTTATTATGCAAGAGGTAAAGGCACCGACAGAGGAAGAGCAAGAGGTTTTGGAAGAGTAAGAAGTAGCCAGAACAACAACAAGAAGGCTTGCTGGATCTGTGGACTAAGTAATCATTTGGCTCATGATTGCTGGCACAATCAACAAGGATCAAATCAAAATCAGAACAGTAATAGTAGAGGCAGAAGCGGAAGATATCAGAATAACTTTCAAAGAGGAAGACAAAATCAAAGAGGAAGCTATGGTAGAGGTGGAGCAAGAAGTTGGGGACAGAATCAATCCTACAACACCACCTACAACAACTACGCAAATGACACATAGAATGAAAGTCATACATCATTGATGATGAACTCAATCAGCACATCAGATAACGAAGACCTGAAGGTATTTTACATTGACTCTGGATGTTCTAATCATTTGTCAGGAAATATAGAACTGATGTCAGAATTGGAAAAAGGTAGTTCCAGTCATACTGTTCAAACAGGTGACAATACGAGACACAATGTACATTCAATTGGAAAAGTGAAATGTAATAATGGAGCAGATTTTCTAACCAATGTTTTGTATGTTCCAACAATACCAAAAAATTTGATTAGCGTAGGACAGATAGTTGAGAAAGGTTTCTAGGTCAGATTTACAAATGAAGGAGTATTTGTAGAAGATCCCGAGAACGGATATAATCAGATTGTCTCTGGTGAGAAAGAAGGCATACTCTTTACCTTAAGAGTACAAGGGAACATCGGCCAAGCATTGCTCACACATGGTGAAAAGGTGATTATAGAACTTGATCTCTGGCATAAGAGATTAGGTCATTTCAATGAAAAAGGAATTAAAGCTATGATAGCGAATCAGTCAGTACTGGGATTACCGAATGTACAGAATCAACATATGATTCACAAGTGCAAGGCATGTCAGATGGGAAAAGCCCACAGGTTACCTTTTCAGAAGAAAGGATTCAAACATGATGGAGTACTCGAACTCATTCATACAGATGTATGGGGTCCAACAAAAGAAGGATCAATCAGCGGATCGAGGTATTATGTTCTTTTCATTGATGATGCTACAAGGTGGATAACTCTTTATGTTTTGAAAGAGAAATCAAAAGTGTTTGGAGCTTTCAGGCATTTTCATGCATATGTTGAAAGACTCACAAGACGAAAGTTGAAGAGACTGAGGTCTGATGGAGGGGGAGAATACTTCTCCCGAGAGTTCAATGACTATCTTGGGAATGCAGGTATTAAGAGAGAAATAACCTGCAGATATACACCGCAACAAAACGGTGTAGTAGAAAGAAGGAACCGAACTCTAGTCGAGTTTGCACAAGCTATGCTAAAAGAAAAGGATTGTCCAAACTACCTTTGGGCTGAAGCTGTAAATACAGCTACATACTTGGTAAACAGATCACCATGTACGGCATTAGATGGAATGACCCCGTATGAAGCTTGGTGGGGAAAGAAGCCAACACTTGATCATTGCAAAGTGTTTGGATCAGTAGCTTACGCTTATGTACCATCACAACTCAGACATAAGCTTGAGCCAAAAGCAAAGAAATATGTGTTCGTCGGATATGATGAAAAGCAGATGGGCTACAGGTTATGGAGTCCTCTAACAAAACAGTTTACTGTTTCCAGTGATGTTACATTTGATGAACAGAAGAGCTGGTATACAGATCAAAGTCATACAACAAAAGAATTTGAAGAAGAGGTAAGAAGAAGAGAAAAAGGAAAATCAATTGTGCAGGTAAATAAAGATGAAGACTATATGCAGGCGAGTACGTCCAGGATCGGATCAGGTATGAGAAATGAAGATGAACAGGGATTTGATGAAGATGTGTATTCAAATACACATGAAGAGTTTGAACCAAGAAGGTCAAACAGGAACAGAAGACAACCAGAAAGGTATTCGTATGATACTTCGTACATAACTCAGAAAAATTATGCATATATGGTCAAAGATGATGAAGAACCTCAGAACTATGATGAAGCTAAAGGCAAGAAGCAATGGGAAGAAGCAATGGAAGAAGAGTTTATCGCACTGGAAGAGAACAAGACATGGGAACTTGTTCCAAAACCAAACGGTAAGAAAGTAATCGGAAATAAATGGGTTTTCAAAGTTAAGAAGCTTGCAGATGGAAGGATAGCCAGACACAAAGCTAGACGGGTTATCAAGGGCTATGCTCAGACGCATGGCATAGATTATGACAAGACGTTTAGTCCGGTGGCAAAGATGTCAACCATAAGGACAGTGATTGCTATAGCAGCATCAAAAGGATGGAAGCTAAGTCAGCTAGATATAAATAACGCATTTCTGAATGGATATATATCAGATGAAGTCTATATGGAACAACCAGAAGGGTTTGTAAGTTCCAGATACCCAAATTTTGTTTGCAGATTAAGAAAAGCGCTTTATGGACTGAAGCAAGCTCCAAGAGCTTGGAATTACAGGCTTGTGAAATATCTCAATGAACTTGGATACCAAAGTTCGAAAGCAGATGCAAGTCTACTTATCAAGAGAACAGAAGAAGGTATGATCTACATTTGCATTTATGTAGATGACATTATAATTACAGGTACTTCAGATGAAGGAATTAAAGAAGTAAAGAGATTACTTGAAAAGGAGTTTCAGATCAGTGATCTAGGAAAGTTGTCATACTTTCTAGGAATGGAAATCACATACACAGATCATGGTGTATATGTTACGCAAGAAAGGTATCTCCTAAACTTACTAAAGAAGTTTAATATGGAGAATTGCAGAGAAGCTTCAACACCGCTTGAAGCAAATCATAAACTCAGCAAATACAGTGGTGCAGAGTTTAAAGATATGAGAAAATATCAGTCGTTAGTGGGAAGCCTAATCTACGCTACACTAACACGACCGGATCTTAGCTATGCAGTAGGAGTTCTCTCACAGTTCATGCATTGTCTGAAAGATCAACATTGGGTTGCACGACAAAGAGTTCTTAGATATATCAAAAGAACTATAAAAGAAGGATTATATTATCCTTTTACGTCAAATATAAAGCTGAGAGCATACAGTGACTCAGACTGAGCAGAAGTCAAGATGACAGAAGATCAACACATGGGTATATGATATACCTAGGAGATAAGCTAGTGAGCTGGTGTTCGAAGGAACAACACACAGTGGCTTTATCGTCAATAGAAGCAGAATATAAAGGACTTGTAGAAGCAGCGAAAGAAGTGATATGGATGCAGACCTTGTTCAAAAGCATGGGTATTGATCAAGGTATACCTATCATACATGGAGATAATATGAGCTCGCTATATCTTGCAGAAAATCCAATATTTCATGCAAGAACAAAGCACATAGAAATTCAGTATCATTTCCTGAGGGAAAAGGTAATGGAGAAAGAGATAGAAATAATATACACTCCGACAAAAGATCAGATTGCAATATTTTGGCAAAGAGCTTGGATGGAACAAAGACAAGCAGATTCAAAGAAATGGCAGGTATAAAAGAAAGAAAATTATATGAAGACAGGAAGAGTCAAATTAGTGATTGAGGGGGAGCTGTTGAAGAATCACTCACGAATTTGACATACAGACAGACATAAAGGAAAAGAAAGATAAAGAGAAGCAGAATTAAATATTCAGAAAATCAAAAGCCTTAATGAAGGGACAAATTCACGACCGTTATGTACAATACAGAATCTTGCAAAATCAAAGTTCGTTACACCGAATCAAACTCTATATACAGAGAGAACATGCATAAGAATAAAAGAGGGAAGTGCGAGCTAGAACGTGCGTGAGAAGAGCGCGCAGTATAAATAGAGCACATACAGAGGTCAAAAAAGAGAGATATATATAGGAGAGAACAGAGAGATGAGAAAAGTGAGAAGACGCCAGAGATCGCGTATGTATAGATACAGAAGAGAGAGTGAGTGAGAAGTTTTCAAAAGACGCCATATATCCCGTATGTACAGATGAATAACAGAAACCTAAAATGTCAGGTGTTCATCTGAGAGAGAGATGGTAGAAGAAACTAGTCAGTATAGGAGAGTTTCCATAGCTTGAGCAAGAAGAGGCCAAGCTAATTTGTACACATCTTCTCTAATAGAAAACACATGTTCATGTGGAAGTTTACGCGCACTGTTCATATGTGAAGAACTCTGAGTATTTTCGTGTTACGGTAGAAAATTCGTTAACCGTTAACAGTTACAGTTCGTTAGTAAACGTGTCCCTCGGTACTACCTCAGTAAACGAATGTTTCGGTCAGTTACAGTTTTCTCAGAAAACGATTTTTCCGATAGAACAACGAAGTATATCTCGCAGAGTAAATTAAAGTTTTGTATGAGAGTTAGCTTATCTCATAGCTAGACATCTCTACTATCAGCTCGTCAAGTATTTTGGTGAAATGGATATGTACACACAGTACAAAGTCTAACCGAAAAAGGACATTCTGAACCGGAGACGTTTTTCCTTAAACTTCAGAAAGAGTTCACTCAGTGAAGGAAGTTCACGCATCACTTCCTTACTTCTTGTATACTCACTTGAAGTAATTACAAACAGAATAGGAGTTGATTCCGGTAGGATTTCGGTATAATTACGGTGTCAGTCTGGTGACAATCCGGTGAAGTTCCAGTACATTCAAAACGCAGTCTTATACGTTTGAGCGATAGAAACCGTGCTAAGCTACTGCTGATTATAGAGGTGTTCTAATATCACTCTAGCTTAGCTCTCTATTCGGTGGCGCTGCAAATTTCGCAGGCTGACAAGGTTCAAGCCTTGCCGCGACGACCACCAATAGTGGTATCAGAGCGAAAGTTAATCGCCACAAGAGGAAAGATAAAAAGCGAGCGCTTTGGATCCTTGTGTAATGTCGATGAAGTTCAAAAATGTATATTTGGCGTATTGGAAGACTTTAATTACAGTCAGGAGCATGCTAAATATTTTATTGGTCATCTTGACGACCAAATCTGGAACAGTGGCATATCAAGCAATCCAAAATTCCATGGTTTTCACCATGTACTCTTTCGTTGTATGCGGTGGGCTGGGTAATAGTGGATAATTCAGCCATTGATTATTAATGCTTCCCTGGCACTGTCCTTCCCAAAATTGCAACCAAGAGCGTCTCCGGGGTACTAGACAAAAAGATGGATTTACCTGAAGCATATATGGCGATGCTTCCCACTGTACCCATAGTGTAGGATTCTTTTCCAAAAGCTTCTGCCTCTAGATAGGATCAGCCTTTTCGAATTCTTCTTGAGTATAATTGAATGTATCTTTGCTGAAGTGGAGGTTGGTGTCAGGATCCTTATTTGTCAATGTCCTTATATATTGCCGCGTTTGCTCTTTCACGAGGTCATATGGTACATTAAAAGGCTTCAAAATTTGTTCCAAGTTTTGCTATCAATTTTAGCTTCTTTCATAACTTGGATAATTTAATCTTCAAACTCAGCAGTAAGCTGGGACACCAGTAGTGTCCTCTCATCTCGGCTCAATTCTGCAATACCCCGATTATTACGTTCAAATTGGGTCTCCATTTCCTCCGTTATTGGCGAATGATGTGAGGGGGGAGAGAGAGGACGTACCTCAATCTCCTCAGTAGCCGCTGTGGATTTTGGAACTACTGGTGTCCCCTCAATTGCCTTCTTCTCTAGCTGCTCTTGTAGCTGCTTGATCATTTCGTCTTTTTGCTTGATTTCTTCATTGGCCTTAGCAATTGTGTCCTTGTTTTTGAGAATTTCTTGAGCTACCACATCAAGGTGATCAGTGTCTTCCTTAAATTGCATTAAATATCGATTCTCTACTTTTTTTCACTTTGTCCTTAGAGCTGCGGTGTCCTCCATGTACCTCTTTTCCCAGTCAGCAATGACTGCCTGCTCCTGCTTGAGCTGATCTTCATACTTAGCCATCTTTTCCTCTAGTTCCTTTATGTCTTTTTCTGGCCTTTCTTGAACATCTATGGGCTGATCACTTAGAAGAGCTGTCATGAGCTCCCTATTTCGGTTCCTTAGGTTTTCTCCCTCCTCCATATATACCTTGATTTGTGATTCTAAGATCTTACTGCTTGCAATCATCCGCGTCTTCTCAGTCTTGCCCGCTTCATATTTCTTCTGTAATTCCTGTAGGTGTTCTTTTAATTCTGCATTTTCCGTTTCGAAAGTTTTACACTGCTTTTTGGCCTCTTGAACCTCATTTTCTTTATGTATGGTTTGCTCTTTTGCTAGCTTTAGTTCGACTGAAAGGTTCTTACCAATTTCTTGAAGTTTATACTTGTCCTACATCGCTTGATCATAGTCTTCATCAGCCTCAAGCATTAATTGTTGTGTATCCATTGCAGTTCTAATCATGTCTTGCACTATGGGCTTGAGCTGAGCAATGTTGACATTCAACCATGTTCGTGGAATGCTCGGAGCTTCTCCGATTTGTACGTCTTTTTGGTGCTCTACATGGATATTCTCGTTATGTGGTTGTCTGATCTGTAGTTGTATTTCTGCTTCTTTTCATTCTTCTTCTACATTGATAACTTTAGTGGTATTCCCTTGAAAGGTGACATCCATGGGGGAGGGTTCTGCCACAACCCTTATCGGAGTAAAGGGTTCCGATTCTTCCACTATCTCTTGTTTCGATTCCTCTTTTGGATTCTTGAGGGATTCCTCTCCTTTAGTTGTCGTCTCTTTGATTTGAATCTTGGTAGTCTCATTGATCTCAATGACATGTACTCGTTTTTGGTTTCCTTCTATGTTTGCTATGTCTTGATCGGTGTGGACAGTGTTGTCATTCATCTTCATGTCCGCTTCTACTTGTAGAAAACACATTACACAGGGAACATGAAGATAGATTTTGAAGATGTTACAAATGTGGTTGAACTTTTGGTTTATGGACGACCAAGAAATTATATTTTTTATTAAGGAATGCATACAAAAGTGTCCGATGGCCATTTGGCCTTTCATATGGACACTAATGATAACAATGTCCACCTAAAGCTGAACTACTTTCTTCGCATGATGACAAGTCTTCCATGAGTTGGATCATTGACCATGTCTAACACCCCTCTCAATGTTCGCCCAAAGGTGAATTACCTCCTTGGCCCAATGGCAAGTCTTTAAAGATGTATCCAGAGTAGATCCTTTGTAAGAACTTTCATGAAGGTATCTGTTGCTTTCTTCTTGAGTAGATAGTAGACTATTTGCACCATTAATCTTAGGTGTACTTGCTTTCAAACTCTTGAATGTCCTTCATGAGGTATAACTCAAGCCTTCTCAAATGCTTGACTACAAAGCTGATATCTTCTATAATGCACTATTAATAGAAAAGACTACCAAGCACCTTCATGTAGCTCCCAATGTGTAAAAGTTGATACAATGATCCTGTGGCTGATTTGAGCCTTCAAATTAGCTTAGGAACCAAATTTTAAACTATGTCAGCCATTAGGTCTGGATAGGGATAAAATTATTCAAAGAACTATCAAAGGAGTTAGAGAGCTCATTTTTGGGGTTGGATTGGTGGAGATTGAAGCAAACAAAGCAAATTGTAAAGTTCCTTTTGATGAATTGAAGACTCCACTGCTGTGTCTCTTTCTCTTACCATGTATCTGTGTACATGTTAGTGTGCTTCTCACTCATGCACTTGTGTACTCATTCACTCATGGTCCTACAAAGACCACATCTATGGGTAGTTGCAGGTTTTATGTTACTTTCATTGATTACCATACACGAAAAGTGTAGGTATATTTCATGAAAGAGAAGAGTGAGGTGTTCATTGAATTCCAAATTTTTAAAGCTATGGTGGAAAAGCAGACAGGGAAGCATATTCAGACATTAAGATCTGATGGAGGAGGTGAATACATGTCAAACGCATTCAACAATTTTCTAAAAAATCATGGAATTTGGTGTCAGTTTTCATGCAGGTACACACCACAACAGAATGGCATTGCTAAATGCAAAAGCAGACATATTGCAGAAATAGCAAGAGCCTTGATGGCTAAGAAGAATATGCCTCATTGTTATTGGGCAGAAGCTATTTATACTGCCGTATACATCATGAACAAAACTCCGACTCTTATCATACATCAAATTACACCGGAAGAGAAGTTTACAGGTAAAAGGCCAAACTTATCACATCTGAAAGTTTTTGGCTATATTGCATATGTACATGTTCCAGATGAATTCAGGATGAAGTTTGATCCAAAAGCCAAAAAGTGTGTCTTCTTGGATACTCCCTTGAGCAAAAGGGATATAATGTTATAACCCACTCACACGACAGGTGAAGGTGAGCAGAGATGTGGTATTTGATGAAATGTCAAGCTTCTATGTAGACACCAAAGAAGGACTGAACCTTGAACCAAATGACAAAGGAAATGCTGAAAAATCAAGTGTAGAATCTCAAGCTTTGAGTGGACCGGATGCATCAGCAAGCAATTGTTCCAACTCAAATCCATGGAGTGGAAGATTGCATGGAAATTTTAGTCCAACAGATTCATTAAATACATCCAAGAAAGGTAAAGAAAAGCTTTCTACCGGTCATAAAACATGTGCAAGTTTTGAAGACGTTAATGGAGATTCAAGCGGTTTCGAAAAGAGTCTTGATGAGGAACTTGCCCTCTGTGAAGACTCCAAGAGTAAGAAAGAGACATGCAAATGATACATGGAGAAGTGACCCAGGATGAAGAAGATTTGGGAGGATACGGAATTCAGTGCAATGATTGATATATGGTAGTAACATGGCTCGTCATTGTGCCTACATGAAAAAGGTAATACAAGATGTTGAACCTTCTTGTTTTGAAGATGCAATTCAAAATGCATATTGGGAAAAAGCTATGGATGAGGAGATGGTTGCACTTTATGGAAACGATATGTGGAAGCTATTTCCATTGCCAGAAGGAAAGAAACCCATAGGCTACAAGTGGGTTTACAAGGTAAAACATAATGCTGATGGTAGCATAAGCACGTATAAAGCACATTTAGTAGCAAAAGGATATGCACAAACTTATGGCATCGATTATGAGGAAACATTCAGCCTTGTAGCTAAAATGTCTACTGTGAGAACACTTGTTGCATTAGCTACAACAAAAGGATGGATATTGCATCTGCGATGGATGTGAAGAATGCTTTTCTACATGGTGAGTTATAGGAAGAAGTATACATGGACTAGCCACAAGGATATGAAGTTTCAAAGCATCCAGAATATGTTTGGAAGTTGCAAAAGGCTTTGTATGGGTTGAAGCAAGCACCTTGTGGATGATGGAATCACAATTGTGGCTATCTATGTTGATGACCTGATTGTACGTGGTGATAATGAAGAAAGCATCAAAGATGTAAAGCAACTTCTTATGTAGGAATTTGACATGAAAGATCTTGGTGTGCTGCGTTATTTCTTGGGCATTGAGTTTAGACATACAGAAATAGGTATATGGATGTCCCAAAGGCAATATGCCTTGAATATGCTACAAAAGTATGGTATGGCTGTTTGTAAGCTGAGTTCTATGCCATTAGATCAGAATTTGAAGTTAGATACTACATCAGGTGAAGCTTTGGAAAATGCTACTATGTACAAGAAAATTGTGGGAAGTTTGATGTATCCCACAATTATGAGGCCTGATCTAAGCTACATTGTTGGAATTGAAAGTCAACTTATGCAAGTTCCTAGGAAGCCACATTTGGATGCTCTGAGGTACACTTTATGCTATGTGACTGCTACTTTGGATGATGCTTTGTTTTATGAATCTGGTGTAGATTTTGTGAAGAGAGATGGTGGATGCAATCCGAAGATGAGTTGGTGTTGCTACAACCGGCTTTACACCAGCAACTGAGACTTTAGATTTGATTAGTAGACCCTTTGAGCTTCCTACATCCACCAAAATATCAGCTAGGTACTTTGGAACATGTATCTCAAAAGTTTAACTCAAGACAGACTAGTTGCAAGATGACTAGCTCCCAAAACTTGCTATTTTTGTACATACACCTGCTAGAAAAAATAAACAATGCTCTCAACCTGGTAGGAATTAGAAAAATTCCTTTTGGACATAGCACATACACATAGATAGCTTTCTATTCCAAGCTAAAACACTTCAAATGATAAACTGAGCACTGAGAACGAGATTCATCAACATCAGGATTATGCCCGCCATTCTTAGGGCTCTATAGGGGTAGACCATTGAGCAGCAAAATGAATGTATCTCCCAAACTATAAATACAACGATGATGAAAATGTATACACAAAAAGTAGACAGTGAGAGCTATCCAACACACATTAAAACGCTGAAAAAGGTTGAGTAGAACTCGATCTATGAGCTTCTAAATTTACTGCTCTGAGTGAGTATAGCAGAGAACAAAATAGATAAGTAGAGAATGATGAATGTATAAATTCACCTATGATTACAACCACATTGGCAATGAATATTTGCACAATGGGAGTAGAATGATAGAGTTATGGAGTAAGCTCTTCAATCTCTACAAAATGACATGAACTGGTCATGTACAAGGCTTGCTAATCACCTCTTCCTTCTTGCTCTTTTTATAGCTTCTTTTGGAGGGAGTTTTGAATTCAAATTTGAATGGCTCCACCTAAAAGTGATCCCCAAAGTTAGGAAATATTCCCTCAACTCACTAAGTCATGGTTTTTGGTAGTTAGAGGCATGAATTTTCTCTTTACATCGTGGATGAGGTAAGCCATTCTTTTTCTTTTTTCTTTTTCACATTTACAAGAGATAAAATGTACTCTTTTACAAGAGGTGTTCACATGACTACACATATGAACATAAATCAAATAATATCAAGCATATAGGCTTTGGTAAAATGCACCAACAACTCCCACTCAAGCCGAAAATGCTTGGCCTCCAAATATATCTTCAATTATCCTTGATTTCCTACAAGCCAATCGTCAACTTGAATCTACTTAACTTTGTACCATCAAGAGCTTTAGTGAACATGTCTGCACATAGCATATCTGTAGAGACATAGAATAGTTGAATATCCTTGCTCATTAGCTTCTCCCTTACATAATGGTAGTGGAATTCAATATGCTTGGTTCTAGCATGGTATACCGGATTAGCTGCAAGATATAGTGAGCTTGTGTTGTCACAAAAAATGTGAGGTGTTGAAGAATGAAGTCCAAGATCTGTATACAAAGACTTTAACCACGTGATTTCTTGAGTTTCATTAGTCAAACCTCTATATTTGGCTTCAGTAGAAGATAATGCCACGGTTGGATGCTTCTTGGATTACCAAGAAATGATTTTTGAACTTGCAAATGATACATACCCGGATGTGCTTCTTCTATCATCTCTAGATCCTGCCCAATCTACATCTGAGTAGACCTTTAGCTCAATATCTGAAGTAAATGAATAAAACAAACCTTCATTCATGGTCCCCTTTAGGTACTTGAGGACTCTCTTGGCCGCTTCCATATGTGGTCTTCTCAGCTTATGCATAAACTGACTCAATGTGCTAACACTATAGCATATATCCACCCTTGTGAGTGTTGCATAGTTCAAACTTCCAACCGAGCTTTGATAGCTTGTGATTTCTTCAATTGGCTCTACTTCATAAGCACTAAGCTTATGATTTTTCTCCATAGGTGTACTTACACACTTGGTATTTTCCATCTTGAACTTGACGAGCATGTCATGCACATACTTCCTTTGTGTGATGTATATACATGAACCTGTGTAGATTAACTCCAATCCAAGAAAATAAGTGAGTGGTCCGAGGTCACTTATTTTGAACTCCTCCTTCATTTGACTCTTTACTTGTTTGATTCCTTCAAGATCATTCCCTGTGATAATGATATCATCAACATACACACATAAATAGATCACTTCAGATCCAATCCTCTTTATGAACAAAGAGGTATCCGCCTTGCTAACTTTGAATCCTTGGTCCTGCAAATAAGTCACCAATCTGAAATTCCAATCTCTTGGAGCTTGCTTCAATCCACACAAGGCTTTCTTTAATTTGCATACATAGTTAGGATGATGTACATCCTCATATCTAGGAGGTTGTGCCATATACACTTCCTCTGAAATCCATCCATTCAAGAAAGCATTATTTGCATCAAGTTGATAGAGCTTCCGATTTCTAGATGCCGAAAGACTAATGAGAACCCTAATTGTAGGCATTTTTGCAACAGGAGAGAAAGTCTCCTCATAATCAATACCTTGGGTTTGAGCAAAACCTTTAGCAACTAACCTTGATTTATGTCTATTTATACTTCCATCTGGATTCCTCTTGATTTTATATATCCATTGAGATCCAATTACCTTCATATCAAATTCAGAAGAAAAGTATTCTCCTCCACCATCTAATATGAGTCTTTTCAAAGTCCTGCCTGTTTGGTTTTCAACAACAGCAACATACTTCTTAAAGAAATTAAAAACTTCATCCTTGTGCTTCATGAAAAATAGAATGGTCCACCTGTTACAATCATCTATGAAAGACACATAATATCTTGAGCCTGATATAGATGGCTCCTTACTTGGATGCCACACATCCCTGTGCACTAGATCTAAAGGATTTTTATACCCATATCCCTTCTTATTGAAGGGTTGTCTATGAACCTTGTCAAGTTGACAAGCTTCACACTTATAAATCATGTGTTGCCTTGTGATATTAGGCAAACCAAGTAGACTTTGGTCCCTGCAAATTTGTTTAAGTGTCCTCTTACCAATGTGAGCAAGCCTTTTGTGCCATATCTCCAACTAGTGGCATAAAAGTAGAAAGAAGAGCATACCAGCACAAAGGAGCAGTCATGCACAATTCGGTGACAAGGCATAATCATTTTTTCCATGAACTATTTCCAATTTTAGTGATTTTCATCACTACACAAACACTATAAATTCCGTTTTTGGTAGAATAGACTCCATTTTGTTCAAGCTTGAGGAGTATTAGAATCAGCTACATACCAATTTTTATAATTTTAGACTCCGTTTGGGCCCTCAAATAGGCTCTAGAACCTAATTTTCAACTATGCCGGACACTAGGTCTAGACAAGGCCAAAGCTAGCAAAAAACTATAAAAAGAGCTAGAGAGCTCATTTTCGGGGTTGGATTGTTAGTGATTTGAGCTTATGTAAAAGACTTTTTGACTAATGCAAAGAACTCCATTGTTCCTCTCCTTGTTCTTTCCTTGTGTGCGTGTGTGTGTATGTGTGTGCATGTTTGTGTGCTTCTCACTCACACACTTGTGCCATCACTTGCTCATAGTCTTCATACTAGTCCTCACATCTCTACGGATTGACAATTATGAGGTGGATCTCCTCACCTTGGTACTTGCCATTGTGGTAGAGTGACACCAAATTTGGTGCCGTTGCCAGGGAGAGAGCTTCGAGGATGAGCGTGTGATGGTAAGACGTAGAGTTGAGACATTGGAGTCATAGGTAATATCATTTCTTTTCCCTATTTTTCTTCAATTTTTCTTGTTTTTGCATCACCATCATCATCCCCACCATCTCCCACCTCCATCTCCATCTTCACAAAAAATTTCAGTTTTTGGTTATATTCCACTCCCTACCTCATTTCCCTCATTTCACTTGTGAGAGAGAGCAAGAGAGAGCTTGGATGCTATCTGTTTTTGTGTGTTTTCTAGCTTTTGCTGCAGGTTCTAGGTGTACCACCATCTCCAGCAGCTTGTGTAGGTACGATAGAACTCTGCACAGGTCCCGAGATGACGATCTCTGTCTATCACGATAGATAGAAAAACTTAGTATTTTTTGAATGCATGCTTGGCACGATAACCTACACCATTAGAGCACTCTAAATCACTAGAAGTTTCAGAAACATTTCCGTCTATCACGACAGACAGAGTTCCATGACAAATAGCATCTATCACGACAGACACCGTCTATCGTGACAGACCAAAACCACGATAGATGATAGACCTCATCTATCACGACTGACACCCATCTATCGCGATAGACCAAAACCATGACAAACGATAGACCTCGTCTATCGTGACAGACCAAAACCACGACAGACGATAGACCTCGTCTATCGCAACAGACACCGTCTATCGTGACAGATAGGACCCACGACAGACAACATACTCGGTCTATCACGACAGACACCCGTCTATCACGACAGACAGGATCCCACGATAGACCCCGTCTATCGTGACAGATACCCGTCTATTGCAACAGACCAAACCACGGCGGACGATAGACCTTGTCTATCGCGATAGACACCCGTCTATCACAACAGACAGGACCCCATGATAGACCCTGTCTATCGCAATAGACACCCATCTATCGTGATAGACAGACCCACACGACAGCTTGTGTCTATCGCGACTGACACCCTCTATCGTGATAGACCAACATTTTCGGCCAAAAATAAGGGGGTAAATGTTCTGAAAATTTAGGCTAAATTTTGGTCATATTTGCATACTCAATTACTCATACACTTACAAAGGCCTTAGAAAAATGCACTAAACTCTTGACTGTCTGTTTTAACCCCCTGAACCCTGAATTGTCATAGCTTCTTCATATGAAATCCATTTTTTGAGCTCTAGGGCTTGTCGAAAAGCTCTTGGTGAAGTTGACCCTCTGAGGGGTAGGCACACCAAGGGAGCTCCAGAGAAAAATTTTTGGCAATACAAAAGGGGGAACAAGGGTCATTAAAAGTGTTGTATCAAATTGTTTTTCAATTAAATTTAAAAACTTGTGCTAAAGTTGGAATGTTTACAGGATCATAGAGAGATTTTGGAGGAATCAAAGCAAGTGCCATTGTGTGCAAGCTTGAGAACACGCTTCTTGGGCAGACAAGCATAGCAAGGAGGAGCGACTTGAGGTTGGAACATCTCTCAACCCCCTCAGTCCATTCTTAGCATAGGCTAAGTGTGAGTAGTTGTTCTAATTGACTACGGGTAGGATAGGAATACTCAAGTTCTAAGAGCCTCTAACTTCTCAAGTCCAAGAATAGGTTAAATTGCAGTCAAGGGACAAATTAAAGGAAGAGAACTTAAACTAAATGGGCGAAAAACATCAAGTACGACACACTTAAGTGCTCCTAACGACGCTTAGTTAAAGACAAGAACTCACATAGAAAGGAACTCAAAAGGAACAAGTGATTGGTATCAAGTCAAAGTATTAGATCATCCGAGGCTAGTGTCAACCATACAGCCAAATCTTGGGCCCAACAGTTGAGTGATTACCCCTACGCTCTAGACTAAGAAACTAGTGACTCGGAGATGTCTTACAACATGGAAAGACCTGTAGGTAGCTCAAGAGTGGCATACCTAGAAAGACCTGAAGGTCCCTACAAAACTCAATTGGAGTATATCAGGACCAACCGCTTAGATGCACGCATCTATGAGGATGGTCTGAGAAGATCTGTTGTCAGTTCTGACGAGAATACTCACTCGAGAGCGGGTTCCTCAAGACAATAGGAGCATAGATTTGTTCGTGAATCGAGAGACAGATGAGGCTTTTTGGAGGTATGAGCCTGAGAAGCCTAATGAAGTAGGAGCTCTTACCATCTATGAATTCAAAGATCGTGATAGCCCAGGCAAAGTGACCTACTTAGATGATGCTTCAGAGAGGATCTTTGTGGTCTCAGAGCATGGAAGACACGCATACACTTGAAAGGGTGAATTTGTTTTTCCCCAACCTTGATCCACTATGTCTTATAGTCAACAAGGAGCTGGAACATCTCAAGCTCATGGGACTCAAAGAGAGAGGAGTAGAGATACACCCGAGGTGAGCTTTGCTAACCCACTTGGAAGGGAGAGAACGAGGATAGAAACTGATAGGATGGATAAGGAGAGACATAGGGAACCGAGGAATCCAAGAAATGCAGACGAATTCCCTCTCCCAAGGCCTAGAGAACATGCTAGAACCTTAATGCCTACACAATTGGTTAAGTCCATGAAGAATTGCTTCGATGGCACAGGAGACCCATATGACCATGTAGCAGATTTTAGGCAAGTTTTGAGAGCTGAGCAAGTTGAATACTTGTTCACTCAATACAATGCTTTTGGCCTAACTCTCAAAAATACTGCATTGACTTGGTTTCGATCGCTTCACGAAGGTCAATTTAGAAATATAGATCAACTTCTTGAAGCATTCATCACTGAGTTTTCCAACAGTGGTTTTCGGAATAACACATCCTCCCTGATATACAGCTTCAAGCAAACACCTCAAGAGACAGTGAGACTCGCAGGAAGAAGTTTTAGGCAATACCTAGAGAGATGTCCTGTTCCAGAGTTACCCATGCCAACCAAGCAAGTGGCCTTATTTCTAGACGGATTGTTAAGTACCAAACTAAGATCATATGTGTACTTGAAGGACCCTAGATCCATCGAAGAATGTGTACGCATGTGCATAGACATTGAGGACAATCTAGGGGAGGAATTAGAGCTCTCAAAGATCTGTTAAGATTGAGATAGTTCTACAAGCCTCGCTTCCTCACAATCCACATCAATTGAGGACCTAGCAGAAAAGGTAGCTCAAAAATTAGGTGTCTCTAGCAAGCAGATTCCAAGATTTGCCCCAAGAAAACGGTGCTACACATGTGGAGGCGACCATATGGCTAGTGTGTGCCCTATCATGGCTCAACCCTAAGTGAACCCTAACAGCCAATATTGCACCATAGAAAGAAGATACACCAATCACACTGCACAAGAATGCTCATATAAGAAACAAGCTGTTAGAAAAATTTATCCTCAGCCATATCCACAACAAGGAAAATACCAGAATCAGTACCCACAACAATAGTATGGTAGGCCCCACAAACCCTATCAAGGGCAGCAAAGACCTCAACCAGTCCTAGTGCAGCAACCCCCTCCTCCCGCCAATGTGATTCCAGTGAAGTATGCAGCTGCAGAAGAGAATTTAAATAGAGCTTTAGTGCCAATGACACCATAGATTTCAGAAAGTGACCCAAGTGGTCATAGTTTTGACTCTACCCATATTGATAGCCCACAGGCGTACTACATGCAATCACCCGAGCAGAATGAGTCATACTATTATGAAGAACCGAGTGAGTCTAGCCGGGAGCTAGAATATGCAAATGTCATGTATGCAAACCCCAACTCTAGACCTCAGCCTAGGCAGATAAGACCTCCATTTCCTAGAGGGCCATGCTTCCGATGTCAGGGACATCACCTCATTTGTGATTGCCCTCTACCTGCATCTACACAAACCCAATCTATGACAATTCAAGGCTTTTCTCCTGATTGTGGGAAGGAGCACTTGTTACGAGAGTGTCCCAAGAACCCCAACAATATGCCAAAAATTGCTCATATCAATGTTATTGGGCTAGTGATAGACTCCATGGGAATTGTGACTTCCACGGACCCGTGCAAGTCATCATGAGAGCTTAGGCACTTAAGCAAAACCAAGACTTAGGCCAGGAAAAGAATGCAGAGGTTAGCGAGACTGAGATCCAGAATAAGAAGAGAACAAGAGCTTGGAGAGATAGCCGTGAACGTATGAAAAGGCAATGGGCAAAGAAGATGAGCGAACTCGAGGAATTTTTGCGAGAGACCAAAGCCAAAATAATAGAAATCACATCTCAAATGCACTCTCACACCTCACCTCCACTACCATCCCCATCACCTTCCATTCCTCAACCTCCTAATCCAACACACGTAACCCACCCACCACTCCGAGTAGGATCAGTCTTAGCAGATCCCACTCCCGAGGACATAGATATGATGCTTAGAGCATATCAGACCAGGATGCAAGAAGGGCCAAATGTAATGGATCATGAAAGATGTTACCCTAGAGCTAACCTAGAGCTTTAGTGAACCGAGTTGTGTGCCAAGATGGTGGAATTGGGTCAAGCCATGTTTGAGGCCAGTCGCCTCTTCAATTGCTCTAGCTCCACTAGAACACCATTGCATTTTGAAGGTCTATTAGATAGATTGGAGACGATAATTGCAAAGTCTGGAAAAGGAGCCAACTCCTAGGCTAAGGAGAGGGCAAGTGATAGAATAAGCATTCCTCCCAAGGAAGCTTATGTGCTTAACTCTACTGAACCAGACACCTCTTCTTCTATGAATCGGTACTCACCAAAATTTTTGCGAGAGATTCAGGAAGAGAAATGGGCTAAAGAGAGTGAAGTTTCCCCTCCCATTGAACTTGTGGATGACACACACGATCAATTCCCACAAGACCTTCCTTCCATTTATGGAGAGCAGGAGAGTGCACAATCCCAAGATAGATTAGACTTCCCAATATAGATTAGACCGTCATGATAAGAAACAATCCCAGTATAGATTAGACTGTCATGATAAGAAACAAAGACTCAATCATACCTAGGAACATAGAGGTAGTGAAGAAACAATCCCAATATAGATTAGACCGTCATGATAAGAAACAAAGACTCAATCATACCTAGGAACATAGAGGTAGTGAAGAATACTAAAGTGCAATGCAATCGCACTTTAGAAGAGCTACTCAAGGTTAAGCCTGAACTGTGGAAACATGTAGCCAAACAAGTGCCAGATGTAGTAACACCTCGATCCCAGGTAGGGTCTCATAGAACAGTGCCAAAAATACCCTTGGACAAGATAGGAGACATGAGCGAAGGAGAAGAAGGAAACACATATCTCCCTATCACTCATCAGGGTTACACAACAAAGGCAATATTGGACTCAGGTGCAAGAGTTGCAATTGCTACCACTTCCCTATGGAAGCGATGGGGCAAGCTAGCACTCAAGCCAACGAGAATGAAGTTACAAATGGCTGATGGTCACATTGAGAGACCCTTAGGACTTCTAGAAGGAATAAATCTCACCACTTGTGGTGTAGATTTTGAACATACTTTTGCTATATGTGACTTTAGCAAGAATCAAGCCTACGAGATGATTATGGGAAAACCTTCTTGACGCAATTTCAAGTAGTGCAGGATTGGGGGACAAATTCTTTGTATTTGCAACACGGGTGTCACAACCAAAGTGAATCTCAAAGATTTCTCTCATAGAGATGTGCCCCCCATTCAATGGAATCCCATCCACAGAGCCACATATGATACAGAGTCAGTGCATTCCATAGGATCAAGATCCTCATGGATGCATGAAGAAACTCACTTATGGATGTGTAAAGTGGCAGAAGAGGAAGAGAAAAGGGAAAAGGCAAGAGAGGCTTTGGACCAATGATTATCAATAGGATCTCCACAAGTGGAGCAGTTCAACTAGCCACTCTAGAAGGCGACATCCTACCGAGTTACATCAGTGGATGCAGAGTCAAGTTATATCAGGAACCCCTCACAGAGGAGATGTTAAATCGACTCAATACCTCAAAGAAACATAAAGAAGAGGAAAAGCAAATTAGAGAAGAAGCACAGGCAGAAGCTTTAGAACGCATCCGACGAATGAAAGTGAGAAGACATGGTAGAGATCAGCCCATTCCTGACACTCAAGCATCTCTAGGTTATCACATGGCCATGTGCGAGGCTTCAGGTGAACGTTCCCATAGGATAGTCGATCGGCGACCTTTTGTGACCCTAGAAGTTGGACAAGGAGAGGGTGCAAGGACCGTGAGAGCTTTAATTGCCTGAGGAGCAACCACTAGTGCAGTTCAACTCTCTTACTGCCAAAAATTGCAATTGAAGGTCAATCCTATAGAGGGATATCTCATAGGGTTGGGAGGCGTGGAAACCCCTTGCATGGGAGAGGTGGAACTTCCCCTCTACATTCAAGAGGTTCTAATGGCAGTCAAAGTGCTAGTATGTGAAGATGAGGATCTTACCGAACCTCTTGTCTTGGGCCAAGATTGGATCTATGATCATGCAATCAACCTCAACCTAAGAAGTGGACTTCTTCAGGCTTGGGTAGGCCAAAATCGCATCACAATTGAACTAGAAAATCAAGCACTCAGGCCACTAGAGAAAGCACCAAATCTTGGTCCCTCCAAGAACCCACATGAAGATAACGATGGTATTCTTGTCCAAAGTTCCATGGTGCAGAAGATGGTCACTTTTGAGGAAGGTGTAGAAGTCAATGAGGAGTTCCCTTCTTTTCCAAAGAGGATTCGACGAAGGCAGGCTAGGCAACACACGACACCAAGGAAGCCAATGATCAAGAAGCATGAGCACGAACCTGTACAATATAAAGTACCTCGTGGCACAAAGCAGATGTGGGTACGCAAGGGTGAACAACCCTCAGCTTTGGAGACAGGATCCCAAAGATGCACCAAACGAGCTACAGTGTCGAGGATTACAATGAAGGAGTATGATAGGCATCAATCTAGACAAACCATTTCTATTTGGGTTCCAAAGTGATCAATGAAGGATATCCCAAATGCTAGACATATATGGGTGCCCAAGACCTGCTTAGGATCTCAAATAGCTTCACCTCCCTTCACAAGAATGAATCAACACCCACAAGCACCCTTGGAACATATCCGAGGGCAAACATCTACACTCCACACCACTACCTTTTCGGTCAGACCCAGGAATGTCGGGAAATGGGTACCCAAAAGGTCCCAAATCCAACACAATCTAGTCCACAAACCTTTACATGTCATCACCACTGAAAGCTACGATTCCACCATCAAAGTCTGACCCAATTTTGTAAATCAGTCCCCTCTGATGTAGGTGCATTCTGAGTACTGCACATCCAAAGTATGCATTTAGGATGAACACTAACCTACTAACCAACATTCACACACATCACAAACACTCCACCCACTAACCCTAACCACTTGTAATGTCATGTTAGTATTGTGGAGGGAACACCATAACATCCTGTTTCCTATGCAATGCTAATGTGCCTCTCTTCTTCTAGCAGATAAGCATCAATAGCTACAAGCAGTCTCATGGCAGAAGCAGCAAGCTCGAGCTCACAGGCAGGAGTAAGTACTGTAGGGATTAATGTAGATAGTCTACCTATTGATGTGCCACCAACTGAACGACCTGTAGAGCTACAACACCTCCAACAAATACCTATACCGAATCCTCCCACATGAATCACAAAGAGAGTCCATGCAAATTCTCATTGGTTCAATGGCATGCCAGGGCCCTTTGGAGAGGCCAACTATATCTGGGAGTTCAAGTGTGAGTATGACAATTCATGGGTCCGATTCCAATTCTTTTCCAAGGAGTTTGAGACTCTCCAGAACACACAAGATCTTCACACCATATGGTAGTGCGCAGGGTTGGCGTAGTACTTTGCAGCACCCTTACCCAAACCAGATCTCCTATGATGTTACTATTTGGTCTCAACATTACAAGCGAATGAAGAAAAAGATAAACTAGGAACATTTGTCCTTCCTTCTTTATTGGGCAACAATGAGTTGAAAAGGTTCGAACTCACATTGGAATTGGTGAGCTCTGCTTTGAATATGCACGGCATGCATGTATCCTCTGAGAAGGATGCTCTCATTCCCACTAACATGAAGAACCGAAAGCTACAAAAGTTGAAAGATATGGCGGCACTCACACCAAACATGTCCAGCCTTCTCCGTATGTGGATGCAACATTTTGTGTTTCCTGGGCAGGATCGATTCACACAACCCCACAAGCGAATATGGTTCGCTCTTTACTTGGCGGAGACAGGTGCGTTACCAATTAAGCTTCCTGTATGGATTGTGGAGAAGTTGTATGAAGCAAATAAAAGGTCATCTAGAAAACTAGTGGTGAACGGTTGTTGTGCAATCACACACATTATCTACAGATGCTTAGCATATGATGTACCCATTGAACGTGCTTTAACTTGGGCACCACTACAAATGTTTAAGAGACTCAAAACTGCCACACATCAATCCAAGCGCATGAGGGGATTGATTCCTTGTGTCTAGACACCTGAAGTTCTCACGACTCGGGAAGTCTCGCCACGAGGGGAGGCCACTGTATCTCCCTTTACCATTAGAATATCTCGGTCACAAGCTGCCCCATCGGCTCCCCCTGTACCTTCCGATTTTGAATTTGCTATGACTCGAGACATTGAAGGGATGAGCACCTTCGACTTCGAATCATTCTTACAGAATACCCAACTCTCTGATGTAGAATTCTTTTTCAGACATAGAAGAACAGGGCACCTCTTCCCAAAGACAAAGGAAATCCATCGACAACCACCATGTACATTGGGGTGATGATCAGCACAAAACTTTATCTCAACAACTACAATGCTCAGAGGGAGAAGAAGAGGAAGGAGAAGAAGCAGAAGCAAAAGAAACCACCGGAACCCTAGCATATACAGCAGAACTTTGAAGGCTATATGAAATCATGGAACGAGTGCACTCGCAACGACTGCTCACCAATCAGAGCAATAGGATGCTCATGGCACAACTATTGGAGGAAGCTGGAGTTGACTCCGAATACAGCGAAGGCCTACTATTGATGGCAGAAACGTATGGGGTAGTGGAACTAGTTCGATTAGCAATCCAGAGGCCTCCTGTTTAATATGATCCACGAAGATTCCAAACACGACCACGGTCTGGCAAAAACATCCAGATTCCCATTACTATGGTGGAAGGACCTATTATTACATCCGAACCCATTGAGAGAACCTCCCAAACAGTAGTAACCTCTGGCCAAGAGCTCCTAGTCACCCATGATGAATCAACCAAACCACTACCACTGACCCCCCCACCATCACCTCCTCGAACAGAAGATGTAAATATCGCCTCGACTACCCAACCCATAGAGAAAACCTTCATTTTTCGTAGTCCCACCTCCAGTTCCACTTTGTTTTCCTCCTTTGAAAACCCTCTATATAATGCCACCACTATCATAACAGAATCCTTCATAGCGCCTGCCTTAGGACAACCAACCCCCACACCCTCGTCCATAGGCCATCCTAACACTAGATCCATATTCTTTGGATTCCCTGCCACCACACCCCCTTTCATGGCCTTCCCGCCTCTGGTTACTCACTTCCCACCCTCCATACCACCAGTCCTTCAACCTGCCCATGACTACTTTTGTAGAATGTTTCAAGCCACCACCCAACCCTCCTCGTCGACACCATTCCCACCATCCACACAAGACTTATTCACCTCTATAACACACACACCACCTACCATTCTAGTATATATGGTGGACACCACCTTCACACCCACAGCTGAAAGCATGGACATTTCACCACCGACGGCACCTCCACCTCCCCCCACACTCCCCCCTTCCCCCATTCCCCCTCCACCAATTTCACTTGCACACACATCTCCTGTAGACACAACATTCACACTTCCCATTCCCCCATTCCCTCACTTACATCTTCCAATGTACAAACCACACCTTTATCCATAGGTAATGCATTTGACACCATGATTGCGTGTATGTCACAGTTAAGGACAGAATAAGACTCCATTTTGTTCAAGCCGAGGAGTCCTTGAGCTTGAGGAGTACATACCAATTTTCATAATTTTTAGACTCCGTTTGAGCCCTCAAATAGGCTCTAGAACCTAATTTTTTACTAGTCTTGACACTAGGTCTGGAGAAGGCCAAAGCTAGTAAAAAAAACTATAAAAAGAGCTAGAGAGCTCATTTTTGGGGTTGGATTGTTAAAGATTTGAGTTTATGTAAAAGACTTTTTGACTAATGCAAAGAACTCCACTGTTCCTCTCCTTGTTCTTGCCTTGTGTGCACGTGTGTGTGTATGTGTGCGCATGTTTGTGTGCTTCTCACTCAGACACTTGTGCCATCACTTGCTCATAGTCTTCATACTAGTCCTCACATCTCCACAGATTGAGAATTATGAGGTGGATCTCCTCACGTTGGTAATTTCCATTGTGCTAGAGTGACACCAACTCTGTTAGAGTTTGAGATCCATAGCTAAACAAAGCTATGTTCTTTGTATCTTCCACTTCAAAAGTGAAAAGCCTTCCTGTCTTTTCTCCTTTGGCAATCCTTCTAAAGCCTTGCCTTGGGTCCTCAACATATGTTCCAAATCTGTTGAATCTAACCTGCAATCCTTTTTCAACAATCTGCCCAACACTTATTAAATTTTTGGTAATTGTAGGGACATGCAAGTCTTTGCTTAAGAGGTTCACATTCCCATCTGATGTCTTCACATTACCTATCTTCTCCACTGAGTGCTTTGTGTCATCTCCTGTTTGCACTTCATGCTTGTTATGAGGATCTTCCAAATCAAAAAGTAAAGCCACATTTCCTGCTACATGGTTTGGGCATCCCGAATGAATGTAAAATATGTGATCATCATCCTTACCCTTCTTCACTGATAGATTCATAATCAATAATGAATCTTCTTTACTTTGTTCCTCTGCATAGTTATTGTAGCCAGCTTATAGGAAGCAATTAAAATTATTGTACGATACTATCAACCTGGTTCAGGAACAACACAGACTATCTTTGGCAATAGGAAAGGCCTTGATGAACCAGATACTTGAAGAAGAAGGTTTGGATGATCAATATAGGGCTACCCTCGACATGCTCGCTGATGCACTAGGAGTACCAGAGACCATGCACACCGCCCTTGCGCACTCACGGAGATTCGAGTAATGACACGGGAGATGTCCCCCCAGACTAGGGAAGCAGATAAATATTTTGGTATCAGAACCACATGCCACCACCTCCACAACCACTGACACAGCTCACTCCATTCAACACACGGACAAAGCCCACACCTCAAGTGCACCCCCATCACCACCTTTACCACTCTCCCCTCCAACTCCACCACCCTCACCTCCTACCACCACGGTCACCACTACGATCACAGCCACAGTCTCCATGTCCCTTAATGAAGCACAAACTGTGAGTCAACCTTCACAATCTGCACAACCTGACACCACCACTATTGTAACTGCCACATTGGACACTGTAATTATAACTATAGTCACCGAAAATCCCATTCCCCTTGTCACACTTCTCAGCGGCTCATATGCACAACTGCACACACCATTATACACCTTCATGAAAATCACCACACCTACCATTCCCATGTACACAATAACTCCCACGACCGCATCCACACATGACCTCATGGACATCTCACCCACTTCTGCACCTCTCCCTCCCCCCATATTCCCACAATCTCCCATTCCCCCGCCACCCACTTCACCATTCTCAAGCACGGCATACACACTCCCTTTCCCTTTTCCCTAGCCTCCTGCATTCAACACCTTCCCAGCATCCACTCCTGTCAATAATGTATTCAATACTTTGTATCAATGTATGTCTCAATTACAACATCATTACCAACATTTAGATGCTCAGCATACGAGCCTGTTCAGAACCCATGAAGTGCTACAAGAAAGATTCAAAAACTTGGAGAAGGACAAGAGGCTACTACAACAACAATATGATACCTTGCAGGCACAACATGATCAATTAGTGGCCAATCCCCCCCCCAACCAGGTACAGAGGAAAAACAAGAACTTGACAAAATGTTACACGCTCAAATAATAGACAATCTCAAGCTTCGACGTAATCTCGCATTACTACGGAAACACATGTCTGCAAAACTAGAAGAAAATAAGAGACTCCAATGACAGAATGAAGAAAACCTAGAAGCAGCAATTGAAGGATCACCATAGGAGATCCACCCGGAGCGCTTCATAGACATCCCATAGGCAAACATGCAAATCGTGTTGGACACCCATGCCGACCTCCTAGAGGCATATGATGCCTTAGAAAAAGGACGGGATAACCTACGAAAGCAATTGGCCACTCAGTGAGAGTCACCAAAAGAAGTAGCAACCATAGCTGACACATCCGAAGAGGTAGCAAAAGTGAGAGCACAAGTGGCAGAACTGCAAAATAGAATTCTCCAATATGAGTGTCAACCTTCTCCCCTCATGAAGCCAGAGCCGGAGGACCTAGTTCAAATTGAAGTTGAGGAGACTTTCAAGGACCCTTATGTACCCATGCCTTTACCAGTGGGTAAAGAAATAGAGGAAGGAATGGACACATTTGAGATTGAAGCTCCATAATGGATGCAAAAGTTAGAAAAGGTAGGTCCAACCCTTGATGATAGAGTTGCAGTGCAGATACAGTTCATGTCCCGATTGGAAGAGGTTGTCATCAAATCGGATCACTTAAAAAACCTATCCCATCATCGATGGATTGGAACTTCAGATGATTTGTATGTTCCGTTTTGTGTATTAATGGCAGATTATAATGTTGAGATAAAGTAGTGCACCACAAAATAACCAACCTCGGCAACACAATTTGCACCATATGACATTCCTGAAAGTGCAACTCACGGCAACATATTTCAACCTACATGGAGGATATGCCTACCCGAAACATACCCCGACCATCTCATTCCCAGACCATCTCATTTGTACATTTATTTGTTGTGGAATAGGCTCCACATTCAGAGAAGCTACGCATGCCACATCCGGAGGTACCTGGGCCAGTAGACTCAGATGCCTTCCTCACCGATTTGGCCAAAGGACTGAGGTTAGGAGAGCATCATTTGGCCACAGATGTCATGGAATACTACATCCAACGGTCTGCTCAACAAGGGTTTGTCAGAGACGGCAGACGCGAGAGAGGGGGGAGTGTTTGGCAGCGGTCAAAGGCACTCAGGGCATTTCAAGACAAGGAAGCCAACGAAGAGAATGAGAGCAAAGAGAAGGGCCAAGTAGGCAAAGCAATCAATGGAGATCCGGGAAATAGGCCTATCATTTTTCATGAATTAATATTTCCCAAATAGTGATTTTAGTCACTCCACACCATTGTAAATATCATTTTTGATTATTCCTACTCCATTTTGTACAAGTTGAGGAGTCCTTGAGCTTGACGAGTATTAGTAGTATTTATGCACCAATTTTCGTAATTTGTAGAGCATACACTTGGAAGGGAGAATTTGTTTTTCCCCAACCTCGATCCACTGTGTCTTATGGTCACCAAGGAGCTGGAACATCTCAAGCTCATGGAACTCAAAGAGAGAGGAGTAGAGATAGACCCGAGGTGAGCTTTGCTAACACACCTGGAAGGGAGAGAAGGAGGATAGAGACTGATAGGATGGACAGGGAGAGACATAGGAATCCAAGAAATACAGACGAATCCCCTATGTCAAGGCCTAGAGAACATGCTAAAACCTTAAGGCCCACACAATTAGTAAAGTCCATAGGTCACCCTTCTTATCTACCAGTTGTGGGACATCCACTTGTCTATACCCACACATCGACACCATCGTTTCCCCTCACTACAACATCCTCAGAACTGACACAAACCACCCATCCCCAATTTTGGGCAAACCTTGTAAATATGATGCAACAACTTGATGATTATAATAGAAATCCCATTTCCCACCCCACCTCACCCACGTTCACACCCACCACTGACACACCACCCACCATTCCAGTATTCACGATTCACACTTCACACACAATCACGTCTGACCCCATGGACATTTCACCCTCCACAGAACCACCCACCACCTCTTTCGTTTCAACATCACCACATTTCACTTCACTCACATCACCACTTCCAACCACTGTAGGCACAACATCCACCTTTCCCTTCCCCATTTCCCAACCCCTTGCATCTTCCACCACTGCCTCTACATCCACTTCATTTAGTCATGCATTAGACACCATGTTCCAAGCGTCCACGCAGCTGAAACAGGAATATCAATTATTCGACGAGAACAACAAAGAATTATGTAATCTTTCTGCCCACCTCCAAGCACGTGTCGATGCTTTGGAGTTGTGTAATACTGCATTGCAACAAGAATTTATCGCCCTCTAGAAATCTTATGTGGAGATTGAAGCCAAATATACAGAGGCAGGTAAAGTGAGTGAAGAGCAACTCAGAGATCAACTAGCCCACAATGCTAAATTACAAAGAAACATGGCATTACTTTGCCGACACTTAGCAGCTACCCAGGAAGAGAATAGAAGGCTACAACAACAAAATCAAGAAAATTTGGAAGCAACCATCGAAAACACTCCAGGGGCACCCAAAGATCCGGCTAAGTTTCAGGCTCTTCCCTTAGAAAATATTGAGTAGATATTAGAAAATTATGAAAATCTCTTGGAAGCGCACGATCAACTTGCAGACCAGGTGAAGGAATTACAAAGACAAATAGTGCCCACACCACATACAACAGAACCTCAAGAGATGGTGAGCATTGCTACTTCACCCCCGCCAGAATCTTCAACCGACAACAAGCTGCTCGTGCTCCAAAAACAGGTCACTGAGCTAAACATGAAGTTATTACAATATGAACAATCACCATCACCACCCGATCAACCGTCAGAAGAAGAAGCAGTTACCATTCCCGTTGAAGAGACCTTTGAAGATAATTATGAACCTCAACCTCTTCGAGGAGGCAGGGTCACTGATGAAAGACAAGACACATATGAGGAACCCCCTCCGGCATGGATGAAACAAGTAGAAGAGATGGGCCAAACTCACGAAGAGCACATATCCACTCAAATGCTGGCCATGAAAGCTATTGAAGAGACAATACTTCAATCAACATATTTCAAGAACTTGGCTCCGAGACGACTCATAACCAGTTCAGAATTACACTATAAGCCTTACTTTGTGCTATTGGTAGATTACAAAGCTGAGATCAAATGAGTCACCAATCAGTTTCCTTCATTTGCAACATAGTTTCAACCAGAGGACATCCTAGAAGCAGCCAAAAAAGATGCCATATTCCAACCCATCTCGTAGCAAAAGTTATTGGAGACTTATATAGAGATGCGCCGAACATGGGACCATGCCCCCATGCACTTAAAGTATAATCCATGCTTTCGGCCAGTGCAACGAAGACGATCATGGAAAGCCTTTGCTATAAAAGTTCAGAATAATGCTAATTGCAAACAATGGCTCAACTACCCCTCCATTGCTCCACTACAAGGCACACCATCCATAGCCTACATGATGGCTACAATCAGACACTGCATGCCACGACTACAACCCATGAATGATGTCGCTGCTCAAATGATGCTAAAGATCTTGGACATGATGCAAATAGTACTAAAGACTTTCTGCAATGTACGTAACATCCAGCTTCCGATCTCGGGCTTTATAAATGGTAATTATGACTTACTCGATGATATGATCACAACCCCTAGTATTCGGGTTGCTTATGATTGGCATGCAATGATCAAATATCTCCCAGCTTGCGATAAACAAACATTTGATGATATGTTTACCATTGGGTTTTGGGAATCTCACTTTGAAGTGTTTCTGCCACAACCAACCCATCTTCTACAGCTATTTGCATGCGAACACACTATGCATTCAGAGCTATATACAACACCACAACTTGACATTCCAGGCGTGGTTAATTGAGATGCTCTTCAAAGGGATCTAGTCAGGAGACTCAAGATCAGAGAACAGGAGCTAGCCACCAACATAGTCCAACACTACATTCATCACCCCGCGGAGCAAAGGTTTGTCAAAGATGACAGATGCTAGGAGGGGAGAGTGTTGGCATGATTTGGGAAGACGCAAGTACGAGCATACACGCAGACCTAGCATTGAGGCAACCCATCAAAATTTTTCAATCCTTACATTATTTTAAAAGTGATTCTCATCACTGAAAACCATTGTAAATACCGTTTCACCTTTTTTGCAGCTCCATTTTGTGGAAGCCGAGGAGTCCTCGAGCTTGAGGAGCTTTATAAGTAATTGCCTAACAAAATTCATAATTACTCGTTTGAGCCTCCAAACTAGATTAGGGACCTAATTTTTAACCAAGCCGGACACTAGGTCTGAACAGGACCAAAGCTAGTCAAAAACTATAAATAGAGCTAGAGAGCTCATGTTTTAGGTTAGCTTGTTGTAGATTTAAATTTGTATGAGAACTCTTTTGCACTAAAAGTGATTCCATTGTCTGTCTCTCTTTGTTCTTGCCATGTGTGCGCATGTGTGTGTATTCGTGTGCATGTTTGTGTGCTTCTCACTCACACACTTGTGCTATCACTTGTTCGAGGTCTTCATACCATCCTCATGTCGTCCCGGATTGACATTAAAGGAGGTGCTACTCATCACTAAGCTACAACTTGGGTGTCACAACCAAAGTGAATCTCAAAGGTTTCTCTCATAGAGACGTGCCCCCCATTAAATGGAATCCCATCCATCGAGCCACAGATGATACAGAATCACTCCATTCCATAGGATCAGGATCCTCATGGATGCATGAAGACACTCACTTATGGATGTGTAAAGTGGCAGAAGAGGGAGAGAAAAGGGAAAAGGCTAGAGAGGTAGGTGTGAAGGAAATGCATAGACCAATACAAGACCCAGCCTACGCACCTGTAGTATTTCCTGATGAAGAGCTTGAGCCTCATGGTTGGGCAGAAATCTTAGCAACTATGGACGTAGCCATTAATGAAGAACAATGCACACCCCACTGTGACGAGGATGGCTATGACATTTCAGTCTTCACAATCGAGCCAATCATGTGTGATCCAATTATTGAAGAATTTGAACCTAGCACTGATGCATTCGAGGATGCAAGTGACTTCCATCTAGAGTCAATCATTATGCACCCACCCTTTGCATCAGATGAGGAATATTTCTATGAAGTGACCACACAAGTGACCACTAAGAATGAAGGCAAGAAGAGGAAGAAGAGAGAAGTCTCACCAGAGGAAGAAGAATCTTTGTTTGAGGTCCACAAAAATTTCAAGAAGAATGAAGTTGAAGATAGGAAAGTCATGGTAAGAATTCCTAAACGTGAAGCCGTCATAGGAGAGGCTTTTTCATGGTCACGCAAGGCAAGATTCTAGGACACATAGTGTCAAAGAACGGCATATCCACTGACGAAGAGAAAGTGAGAGCTATCTCATAACTACCTACACCAAAGAATTTCAAGGAAGTGCAAGCTTTCATGGGGCACTGTGGCTATTACCGATGTTTTATACACATGTATGCCATCATTGCAAAATCTCTGTACGGACTTTTGACCAATTTTGAGTGGACTGATGAATGTGCAAAATCTTTCAATGAGCTTACATGGCGATTATGTTCAGCACCAATCTTGACTACACTAGATTCAAACAAGCCATTCCATGTCCATGTGGATGCATCCAATTATGCTATTGGGTGTGTACTTGCACAACCTACGGGTGAAGAAAATATGGATCTTCCAATTGCCTATGCTAGTAGATAGTTAAATGCAACAGAACAAAATTATACCACTACTGAGAGAGAGGGGTTAGGCATGGTATATGTGGTTAAAAAGTTTAGACACTTTTTTCTTGCAAATAAGTTTGAATTTTTTACTGATCACCAAGCTCTACTATACTTGGTAAACAAGCCTTGCAATACATGAAGATTAGTAAGATGGTTCCTCTTACTAATGGAGTATGACTTTGAGGTAGTGGTGAGGAAAGGCAAGACTCATTTTAGAGCAGATCATCTGTCGAGGCTCACATCCGGAGAGGCCCCATGTTGCTCTAAGGGTTGCCCATAATTTTTCTCATGCTATGGCATCCTTTAGTCCTCATGAGAATACCATCTTTTTGTAAATTAGGAGATGTCCATGTGAACACTCTCCTAAAACCACTTTTTGATAATTCCCCTAAGCCTAAGGTATTGAAGCCTTCTCTTGAAAAATCTCCTTTTTGAGCAAACATAAAGAAAGCCCACGTAGAAATCTCACGCGCTCTCTCTCTCTCTAGGTAGTTAGCTTTTTGAAATTCCCATATCACAAAAGATTCTCTTTTTGATTTAGCACATGTGGTCTTTTGACCACATGTTTTTATTCACATATGCCTCTCTTCTCTATATAAAGAAGAGCCTCATTTGTAAAAGGGGAGGTCCCTTGGCCATGGCCTTGGCCTCCATTTTGGTAATGGAAGAAGGTGTCATTTGCTACTCTCCTGTTTCCTTGTGTGCAAGGCGATGATCTTGGTGTATGGATTTGCATGTGTGTGTGCATGGTTGGGAGGATGTTCCCCTTGCTCCTTGTGACGTTGGCCATTGTTGCCATTGCTCCATGAGCGTGGGTGAACCTCTCCTCTCATTCTTTGCCCCAACTTGGAGAAACCTCTCACTTCCATGTGAGGCGGTTAGGGTTGTTGCTCCCCTTTTCTCAACACCCCACAAGGAGTGTCAGATGATCTTCCTGATGCTTACTTGTTTAATTTGGAAGTTGTACCACAATGGGCCTGGACCTTAGTGCTAGTACTAACATATGGGCCTAAACATCCAGTAGTCAACACTCAAGATAGGGAGGTAGTAAAGACCCAAAAGTACCATATCGTGGCAGGGAGTATGTACAAGTACATGGATCAAGGAATATTACCTTGTTGTGTGGAAGAGGATGAGTATGCGAAATGGTTGCAATTAGCACATGTTGGTGCATTAGAGCAACACTACTCGAGACAAAGAACTTTACAAACACTAAGGAGACTCAGAGTGCACTAGCCAACTATGGAAGCAGATGTCCATAGGATGTTTCAGGAATGCCCAATCTGTAGTACTAGACCAACAGTGGAACATACCACTCTTTATCAAGTGTCTTTAGTGCCAGATTGGAGCGAACCTTTAGTAGCCTTCCTGAGAATGAAAAAATTCCCTTAGGAGATGGCAATGGCTAGACAATGGAGCTTAGAACAAGAAGCTTTAGATTATACTCTCATTGGAGATAATCTATACAGATGAGGAAAAGATGGGTATCTTAGAGTGTGTGTCCATGAGAGAGAATATCTGAAGATCTTGGAGACTGCTCACCAAGGTGTAGCAGGAGAACACTTTGGACCAGATCGGGTGATCAAGGAAATACTATTTGCAGGTCTTTGGTGGCCAACCCTTCACATGGATGTACATACCTAGGTGAAGACGTGTGATGTTTTTCGGCGAACTCAGTATCCTATATGCAAAGATGAGATGCCATTGAAACCTATGATGGGTGGACGTGCATTCTCTAAATGGGGAATAGACTTTGTTGGTCCTATTAATCCCCCAACCAAGGGTTTACATGCTGAATACATCATTGTGGCCACAGACTATCTAACCAAGTGGGTAGAAGTAAAAGCCACAACGAAGAGCGATGCTCAAACAACAACAAAGTTCTTATTTGAGAATGTGTTCACTAGATACGGATTGCCAACAGAGTTAGTGAGTGATAGAGGCACACACTTCTTGAATGAAGTCATTGAGAACCTTCTCCAAGAATTCTTGGTAATACATAAGAAGTCGGCTCCTTATCATCCACAAGCTAATGGACAGGCTGAGAGCACAAATAAGATTCTATGCAATGTACTGATAAAATTGGTTAATAATAAATGCTCTGATGGGGACAAACAACTACACCATGCTATTTGGGCATATAGAGTTGCCTATAAAACGGTACTCCAAGCCACACCCTTTCAGATGGTGTTCAGACAAAATGTAGTGCTACCATTGGATTTTTGATACGTACATTGAAGGTAGCACACGAGCATGACTGGATAGGCCATGAGCTCTTCTCTAGAATCTTTGATCTTGAACGATTGGCTGAAACACGATTGAGAGCTGCAGCAAGGTTTTATTCAGCCAAGAAGAGATAAAAAGCATATTTTGACACACATGTGAAAGATAAGGTCTTGAAAGTAGGAGATCTAGTCCTAGTCTACACCTTGAAGCAACATGCACGGAAATAAGAGAAGAGAGGCTGTGGACCAATGATTATCAATAGGATCTCCACAAGTGGAGCAGTTCAACTAGCCACTCTAGAAGGTGACATCCTACCAAGTTACATAACTGGATGCGGAGTCAAGTTATATCAAGAAACCCTCATGGAGGAGACGTTAAATCGACTCAATATTGCAAAGAAACGTAAAGAAGAGGAAAAGCGAATTAGAGAAGAAGCACTGGCAGAAGATTTAGAATGCATCTCACGAATGAAATTGAGAAGACATGCTAGAGATCAGCCTATGCCTGACACTCAAGAATCTCTAGGTTATCACATGGCCATGTGCAAGGCTTCAGGTGAACGTTCCCATAGGATAGTTGATCGGCGACCTTTTGTGACTATAGAAGTAGGACAAGGAGAGAGTGCAAGGACCATGAGAGCTTTAATTGACTCAGGAGGAGCCATTAGTGCAGTTCGACTTTCTTACTGCCAAGAATTGCAACTAAAGGTCAATCCTATAGAGGCATATCTCATAGGGTCGGGAGGCATGGAAACCCCTTGCATGGGTGAGGTGGAACTGCCCCGCTACATTCGAGAGGTTCTAATGGCAGTCATGTTGGTGTAAATCACAAGCCTACACATTTGGCTTGGAAGATATCATGAAGACTCTACATGCATGAAGAACCATAGGAACATATGCTAGTGATTACTTACCACTTTACCTCATTGTAAAAGTCAATTTGACTGAGAATCTTTTGTAATCACCTACCCAAATGATTCGTGGAAAAGGTAGTTCACTTGATTGAGAGAATATCTCCAAGTTTTTAGAAGCTTGATTAGAGGGAGCCAAGAATTTGAATTTGAATTCAAATTCTTACACATTCCATATAAAAGGAGAACTTGAAAAGTCACGGTGAGATATATCACTCCCGAGCTTCATTCTACTGTCATTGAGTGTGTGTGAGCACTACATCATAGTCTACACCTCTTACACCATTAGGCAATGCTAGTCATGCCAATGGGATTGTACACAAGTGTTAATTTATAGATACATTTACATCATTCATCTCTGTGCTCACTGATTGTCTACTCCAAAGTCTGTAAACTTGTCAAGGGCATATCTCAGCCAATACTCCACCAAATTCAGTGATTCAAAGCTTGTTGGATTCAACTCAAAGACCTCTACACGCGGACAAAGTTTGAAGTGATTTCATTCAGCCAATTTAGAGAAATCATCATCGAGGTGCTCATTGGTCTATCTCTGCTACAGTCCTAAAAAGTCGGGGGTATACCAAATCTTGCTAAATTAATTTCTCTTAGCATAGTTCATTATTTTACATCATTCCACTTGCAAATGTTAGCTTACTAAGCTAATTGAATACCCCTAGAAGGAATTTTATCAATTGCTACTATGCTGGTCACACTGAGCAAAACATTGAGCAGGTGTCAAGACCAAAATAGAAGGTTTTCTTGACTTTGTGACTTCCAAAGTTATCTGTTTTGATTCAATCATTGCACACTTCATTTCCAAAGGACATAAACCATTTCTTGGTGTCATTGGAAAGCTAAGGAAGTCTACTAATCAAGTCTGAAGCTAAAGAGGGCTGGTACAAAGCAGGTTTTAGCAGTACCTACTCAATCTCTTGGATCATCCATCCATCTTTCCCAATAGTGGTATCAGAGCAAATAAGGTAAAATGGGAGATGGTTTTCCTTCATTTATTGAAAAATTGGACAGGAAAAACTATCAAGCTTGGTCTCTAAGAATGAAGAACTACTTACAAGGAAGGAGTCTCTATGGATACATCTCAGGAGATGAGGAATTGCCCTCATTCAAAGCAAGAGGTTTGTCAACCAAGGAGGAGCAAGAAAAACTCAACACATGGTGTGCAAGGGATGCATTGGCAAGGTCTTATCTACTCAACTCTATATCTGACTTTCTTTTACCTCATATCAGAAATTGTAAGACTTCCCAAGAGACTTGGGAAACCTTGTCATCATATTTTTCCTCCAATACAAGGGCTAGGAAAAATCAGTTGTGGATTGAATTCACAACACTAAGAAAGCAACCTAAGCAAGCTGTTTCAGAATTTGTGACCAAGATCAAAGATGTTGCAGATTAGTTAGCAAGCATAGGAGAAGAGATTGAAGAAGAACAAATTGTAAGGCACGTAATTAATGGAATCAAGGCTGATGACAAGTGGGAAAGCTTCACCACTGCAATGGATCTCTACATGGACATGCACACCCTAGATCTTACAACTCTCATGGGACAACTATTTACACATGAAGCAAAGCTCACAAAGAATGGAGATACATCCAAAGGTAACAACTCTTCTGCACTATACATTGATAAGAAGTCTAAGGATAAAGGTAAGAGTAAGAAGGTGGAAGATGAAGGCTCTACCTCCCAAGCCAACTATGCAGGGAGAGGTAGATCTTCAAGAGGCAGGGGCAGAGGAGGTAAGCAAGGTAGGGGGAGACCCTATAACACATCACCATGTAACATTTGTGGTTTTGTCAAATCACACCACAGATGATGTTGGGAGTGATGGTTGGATGCACTCAGAAGATTGAGTTGGTACTGCTAATCCTGCTTTGTACCAGTCCTCTATGATCCTTTTCTCCGATTCTACTTCTTGATAACGTGATGAAGATTGAGTCTTGCGGAAATTGATATAAGACTGTGCTCTAATTTTACTGAAAAAAGTTCACCGAAATTTCACCAGACTGCCACTGGACTGACACCGTAATTGTACCGAAATTGTACCGGAATGAACTTCAATTCTGTTTATAATTACTTCAAGTGAACATACATGAAGTAAGGAAGTGACACATGAACTTTCTGAACTTACTGAACTCTTTCTGAAATTTAAAAAAAAAAACTCCTCTAGTTCAGACAGCCTCTTTCCGGTCAGACTTTGTACTGTGTGTAGATATTTTTTTCACCGGAAAGATTGATCAACTAAAATTAGAGATGTCTATCTATAGAGTGAGCTATCTCTCATACAAAGCTTTGCATTACTCTGCAAGATCTACTTTGTTCTTCTACCGGAAAATACTCGTTTACTATAATAACTGCAATAGTGAGCACTTTGACTGTAATTTCTTGATTTCTCGAAATTGACTGAATCAAGTTGCTTCAAACTTTGTATGTTTCACAGAGTAGATGAATGTAAGTATTTGTATTAGATCATGTAAATGTACATTCCCACTGGCATGATAAACATAGCTCAATGGTACTCAGATGTGTAGGCTATAAAGTAGACCTCACACACTCAATGATTGATACAGTAATGCCTAGGGATGAGTGAAGAACTGACCGCGACATTTTTCCTTGTAGCTTTTATAGGAATTGAGTGATGACTTGAATTAGAATTCAAATCAATCTCCTAAAATCTTTCACCTAAAAAAGTGATTGAGATATTCTCTCGATCAATCAACCGCCTTTTCACGACTTTCAATCAATTAGGCGTGATTGCATAATGCGCCAAGTTATTTCTATTTTTACAAGACATAAAATGGTAAGAAATCATAGGCATAAGTTCCTATGGTCTTCGCTTCATGTATAGTCTTCAAAGTAGATATCCAAGCCAAATGTGAAGGCTTGTGTTGCACCAACAGCTCCCCCTCAAGCCAAACATTTTGGCTCAAGTCTTCAGCTTCATTCTTCAATCACATCCTGCAATCCAATCATGGATTTGAATCTGTATAACTTAGTTCCATCCAAAGCTTTAGTGAGTAAATCTGCACATTGCATATTAGTGGACACATAAGTCAACTGAATGTCTTTACTAAGCAACTTCTCTCTCACATAGTGGTAATGAACCTCTATGTGTTTGGTTCTGGCATGATATATTGGATTAGCTGCAAGGTGAAGAGAACTTGTATTATCTCCAAAGATAATTGGTGGTCTAGTATATAAGCCTAACTTTGTATACAAAAGCTTCAACCAGATAGCTTCTTGAGTGGCATTTGCTAGCCCTCTATACTCTGCTTCAGTAGATGATAGAGCTATTGTGGGTTGTTTCTTGGATGACCAAGAAATTGGTTTATCACCTGCAAAACATATGTAACCAGATGTGCTTCTCCTGTCATCCTTGCAACCTGCCCAATCTGCATCTGAGTATAGCGTAATATCAATGTCTGATGAATAGGGAAAGTACAAACCATGATTTTGTGTTCCCTTTAGGTACTTTACTATCTTCTTTGCTGCCTCCAAATGAGGTATTCTTGGTTTGTGCATAAATTGGCTAAGTACACTAACACCATAAGATATATCAATCCTGGTTAAGGTAGCATAATTTAGACTACCTACCAAACTTTGGTAACCTGTAATATCTTTGAGTTCTTCTCCTTCATGTGCACTGAGTTTGTGGTTGACCTCCATAGGAATGTTTGAGACTTTAGCTTCCTGCAAATTAAACTTCTTGACCATATCCTGAATGTACTTCTTCTGAGTAATAAAGATACCTGAACTTGTATAGACCAATTCAAGTCCTAGGAAGTACTTCAATAATCCAAGATCATTGATCTTGAATTCCTTCATCATCTGTCCTTTGATGTGTCTAATTCCCTGAACATCATTTCCTGTAATAATGATGTCATCAACATAGACACACAAGTATATTACCTCTGAATTGTTCCTCTTTATAAACAATGAAGTATCTGCTTTACTCATCACAAATCCTTGATCTAGGAGATAGGTTGTCAACCTGTAATTCCATGCTCTAGGTGCCTGCTTCAATCCATACAGAGCCTTCTTCAATTTACAAACATGATTTACCTTATTGGGTTCTTCATAGCCAGGTGGTTGTGACATGTAGACTTCTTCAGATATCCATCCATTCAAGAATGCATTCTTCACATCCAATTGGTACATGTTCCAATTCTTGGATGCATCTACACTCACCAATATTCTGATAGTTGGCATCTTAGCCACCGGAGAAAATGTCTCCTCATAATCAATGCCTTGGGTTTGTGCAAAACCCTTGGCTACCAACCTAGCTTTATACCTGTTTATTGTACCATCTGAGTTCTTCTTTAGTTTGTAGATCCATCTGGATCCTATCACCTTCATGGAGTCTTTCTTGGGTACTAAGTCCCAAGTATCACTCTCCTTGAGAGCCTCCATTTCTTCATCCATTGCTTCCTTCCATTCTGGTTTAGTAATTGCTTCTTCAAATGTACCTGGTTCTTCATTCAAGAGATCCTTTGCAAGATATACAGAGTGCTTGGTTACAAGTGAAGTATCATACCCATACCTAATAGGTTTTTTCTTTTCTCTCTGAGATCTCCTCATAGCTTGAGTTGAGGATTCTGGATTATCTTCTAGTTGCTTCATCTTCATCTTCCCTTTGGATTTCCAAGCCTTGAACTCTTCAATGTTGATGGTGTCTTCATCATCTGAGCTTGTGTCCTCTTTCTGAATTGGTTCTTGCCTGATAAGCTTGGGAAAGTCTTCTTCCATGTCATAAGGTAGGCTAACTTTCCTGCACTCATTTTCATACCATGAGTCATTCTCATCAAAGGTGACATCTCTGCTTACCTTGAAGCCTCTGTTTGAGGGGTTGTAGAATCTGTATCCCTTCTGATTCAAATCATAACCAATGAAGATACACTTTTCAGCCTTAGGGTCTAGCTTTCCCCTTACCTGTGAGGGAATATGCACATATGCAACACACCCAAAGATTTTGCAATGATCCAGAGATGGTCTCTTACCATGCCAAGCCTCATAGGGTGTCATTCCATCAAGTGTCTTTGATGGCAACCTGTTAATCAAATATGTGGCAGTAGATACACTCTCTGCCCAAAGATAATTTGGCAACTTCTTTTCATTAAGCATAGAGCTCGCTGTTTCTACAATGAGTCTATTCCTTCTTTCAGCTACCCCATTTTGTTCAGGTGAGTACCTTGTAGTGATCTCCCTTTTGATGCCTCTTTCCTGCAAGAAATCTTCAAAGTCATTGGAGAAGTATTCTCCACCACCATCTGACCTTAGCCTCTTCAAATGTCTACCTGTTTGATTTTCAACTAATGCAAGATGCCTTTTGAAACAATTAAATACTTCGTCTTTATGTTTCATGAAGTATAAGACAGTCCACCTGCTATAGTCATCAATGAAAGACACATAGTACCTCGATCCAGATATAGATGGCTCCTTGCTAGGTCCCCAAACATCTGTATGCACCAATTCCAGATAATCTTCATGCATAAAACCTTTCTTGGTATAGGGCAATCTGTGTGACTTACCAAATTGACAAGCCCCACACTTGTATATCATGTGTTGCTTGGATACATTAGGTATCCCAAGCACACATTGATCCCTACTCATTTGTTTTATGGTCCTCTCTCCAATGTGACCTAATCTCTTGTGCCAAATCTCCAATTCTGATAGGGTTTGGTCTTTATAGTTGTACAAAGCAATATTCTTAGTGTCTTCAAGTTCAAAGGTAAACAATCTACCTGATTTCTCTCCCTTGGCTATCCTTCTGAATCCATGTCTTGGATCCTCCACATATGCACCATGTTGAGTGAACCTGACCTGTAGACCTTTTTCTACAATCTGACCTACACTCATCAGATTCTTGGTGATTGTTGGAACATACAACACTCTGCTTAGTAAATTCTGATTACCATCACTTGTTTTGACATTGCCTACTTTAACAACTGAATGTTTAGTGTCATCACCTGTCTGCACTTGGTGCTTGCCTTTGGGTTCTTCCAAATCAGAGAGTAAGGCAACATTTCCAGCTACATGGTTAGAGCAACTTGAATCAATATAGAATAAGTGATCATCATTGATACCTGATTTAGATGTCATGTTCATGATCAACAAGGAATCATCTTGCTCCTCTGCATAATTGTTGTAATCTTTCCTATTCCTGTATCCACCTTGATAATTGCCATTGTGATTGTAGTTATTGTTGTAATTATTGCTGTAGCCATGGTAGCCTTGAGATTGATTGAATCTGCCTCTGCCTTGAGAGTATCCTCCTCTTTGGTGACCTCTTCCTCTTTGGTTCTTGTAGTTTTTGTAGCATTCATCTGTGGTATGGTTAGACAAGCCACAGATATTGCATGGAGATTGATTGTAGGGTCTCCCCCTACCTGATTTACCTCCTCTGCCCCTACCTCTAGATGATCTACCTCTCCCTGCATAGTTTGCTTGGGAGGTAGAGCCTTCTTCATCAACCTTCTTGTTTTTACCCTTGTCTTTAGTCTTCTTATCAGTATATAGGGCAGAGGGATTGTTACCTTTTGATTGCTCTCCATTCTTTGTGATCTTTGCTTCATGTGTAAAGAGTTGTCCAATCAAGGTTGTTAAATCAGGTGCTTGGATGTCCATGTATAAGTCCATTGCTGTGGTAAAACTCTCCCACTTGTCATCTGCCTTTAGTCCATTGATCACTTGTCTGACTATTTGCTCTTCCTCAATTTCTTCTCCAACACTTGCAAGTTGATCTGCAATGTCTTTGACTTTGGTGACAAAATCTGAGACACATTGTTTTGATTGCTTCCTAAGAGTTGTAAACTCAATCCATAGCTGATTCTTTCTGGCCCTTGTGCTTGATGAAAAATATGTAGACAAGGTTTCCCAAGTCTCTTGGGAAGTTTTGCAATTCCTTACATGAGGTAGAAGGAAATCAGAAATAGAGTTTAGAAGATATGACCTTGCCAAAGCATCTTTTGCACACCATTGATTGAGCCTCTCATGTTCATCCTTTGTTGGTAGGCCTCTAGTCTTGAATGAGGGCAATTCCTCATCTCTTGATATGTATCCATACAAGCTTCTCCCTTGTAGATAGGTCTTCATTCTCAATGACCAAGCCTGGTAATTATTTCTATCCAATTTGTCAATGAAGGAAGGGAAACCATCACCCATGATTACCTTATTTGCTCTGATACCACTGTTGGGAGTGATGGTTGGATGCACTCAGAAGATTGAGTTGGTACTGCTAATCCTGCTTTGTACCAGTCCTCTATGATCCTTTTCTCCGATTCTACTTCTTGATAACGTGATGAAGATTGAGTCTTGCGGAAATTGATATAAGACTGTGCTCTAATTTTACTGAAAAAAGTTCACCGAAATTTCACCAGACTACCACTGGACTGACACCGTAATTGTACCGAAATTGTACCGGAATGAACTTCAATTCTGTTTATAATTACTTCAAGTGAACATACATGAAGTAAGGAAGTGACACATGAACTTTCTGAACTTACTGAAACTCTTTCTGAAATTAAAAAAAAAAAAACTCCTCTAGTTCAGACAGCCTCTTTCCGGTCAGACTTTGTACTGTGTGTAGATATTTTTTTCACCGGAAAGATTGATCAACTAAAAGTAGAGATGTCTAGCTATAGAGTGAGCTATCTCTCATACAAAGCTTTGCATTACTCTGCAAGATCTACTTTGTTCTTCTACCGGAAAATACTCGTTTACTATAATAACTGCAACAGTGAGCACTTTGACTGTAATTTCTTGATTTCTCGAAATTGACTGAATCAAGTTGCTTCAAACTTTGTATGTTTGTGATATGCTTAGAGCTGAATCTATCAAGCTTTGAATCACTTGATTTGGTTCAGTAGATCCTGAGATATGCTTCTTCAAGGTTGACAGACTTGAAGATGATGACTCAGAGAATCACAGAGTAGATGAATGTAAGTATTTGTATTAGATAATGTAAATGTACATTCCCACTGGCATGATAAACATAGCTCAATGGTACTCAGAGGTGTAGGCTATAAAGTAGACCTCACACACTCAATGATTGATACAGTAATGCCTAGGGATGAGTGAAGAACTGACCGGGACATTTTTCCTTGTAGCTTTTATAGGAATTGAGTGATGACTTGAATTAGAATTCAAATCAATCTCCTAAAATCTTTCACCTAAAAAAGTGATTGAGATATTCTCTCGATCAATCAACCGCCTTTGCACGACTTTCAATCAATTAGGCATGATTGCATAATGCGCCAAGTTATTTCTATTTTTACAAGAGATAAAATGGTAAGAAATCATAGGCATAAGTTCCTATGGTCTTCGCTTCATGTATAGTCTTCAAAGTAGATATCCAAGCCAAATGTGAAGGCTTGTGTTGCACCAACAGATGAGTGTTACAGGAATTACAAAAATCAGAGAGGAAGAGGCTACCAAAGAGGTGGATACTCTCAGTCTAGAGGAAGGTTCAACCATCACCAAGGCCACAACAACAATTATAACAACTACAACAACAATTACAATAGCAACTATCAAGGAGGATTTAGAAACAGAAAGGACTACAACAACTACACAGAGGAGCAGGATGACTCTCTCTTGATCATGAACATGACTTCAAAGTCAGGTACAAATGATGATCACTTATTTTATATTGATTCAGGGTGTTCAAATTATGTGGCTGGTAATGTGGCACTACTCTCTGATCTTGAGGAACCAAAAGGTAAACACCAAGTCCAAACAGGTGATGATACAAAGCATTCTGTAGTTAAAGTTGGAAATGTGAAAACTTATGATGGTAATCAGAATTTGTTGAGCAGAGTACTTTATGTACCTACAATTATAAAGAACTTAATGAGTGTTGGTCAGATTGTAGAGAAAGGGTTGCAGGTCAGATACTAATCAGTATGGAGCATTTGTGGAGGACCCAAGACATGGATTCAAAAGGATAGCTAAAGGAGAAAAATCAGGTTGACTTTTCACTTTTGAGTTGGAAGATACAAAGAACATTGCATTATACAGTTATAAAGATCAAACACTTTTAGAGCTTGAGATTTGGCACAAGAGATTAGGGCACATAGGAGAAAGGACCTTGAAGCAAATGTGCAGGGAACAATGTGTGCTTGGGATACCTAATGTATCCAAACAACATATGATTTACAAGTGTGGTGCTTGTCAATTTGGTAAGTCTCACAGGTTACCCTTCTCCAAGAAAGGATATATGCATGAAGACTATCTAGAGCTTGTACACACAGATGTATGGGGACCTAGCAAAGACCCCTCAGTCTCAGGTTCAAGGTACTATGTGTCTTTTATTGATGACTATAGCAGATGGACTGTATTATACTTTATGAAGCATAAGGATGAGGTATTTAATTGTTTTAAGAAATATCTTGCATTAGTTGAAAATCAGACAGGAAGGAATTTGAAGAGGCTAAGGTCAGATGGAGGAGGTGAGTACTTCTCCAATGAATTTGAGGACTTCTTGCACGACAGAGGCATCAAAAGAAGAAATAGGTTAATTGTTGAGATAGCTAGATCTATGCTTAATGAGAAGAAATTACCTAACTATCTATGGGCAGAGAGTGTTTCTACTGCCACCTATCTCATAAACAGGTTACCATCAAAGTCACTTGATGGTATGACACCATATGAAGCATGGCATGGTAAGAGACCATCATTAGATCATTGCAAAATTTTTGGATGTGTAGCATATGTACACATTCCTTCACAGGTAAGAGGAAAGCTAGATCCAAAGGCTGAAAAATGTATTTTCATTGGATATGATTTAAATAAAAAAGGTTACAGGTTTTATAACCCTACCAATAAGGGATTTATGGTAAGCAGAGATGTGATTTTTGATGAGAATGATTCTTGGTATGAGAATGAATGCAAGAAGGTCAAAATACCCTATGATTTGGAAGAAGAATTTCCAAAACGTACAAAGGAGGAACCTACTCAGGATGGAGAGTCAAGTTCAGATGATGAATATGCAATCAACCTTGAAGAATTCAAGGCATGGAAGTCCAAAGGCAAAATGAAGATGAAGAAGCTTGAGGACATACCAGAATCTTCAACTCAATCAATCAGAAGGTCTCAAAGAGAAAGCAAAAAACCTATCAGATATGGGTATGATACATCTCTTGTTACTAAACATTCAGTTTATCTTGCCAAGGATTTGCTAAATGAAGAACCAGGATCATATGAAGAAGCAATCACAAAATCAGAATGGAAAGAAGTTATGGATGAGGAGATTGAAGCACTCAAGGAGAGTGATACATGGGAGTTAGTACCCAAGAAGGATTCCAAGAAGGATTCCAAGAAGGTAATAGGATCCAGATGGATCTATAAATTGAAAAGAAATTCTGATGGCACAATTAACAGGTACAAGGCCAGATTGGTAGCCAAGGGTTTTGCACAAACCCAAGGCATTGACTATGAAGAGACATTTTCTCCTGTGGCCAAGATGCCAACAATCAGAGTGTTGGTTAGTGTGGCTGCATCAAAGAATTGGAACATGTACCAATTGGATGTCAAGAATGCTTTCTTGAATGGATGGATCTCAGAAGAGGTTTATATGTCACAACCTCCTGGCTATGAAGACCCTATGAAGGTAACTTATGTTTGCAAATTAAAGAAGGCTTTATATGGATTGAAGCAGGCACCTAGGGCATGGAATTACAGGCTAACTACATACCTCCAAGACCAAGGTTTTGTCATGAGTAAGGCTAACACTTCTCTGTTCATTAAGAGAAGTAATTCAGAGGTAATCTATCTCTGTGTCTATGTTGATGACATCATCATTATAGGTAATGATGTCAATGGAATCAGAAGCATCAAAAGCCAGATGATGAAGAAATTCAAGATCAATGATCTTGGATTATTGAAGTATTTTTTGGGACTTGAATTAGTTTACACTAATTCAAGGATATACATTACTCAGAAGAAGTATGTGCAGGACATGTTGAAGAAATTTCACTTGCAGGATGCTAAAGCAGCTAGCACTCCAATGGAGGTGAACCTAAAGCTAAGTGCCCATGAAGGTGATGAAGTCCAAGACATTACAGGTTATCAAAGTATGGTAAGTAGCTTGAACTATGCTACTCTTACAAGAATTGATATTGCATATGGAATTAGTGTGCTAAGTCAATTTATGCACAAACCAAGGATACCTCACTTAGAGGCTGCCAAGAGAATATTGAAGTATCTCAAGGGTACACAGAACCATGGTTTGTATTTTCCATATACTTCAGATATTGATATAAAAGTCTATTCAGATGCAGATTGGGCAGGATGCAAGGATGATAGGAGAAGCACTATAAAAGGAGAACTTGAAAAGTCGCGGTGAGATATATCACTCCTGAGCTTCATTCTACTGTCATTGAGTGTGTGTGAGCACTACATCATAGTCTACACCTCTTACACCATTAGGCAATGCTAGTCATGCCAATGGGATTGTACACAAGTGTTAATTTATAGATACATTTACATCATTCATCTCTGTGCTCACTGATTGTCTACTCCAAAGTCTGTCAACTTGTCAAGGGCATATCGCAGCCAATACTCCACCAAATTCAGTGAGTCAAAGCTTGTTGGATTCAACTCAAAGTCATCTACATGCTGACAGAGTTTGAAGTGATTTCATTCAGCCAATTCAGAGAAATCGGCGTCGAGGTGCTCATTGGTCTATCTCTGCTACAATCCTAAAAAGTCGGTGGTATACCAAATCTTGCTAAATTAATTTCTCTTAGCATAGTTCATTGTTTTACATCATTCCACTTGAAAATGTTAGCTTACTAAGCTAATTGAATACCCCTAGAAGGAATTTTATCAATTGCTACTGTGCTGGTCACACTGAGGAAAACATTGAGCAGGTGTCAAGACCAAAATAGAAGGTTTTCTTGACTTTGTGACTTCCAAAGTTATCTGTTTTGATTCAATCATTGCACACTTCATTTCCAAAGGACATAAACCATTTCTTGGTGTCATTGGAAAGCTAAGGAAGTCTACTAATCAAGTCTGAAGCTAAAGAGGGCTGGTACAAAGCAGGTTTTAGCAGTACCTACTCAATCTCTTGGATCATCCATCCATCTTTCCCAACAAGTCAAAGTGCTAGTATGTGAAGACGAGGATCTTGCCGAACCTCTTGTCTTGGGCCAAGACTGGATCTATGATCATGCAGTCAACCTCAACGTAAGAAGTGGACTTCTTCAAGATTGGGTAGGCCGAAACCGCATCACGATTGAATTAGGGAATCAAGCACTCAGGCGACTAGAAAAGGCACCAAATTCTGGTCCCTCCAGGAACCCACATGAAGATAAGAATGCTACTCTTGTCCAAAGTTCTATGGTGCAGAAGATTGTCACTCTTTACAAAAGTGCAGAAGTCAAAGAGGAGTTCCCTTCTTTTCCAAAGAGGATTGGAGGAAAGCAAGCCGGACAACACACGACATAGGGGAGACCGATGATCCAGAAGCATGAGAACCAACCTGTACAATATAGAGTATCTTGTGGCATGTAGCAGATCGGGGTACGCAAGGGTGAACAACCCTCAACTTTGGAGATAGGATCCCAAAGATGCACCAAACAAGCTACAGTGTCAAGGATTACAATGGAGTATCCTATGCATCAATCTAGACAAACCATTTCTATTTAGGTTCCAAAGCGGTCAATGAAGGCTATCCCAAATGCTAGATAGATATGGATGCCGAAGACCTGCTTACAAGCTCAAATAACTTCACCTCCATTCACAAGATTGAATCAACACCCACAAGCACCCTTGGCACAAATCCCAGGGCAAACATCTACACTCCACACCACTACATCTTCGGTCAGACCTAGGAATGTTGGGAAATGGGTACCCAAAAGGTCCCAAATCCAACTCAATCCAGTCCACAAACGTTTACATGTCATCACCACTAAAAGCTATGATTCCACCATCAAATTTTGGAGACTTAAACCCCATATCAAGCCGCCTAACCCAATTTTGTAAATGAGTCCCCTCTGAGGTAGGTGCATTTTGAGTACATTGCACATCCAAAGTATGCATCTAGGATGAACACTAACCTACTAACCAACATTCTCACACATCACAAACACTCCACCCACTAACCCCTAACCACTTGAAATGTCATGTTATTATTGTGGAGGGAACACCATAACATCCTGTTTCATAAGCAATGCTAATGTGTCTCTCTTCTTCTAGCAGATAAGCATCAACAACTACACGCAGTCTCATGGCAGAAGTAGCAGGCTCAACCTCACAGCCAGGAGTAAGTACTACAGGGATTAATGTGGACAGTCTACCTATTGATGTGCCACCAACTGAACGACCTGTAGAGCTGCAACACCTCCAGCAAACACCTGTACTGGATCCTCCCACAGGAATCACAGAGAGAGTCCATGCAAATTCTCATTGGTTCAATGGCATGCCAGGGCCCTTTGGAGAGGCCAAGTATATCTAGGAGTCCAAGTGTAAGTATGACAAGTCATGGGTCATATTCCAGTTCTTTTCCAAGGAGTTTGAGACTCTGCAAAACACACAAGATCTACAGACCATATGGCAGCATGCAGGGCTGGCCGAGTACTTTGCGGCACCCTTACCCAAACCAGATCTTCTACGATGTTACTACTTGGTCTCAACATTACAGGCAAATGAAGAAAAAGATAAACTAGGATTATTTGTCCTTCCTTCTTTATTGGGCAACAATGAGTTGAAAAGGTTCAAACTCACATTAGAAGTGGTGAGTTCTGCTTTGAACATGCACGACACGCATGTTCCCTCTAAGAAGGATGCTCTTATTCCCACTAACATGAAGAGCTGGAAGCTACAAAAGTTGAAAGATATGACGGCACTCACACCAAATGTGTCCACTCCTCTTCGTATGTGCATGCAACATTTTGCGTTTCTCAGTCAAGATCGATTCACTCAACCCCACAAACGGATCTGGTTTGCTCTTTACTTGGTGGAGACAGGTGCATTACCGATTAAGCTTCCTGTATGGATTATGGAGTAGCTATATGAAGCAAATAAAAGGTCATCTAGGAAGCTAATGGTGAATGGTTGTTGTGCAATCACACACATTATCTAGAGGTGCTTAGCATACGATGTACCCATTGAACGTGCTTTAACTTGGTCACAACTACAAATGTTTAAGAGACTCAAGACTTCCACACATCAATCCAAGCGCATGAGGGGTTCAATTCCCTGTGTCCAGACACGCGAAGTTCTGATGACTCTGGAGGTCTCTCCATGAGTGGATGCCACGCAAATCACAAGCTGCCCCTTCGGCCCCTTCTGTCCCATCTGAATTTGAATTTTCTACGACTGGAGACATTGAAGGGATGAGCACCTTCAACTTTGAATCATTCTTGGAGAATACCCAACTCTCCAATGTTGAATTCTTCTCAGACACAAAAGAACAGGGCACCTCTTCCCAAAGACGGAGGAAATCCATAGAAGGTCGCCATGTACACTGGGATGACGATCAACAGAGAACTTCATCTCAACAACCAGGATACCCAGAAGAAGAAGAAGCAGAAGAAGAAGAAACCACTGGAGCCCCAACATATACAGTAGAACTCTAAAGGCTGTATCAGATCATGGAGCAAGAGCGGGCACAACAATTGCTCAATGAACAAAATAGTAGAATGCTCATGGCTCAGCTCTTGGAAGAAGTTGGAGTCGACTCAGAATACAGTGAGGGTCTCTTATTGATGGCAGAAACTTATGGTGTAGTGGAAGCACTTTGTTCAGCGATACAGAGACCTCCCGTTCAATATGATCCACGAAGATTCCAAACACGACCATGGATTGGTAAAAACATACAGTTCCTATTACTACCGTGGAAGAACCTATCATTACATCTGAACCAATTGACACAACCTTCCAAGAAGCAAGAACCCCTGACCAAGAACATACAGTCACCACTAAAGAGTATATCGAGCCTCTACCACCCACATCTCCACCGTCACCTCCTCAAACCGAAGTTGGAGACCCCACCTCGACTGCCCAACCCACCAAGCAAACCTTCATCTTTCGTACTCACACCTCCGATTCAACCTTGTTCTCCACCTTTAAAAACCCAGTCTATCAAGCCACCACCATCACAATTGAATCAACCGAATCGATCATGGAGATAGCCATAGGACAACCAGCCTCCACAACCTCTGTCATAGGCCATCCTGACACTAGATCCACATTTCTCGGATTTCCTGTCACCCCATCTCCCTTCATGACCTTTCCACCTCCAGGCTCTCATTTCCCACCCCCCATACCACCAATCCTTCAACCCGCCCATGACTACTTTTGTAGAATGTTTCAAGCCACCACCCAACCCTCCTCGTCGATACCATTCCCACCATCCACACAACACTTATTCACCACTATCACACACACACCATCTACCATTCCAGTATATATGGTAGAGACCACCTTCACCCCCATAGCTGAAGGCATGGACATTTCACCGCCGATGACACCTCCCCCTCCCCCCACACTCCCACCTTCCCCCATCCCCCCTCCACCAATTTCACCTGCACACACATCTCTACACAACATTCACACTTCCCATTCCCCAATTCCCTCCCCTTGCATCTTCCATTGTACAAACCACACCTTCATCCATAGTGTAGCTCAGTGATGAGTAGCACCTCCTTTAATGTCAATCCGAGAAGACATGAGGATGGTATGAAGGCCTCGAACAAGTGATGGCACAAGTGTGTGCGTGAGAAGTACACAAGCATGAACACACATACACACACCCGTGCACACAAGGCAAGACAAAGAGAGAAACAATGAAGTTCTTTGGATTACTCAAAAAGTCTCATACAAGTTCAAATCTACAACAAGCTAACCTCAAAAATGAGCTCTCTAGCTCTTTTTATAGTTTTTGACTAGCTTTGGTCCTGTCCAAACATAGTCTCCTGCCTAATTAAAAATTAGGTTCTAAGGCTATTTTGGAGGTTGATGCCATCATCAACCTTCCTTGCATATAGTGAATGATCTGCATCACACATAGAAAACCCAATGCTCGTTAAGTAATCAGCAATCCTTGCATGCCATGCACGTGGGGCTTGCTTCAGCCCATACAAAGCCTTTTGCAACCTGCAAACATATTTTGGATGCTTTGAATGTTCATATCCTTGTGGCTGGTCCATATATACTTCTTCCTATAACTCACCATGTAGGAAAGCATTCTTCACATCCATCTGATGCAAAGTCCATCCTTTTGCTATAGCTAATGCAACAAGTGTTCTGACAGTAGATATTTTAGCTACATGGCTGAACGTTTCCTCATAATCAATGCCATATGTCTGTGCATAACCTTTAGCTACCAATCGTGCTTTATACTTGCTTATGCTACCATCAGCATTATGCTTTACCTTGTAAATCTATTTGCAGCCTATGGGTTTCTTTCCTTGTGGCAATGGAACCAGCTTCCATGTATCATTTCCATAAAGTGCAGCCATCTCCACATCCATAGCTTTTTCCCAATCTGCATTACCAATTGCATCTTCAAAACAAGAAGGTTTAGCATCTTGTATTACCTTTGTCATGTAAGCATAATGGCAAGCCATGTAACTATCATATGTCAATCGTTGCACTGAATTACACATCCTCCCAGATCTTCTTGGTCCTGGGTCACTTCTCCTTGTATCATTTGCATGTGCCCTTCTTATTCTTGGAGTCTTCACAAAGGGCAATCCAAGTTCCTCATCAAGACTCTTTTCTGAACCACTTGAATCTCCATCAACATCTTCAAAACCTACACATGTTTTACTACCAGCAGAAAGCTTTTCTTTACCTTTCTTGGCTGTATTTGATGACTTTGCTGGACTGAAATTTCCATGCAATCTTCCACTCCATGGATTTGAGTTGGAACTATTGCTTGGTGATGCACCTGGTCCACTCAAAACTTGAGATTCTACACTTCATTTTTCAGCATTTTCTTTGTCATTTGGTTCAAGATTCAGTTCTTCTTTGGCATCTGCATAGAAGCTTGACATTTCATCAAATACCACATCTCTGCTCATCTTCACCTGTCGTGTGAGTGGGTTATAACATTTGTAACCCTTTTGCTCAAGGAAGTATCCAATGAAGACACATTTTTCTGCTTTCGGATCAAGTTTCATTCTCAACTCATCTTGAACATGTACATATGCAATACAGCCAAAAACTTTCAGATGTGATAAGTTTGGCTTTTTACCTCTAAACTTCTCTTCAGGTGGAACTTGATGTACAACAGCAGTCAAAGTTTTGTTCATGATGTATACAGTAGTATGCACAGCTTCTACCCAATAACAATGAGGCATATTCTTCTCAGCCATCAAGGCCCTTGCTATTTCTGCAATATGTTTATTATTGCGTTCAGCAACGCCATTCTATTGTGGTGTGTACCTGCATGAAAACTGACGCCGAATTCCATGATTTTTTAGAAAATTGCTGAAATCATTTGACATGTATTCACCTCCTCCATCAGATCTTAATGTCTGAATGTACTTCCCTATCTGCTTTTCCACCATAGCTTTAAACTTCTGGAAGTGTGAGTGAACACCTCGCTCTTCTCTTTCATGAAATATACCCATACTTTGCATATATGGTCATCAATGAAAGTAACATAAAACCTGCAACCGCCCATAGATGTGGTCTTTGCTGGACCCCAAACATCTGTATGTACTACTTCTAGTACATTTTCACTAACATGCTTGTCATGTGGAAATGATGCTCTTGACTGTTTACCAAATTGACATGCTGCACATACCTTTTGCATTTCTGCAACTTTGGAATTTGGTAGTCCATGGACAATCTCCTTTGACTGCATGAATTTGAGCCTTTGCAAGTTTACATGTCCGATCCTTCTATGCCACATCTCTATATCTGCAATAACTCCTGTACCTTTTGCAAACATGGCTGCATTCATTTCAGGAATCTTCACATTTAAGGTGAACATCCTACACACTTTGTTTCCTTTGGCAACCAATCGTCCGTCCTGCTTGTACTCTTCTACATATAATCCATCAGCATTGAGCCTAACTTGTAATCCCTGGTCAACCATTTGTCCAACAGAAACCACATTCTTTGTTATATTTGGAACATGCAACACATCAGCAAGATGTTTTACCTTCTCGTCCTCCATAGACAATGCTATGTTTCCTGTATGCTCATTAGGATGCGATATATCATCACCTGTTTCAACATATCCAGGAATTGGCATTTTCTACAAACTACTAAACCATTCTGCATGACTGGTCATGTGATTTGAAGCACCTGAATCAACATACCAGACACTATCATTCAATTTTGAAACACCAGTAGACATTGTATTCATCATGTGATGTTGAACCATAAACAACTTCTTAGAATCATCTGCACTTGTGGATGCATAGTTGTTTTGCCGCCTTCTGTTATTTTGATTCTTCAACCTGCAATCACGTTAAAGTGTTCAGTTTTACCACAATTCCAGCATCCTTTACTATCATTACCTGAATCATTTCTTTGGAAATTTCTGTGACCTCTTTGGCTCCCCCTGCCTCGAAACTATCCTCTTCCTCGTGCATGATTCTGTTGTTGACCTTGGTCTTGGTTACTGTTTCCTCTTCCACTTCCAAAACCTCTACCTCTGCCTCTTCCTCTGCCAGAGTAGAATAGCTGCTCAGAACTGGGCTTTCCTTGGGTAGTTTGAATCCTCACCAAGATTCTTTCTTCAATAATCAGCATAGATACCAGATCAGCAAAATTCAGAATATTTTCCCTAGTCTGTATGGAAGTTCTGAACTGCTTATATGCAGCTCCTAAACCACGAAGGCACACTTCCACCTTATCATCATCATCTACATTCCTGCCAATAGATGCAAGTGACTCACATATGCTTTTGATTTTTAGAGTGTAATCACTTACCCACATGCTCTTCTTTTCCAATGTATGCAGCTCGTTCTTGAGTTGCAATTTCCGTGCCTTTGTATTAGTGTCATACAAAGTGACCAAACTGTTCCAAGCCTCTATATTAGTGTCCAATCATGCTATCCTGTATGCTAACATATATCCAATACATTACCTTTCGTGCTCCTTGATTCCATTCCTCATATGCTCTTAACTGGTCTGCAGTCCGATTCCTTTCTGGTAACCGCGGAACATTTCATTCTCCTTCGATGTACTTCCAGTGGCCTTTTCCCATCAGGAAATTCATCATTCTGAATCTCCAAGCATGGAAGTTGTTCTTCTCCACCTTATCGCTCATAAGCTGACTCATTCCATCTGCGTTTGCCATTTCTGCAACAATTCACAACACTACAAGCAGCACTTTTGCTTGAACACTGTCGCACTATGACGTGACAGTTTGATCTAAAAAAAACACAGTTTTCGTGTATCAATAGTACACGGAATTGCTTGAAGTTTTGGATCTGGAATATATGAGTGTTGCCGAACACAATGCAAGTTATAGTTTCTGAAGCTGACCTAGTTTTTCTGTGGGCCCTACCTTGCGGGCTCGAAACGGAGGTTGAGATGGATCTGAAACTTCGATCTGACAAAACAAGTGACCCTAAAGGGATAACTCTCAAAAATATTTTGAGGTCTTTTTCCTTCACACCGATTTTTGTAGCAAACAGAGGCCATTTGTGAAATCGTGTTTTCTTCATGCCTTGCGGCGTAGTCTTCATTGTCGCCTTCTCCACGAGCTCTCTACAACCACGATGGCTCTAATACCATGTCACGAGGAAGGAGATAAGGAAGAGAGCTCACACACACACTCGCACTCTCAAGGAGAAGCACACACACAGAATGAGGCAAGGAAGAATGATCTTCTTCTTCTTCTTCTATTACATAAAAGGAATGTACAAGAATGACCTAAAACAAGAAATACAATAAGTGCAATATATAAGATCAGTACATAAGGAAAAAACCTAATGTCCGTGAATGAGTGAGTTGGCAAGAAACAAATGTTCCATCACTCTCAGTTGATAAATCTAATAAAGCTCAATGAAGTATCCCGGACATATACCGCCATGACCACTATACATGTCAGAGAAACGAAAAACTAGTACGTGTCATCCTGGATCATCACATGTTGAGCTTGATATCTCAACAAAACCTTAGTTCATTGATTCCCTACAACTCATGTTAGAGACTTGTGGTGCTATGGAAACCATCTACACCATGATGTAGAGACCACGACCACAATATGACCATAGGTGCATCCACATGAGGCCTAGATTGAGGAAGAATATTCAAATACCTATGTCACAATTTGAAGCTAGCACTATGCACGAAGCAACCTCTACCATGATTCTTGATATGATGGAAGAAACATTTGTCTAAACTTTTCCTATCTCACCTCCATACTCTCTATCTCCAACTCAGACCTAAGAAGCTCATACCACAACCATCAAAACCAGACGAGCTGAAGAACCAATTTTTCATACCCCACCCCCATCCCCACCTCATATCGACGTAATAGTAACAACCCTTGAAACCAGCACCTCAACACCCTCTTTTAGTTTTCATGTCCCCCATCTCCCATGTGGAACCATTTGCTTCTATTATTAACCCTATGTATACTACCTCCTTAGCCGCATTTAAATGAGCCCTAGGTCACCCATTAAAACACTTGGTCCAAGGATAGCCATTTCCAACCAAATGCATTCTAAGATTTTCAACATTCCCACCACCCAAGATCACTGATACCATGACACCCTATTCATCCATGTTTTCATCCATAACTCGCCCTCAAGCCCCTACAACCACATTATCCCCGCCATGAGTAGCCTTCATGGAAGCCATGCTCCGAGCCTGAGCACCATATTCTTCATGGGGCCTACCTCGAGTTGCAACATCTTCACTATTCACCAACACAACAAGCACTGCACCTACCATACCTGTCTTTATGGTAGAGAGGACACACACACAGTCATGTCCAACCCCATGGAAATATCTCCACCCACAACACTACCCCCATCCCCCACACTTTCACAATCTCCCATTCCCTCTCCATATCATACCCGAGAATGAAATAGGAGACCTAGAGCAAGGGGACCTAGTAAGAGAACCCAAGACCCCTAGAGGAAAATCTATCTTGACAAGAATAATCACTCCATCGTGGATTCCTCAAGACAACAAAAACATAGAATTATATCTGAATAGAGAAACACAAGAAGCCTTTTGGAGATTCAAGCCAAATCGACCTAACCTAGTAATCATCATCTATGAATTCAAAGACCCTGAGACACCAGACAAAGTTTTCTACCTAGATAACACATCTGAGAAAATATCCTTGGTAACATAGCATGATAGGCATGCCTACATGTGGCAAGGAGAATCGGTTTTCCCTCCACCAAGATCTAATATTTCCCATGGCCTCCAAGGAGTAGGATCATCCCAAGCTCATGAAAACTAGAGGGAAAGAGCTAGAGAGAGACCTGAGGTAAGCTTTGAACACAATGTGGGTAGAGGCAGATCAAGATTTGAAGGTGAAAGACATGAAAGAGAGAGACATCAAGCACGTAGGCATCAAAGAGATGAATGCAATTTTCCATTGCCTAGACCCCGAGAGTACCCAAGAATGCTTAGACCCTCTCAAGTGGTTAAGGCAATGAAGAACTACTTTGATGGGTCAAGAGATCCTTATGATCATGTGCGCGAGTTCAAACAAGTGCTAAGAGCTGAACAGGTCGAGGACTTGTTCACCCATTTCAAGGCATTTGGTTTGACCCTCAAGGGTACTGCCTTAGCTTGATTTCACCCTTAAACGATCACAACGACCAAAGCATAGGTCAACTACTAGAAGAATTCATTGTAGGATTCTCCAAGAGTGGCATTAGGCATAACACATCATCCTTGATCCATAACTTCAAGCAGAGACCCCAAGAAAAAGTTCAACTTGCAAGAAGACGGTTTAGATGTTACTTGGAAAGATGCCCTATTCCAGAGTTACCTATACTGGCCAAACAAGTGGCCTTGTTTTTAGATGGCTTACTAAGCAACAAGTTAAGATCACATGTGTACTTGAAAGAGCCTAGATCCATAGAAGAGTGTGTGCGGATGTGCATTGACATATTAAACCGGGTTTGCATTTTCGGGGCTTACTAGAAAGATTAGAGCAGTTGGTAAACAAACTACATGTTTCTTTACCTCCACAGGCTCAACCAGTTGTTGAAAGAGAAAGCTCATCACCAACAAAAGCTTATGTTCCTGATTCCATAGATGATGGAGCACCTCTTTCAATTTAACAGTACTCTCAAGAGTTCTTGCGGGAAATAAAAGAAGAGAAATGGGCCAAGGAGAAGGGTAATCCTCCTCCTATTTCTGAGATTGATGAACTTCATGATCAATTTCCCCAAGACATTCGCTATATTTATGGAGACCAAGCTGAGCAACATAGAGATGAAAGATTAGATTTTGAATCTAATTCTTTACAAGACTTGCCACAATTCACAGGCACATGGGAATCTGAATCTCTTCAGATCAGAGCTCCCACAATATTGATAAGAAATAAAGACAGAGTGGTTCCAAGAAACACTGAAGTTGTGAAGAACACTTAGGTACAGTGTCATATCACCTTAGAAGAGCTGCTCAAGGTAAAACTTGAGTTATGGAAACATGTGGGGAATCAAGTTCCAAAACTTGGTTCCAATGCGTCGAAAGCAAGCTCTAAGCAAAAAATATGAGAGATACCTCTAGAAAAAATAGGGGACATGGGTGAGGGTGAAGAAGGTAATACTTATCTGCCGATCACCTACCAAGGTTACACAACCAAATCAATCATAGATTCAGGTGCTGGAGTTGCTATTGCGACCACCTCCTTGTGGAAGTAATGGGGTAAAATTGCATTAAGACCAACTAGAATGAAGCATCAGATGGCTGATGTCCATGTTGAAAGACCTCTAGGATTGCTAGAAGGGATAACTCTAACCACGTGGGGTAGAGTTTGAACACACCTTTGCCATATGTGAGTTCGGAAAAAATAATGTCTATGAGATGATCCTAGGAAGGCCCTTCCTAGGACAATTGCAAATAGTAAAGGATTGGGGAACCAACTCCTTGTACTTGCAGCACTTAGGGGTCACAACCAAGGTCAATCTAAAAGATTATACCTTCAGAGATGTGTTGGAGCAAGTCTATGACAAGCCTAAGTATTGGCTTGAGTCTCACAAAGTCTTAGAAGAAGCTTTAAAAAGAAGACTATGTAAAGTTCACTTGTGAACTACCTCTTGTAACTTTTGAAGAGTTTACTTAATGTAAAAGTAAGAGAATCTTAAGTGGTTGAGTCCACTTGATCAAGAATGGAAAGAGGAGCCACGAATTCGTGATTTGTGGTAGTTAGAGAATCAAATCAATCAATGATTGATTGGAGAGTGATTGAGGGAAGTTAGCCTCCCAAACTCAACTATAAATAGATGGCAGTTTTAGTCGTGGTTAGAGAGACCTATGTGAAGACCTCCAAGAGCTGATCTTTATGCCATATCAAGGTGTGATTACAAGGCACACATATGTATCAGTAAGTCATTGTATTGTACAAGCAATATACTTTCATTTTCATGATTATTTGAGTTCATCTTTCCATGTTCTTGTGAAGTGTACTACTCACTGCCATTACTCTCAGTTTTCTCACTCAGCTTGCAGAGATGTTTTCTCTGAGCTTGGTGCATCATTTTCAGTGATTTAACTTGGTAAAGTTAGCTCTATGAGTCTACTATATGCTCACAAACTTTCATCTCATTTGGATGTTGCAATCTTCAGTTATGTTCATTTGAAGTCAACAGGGTCTGTTCATCTTCACTTCTCTGTCAGGTACCCGACTTTTTCACTCATCTTGTCAGAGCCATTTCGCAGTGGTTACTTATCCAAATTCAGTGATTTAAATCTTGTTGGATTCAGCTTACTGTCTAGTATAAACCATACAAATTTTCATAATCATTGGCATTCTATATTTTGAGTTATGCTGATTTTTCTGCTCACTGGTCTATTTTTGTAGCAGCCCGTGAAAATCGGGATGATATCATCAATTGTTAAAACTCATTCTCAGTATGTGGTTCATTATTTTTGATGAGATTACTCTTTAAAGTTAGCTCTTTAAGTTGCCTAGACTTCCCCAAGAGGAATTGAGCTAATTGCTGCTGTGCTCAGAGAATTATGTAAAACACTGGACAGGTGTATGAACCAAGAATAGCAAGTTTTCACCTCTGAGCTAACTCCAACTTATCTGTTTTGATCTATCTTTTTGAGAGTGATCTTCCAAGGTACATAGGGTGTCTAATACATCCATTGGCAAGCTAAAAGGGCCCACCTTATACTCCTGAAGTTCATTTGGCTGGTGTAGATCAAGGATTTTGCAACACCTCTTCATCTTCAAGCACATACCTATCCATCTCTTCACAGTGGTATCAGAGCAAGGTTGGACAACATGGCAGATGGATTTCCTTCATCAATTGACAAATTGGATAGAGGTAATTACTCAACTTGGTCATTAAGAATGGAAGCTTATCTCCAAGGTAGAAGTTTATATGGTTATGTGGCTGGAGATGAAGTTATGCCAAGTTTCAGGAACAAAAGTCAACCAACACAAGAAGAGCAAGAAAGATTGAGCACATGGTGCTCCAAGGATGCACTTGCACGGTCTTATCTCCTCAACTCTATCTCAGATTTTTTGTTGCCTCACATTAGAAGTTGTAAGACATCTCAGTAAGTGTGGGATGCACTTGAAGCTTTCTTTTCTTCAAGTACCAAAGCTAGGAAGCATCAACTATGGCTGGAGTTCACAACTCTCAAGAAGGCTCCCAAACAAAATGTGACTGATTTTGTCACAAAGCTCAAGGACATAGCAGATCAGTTGGGAAGCATTGGAGAGGTAATAGATGAAGAGCAAATTGTAAGGCAGGTCATCAATGGCTTGAAGGCAGATGATAAGTGGGAAGCATTCACCACAGCTATGGATTTGTACATGGACATGCATGTACCTGATTTCAACACACTCATTGGACAACTACTTACTCAAGAGGCAAAGCTTATCAAAAATGGAGAAAGCTCTAAAGGTAATCAATCTTCAGCTTTATACACGGATAAAAGCAAGTCTAAAGATAACAAAGGAAAGGCAATGAAAGTGGATGATGAAGCAGGTACATATCAAGCTAACTATGCAGGTAGAGGAAGACATGGCAGAGGTAGAGGAAGAGGAGGTAGAAAAGGCAGGGGGAGATCCCAAGACTCCAACTCATGTTCTATTTGTGGATTAACTAATCATACAACTGAAAATTGCTTTAGGAATATTAGGAATCAAAGAGGCAGAGGATACAATAGAGGAAGTTATGGCTACTCAAGAGGAAGGTTCAACAACTACCATGGCAACTACAACAACTACAATCATTCAAACTATCAAGGAGGCTACAAAGGAAGGAGAGACTATAATAACTACACAGAAGACTCAAACAAAGAGGATTCATTATTGATCATGAACATGGCTATGCCACAAGGTAAATCTGATGAGCATATTTTCTACATAGATTCAGGTTGTTCAAATCATGTGGTAGGAAATGTGGCACTCCTATCAGATTTAGAAGATCCAAGGAATAAGCATGAGGTACAAACAGGAGATGATACAAAACATCCTGTGGAGAAAATAGGCAATGTCAAAGCACCTGATGGAAACATCAACCTACTCAGTAAGGTACTCTATGTCCCTACCATTACAAAGAATTTGATAAGTGTTGGGCAGATAGTAGAGAAAGGGTTGCAAGTCAGGTTCACAAAAGCAGGAGCATTTGTTGAAGATCCAAGTCAAGGATTCAGAAGAATTGCAAAAGGTGAAAAGACAGGTAGATTGTTCACATTTGAATTACAGGACACTAGAAACATTGCTCTCTTTAATTATGGTAGTCAGACACTCACAGAATTGGAAGTATGGCACAAAAGGTTAGCACATATTGGTGAAAGGTCATTAAAGCAAATCTGCAGGGACCAAAGTGTACTTGGACTTCCTAATTTGTCAAAACAACATATGATTTATAAGTGTAGTGCATGTCAATTTGGAAAGTCTCACAGGTTACCATTCATGAAGAAAGGTTATATGCATGGAGATCTCTTGGAGTTGGTTCATACAGATGTATGGGGACCTAGCAAGGAAGCTTCAATATCTGGATCAAGGTATTATGTTTCCTTTATTGATGATTGCAGCAGATGGACTATCCTATTCTTTATGAAACACAAAGATGAAGTTTTTTCATGTTTCAAAAGATATTTGGCTCTTGTGGAGAATCAAACAGGTAAATCACTAAAAAGGCTAAGGTCAGATGGAGGGGGAGAATATTTCTCCCATGATTTTGATTCTTTTCTTCAAGAAAGAGGAATCAAAAGAGAGGTAACTACAAGGTACACTCCTGAGCAAAATGGAGTGGCAGAAAGGAGGAATAGGACAATTGTTGAAGCTGCAAGGTCTATGTTAAATGAAAAGCATTTACTTAATTACTTATGGGCTGAGGCTGTTTCTACAGCCACTTACTTGATTAACAGGTTGCCTTCAAAATCCCTTGATGGGATGACTCCATATGAGGCTTGGAATGGAAGAAGACCAAGCTTAGATCATTGTAAAATTTTTGGATGTATTGCTTTTGCTCATGTTCCTTCACAGGTTAGAGGCAAGATGGATCCAAAGGCAGAAAGGTGTGTATTTATTGGATATGACAACAATCAAAAGGGCTACAGGTTATACAACCCTACCAACAAAGGATTCTTGGTAAGCAGAGATGTAGTTTTTGATGAGAACAATTCATGGTATGAAGATTCATGCAAGAAGGTCAATTTACCATATAATCTTGAAGAAGATTTTCCAAAGCTTGGTAGAGAACAACCGAAGATTGAAGAACAAGACACCTCAGAGGATGATTAAGAATCTCAGATGGAAAAGATCAAAGCATGGAAGTCTAAAGGTAAAGCAAAATTGCAGGAACTTGGACATGAGGCAGAATCATCACATCATGGCCTAAGAAGATCTATGAGAGAAAAGAAAAAACCAGAAAGGTATGGGTTTGACACCTCATTAGTAACTAAACATTCTATCTACATAGCACATGACATAAACCAAGAGGAGCCATCATCATTCGAAGAGGCCAAAGCAAAAATAGAATGGAAGCATGCAATGAAGGAAGAGATTGAAGCACTTGAGGAAAACAACACTTGGGATTTGGTGCCCAAGACTTCATCCATGAAGGTAATAGGCTCAAGATGGGTCTATAAACTCAAGAAGAATTCTGATGGTTCCATTAACAGGTATAAGGCAAGGCTTGTAGCAAAAGGCTTTGAACAAACTCAGGGAATTGATTATGAGGAGACCTTCTCTCCTGTGGCAAAGATGCCTACTATTAGGGCTTTGCTTAGTATTGCCTCTTCCAAGAATTGGAAGATACTTCAACTAGATGTAAAGAATGCATTCTTGAATGGTTGGATAACAGAAGAGGTATATATGGCACAACCACCTGGTTTTGAGAATCAATTTTATCCTGATTATGTGTGTAAACTTAACAAAGCATTGTATGGTCTCAAGCAAGCTCCAAGAGCTTGGAATTTCAGGCTTGTTTCATTCTTGCAGGACAAAGGCTTTCAACCAAGCAAGGCAGATCCTTCACTCTTTATTAAAAAGAGTAATTCTGAGGTCATCTACCTATGTGTATATGTAGATGATATTATATTGACAGGAAATGATGCAGATGGTATGAAGAAGATCAAAGATCAGATGAGAGAAGAGTTCAAGATAAGTGATTTGGGTTCACTTACCTACTTCCTAGGTTTGGAAGTTGTCTACAAAGATCATGGTTTGTTTCTCACTCAAAGAAAGTACATTAAGGACATGTTGGCAAAATTCAAGATGCAAGATTGTAAGATTGCAGGTACTCCAATGGAGGTCAATCACAAATTGAGCTCACATGAAGGTGAACTCATAGAGGACATCACATCATATCAAAGTCTAGTGGGTAGTCTCAACTATGCCACATTGACAAGAGTAGATATATGTTACAGTGTGAGTGTGCTAAGCCAATTTATGCACACACCAAGGAAACCACATATGGATGCTGCCAAAAGGATTCTCAAGTATCTCAAAGGAACCATAAATGAAGGACTTTATTATCCTTATGTATCTGATTTAGGTTTGAAGCTATTTTCTGATGCAAATTGGGCTGGCTCCAAGGAAGATAGAAGGAGCACTTCAGGTTATCTTACCTTTGCAGGTTCAAAGCTTATTTCATGGTCATCCAAGAAGCAACCCACAGTTGCTCTCTCTTCTACTGAAGCTGAATATAGAGGTCTTGCCATAGCTACACAAGAAGCTATGTGGATGAAGACATTATTCAAAGATCTTGGATTGGAGTTTGGAACTCCAACTATTTTTGGTGACAATATGAGTTCTATTCACTTGGCTGCTAATCCTATTTTTCATGCAAGGACTAAACATATTCAAGTTCATTATCACTATGTACGAGAGAAGGTTCTAAGCAAAGAGATTCAAATATCATATGTGTCCACTCATCAACAATGTGCAGATATTCTAACCAAAGCATTGGATGGTACAAAGCTTTGCAAATTCAAGGCTATGATTGGTTTGCAGATAATCTTGGAAGATTGAAGACCTCAAGCATACTTGGCTTGAGGGGGAGCTGTTGGAGCAAGTCTATGACAAGCCTAAGTATTGGCTTGAGTCTCACAAAGTCTTAGAAGAAGCTTTAAAAAGAAGACTATGTAAAGTTCACTTGTGAACTACCTCTTGTAACTTTTGAAGAGTTTACTTAATGTAAAAGTAAGAGAATCTTAAGTGGTTGAGTCCACTTGATCAAGAATGGAAAGAGGAGCCACGAATTCGTGATTTGTGGTAGGTAGAGAATCAAATCAATCATTGATTGATTGGAGAGTGATTGAGGGAAGTTAGCCTCCCAAACTCAACTATAAATAGATGGCAGTTTTAGTCGTGGTTAGAGAGACCTATGTGAAGACCTCCAAGAGCTGAGCTTTATGCCATATCAAGGTGTGATTACAAGGCACACATATGTATCAGTAAGTCATTGTATTGTACAAGCAATATACTTTCATTTTCATGATTATTTGAGTTCATCTTTCCATGTTCTTGTGAAGTGTACTACTCACTGCCATTACTCTCAGTTTTCTCAGTCAGCTTGCAGAGATGTTTTCTCTGAGCTTGGTGCATCATTTTCAGTGATTTAACTTGGTAAAGTTAGCTCTATAAGTCTACTATATGCTCACAAATTTTCATGTCATTTGGATGTTGCAATCTTCAGTTATGTGCATTTGAAGTCAACAGGGTCTGTTCATCTTCACTTCTCTGTCAGGTACCCGACTTTTTCACTCATCTTGTCAGAGCCATTTCGCAGTGGTTACTTATCCAAATTCAGTGATTTAAAGCTTGTTGGATGCAGCTTACTGTCTAGTATAACCATGCAAAGTTTCATAATCATTGGATTTCTACATTTTGAGTTATGCTGATGTTTCGGCTCACTAGTCTATTTCTGTAGCAGCCCGTGAAAATCGGGATGATGTCATCACTTGTTAAAACTCATTCTCAGTATGTGGTTCATTATTTTTGATGAGATTACTCTTGAAAGTTAGCTCTTTAAGTTGCCTAGACTTCCCCAAGAGGAATTGAGCTAATTGCTGCTGTGCTCAGAGAATTATGTAAAACACTGGACAGGTGTATGAACCAAGAATAGCAAGTTTTCACCTCTGAGCTAACTCCAACTTATCTGTTTTGATCTATCTTTTGAGAGTGATCTTCCAAGGTACATAGGGTGTCTAATACATCCATTGGCAAGCTAAAAGGGCCCACCATATACTCCTGGAGTTCATTTGGCTGGTGTAGATCAAGGATTTTGCAACACCTCTTCATCTTCAAGCACATACCTATCCATCTCTTCACAAGATGTACCACCCCTACAATGGAATCCTATCCACAAGGCACTAGAAGATTCAATCTCTGTGCATTCTAGAAGTTCTTTTGATCCATCATGGATGCATAAAGATACTCACTTGTGGACGTGGAAAGTCAAAGAGGAAGAGGAAAGATGCTTTAAGGCGAGAGAAGATGGAACTTCTCAAGGAGATAGATTGGTTAGAGACCCAGCCTACACATCGATGATCTTTCGAGATGAGGAATTTGAGTGTCATTGTTGGGCAGAAATCTTAGCCACCAAGGACATTGCTGTCAATGAAGAATAGTGGACACCTCATTGTGATGAGGAGGGCTATGAAAGCTCTGTGTTCATGTTTCAACCATTGCTAGAAGAGTGTGACCCTAGTAATGTCATAAGAGAAAAGAGGATAGAGACGATCTAGAGTCCATTGTGATGGATAGTTGCTTTCACTCGGAAGAGCATTATCTAGAAAATGTAGGAGTATTTACCCAAAAAGAAGAAGAACTTATCACAAGCATTAACACTATAAATTCAAAGGAAAGTAGTGAAGGTAGTCAAAAGAAAAAGAAAAGGGCTAGAGAATTTCAAGAAATATGAAGTTGAAGACCGAAAATTTTTCGTACGAATGCCTAAGAGAGAGACCATTATAGAAGAAGCATATGATAATAAAGTGTATTGTGGTAACCATTGAGGAGAACGAAGAGAGATGTACATACATAGGAGATGACCTACGTGTAGAAGAAGAAATAGAGCTCGTAGCCTTATTACGAGAATATAGGGACGTGTTTGCATGGCGCTATAGAGACTTGAAGGGAGTAGATCCGAAAATATGCTCTCATACGATCCCCATGATAGCTGATGCCAAACCCACCAAAAAGAAGCCCTACACATATAATGACACTTATGCAGCTAAAATAAAAGAAGAAATTGACAGGCTGATTCAAGGTAGATTTTGTTGGAAGCAATGTCCGTTGGTCAAAATTTTGCTCACAGATCATAGCATGTGTAGCTCTTGATATTAATCCTTTTACAAGTAAAAGGCATTGGCCGTGTGGCTACGTTGATATTCTCCCATCTCTGTGACCTGGGTTCGAATCCCTCCAGCAACAGCGCAGCGCGAAAAAGTGTTTTTTTAGTCATGCTTTTAGAAATAAGCGACGTAATTTTTGGACGGAGTTTTTCCAAATCATGTAGCGATCGCTTGTGCATTTAGATTTAAGAATTGTGTTTTTGGAAGGGCTTTTGAGCTTAATCAATCCTATATAAGTAGAGCTTGGCTTATTGTTTATGTATCCTTCACCTAGTTTCAACACCAAGCTTTGGAGAGCTTTGGTACCTCAATAGAGGTAGTGCTCTTAGCACATGGGGCAGCCATGTTGCTATCTTGGAGCATGTTGAGGAGCGGCTATGGAGTTCTTCTTGGAGAAGAAGAGTGTGCTCACACACTTGCTTATGGAGAGTCTATTAGCAGCTTGATGGTGTGGATCAACCATCCACATGATGTATTCGAAGATTATCCTCTACATGAAGATTTTGGGTTACTTCAAAGACATTGGATGGTGGTTAACATAAGATTTGCATCTTATGTTAAGGATTCAGGTACATATTCTCTTTATGCACACATGTACTACTTGAAGTTTATGGAGGCTGTAACATCCATATCAGGAGGAGTCCTATTCAGCATAGGTACAAGAGAATCAGTACGGTTATGCTTTATGCATATTTGGATGAGGTGCTAGAGAAGATATGTTCATATGAGTTTGAGGATTTCTGGCAACAAACTTGTTAGCATTCTTTGCTACTTTTGTAAGTATGTGATCTTTCCACACACCTGTCTGACTTAGGGTCTTCTATAGCCTAAGGTTAGATGAGGGTTTGTTGATTATCAGTTCTAGACTGATCCTTCCTCTTTCTGTCACTCATATTCACTCTTCTACAACTTATTAGGTCACACATCTCATATATATTCAGATTTTTGTCCATACATTTGAATATGTTTGTTACATTTGTACATTCACTCATCCATCTATTTCTATTCACATAGAGTGGTTGAGAGTTTTGCTCCCACATTGTACATTAAACATTTGTATATATGATAGTGTGAGTAAGCAGTGGCTTGCGTAACACTTTACACATGTTGTCTAATCTTTCTCTATATTTGTCTCATCATCTGTATGATTGAATGTGGTATGTTCATGTTTTGTCAATATTGGAAGATTGCTAGATTCTATGTTGTATATGCTAGACCTATGGAACCTTGGACCTGTGGTATTAGTATTGGGCCTACTAAATTTCCAACATTTGGTATCAGAGCTTTAGGGTTTTGATATGAGAGTTCATTCAGGCTCTCAAATTCCTAGGTTCCTAGACTTCTAGGTTACAACATATGATTTAAGAGCATCTTCTAACATTTGACATACACACTTAATCTAGATGAGTAATGATTTGAGAATTATACAATTTAGTCACATGTGTATTCATCAGTGTGGAGTATGAAGTTGATGATCTGTTAGCAGCTGAATACTTTTGGAAGAGTATGAAAGTACTTTACAAAATTATTGTTTGAAGAACAAGACTTGATGAAGAGAAGGCTACTTCAAATTCAAGGAAAAACAATGGTTTGGAGAAGAAGGAATCAGATCAACATCAAATCACAGGTATCAGTTTCTACTATGAGATTATCATTTGCAGGTCATGTCTTAGAAGAGCAGTTATGAAGAGATTTGAAGGATTCAAGGAGTGCTTTTATACACTTTCATTATTTGAAAGTTAAAGGCTACATCAAAACAAGTATCTAGAGGTTTTTCTAGAGAGTTTTGAGAAATATCTTTCATGACAAGAAAGCTCTTCTAAGAAGACAATTGTGGAGAGCATCAGCTTTGTGTTCAACCAATTTTCTGTTGTAAGTTGGTTGGATATTTAGGTACAGAATTTGATCTAGAGAGGTAACTCTAGAAAGGAATTCATCATTCAGACAAAAGGTTGGTGAATTCAGTCATATCAGTCATTTGGAGCAGAGTTATTCAAAGATATGAGGAGATGGTAAAACATGATTCTATATTCACTTCCATTTATATACCATGTTTGTTTTGTCTCTTACTCTTAGTATTAGAGGAAGAGAAAGGTTTCATTTGAAGAAGTCAAGAGTGTTTGCTACTTCAAGATGAAGAGAACAAAAGGTATGGAAGAGAAGTTTGAAGATGTTGACATCATCATAGGGTGGAAGAAATATGCAAAAGAAGAAAGTCCAATATTTCCAAAACAAAAGTAAGACTTACTTTTCTCTTATATTTTCCATATACTTTCCTACTTAATCCTCTACATCCAACGGCAAGTCTACGAGAACATCTTGTGGAAAAGATAGTTTAAAGAAGAAGCAGTTTCTTGTTTTGCATTATACTTGGTCATGATTTAGAAGTTTTGACAAAGAATTGCATCGAGAGAAAGAAAAGCAACAGATATATGTTGTGACTCATATGTGTATGAGTTATGTTTTAGTTGAAGATTTTTAAGTAGGCAGCTCATATGTTCCCTCAAATAATTCTTGGAGTGTCAATACAGAGCTACTTGGTATATGACAAGTTGCAGAGAAGCATATTTCTTCTTTATCTAAAATCTTAAGGTAAAATAGTTTTTGTAGCAGATGTTGAAGACTTGGGTTGAGGTTTTGTGTTTGGAAAAGTTACCTCATATTCAGTATTTTCAGAACACTTTAGAAATTTCAGATTTTTTGATGTACTGGTCAGTTGGAGAATCTACTTTCTATACAAATATGTGAGAAGCATGGACACTTGGAGACGTTCAGGTAGCAAATCAAACATTCATTCATGAAGGTTTGATGAAAGCAGATTCTACACAGGTATTTTGTTGGAGAGATCATTGATCTTGGATGATCCCATATGATCTTGATAAGATCTAGATAGATCATGAAAGATCTAGTATTTATGAGTCAGTTGACTATTCTTTGTTTGTGAAAGTTCTTTAACATGGGAGGAAGTAAGTCAAAGGTTCAGATTCTATCAGATTTGTGTTGCAAAAGAATAGAAGAAGATACTTGTTATGTTACAGAAGATTATGGATCCTAAAATTTTGTTTCAGATACACGTATTGATTATTGAAGATCATATTTATTGAAAGAAGGAAGACGTTCCAGATTTCATAAAGACTGATATAATTTGAAGAATTCTGGATACTAGTGTTAAATCATCCAGGGGGGTGATGAAACATGAAGACTTATTTTTATCCATATGTGAAAGAATGCAAAGTCATATCTATAGGTATTCCTATTTTAGGTATTCCTATATTTCCTTTGTCAAGTTCTCTTTAAGTTCCAGCTTTGAAAGAAGAAGGAAGAAGAAGAATGTCTAGAGAAAGTTCATGTTAGGGTGTTCTTGTTTAGGAGAAGGTTCCAGAGTTCTATAGAAGAGAAGCTTGAGATTTCAGAGAGGTATGTTTCAGAGGTGTGCACATTTATGTTTATACCAGGTTCTGAGAGAAAGAGGTATGAAGGATTTACAGATTGAACAAGGATGAAGACAAGATGACATCATAGATATGATATTTTGATAAGACTCATGAGTTGATTTCAGTTGAGTTGAGGTGAGGTGACTTGATTACAGTCAGAGATGAACTATCACTATTCATAATACACTAAGTTGTGGGTTGTCAGTCATAGGTTCCAGGATTCAATTCTTGATTATGTTTAGTGTATTTACATGACACAGCAGAAGTACATTGAGAAAGCTTTTGTAAGGTAAATGCAAATATGTGGATCCTAGTGTATGTTTTTAGGTTTGAGAAGACAGGAGTTAGCAGGTTGAGAGTCAATACTTGCTACATTTGTTGTCAAGCAGTGATTGCTTGATGTATACACTATTGGATATGTAGTTTGCATATTTTCTCAAGTATTATGGTTCATATTCAACAAATTCAGGTTGTTTGAAGGAAAGTCAAATTGAGTTTTGAAGAAGACTTTTGAAGAGAAGACTTGAAGGTCAAATTGGGAGTACAAGCTTGAAGCTTGTGATAATTTACAGCTTTGATAGTTTGCAGATCTAGTTCAGTTTGTACCAATATGACATTGCAGGGGGGATTGTTGGAAGCAATGTCCATTGGTCAAAAGTTTGCTCATAGATCATAGCATGTGTAGCTCTTGTTATTAATCCTTCTAAAAGTAAAAGGCATTGGCAGCGTGTCTACGTTGATATTCTACCATCTCTATGACCTGGGTTCGAATCCCTCCAGTAGTGGCACAACGCAAAAAAGTGTTTTTTTACTCAAGCTTTTCAAAACAAGCAATGTGATTTTCGGACGGAGTTTTTCCAAATCACGTAGCGATCGCTTGTGCGTTTAGCTTTAAGAATTGTGTTTTTGGAAGGGCTTTTGGAGCTTAATCAATCCTATATAAGTAGAGCTTGGCTTATTGTTTATGTATCCTTCACCTAGTTTCAACACCAAGCCTTGGAGAGCTTTGATACCTCAATAGAGGTAGTGCTCTAAGCACATGGGGCAGCCATGTTGCTATCTTCGAGCATGTTGAGGAGCGGATATGGAGTTCTTCTTGGAGAAGAAGAGTGTGCTCACACTCTTGCTTATGGAGAGGCTATTGGCAGCTTGATGGTGTGGATCAACCATCCACATGATGTATTTGAAGATTGTCTTCTACATGAAGATTTCGGGTTACTTCAAAGACGTTGGATGGTGGTTAACATAAGATTTGCATCTTATGTTAAGGATTCAGGTACATATTCTCTTTATGCACACATGTACTACTTGAAGTTTATGGAGGTTGTAACATCCATATCAAGAGGAGTTCTATTCGGTATAGGTACAAGAGAATCAGTATGGTTATGCTTTATGCATATGTGGATTAGGTGTTAGAGAAGATATGTTCATATGAGTTTGAGGATTTCTCGCAACAAACTTGTTAGCATTCTTTGCTACTTTTGTAAGTATGTGATCTTTTCACACACGTGTCTAACTTAGGGTTTTCTGTAGCCTAAGGTTAGATGAGGGTTTTGTTGATTATCAATTTTAGACTGATCCTTCCTTTTGTCACTCATATTCACTCTTCTACAACCTATCAGGTAACACATCTCATATATATTCAAATTTCTATCCATACATCTGAATATGTTTGTTACATTTGTACATTCACTCATCCATCTATTTCTGTTCACATAGAGTGGTTGAGAGTTTTGCTCCCACATTGTACATTGAACATTTGTATATATGATAGTGTGAGTAAGCAGTGGCTTACGTAACCCTTTGCACATGTTTTATCTTTTTCTATCTTTGTCTCATCATCTGTATGATTAAATGTGGTATGTTCATGTTTTGTCAATATTGGAAGATTGCTAGATTCTATGTTGTATATGCTGGACCTATGGAACCTTGGACCTGTGGTACTAGTATTGGGCCTACTAAATTTCCAACAAATTTATCTATGAGATTGAGCATACTGAATGGGTGTCCCCCGTTGTGGTGGTGCCCAAGAAGAATGGAAAGTTGCAAGTGTGTATTAACCTTAAAAAGTTAATGCTACTACAAGTAGAGATAGTTATCTGCTTCCAATCATTGAACATTTATTGGAGCGTGTTGTAGGAAAAGATGTTTATAGCTTTCTTGATGGATTTTCAGGTTACAACCAAGTAGCCATTGCCCCAGAAGATCAACACAAGACGGCTTGTGCCATAGAGTGGGGAATCTTTGCATTTCATTTGATGTCATTTGGGCTCACCAATGCACATGCAACATTCCAAAGGCTCATCTGTCATGTCGTCCAAGAGTTCTTGCGAAAGAGCTTAGAAGTATATGTGGATGATTTATGTGCTCATTCCCACAAAAGAAGATACCACATCCCTGAGCTCAGACAGATCTTCAACAAGTGTAGAGAACATCGAGTTTGTCTGAACCCAGAAAAGTGCATGTTCATGGTACGACAAGGTAAAATCTTAGGTCACATTGTTTCTAAGAATGGGATCTCAAAAGATGAAGACAAAGTAAGAGCCATAGTGGAGTTGCCAAGGCCAAGGAATGTTAAAGAGGTACAAGCCTTTATGGGCCATTGTGGATATTATCAGAGATTCATTCACATGTATGCAATCATGGCTAAGCCTCTCTATGCCTTGCTGACAAATTTTGAGTGGAACGACAAATGCAAAAATTCATTCAATGAGCTGAAGAGACGATTGTGCACAACACCAACACTGACCACTCCTGATTGGACTTAACCATTCCATGTCCATGTAGATGCATCCAATCATGCAATAGGATGTGTGCTAGCACAACCCACAGGTGAAGGAAATCTAGATTTGCTTATAGCATATGCTAGCACACAACTAAACATAGCTGAACAAAACTATACAAAAACTCAAAGAGAAGGCTTACGCATGGTGTATGATCTAAAAACGTTTAGACACTATCTATTGGCCAATAAGTTCACGTTTTTCACTAATCATCAAGCTTTATTATATTTGGTCAATAACCTTGCAATACTGGACACTTAGTAAGATGGTTCCTCTTACTAATGGAATATGATTTTGAAGTCGTTGTTAGGAAAGGTAGGACACACCGTAGGGTGGATCACCTTTCTCGCATAACTTCAGGAGTCACTGCAAGGAGTGTCTAATGAACTACCTGATGCTTATCTATTCAATTTAGAAGTTGTTCCTAAATGGGCAAATAAGTTGGTACATGTCCTAACCTTTGGACCTGCAAATCAAAATGTACAAACGAACAAAGAGGAAATTGTAAAATCACAAAAATATCACATCTTGGTAGGAAGCATGTACAAAGAAGATAGAGAGGGTGTATTAGCTTGTTGTGTTGAGGAAAATGAACATAGCAGTTGGTTGCAACAAGCTCATGAAGGATTGCTAGGAAATCACTACTCTAAACAATGAACATTGCAAAATCTAAAACGTTTAGGAGTATATTGGCCTAGTATGGACAAATAAATACATGAGTGGATTCAAAATTGTCTAGTGTGCTAGCAGAGACCCCCAGTAGGGCATGATACCCTTTATCACATGTCATGAATTCCAGATTGGAGCGCTCCATTGGTAGAATTTATGAGATCGGGATCACTACCTAATGAGGCTAGTCTAGCAAGAAAACGGAGCATGAAGCAAGACGCTCAAGACTATAACTTAATTGGGGACAATCTATATCGAAGATACAAATATGGTTACTTAAGATTGTGTGTTCACGAATCAGATTATTTGAAAATCTTAGAAACTCCACACAATAGTGTTGTAGGAGGACACTTTGGGCCTGACTGAGTGATTAAGACCATTCTATTCTCAAGACTTTGGTGGCCAAATCTTCATATGGATGCACATACCTATGTGAAGGGATGTGATATATGCCAACGTGCACAACATCCGATTAAAAAAGATGAGATGCCTTTAAGAACAATGATGGGAGGACGTGCATTCTCAAAGTGGGGCATAGACTTCGTAGGTCCTATCAACCCCCCATCTAGAAACTCCCATGCAGAGTACATTATCATAGCCACAGATTACCTTAACAAGTGGGTAGACATAAAAACCACAACAAAGAATGATGCTCAAACAATGGCTAAGTTCTTATTTGAGAATGTGTTCACTAGATATGGGTTACCAATAGAGTTAGTAAGTGATAGAGGTACACACTTCTTGAATGAAGTTATTGAAAACCTTTTCCAAGAATTCTTAGTGATACATAAGAAGTCTGCCCCTTATCATCCACAAGCTAATGGACAAGCTGAGAGCACAAATAAGATCCTATGTAATGTATTGAAAAAACCACTAAACAATAAACACTCTGATTGGGATAAACAACTTCATCATGCTGTGTGGGCTTACCGAGTTGCCTATAAAATACTACTCAATGCCACCCCATTTCAGATGGTCTTTGGATAGATTACTATGCTACCATTAGATTTCCTAATTCCAGATTTAAAATTAGCACATGAGTATGAGTGGAATGGACACGAGTTGTTCTCTAGGATTTTTGATCTAGAACACTTAGGTGAGATGAGGCTATGAGCAGTAGCAGGCATCTATGCTACAAAGAAAAGACAAAAGGCTTATTTTGATAACGCATCAACGAAAAAGGATTGAAATAGGGAGATCTAGTGTTGGTTTACACACTAAAATAGCACGCTTGTAAATTGGACAAAAGAGGATATGGACCCATGATCATTTATAGAATTTTCACTAGTGGTGCGGTTAAATTGGCCACCCTAGAAGGTGACATCTTGCCAAATTATATTAGTGGATGTAGAGTCAAGCTGTATCAAGGACCTCTTATAGAGGATATGCTAAAGAGACTCAACACTACTAAGAAGAGAAAAGAAGAAAAGATAAGGGTTAGAGAAGAAGCACAAGCAGAGGCCAGAGAGCACATGAGGAAAAATACGTTACGGCGACTAGGCCTAGATGTCAATCCTATAGGCCCATGATATCACATGGCCATGTACCCAACATCAGGAGCAATTTCTTATCGAATAATTGACCGACGTCCCTTTATGACCATAGAGGTAGGAAAAGGGCAAAACGTAAGGAGCGTGAAAGTGTTGATTGACTCAGGTGCAGCAACTAGTGCAGTTAGACTTTCATACTGCCAAGACCTGCAATTGAACATCAACCCCATAGAAGCCTATCTCATAGGATTGGGAGTGTAGAAACCCCTTGTTTGGGTGAGGTAGAGCTTCCCCTCTATCTTCAAGTTGTTCCAATGAGAGTCAAAATGCTAGTGTGTGAAGATGAGGACCTTACAGAACCACTTGTCTTCGGCCAAGACTGGATCTATGACCATACAGTGAATTGAAAAATAAGAAGTCAAATTCTTCAACTTTGGGTACATGAACAATGCATTACATTATAAATTAGAGACTTTCATGATCACAAATCCAAGGATCACACATTCTCTTAGTTCTACTGAGACTAATCTTAGCGAAGAAGATGTTGTATGTGTCAAAAGCTCTATGAAGGAGGAGTCAATCATGGAAGAACAAGCTCGAAGGTGCATGGATCTCTTTTCTTTTTCAAAGGCCAAAGCAACCATAATAGTTCAACCACAGAGGCAAGCCAAACAGTATAAGACAATCACTAGATCAAATAGACAAAGAAAAGCCAAGAAGAAAGAAGTTCTGGGCATGAAACATATCTGGCTATGAAAGGGAGAGTAACCAATCACACTAGTGGAGTCAAATTCATTACCGGATAAGCTACACAGTCAGCCAACACAGCAAGTAGCAGAACAACGAAGATCTCCATCTCAAAGAGTAGTCCAAATTTTGGTACCAAAGCAATCAATCAAGTTCGACCACAATCACGTACATATTTGGGTGCCTAAGAAATTAGTGGCAGCTCAACAAGGGAGATTATTTGGGTAACCCTTGGCTCTCATTACCAAGGAAAGTCTCCACAAAGAAACCTAGGAGAAGAATGAGTCAGAACCAAGCACAGAGATCAAAAGAAGGTTAGTTCACCTCTTCGGCACTAGTAAAAAGACAATCATCAAGGATATGGGTTTGGAGGCCAAAAGCACCAGTGCCCCTACAAAACCAAAGAGCCAACCACAAGGGACACAAAAGTCAAGAAACCATCCAAACTTGAAGCGGCCAAAGGTGATCACTTTGCAATCAAACACTCTTCTCAAATGGATCCCCATAAGGAAGAATGATCAGCTGTTAGTCAACAATCCATCGCTTACATCATTTCAAGGTCTAATGGATACCTCCAACAAAGACGGCATCAAACATCTACAAGTAACATCGAAAGCTTCAATGAGTGACAACCATGTGCTCCTTGCACAACCCTATCTTTTGCACCATTCAGGCCACGATTTCCAAAGTATGCATTAATATAGGGCCACATTACACGGCCGTGCATAGACACATTTGAGAGTCCCAGGCACAAGAGCACATTGACATATGTCAACTATTTTTACTGTTTCTAACATCTTTCTTCTTGTTTTGTGCCATTGTTCCTCAAAAAAAAAAGAAAAAAAGAGAGAAAAAAAGGGAGAGAGAGAGTGTGAGAGAAGGCTTGTTCATAGGTTTGGCTCATGGAACATGAATGAGTCATGCTTAGTTGAAGGTGGAACCATTGATTACTGGGCATTCATCAGTTTTGATAGAAGTGTGTCTCGGCTAGAAAATGTTATTATTGCTGCCATCGGCCCTATCTGGTAGATGTCAAGAACTTGGCATGCAGGTGGCATACACAACTATTGTTCCCCCTTACCATGAGAGGGGAGAGGATGAGACACTCACAAAATTCATTAGTGGACCATACGAAAGGCTAGCTGATGGTCCATCACAATGACGGGTGCACAACACGAAGAGAACAACATCGATCGACAATTCACCATGGTAAGAATCCTTTGGCAACACCATAACGATGATAGATTAGGAAACCTCTTCGTCAACATACCCTTGAGCACTTAGCTCAAGACCTCCACTTTTTGGACCACACTGCAATAGGGCCACATTACAAGGCCGTGCACAGGGCACATACTTTCTTCAACCCATGCACTACCACACTAACCCATCACTCATTATGGGTTACGAGTACTTGGCATGACTACTAGGAATATCCAGTGGACATTAAGGTTACCGCAATGATAGCAATGAAGCAATCCACCACCAATAATTTCTCCAAATCAACATGGACAACCTCTTTTGAGCACCTCGCAACTTTTGAAAGCTCACAAATATATCTTCATGCAAGAATCCAAGGATGAAGTACATACCAAGAGACTACAACTGGAAAAGGCTCGCAGTGATGAATGAAGAAGTGGAGAAACGACCCTGCTATGTTTGGAAGATATACGGCTCTTGTTCATACATGGACACTACCTCTCAAAGCGCTACATGGAACAACCACTACAACAAGGGTTGGTCAGGGACAATAGACTCGAGAGGGGGGGAGTGTTGGTATTCAAGGTCAAGCACAAGGCATGATAATGCATCAGAGAAGTGGACACACAAGATGAGGGAGCAAGTAGGGAGTTCCAAGAAGTACATGTCAAAGTTTCAAAAGGAATCCCCATAAAAATAGTGATTTTTCATCACTAAAAGCCATTGTAAATACCATTTCATATTTTTTGAACTCCATTTTGTTCAAGTCGAGGAGTCCTCGAGCTTGAGGAGTATTAGAAGTATCATCCTAACAATTTTCATAATTTTTGGACTTTGTTTGAGCCCTCAAATAAGCCTTGGAACCTAATTTTTAACTAGGCTAGAGACTAGGTCTCGATAGGGCCAAAACTAGTCAAGAAACTATAAAAAGAGCTAGAGAGCTCATTTTTGAGGCCAGCTTGTTGTAGATTTGAGCTTTGTAAGAGAGTTCTTTTGTAATCAAAGAATTTCCAGTGTTCCACTCTTTGCTCTCGCCTTGTGTGCACATGTATGTGTATGTGTGTGCATGCTTGTGTGCTTTCACTCACGCACTTGTGCCTTCACTTGCTCACGGTCTTCATACCATTCCTCACGTCTCTGTCGATTGACAAGTAAAGAAGGTGGTGCTTACGCTTGAGCTATGAATAATCAACCCCTTGAGTCAATTACTAGCTTAGGCTAAGCGGGGTAGCATTATTGATTGAAATAAGATTGCGATGGGAATGCATCAAGTCCAAGAGCATAAAATTTTTCAAGTCCAAGTGTAAGCTAAAAGTGTGCGATATGAAAACCCTAAAGAAAATAACTTAATTTGAGCATTGCAAGAACTCAAATGTACAACAAAAAGTCGATTCCTGACGTGTACATTGAGACAAGACAAGAGTTTAAAAGAATGAAGAACAAAACAAGTGACTAAGAACAAAGAAGCATTGGTGATTAGAACATGTATTGAGTGTTCAAGGAGGACAAATTCATGAACCTTAGATCAAGAAAGCACATAGGTAATTCAGATCCACGAAGAATTAGATCATCGAAAGCAAGTGTGGGGACTACTGCACGTTCCTGGGCACAACAATTGAATAGCTACCCATATGACTTGATCTTAAAGACTAGTGAGTTGAAAATGGCTTATAGCATGGAGAGACAAGGTGGAGGGTTATGTGTAGCACACTTGGAAAGACTAGAAGGACCCTACAGGACCCAATTAGAATATGTTCAAATCAACCACCTAGGTGCTCCAATCTACGAGGATGGTTTGAGGAGACAGTGGTGCAATTGCACAATCTTGACACAACCCATTGGATTGGAATGTCCAATGGTGAAATTTGAGAGAGATGCCTACTTAGACAAAGAAGGAAGCATGTACATCATAACTAATCATCCTAATCATACCAATGAGTTCAGTATAGTAATTCCTAAGATAGAAGCAGGAACCCAAGGAAAAGAACCATTAGGAGATGAACCTAAGATACCTAGAGGGAAATAAGTATTGACAAGAATCCTAAAACCGAATTGGATCCCTCAGGATAACAAAAGCATTGAATTGTTCTTGAATAAGGACATTGATGAAGCATTTTGGAGATATAGAATGGACCAACCAAGTGAGGTAGGCTCCATTACTACTTATGAATTCAAGGACCCTGATACTCTTGGAAAAGTAGTATACTTGGACCACACTTCAGAATGAGTGTTTGTGGTAGCTGATCATGCAAGACATGCTTATACATCGAGAGTCAAACTCGTGTTCCCCCCATCAGGAGCGAATGTAAACACTAGCCGTCAAGGTGCTGGGACATCCTCAACCCATGGGTCCCAAAGAGAGAAGAACAAAGAAAAGCCAAAAGTGAGTTTTACTCATCCTATAGGGAGAGATTGACCAACCTTGGACACTGATAGAGTGGAACGACAAAGGGAACCCAGACTACCACGTGGTAGAAATGACTTTCCTCTACCTAGACCCCATGAACATCCAAGAATATTGAGACCAACCCAATTAGTAAAGTCGACGAAAAATTATTTTGATGGGACAAGAGATCCCTATGACCACCTTGTCAAATTTAAGCAAGTGTTGTGAGTGGAGCAGGTAGAGGATATGTTTATGCAATACAATGCCTTTGGACTTACATTAAGAACATGGCTTTAACCTGGTTCCAACCATTACTGCAAAGGCAATTTAGGGACATTCATCATTTGTTAGAGTCATTCATCATTGAGTTCTCTAAAAGTGGAATCAGGCATAACACTTCCTCATTGATCCATAGCTTCAAATAGACCCCTCAAGAAATAGTAAGACTGGTACGATGTAGGTTTAGACAATATATTGAGAGATGCCCAATGCGAGAACTACCCTCACAAGCAAAGCAAGTGTCTTTATTTTTGGACGGCATCCTAAGCTCTAAACTACAATCTTATGTGTATTTGAAGGAACCCAAAACCTTAGAGCAGTGTGTAAGGATTTGTAAAGACATTGAGGACAACTTAGGAGATGAACTTGAACTTTCAAAGGTCTACAAAGACTCGGATAACTCCTCACAATCATCCTCAAAACATTCCAGCTCGTTAGAAGACCTAACAAAAAAAGTGCCCCATAAACTAGGAGTTTCTAGCAAGCAGATGCCCCAGTTAACATCCATGAAACGATGTTACACTTGTGGTGTCCACCACATGGAAAATGTGTGTCCCAATATAACAAAACATCAAGCCGACTCTAGTGGCCAATACTGAACAATTGAAAGAAGGTACACCAATCACACGGCATAAGATTGACCGTATAAAAAAAAAGTAGTGCCACAGAACTACCCCCAAGCATACCCACAACTAGGTAGGTATCAAGGTCAGTACAATGCTCAACCTCATTACTATAGTCCTCCACATAACTATCCTTATCAAAATCAAAAGAGACCACAACTAGTTTAAGCTCAGAAGCCACCCCCACTAGCCAATGTAATTTCAATCAAATATGTTGTTGCAGAAGAAAACCTGAGTAGGTCTTTAGTGCCTTCCTCACCCCTAATCACAGAAAGTGATCCTAATTCAAACAATTTTGATTCCACCCATGCACATAGTCTATTAGCATACTACATAGAGTCACCAGAACACTTGGAAGAATATCAATAGGATAGTCTACCATTGGAACCCATTTGGGAGCCCCACTACACCAATGTAATGTATGCTAACCCTAACCCATAGCTCTAGTTGAGATAGCCAAGACCACAGGGCCCTAAAGGACCATGCTTCAAGTGCCAAGGAGATCACTTCATAAAGGATTGCCCACATCCTCTGATAGCAGGGAGAGTCGCAATATTATAACATTCAAGGCTTTTGTTCAGAATGTGGTAAAGAGCATATCATAAGAGATCGCCCTAAGAACCCTGCTAATGCCACAAACGTGATGCCCATTAACGTGATAGGTATTGTGCACACCTCAGATGGATCCACACATATGTATGTACCTATCCAAGCTATAATGATAGCCTAGGCATTGTTACAAAATGAACAGCCTAATCCTAAAGAAGTGGCCGAGACTAGTGAAGTTGGAGAGTCTACTAGTAGAAAGATGAAATCTTGGAAGGACTCATGAGAGAGAATACAAAGGAAATGGAGTAAAAAGATAAAAAAATTGGAAGGAAATGTGAAAGAAACTAGAGCTAAAATCTTAGGATTAACTTTAGAAGCGTCGAACCAAGAAACCCCATCTCAGAAACCAAGATCAGTTTTAGCTAAACCCATACTTGAAAATTTGGACATGATGTTTTGACCATGCAAGATTAAGACAAGGACCCCAGGTAGCTGAATTGAGTAAGAACTATCCAAGAGTGCAAGACACATTGAGAAGCCATTAGGCTTACTAGAAGTGGTATCTCTCACCACTTGTGGTGTAGAACTTGAGCACAATTTTTCCATTTGTGATTTTGGGAAAAATCATGCATATGAGATGATTTTAGGATGACCATTCATGCATCAACTGCAAATTCCACAAGATTGGGGCACTAATTCTTTGTACTTGCAACATGTAGGAGTAACTACCAAAGTTAATCTCAAAGATTATTCCCATCGAGATGTACCCCCAATTCAGTGGAATAAAATCCATAAGACACCAGAAGAAATAGAGTCTGTGCATTCATGAGAATCAAACCCATCATGGTTGCATGAAGACACTCACTTATGGATGTGTAAGGTAGTCAAGTAAGAAGAAGAACGATTAGAAGCCAAAATTTTAGGTTCAAAATGACATCCACCGAATTTCCAAGATCCTGCTTATGAACCTATAGTATTTCCAGACAAGGAATTTGAGCCTCACGGTTGGGCAGAGATCTTAACCACGATGGATATAGTAGTAAACGAAGAACAATGGATCCCTCACCATGATGAGGAAGGTTATGATATTTCAATCTTTATGATAGAACCCTTAGAGGAAGATCCCATCCTAGAGAATGCATGGAAATGGCTCAAGAACCAGATGCGAGTAGTGATGAGGACTTAGAGTCCATTATCATGGAACCATTCTGCTTGACAGAAGAGGAATATCTTTACTTTATAGAAGCCAACACCCTGCAAATGGACAAGGAGAATCAAACGGAACAACCCAAGTCACTCATAGAAGATACAGAAAGTAACTACAAGAAGAGAAAGAAATCACCTAAGAAAGAAGAAGAAGAAGAAGAAGAAGAACCAATCATGGAAGTACCAGCGAATTTCAAAAAATACGAAATAGAAGATAGAACAATCATGGTACGGATGCCTAGACGAGAAGCATGCATTGGAGAATTATATGATAACCAAGAGAAAACAAAAAAAATAGCGGTTACAATTGAAGAAGGAGAAGAAAAATGCACATACATAGGGCATGACTTAACGAATGAAGAAGAAGAAGAGTTAACATCCCTACTGCGCAAATATAGATTTGTGTTTGCTTGGAGTTACAATGACTTGAAATGAGTCGATCTAGATATATGCTTCCATAGAATCCCTATGACTCTAGAGGCCAAACCTACTAAGCAAAAACCATATATGTTGGTGCAAAAGAATCCAAGCCCACATACTTGGATGATTAGCATATTAGTCATGAAATCTTATATTATCAATCCCTTATAAAATCAAGTATATTTACTTTTGTAAACGTGCACGTGAAGTTAGAAAGAATCAAATCTCCAATAATTTGACAGTTGAATAATGAGAGAATATATCCTATACTCTAGGATTCACTTTTAGGTGAACTATTTGAATTCAAAAGGTTGGCTCCCCATAAAAGAAGGATCAAAAGACCCACGTGATATCTCAACTCTATGAGATCATTTTGGTAGGGATACATTGTGAATTGAGAGCTCACTTCATAGCTCATTCACCTCCCACACATTGAGCGATTTATTATTGCCAATGACATCGTATTTGTACATGATTTAATACATACATTGCATTATATCTTCGCTGTACTGCTCTACCATGACTACGTCAGTACAATGATCTTCTCAAAGCTTTTTCTCAGTGTATGATTGATTATTTGTAGTGATTTAAAGCACAATATATTCAGTATGCTATCTACTACATAGCTACAAAATCGCATTATCATTACTTCTCTGAATCATGAGATACTAGCATCTTATTGCTCTCTCCTCTCTTGACTGATGTACCCTAAAAATATCAAGCATGTCCTATGATTTGAGAAACATCATACTCAGTGTGCAGTTCATCATTTATTATGGAATCACTCATGAATGGTAGATGTCTAAGATAATTAGACATCACCAAAAGGAATTAAGCTAATTTTTACTGTGCTTAGAGAACTGTTCAATATACTAAACAAGTGTAGAGATAAGAATAGCAAGTTTTTGATCTTGGATTAATTTCCTACCTATCTGTTTTGATCCTTTGGTTAGTGGATAAAGTTCCAAGAAACACAGGTGATTATTTATGATCATTACCAAGCTAAAGAGGCCCACTACACTCTCCAATAGTTGTTCTTGTCTGGTGTGAAGCGGGTCTAAGCAACACCAATTCATCTCTTAGATTATCCACTATCTCCTCCAATAGTGGTATCAGAGCAACAACAAGCAAGATAGGAGATGGATTCCCATCCTTCATTGACAAATTGGATAGGAGCAACTACTCAACATGGTCATTAAGGATGCAAGCCTACCTTTAAGGGAGAAGTCTATATGGATACATCTCAGGAGATGAAGAGATGCCAACATTCAGGAGCAAACATCAACCCACAAAGGAAGAGCAAGAAAGGCTGACCACATGGTGTGAAAAGGATGCCCTTGACATGTAAGATGTACCAAACTCAATATCTGATTTCTTATTGCCTCATATTAGGAATTGCAAGACCTCCCAAGAAACTTGGGAAGTACTCCCATCATATTTCTCATCAAATACAAGAGCTAGGAAGAATCAACTATGGATGGAGTTTACAACCCTAAAGAAACAACCAAAACAAAGTGTGGATAATTATGTAACCAAGATGAAGGATGTGGTTGACTTGCTTGCAAGCATTGGAGAGGAGACAGAAGAAGAACACATAGTAAGGTAGATCATTAATGGCATCAAAGCCAATGATAAATGGGATTCATTCACCACAACAATGGACCTTTAAATGGATATGCAAATACCTGACCTCAACACCTTGATGGGGCAACGCTTCACCCAAGAGACAAAGCTCAACAAGAATGGTGACAACTCTAGAGGTAACCAATCTTCTTCCCTTTATACAGATAAGAATAAAAATAAGGATAAGGGTAAAATCAAGAAGAATGAAGAAGAGGCTAGTACCTCTCAAGCTAACTACACAGGTAGAGGAAGAGGTGCTAGAGGAAGGGAGAGAGGAGGAAGGCAAGGCAGGGGGAGATCCTACAACACTCCACCTTGCAACATTTGTGGCCTTACCAAACACACCATAGAAGAATGCTTCAAGAACGCAAGGAATCAAAGGGGAAGAGGCTTCCATAGAGGTAACTATGGACAATCTAGAGGAAGGTACAACAATTGAGGGAGAAAACATGATGGTGACCATCGGCCACTGGCTCCCCCGCCTACACTACATGGAAAACTTCCTTTCATATATGACAATTAAGATCTTTGATATGATGCAAACGGTTTTAAGATCCTTCATTGCATCAAAGCACCACATGTCAATACCCCCGACTTTGATCATGGAAACCAAGACCTCACATATGATATGAGCACCACGCCATTGCTACGGGTATGTTACGCATGGCACTACTGCATCAAGTATTTATCTGCATGTTATAAGATGACTTCTGAAGAGATGTTCACGACAGGCTTTTGGGAATACCATTCTGAAGTTTTTATCAGTTGGCCAACCCATCTCCGTCAGTTGTTCACTTGCGAGAAACTTGTATATTCAATGCACTATCGACTTTCACCTCCCGAAGAAATTCAAGCAATAGATTGGGAAAAATTAGAAGCTGATCTCGCACGAGGCATTTGCATTGTGGAGCACACCCTCGCACAAGACCTCTTGCAAAACTATATTATGCAGACCCCACAATCTATCAGGGATGAAAGACGCAAGAGGGAGGGGGTGTTGGGAGCAGCCAAAGGCATCGACACAGAGGAAGTATGTGGAGGCAGACTAAGAAAGAGTTGTAGGGAGCTAGACACTTCATTTTTTTCAAGAAATATATTTTATGATGTTCTCTTCAAAAACCAAATAGTGATTTTCATGACTTTTGTAATATATGTATCATAAGATACCCACTTTTGTATTTAATAGCTCCATTTTGTGCAAGCCGAGGAGTCCTTCAGCTTGAGGAGCTTAGGTAGAATGATCATACCAATTTGGTTATTGTTTGATCTTGTTTAGACCTCCAAATGACCCCTAGAAACTATTTCTTAACTATGTCGGACACTAGATGTGAAACTGGTCAAAACTATTCTAGAGTGTAAAAAAAAAAGCTAGAGAGCTCATTTTTGAGGTTGGTTAGAGTGAGCTTAGAGCTAGATTGAGCTTGTAATAGTGTTCTTGAGCAATAGAGTCTATTTTCTACCTTCCATTGTGTCTTTCTTGTCTCTTCCGTGTGTGCTTGTATGTGTATGTGCATCTTCATGCTTCTCACCTTCACTTTCACTACTTCTTGCATTCATGATCTTCATATCACTCCTATCTCTTCTGTGGATTGACATTAAGGAGGTGGAGCTTCTTAACATGGTACTTACCATTGTGCTAGAGCAACACAACTACTACAGTCTTAATTTGCTATCGTAACCCTTTACATAAATAGTCACTCATCTGTTTCCATGAAGGTTAGGTCTTTGAGTTGCTATTAACCGATTTAATAGATTCATAAATTATTGCACATAATCTTTGACCAATAACTCATGTTGCTTAATTTTCCTTAACTTTTGTGGTACATTTTTTGGTGTCTTATTGAACCTAAATCGGGCTAGGAACTTGGTTTTCATACTAGCATAGTTTGGAATGTGTCCATACAATATTGCATGAAAACCACTCCACTGCTTTTCCTTGTAATGTTGCAAAAAAGTGTTCCTTCTTTTCTTGATCATTATAAAGGACTTTGAATCCACTTGTTGCCCATTGGAAAGGTCTCTATCCTACATGAAGATCTGCATACTTCTACTTTTTTTTGCTAAATCAAAATGCCCCTACTCTAGGGTCCATTACTTGAGGTTTCTGTGCCATGGATACTATTAACATAGTTTTTCCTCCTTATGGATCAAATTATAATCAGGAGGAAATTTGCTTTACAAACCAAAGCTAGGCCTTCAGCTTCCAATGTTGTTTCGCAATATGCACCCCTACTTAGTGTTGCATAGTGTGGACCAATGATGTGGGAGCCCCCCTTTGCCTTTCTTGGTCTAGGATACTCCCCTTCACCCTATATATGGTCTTCTTCTCTTGGTGGTGTGTTCATTGCATGGTCATCTTCAATATCAACATATTCAAAACCACTTTCAACCTAGACACCAACTCTTTCGATCTTCATAGTTGAGTGTGGCATTGTTGACTTGAGTCCTCATGATTGGACATGCGATATTCCTATCCTTAGACACGTAGAGGTATCGCCAAATGTGTTTTGGGTTCTGAAACTAAACAAAGAACTCTCTAGAAAGTAAAGAATAAAGATATGTACACCTAGTGCAAAGGAATCCTATAGAAGTACCGCTCACTCTACGTGCTTAAAACATAATCGATAATTCCCCACTCATAATCCCCTCAGAGCTCTGATTTTATAAAAACTAAGTGAATTCAAGATATAGAGAACAATTCAAATATTCTTAGGCAAGACCAAGTATGCATTTCATTAGTATGTAGAGGAATGTTGGCAAACACGAGTTGTATTCATATAATTGTCAAATTACACAATTGTAGTAGATGAACAATTACAAATAAGAGTCTATGTCTATTCATTGATTCTTTCTTCTATTTTCTACATCTACATCGTTGTAAAAGCTCTTTTTGTTGTGCAAGCCCCCATATCCTAGTGGTTGATGCTTTGAGCCTCTAGGAGGAAGTTCTGAGTTCAAATCCTTGCTAGACATATCCATGAGTTTCCCAAGATGGGTGTTCATGAGTTCCTCAAGATGGATGCCTCTATCTTACGAGGTCGGGTGTGTATCTTTCCAATTCACTATGCTCTGAAAAGAAAAAAACCATTTCTATCTCCCTCGATTTGTTAATTTGCCAATATAATTATTCTCTTTTCCCTCGAAGGATTCATATCTCTAGATGGTTCATTTCCCAAAATTTTCCATTAACTCATGCTTCCTTGATATTATTGTTGGTGCAAACAAGCCTTAACACTTGGACTTGTCTTGTGCCTTGAAGACTCAACAAGAAGATTGCACAAAGATCACTTAGCTTTGGATATCAACTTTGAAGTTTATTGCAAAAGTTTGGATTACTTCATTTCAAGAAAGAGCATAGGAACACATGCCTATGCTTAGTTACTTATTACTTTATGTAAAAGTCAAAGTGACTTCTTGTAATTGTACCTACCTTCAAAAGTCGTGGAATTTGAAAGGTATGAATGGAGAGAATATCTCCATGTGATTAGTTGAGAGATTTGAGGGAGCCTACATTTGAATTTTGAAATTCAAATTCCTTCAAAACATCTATAAAAGTCAATGTAAAAAGTCGCGGTTTTAGTTACACTCTTCCCGAGGCTAATCCAAGTATATTTGTGAGAGTGTGAGAGCTACTACCTAGCCTACACCTCTGAGTACCATTGGGCATCATTCTACATGCCAATGGGAATGTACATTTGATAGATTCAATACATATATTCATAGTCATTATCTCTGTGTTTTCTCTGAGTGACTACCTCCAAGTCTGTCAACTTCAACAGGACATATCTCAAGATCTACTGAACCAAATTTGATGATCAAGGGCTCATTGGAACCAGCTCAAAGCATTCTACAACACTACAAAGTTTCAAGTCAATCTATTCAGCCAATTGGGAGAAATCACTGTCGAAGTGATCACTGGTATATCTCTGTGTGATTCCTAAAAAGTCGGGGGTGTCCCTGATTTTGCTAAACATCATGCTCAGTATATAGTTTATCATTTGGAGTGATTTAACTTGCTAATGGTAGCTTGTTAAGTTAATTTAATACTCCCAGAAGGAATTAGACCAATTATAAGTGTGCTGGACACACTGAGCTTAGGACTGAGCAGGTGTCATTACAGGAATAGCAAGTTTTTTGGACTTATGAAGGTTCAAACTTATCTGTTTTGATTTGATCATTTCTCAATCACTTTGTAAAGCACATATATAGTTTCTTGGTGTCATTTGGAAGCTCAAGGAGTCTCCTAACCATATCTGAAGAAAAGAAAGGGCAGGTGTGAAGCAGGTCTAGCAGCACCACCTTGATCTTCTGATTGTACCCAGCCATCTCATCCAACAGTGGTATCAGAGCAAACAAGGTAATCATGGGTGATGGTTTCCCTTCCTTTATTGACAAATTGGATAGGAATAATTACCAAGCATGGTCATTAAGAATGAAGACTTATCTACAAGGGAGAAGCTTGTATGGATACATATCAGGAGATGAGGAGTTGCCCTCATTCAAAACCAGAGGCCTACCTACAAAGGATGAGCATGAGAGACTTAATCAATGGTGTGCTAAAGATGCTTTGGCAAGGTCATATCTTCTAAACTCTATCTCTGATTTCCTTCTACCTCATGTTAGGAACTGTAAGACTTCCCAAGAGACTTGGGAGACCTTGTCAACATACTTCTCATCAAGCACAAGGGCCAGAAAGAATCAGCTATGGATTGAGTTTACAACTCTTAGGAAGCAATCAAAACAATGTGTTTCAGATTTTGTCACCAAAGTCAAAGACATAGCAGATCAACTTGCAAGTGTTGGAGAAGAGATTGAAGAAGAGCAAATAGTCAGACAAGTGATCAATGGACTCAAAGCAGATGACAAGTGGGAGAGCTTTACCACTGCAATGGACTTGTACATGGACATCCAAGCACCTGATCTAACCACTCTGATTGGACAACTCTTCACACATGAAGCCAAGATCACAAAGAATGGAGAGCAATCAAAAGGTAACAATCCCTCTGCCCTATATACAGATAAGAAGTCTAAAGACAAGGGTAAAAGCAAGAAGGTTGATGATGAAGGATCCACCTCCCAAGCAAACTATGCAGGGAGAGGTAGATCATCTAGAGGTAGGGGCAGAGGAGGTAAGTCAGGTAGGGGGAGACCCTATAATCAATCTCCATGCAATATTTGTGGCTTGTCTAACCATACTACAGATGAATGCTACAAGAACTACAAGAATCAAAGAGGAAGAGGTCACCAAAGAGGAGGATACTCCCAAGGCAGAGGCAGGTTCAATCAATCTCAAGGCTACCATGGCCACAACAATAATTACAACAACAACTACAACAATAGCTACAATCACAATGGAAATTATCAAGGAGGATACAGGAACAGAAAGGATTACAACAATTATGCAGAGGATCAAGATGATTCCTTGTTGATTATGAACATGACATCTAAATCAGGTATCAATGATGATCATTTGTTCTATATTGATTCAGGTTGCTCTAACCATGTAGCTGGGAATGTTGCCTTACTCTCTGATTTGGAAGAACCTAAAGGCAAGCACCAAGTGCAGACAGGTGATGACACTAAACACTCAGTGGTTAAAGTAGGTAATGTCAAAACAAGTGATGGTAATCAGAATTTGCTAAGCAGAGTATTGTATGTCCCAACAATCACCAAGAATCTGATGAGTGTAGGTCAGATTGTTGAAAAAGGTCTACAGGTCAGGTTCACTCAACATGGTGCATTTGTGGAGGATCCAAGACATGGATTCAGAAGGATAGCCAAGGGAGAGAAGTCAGGTAGATTGTTTACCTTTGAACTTGAGGATACTAAAAATATTGCCTTGTACAACTATAGGGACCAAACCCTATCAGAATTGGAGATGTGGCACAAGAGATTGGGTCACATTGGAGAGAGAACCATAAAGCAGATGAGCAGAGATCAATGTGTGCTTGGGATACCTAATGTATCCAAGCAACACATGATATACAAGTGTGGGGCTTGTCAATTTGGTAAGTCACACAGGTTGCCATATACCAAGAAAGGATTTATGCATGAAGATTACTTGGAATTGGTGCATACAGATGTGTGGGGACCAAGCAAGGAGCCATCCATATCTGGGTCAAGGTACTATGTATCTTTTATAGATGATTATAGCAGATGGACTGTCTTGTACTTCATGAAACATAAAGATGAAGTATTTAATTGCTTCAAAAGGTATCTTGCATTAGTAGAGAATCAAACAGGTAGACAATTGAAGAGGTTAAGGTCTGATGGTGGTGGAGAATACTTCTCCAATGACTTTGAAGACTTCTTGCAGGAAAGAGGCATCAAGAGGGAGATTACCACAAGGTACTCACCTGAACAAAATGGGGTAGCTGAAAGAAGAAATAGACTCATTGTGGAGACAGCTAGGTCTATGCTTAATGAGAAGAAACTACCAAATTATCTTTGGGCAGAGAGTGTATCTACTGCCACATACTTGATCAACAGGTTGCCATCAAAGACACTTGATGGAATGACACCCTATGAGGCTTGGCATGGTAAGAGACCATCTCTGGATCATTGCAAGATCTTTGGGTGTGTTGCATATGTGCATATTCCCTCACAGGTAAGGGGAAAGCTAGACCCTAAGGCTGAGAAGTGTATCTTTATTGGTTATGATTTGAATCAGAAAGGATACAGGTTCTATAACCCCTCAAACAAAGGCTTCAAGGTAAGCAGAGATGTCATCTTTGATGAAAAAGATTCATGGTATGATAATGAGTGCAGGAAAGTGAGCCTACCTTATGATATGGAAGAAGACTTTCCAAAGCTTGTCAGGCAAGAACCAACTCAGAATGAGGACACAAGCTCAGATGATGAAGACACCATCAACATTGAAGAATTCAAAGCTTGGAAATCCAAAGGGAAGATGAAGATGAAGCAACTTGAAGACAATCCAGAATCCTCAACTCAAGCTATGAGGAGATCTTCAAGGGAAAAGAAGAAACCTATTAGGTATGGTTATGATACTTCACTTGTAACCAAGCACTCTGTATATCTTGCAAAGGATATCTTAAGTGAAGAACCAGGTACATTTGAGGAAGCCATTACTAAACCAGAATGGAAGGAAGCAATGGATGAAGAAATGGAGGCTCTCAAGGAGAGTGATACTTGGGACTTGGTACCCAAGAAGGACTCCATGAAGGTGATAGGATCCACATGGATCTACAAACTCAAAAGGAACTCAGATGGTACAATAAGCAGGTACAAAGCTAGGTTGGTAGCCAAGGGTTTTGCACAAACCCAAGGCATTGATTATGAGGAGACATTTTCTCCTGTGGCAAAGATGCCAACTATCAGAATTATGGTGAGTGTAGCTGCATCCAAGAATTGGAACATGTACCAATTGGATGTAAAGAATGCATTCTTGAATGGATGGATATCTGAAGAGGTCTACATGTCACAACCACCTGGCTATGAGGATCCTAATAAGGTAAATCATGTTTGCAAATTGAAGAAAGCTCTGTATGGATTGAAGCAGGCACCTAGAGCATGGAACTATAGGTTGACAACCTATCTCTTGGATCAAGGATTTGTGATGAGTAAAGCAGATACTTCATTGTTTATAAAGAAGAACAATTCAGAGGTAATATACTTGTGTGTCTATGTTGATGACATCATTATTACAGGAAATGATGTTCAAGGAATTAGACACATCAAAGGTCAAATGATGAAGGAATTCAAGATCAATGATCTTGGATTATTGAAGTACTTCCTAGGGCTTGAATTGGTCTACACAAATTCAGGTATATACATTACTCAGAAGAAGTACATTCAGGACATGGTCAAGAAGTTTAACTTGCAGGAAGCTAAAGTCTCAAACATTCCTATGGAGGTCAACCACAAACTCAGTGCACATGAAGGAGAAGAACTCAAGGATATTACAGGTTACCAAAGTTTGGTAGGTAGTCTCAATTATGCTACCTTAACTAGGATTGATATCTCATATGGTGTTAGTGTACTTAGTCAATTTATGCATAAGCCAAGAGTACCACATTTGGAGGCAGCCAAGAAGATAGTAAAGTACCTAAAGGGAACACAAAATCATGGTTTGTATTATCCATATTCATCAGACATTGACATCAAGGTATACTCAGATGCAGATTGGGCAGGATGCAAGGATGACAGGAGGAGTACATCTGGTTACATATGCTTTGCAGGTGATAAACCTATTTCTTGGTCATCCAAGAAACAACCCACAGTGGCTCTATCATCTACTGAGGCAGAGTACAGAGGGCTAGCCAATGCCACTCAAGAATCAATATGGTTGAAGTTACTCTATTCAGAATTGGGCCTATACATAAGGCCACCTATCATATTTGGTGATAATACAAGTTCACTTCATTTAGCTGCTAATCCTGTGTATCATGCTAGGACAAAACACATAGAGGTTCATTACCACTATGTGAGGGAGAAATTACTTAGCAAGGAAATCCAATTATCATATGTGTCCACTAATATTCAATGTGCAGATTTGCTTACAAAAGCTTTGGATGGGAGCAAGCTATGCAGGTTTAAATCCATGATTGGATTACAGGATATCATTGAAGACTAAAGATGAAGACTCAAGCAAGTGTTTGGCTTGAGGGGGAGCTGTTGGTGCAAACAAGCCTTAACACTTGGACTTGTCTTGTGCCTTGAAGACTCAACAAGAAGATTGCACAAAGATCACTTAGCTTTGGATATCAACTTTGAAGTTTATTGCAAAAGTTTGGATTACTTCATTTCAAGAAAGAGCATAGGAACACATGCCTATGCTTAGTTACTTATTACTTTATGTAAAAGTCAAAGTGACTTCTTGTAATTGTACCTACCTTCAAAAGTCGTGGAATTTGAAAGGTATGAATGGAGAGAATATCTCCATGTGATTAGTTGAGAGATTTGAGGGAGCCTACATTTGAATTTTGAAATTCAAATTCCTTCAAAACATCTATAAAAGTCAATGTAAAAAGTCGCGGTTTTAGTTACACTCTTCCCGAGGCTAATCCAAGTATATTTGTGAGAGTGTGAGAGCTACTACCTAGCCTACACCTCTGAGTACCATTGGGCATCATTCTACATGCCAATGGGAATGTACATTTGATAGATTCAATACATATATTCATAGTCATTATCTCTGTGTTTTCTCTGAGTGACTACCTCCAAGTCTGTCAAGTTCAACAGGACATATCTCAAGATCTACTGAACCAAATTTGATGATCAAGGGCTCATTGGAACCAGCTCAAAGCATTCTACAATACTACAAAGTTTCAAGTCAATCTATTCAGCCAATTGGGAGAAATAACTGTCGAAGTGATCACTGGTATATCTCTGTGTGATTCCTAAAAAGTCGGGGGTGTCCCTGATTTTGCTAAACATCATGCTCAGTATATAGTTTATCATTTGGAGTGATTTAACTTGCTAATGGTAGCTTGTTAAGTTAATTTAATACTCCCAGAAGGAATTAGACCAATTATAAGTGTGCTGGACACACTGAGCTTAGGACTGAGCAGGTGTCATTACAGGAATAGCAAGTTTTTTGGACTTATGAAGGTTCAAACTTATCTGTTTTGATTTGATCATTTCTCAATCACTTTGTAAAGCACATATATAGTTTCTTGGTGTCATTTGGAAGCTCAAGGAGTCTCCTAACCATATCTGAAGAAAAGAAAGGGCAGGTGTGAAGCAGGTCTAGCAGCACCACCTTGATCTTCTGATTGTACCCAGCCATCTCATCCAACAATTATAGACCGGAAAATAAATATAAATAGAATAAAAAAAGTAGCCAAAAGAAAATGTAAAGATTTCCCTTGTGACACTTGTGTTAACAAGAGCTTCATACTGAACTAATTATTATGCTTGCTCTTTGGAATTCTTCATCAACTGGTCCATTTGTGAGTGAAGTTTTGCACTAATTCAATATCTCTTTAGCTTCTATGCTTGTCAGCTTGGTTCTCTTGATTTCTATTGCTCTCCACCACTACCTATATATCTACTTCTCGTTGTGGGACTATAAATTCTCAATTGTTGGGGATTGTTGCTCCTCATTTTGCAGACCTTCCCCTTACCACATGATTTGACCGACTTTATGCTTGGCATTCATGGTTCTATCATAAGTTGTGCTCCTACTCTCTCTACATGAATTGTCTATTGTTGTGAACCATCCTATCTCTTTCCATGATTGTCTAGATAAAAAACTTTGTAGCAAAGAATAGATGGAGATGTTTCTAGCATAATTATATAATGTTATCAAATAGACTCTAGTCTTTTTTACTTTTTTTTCCTTTTAGCTTTTTGATTTAGATAATGCATAGTTATTTCAAATATCAGCGCTACATGATTGACTTTTTTCCCTTGTTTAGTTTCTAAAAGTATAGCATAATCTAATTTCACCAATAGACAAAAATGCTCCATACATCACCGTATGTGGTGCAGGTTACTTATATCATGTCCCCTTAAAACAATGTGCTATCAAAAGATTTATGGGAATAATCTCTTTCACAGTGGAAACTTGAAACACCCATGCAATCAATTATGTTTTCATAGAATATGACGCGAATAAACGGTCATCTACTACCACCAGATGTTGCAAAAAAAATCAGCAAAATTCCGTAATTTCAAGTTCTTTAATCGTGTTTGATATTCTAGCAAACACAAACACAAATCATACTAGAATTTTGGAAATCATCGTTGTTGATATATTTAGGTAGTGATGTGTCTGAACACATTAGGACCACCGAGGTACTTTTTCCCTCTTTAGGAGGTTTTTTTCCTCGGCTTGTATATATGCATATAACCCCAATGGGTCATTAATCTTTATACATTCTAGTCTTAATACATTTAGTATTGTGTGTTGTGCTCCAAGCTTCTTCTTCTTCCTTGTGATGTTTGCGTGCTTCCAGAGATCTCAAACTCCAACAATTGGTATCAAAGTAGGCCCTTGCTTCATCTAGGGCATCATCCACGCCTCTCTGGTCACAATCTGAGAATCACACAAAAATCGGTGAGCATACTCAGGCTGATTAGGACATCAAAGCTACTTTGCTTTGAGGTGTGGAAATCACGATCTGAGCTCCTTTCAGCCTCTGAATGCACTATCATAGTGCTTATGCAAGAGATTTTGTCTTTTTGTGACAAAGATATATACAGGTTTTGGTTTGCCAATATAAGCATCTCGAAGTCTGCTATAGGTTTAGGAGAACTTGATAGGGTGGTTCTGTTCAACTTTTGGAATACAGTCACTTTTGTGCATCAGATTATTTTAGTGAGCATCCATGGATGAAAGGAGTGATGTATTCATGTTGGCTGTTGAGGATAAGTTGGATGGTACTAATTACCCATTATCGGCTTATATGATGCATCATGTATTGGTTGCAAAAAAAACTGTGGAATATTATACAAGGTATTGAAAAACATCCATTTACACCTGCAAAGGAAATTGCTGAAGGTGATGTAGATGATGTTGAAGATGGTGGTATTCTTCATGTTCGTGTTTGTGTTGCGGTTCCTACTACATCTACTGTAGGGAAAATTTGTTGGGATGGCAGAGATGCTTAGGCACATGCATTGATAGCCTTGTGTATCAAATGTGCCATTATTCTTCACATCCGCCCTTGTAGAATAGCCAAGGATGCTTGGATACACTTACCACTTTATACCAGGAAAGGAATGAGGCTCATGTTGCTTACCTCCGAAAACAGTTGGAGAGTGAGCACATGAATGAAGGAGATTCCATGGATAGTTTTCTGACAAAGATCAAAGATTTGAAGGAATGCTTGATTTCTACTGATGAAGTCTTGTCTGACAGTTCACTTGTGTAGACTGTTCAGAAATGTCTTCCTGATTCATATCAGAGTTTTGCTTCTACTCTTCGTTTGATGATGAAAGGCAATCCAAATGCCTTAGCATTTGAGGAGTTAGTCTGTGTTTTGTTGCAGGAAGATCAGTCTAGGCAGAACAAGTCCATTATGCATGTTGTAGATCAAGCTTTCCTTGTTAGTCAAAAAGGCAAAGGTAAATGGAGCTCTTCTACTAGTAAGCAAAAATCTGGTAATTCTGCACAATCAAAGAAGGATGACAGAGACAAGAAGAAAACAAAAAAGCAAAAAGTGTTTTGCAAATACTTTAAAGCAAATGATCATGTCTTAAAGAGTTGTTGAAAACTGGCTACAAAAGAAGCAAAGAAGAAAGAGGCTCAAATGGTTGTTGCAGAGGCCTCCACACCAAAAATAGAGTCTTCTAATTTTGTGCAGAATGAAGAATGGGTGTTTACTACTGTTTGCAATTTTGACCCATCTTTGCATGAGCAGTGTATGTCTACAGTAGACTTAGATGTTTGGTACTCTAATAGTGGGGAAACCAAACATATTACCTAGCAGTGCAATTTCTTCACTTCTGTTGAGCCTGCCCCTATAGGGAATGTCACATGTGCCAACAACTCCTCTTATCCTGTCATGGGAGTTGGTAAGATCATTCTGACTACTGCTGATGGTAGTTCTTTTACATTATCAGATGCTCTATTTGTGCGAGGGATCAAGATGAATCTATTATCACTTTCAGCTTTAGACAAGATTGGCTTGGTCATGAAATGTATTGATGCTAGATGTACAATTCATGATATATCAAATGGCAATGTCATTATTGCTTTTGGCATTTTGTTTCATGGGTTGTATAAGCTCATAGACTATGAAAAATCTGTGAATGATTCAGCATGTGCAATACATGACTCTCAGGCTTTATTAGATGAAAAGCTTTGGCATGCAGGCTTTGGTCATCTGGATTTGGCTTATTTTCTATGCCTGCAAAAATCTGAAACGGTTTCCTATCTACCCAAACTTGAGGCACCTGGTAAACATGTCTATGAGGACTATATTTAGGGCGAAATGCAGTGTTCCTCATTCCCAAAAGATGGTTCAATTTGAGCTACTAAAAAATTTTAGCTTGTTCATGGTGATGTCTATGGTCCTATGCAAACACCCTCTTTTGGAAACTATCTTTACTTTGTGACTTTCATTAATAATTTTTCCAAGCTTGCATGGGTATATCCATTGAAAGCAAAGTCGCAAGTGTTTAAGTGCTTCAAAACATTTCTAGTTTTGGCTGGAAATCTATCAGCATGTAAAATGGGCACCCTCCATTCTAATCAAGGAGATGGTGAGGTATATGGTCAACAGAATGGAATTGCTAAACAAAAGAACATGTCCCTCATGGAGATGGTGAGGTATATGGTCAAGAGTCAGGATTAACCACCTTGTTTTCGGCTTGAGGCTATTATGTGTGCATCATATGTACTTAACATGTGTCCCACTGAAGCATTGTCGTCGATCACTCCATATGAGGCTTGGCATGTTCATAATCCATTTGTTGCTCACTTGCATGTTTTTGGTTTTCTAGCACATGCATTAGTGTTCTATTCCAATGAGGGTCAGAATTGGAGGATCCAAGAAATAGACAAATTAAGCACTCATGAAGGAGAAATTATTGAAGATATCAAAAGTTATCAAAGTCTAGTTGGGAGCTTGAACTATGCTACTCTAACTAGGGTTGATACTCGGTATGGAGTAAGTGTGCTTAGTCAATTTATGCACACTCCAAGGAAACCTCACATGTATGCAGTAAAAAGGATATTCAAGTACTTGAAAGGAACAATTAATGAAGGCTTATATTATCCATGCACATTTGTTTCGAATTTAAAGTTATTCACTAGTGCAGATTGGGTAGGTTCCAAAGATGATAGAAGAAGCACATTAGGATATCTCTCATTTGGAGGTACAAAGCTCATATCTTGGTCTTCAAAGAAGCAACCCACAGTTGCTCTTTCCTCAACAGAAGCTAAATACATAGGGTTAGCAAATGCAACACAAGACACTATGTGGATCAAGACCCTATACATAGATTTAGGGTTAGATTTTGGCACTCCATTTATATTTGGAGATAATATGAGTTCACTTCATCTAGGTGCCAATCCTATCTTTCATGTCAGCACTAAGGATACAGAAGTCCATTATCATTTTGTTAGGGAAAAGATTGTGAGTAGGAGATTCAATTCTCCTATGTATCATCTCATATGCAATGTGCAGATATGATGACCAAATCATCGGATGGAAGCAAACTAAACAGGTTTAAATCCATGAGTGGATTACTGAAGATACCAAAGGATTGAAGTCTCAAGCATCTTAGAATTGAGGGGGATCTCTTGGTATATTTGGCAAGCCTAGATGCTTGACCAAATAACAAGGACTTCTCACCTATTCATTTTGATCACTTATGAAGTACATATGAACACCTCTTGTAAAAGTCATGGACTTTATCTAAATGGATAAAAGTAAAAGAGAATAACCTGAAGGAATCTCGTGATATTAGAAGTCAAAAATCACGACTAATTAGTGGTTGGAATCAAATCAATAAACACCTAAATCATAGGGACACTTTTAGGTGGAAGAAATTCAAATTTCAAACTCACTTTATGAGTATAAATATAAGCAACTTTTAGTCACAGGAGATGACAAAGAAGAGAGAGCCACTGAGCCTCATGGTTGAGCATATTGTTGCTGCATTTTACCTAAGCCTACATGCTTGATATGATTTGATTTATGTTCATTTGTATTCATATGTGTAGACATATGAAAAACTCTTATAAAAGAGTATATTTTATCTCTTGTAATTGTGAAAGAAAGAATGGCTTAAGTCATTGATGATGTAAAAAGGAAATTTGTGGCTCTAACTACCTAAAACCATGAATCCATCGGCCCAGAGAATATCTCCTAATTTTTTAGCATCACTTTTAGGTGAAGTTATTTGAATTCAAGTTCAAAACTACCTCCAAAAGTAGCTATACAATACACATCTGGAGATGAAGCTATGCCAACCATGAGGAATAAAGGGCAACCATCACATGAAGAAGAGGAAAGAATTTCAAATTGGTGTTCAAAGGATGCACTTGCAAAGTCCTATATTCTAAACTCAATCTCTGATTTTCTTTTACCTCATGTAAAGGGATGTAAGACATCAAGAGAGACTTGGAATGCACTTGCTTCTTTCTTCTCCTCCAACACTTGAGCAAGGAAGAACCAATTGTGGATGGAGTTCACAACAATGAAGAATTATCATACTACTCAAGAATGTTTCAGGAACCTGAGAAACTCAAGAGGAAGAGGATTCAATAGAGGTGGCTATGGATCAAATAGAGGCAGATATAATGGAGGCTACAACAACAATTACAACAACAACAACTATCAAAGTGGCCATAGAGGAAGAAGAGGTTACAATAACTATGCAAAGGACCAAATTCAAGAAGATTCTATATTGATTATGAATCTATCAGTGAAGAAGGGTAAGGATGATGATCACATCTTTTACATTGATTTGGGATGCTCAAATCATGTGGCAAGGAATGTGGCTTTACTTTCTGATTTGGAAGATCCTCACAACAAACATGAAGTGCAAACAGGAGATAATACAAAGCACTCAGTGGAGAAGATAGGTAATGTGAAGACATCAGATGGGAATATGAACCTCTTGTTGAAGACCCAAGGCAAGGCTTTAGAAGGATTTCCAAAGGAGAAAAGACAAGAAGGCTTTTCACTTTTGAATTGGAAGATACAAAGAAAATAGCTTTATTTAGCTATGGATCTCAAACTCTCACAAAGTTGGAGATATGGAACAAAAGCTTGCTCACATTGGTGAGAGGACACTCAAACAAATTTGCATGGACCAAAGTGTACTTGGTTTGCCTAATATCACAAGGTAGCACATGATTTATAAGTGTGAAGCTTGTCAATTCGGCAAGGCTCATAGACATCCCTTCAATAGGAAGGGATATGTGTATCGAAATCTTTTGGATCTAGTGCACACGGATGTATGGGGTCCGAGTAAGGAGCCATCTATATCAGGCTCAAGATATTATGTGTCTTTCATAGATGGTTGTAGCAAGTGGACTATTCTGTCTTTCATGAAGAACAAGGATGAAATTTTTAATTCCTTTAAGAAGTATGCTGCTCTTGTTCAAAACCAAATAGATAGGAATTTGAAAAGACTCAGATCAGATGGTGGAGGAGAATACTTCTCTTCTTAATTTGATGCCTACTTGCATGAAAGAGGCATTAAAGGGAAGTCACTACAAGGTATACACCCAAACGCAATGGTGTAGTAGAGAGGATAAACAAAACGATTGTTGAACCTGCAAGGTCCATGCTCAATGAGAAGGGATTTCCAAACTACCTATGGGCAGAGGCAATGTCTACAGCCACATATCTCATAAATACACTTCCATCTAAGTCGCTAGATGGAACCACTCCATATGAAGTGTGGAATGGAAGAAGACCTAGTCTAGAGCATTGTAAAATCTTTGGATGCTTAGCCTATGCTCACATTCCTTCTCAAGTAAGAGGAAAATTGGATCCCAAGGCAGAGAAGCGCATATTTATTGGTTATGACCAAAACCAAAAAGGATATAGATTGTACAATCCAACTAATAAAGGATTTTCTGTGAGTAGAGATGTAATTTTTTATTAGAACAAATCATGGTTTCATGATAATAGGAAAGTGAAGCTACCTTATGGCTTGGATGAAGATTTTCCATCACTTCAACCAAAGGAGCCAAAGCAAATTGAAGAAAGTGATTCGGAGATTGACCTAGAAGACTTGGAGAGACTAAAGCTATGGAAGAGCAAAGGTAAAGAAAAGATGCAAGATGCTAGATATGGACCTGAGAGCTCACATCAACCACTTAGAAGTCTTCAAGGGAGAAGAAGAAACCAGAGAGGTATGGTTATGATACTTCTTTGGTCAGCAAGCACTCAATTTACATTGCAAAGGATTCAACCAATGAAGAACCTACCACATTTGAAGAAGCACAAAGCAAGAAATCTTGGAGAGATGCAATGGATGAAGAAATGCCTACAATTAGGGTTCTAATTAGTCTTGCTACATCAGAAATTTGAAGCTCTATCAACTTGATGTAAAGAATGCTTTCTTAAATGGATGGATTTATGAGGAAGTGTATATGGTACAACCTCCTGGATATGAGGATGCACATCATCCTAACTATGTATGCAAATTAAAGAAAGCTTTGTGTGGATTGAAGCAAGCTCCAAGATCTTGGAATTTCAGATTGGTGACTTATTTGCAGGACCAAGGATTCAAAGCTAGCAAGGCAGATACCTCTTTATTCATAAAGAGGAATGGATCTGAAGTGATCTATCTATGTGTGTATGTTGATGATATTATTATCATAGGGAATGATCTTGAAGGAATCAAATAGGTAAAGAATCAAATGAAGGAGGATTTCAAAATAAGTGATCTTGGACCACTCACTTATTTTCTTGAATTGGAGTTAATCTACACAAGTTCAAGTATATACATCACACAAAGGAAGTATGTGCATGACATGTTCATCAAGTTCAAGATGGAAAACACCAAGTGTGTAGGTACACCTATAGAGCAAAATCATAAGCTTAGTGCTTATGAAGGAGAGCCAATTGAAGACATCACAAGCTATCAAAGCTTGGTTGGAAGTTTGAACTATGCAACACTCACAAGGGTGGATATATGCTATAATGTTAGCATATTGAGTCAGTTTATGCATAAGTCGAGAAGAACACATATGGAAGCGGCCAAGAGAGTCCTCAAGTACCTAAAGAGGACCATGAATGAAATTGCTATTCTTGGTTCATACACCTGTCCAATGTTTTACATAATTCTCTGAGCACAGCAGCAATTAGCTCAATTCCTCTTGGGGAAGTCTAGGCAACTCCAAGATCTAACTTTCAAGAGTAATTTCATCAAAAATAATGAACCACACACTGAGAATGAGTTTTAACAAGTGATGACATCATCCCGATTTTCACGGGCTGCTACAGAAATAGACCAATGAGCAGCAAAATCAACATAACTCCAAATGTAGAAATGCAATGATTATGAAAATTTGTATGGTTAAACTAGACAGTAAGCTGAATCCAAGAAGCTTTAAATCACTGAATTTGGATATGTAACCACTGCGAAATGGCTCTGACAAGATGAGTGAAAAAGTCGTGTACCTGACAGAGAAGTGAAGATGAATAGACCCTGTTGAGTTCAGATGAACATAACTGAAGATTGAAACATCCAAATGACATGAAACTTTGTGAGCATATAGTAGACGTATAGAGCTAACTTTACCAAGTTAAATCACTGAAAATGATGCACCAAGCTCAGAGAAAACATCTCTGCAAGCTGACTGAGAAAACTGAGAGTAATGGCAGTGAGTAGTACACTTCACAAGAACATGGAAAGATGAACTCAAATAATCATGAAAATGAAAGTATATTGCTTGTACAATACAATGAATTACTGATACATATGTGTGCCTTGTAATCACACCTTGATATGGCATAAAGCTCAGCTCTTGGAGGTCTTCACATAGGTCTCTCTAACCACGACTAAAACTGCCATCTATTTATAGTTGAGTTTGGGAGGCTAACTTCCCTCAATCACTCTCCAATCAATCAATGATTGATTTGATTCTCTACCTACCACAAATCACGAATTCGTGGCTCCTCTTTCCATTCTTGATCAAGTGGACTCAACCACTTAAGATTCTCTTACTTTTACATTAAGTTTCAAAAGTTACAAGAGGTAGTTCACAAGTGAACTTTACATAGTCTTCTTTTTAAAGCTTCTTCTAAGACTTTGTGAGACTCAAGCCAATACTTAGGATTGTCATAGACTTGCTCCAACAGCTCCCCCTCAAGCCAAGTATGCTTGAGGTCTTCAATCTTCCAAGATTACCTGCAAACCAATCATAGCCTTGAATTTGCAAAGCTTTGTACCATCCAATGCTTTGGTTAGAATATCTGCACATTGTTGATGAGTGGACACATATGATATTTGAATCTCTTTGCTTAGAGCCTTCTCTCGTACATAGTGATAATGAACTTCAATATGTTTAGTCCTTGCATGAAAAATAGGATAAGCAGCCAAGTGAATAGAAATCATATTGTCACAAAAAATAGTTGGAGTTCCAAACTCCAATCCAAGATCTTTGAATAATGTCTTCATCCACATAGCTTCTTGTGTAGCTATGGCAAGACCTCTATATTCAGCTTCAGTAGAAGAGAGAGCAACTGTGGGTTGCTTCTTGGATGACCATGAAATAAGCTTTGAACCTGCAAAGGTAAGATAACCTGAAGTGCTCCTTCTATCTTCCTTGGAGCCAGCCCAATCTGCATCAGAAAATAGCTTCAAACCTAAATCAGATACATAAGGATAATAAAGTCCTTCATTTTTGGTTCCTTTTAGATACTTGAGAATCCTTTTGGCAGCATCCATATGTGGTTTCCTTGGTGTGTGCATAAATTGGCTTAGCACACTCACACTGTAACATATGTGGCATAGTTGAGACTACCCACTAGACTTTGATATGATGTGATGCCCTCTATGAGTTCACCTTCATGTGAGCTCAATTTGTGATTGACCTCCATTGGAGTACCTGCAATCTTACAATCTTGCATCTTGAATTTTGCCAACATGTCCTTAATGTACTTTCTTTGAGTGAGAAACAAACCATGATCTTTGTAGACAACTTCCAAACCTAGGAAGTAGGTAAGTGAACCCAAATCACTTATCTTGAACTCTTCTCTCATCTGATCTTTGATCTTCTTCATTCCATCTGCATCATTTCCTGTCAATATAATATCATCTACATATACACATAGGTAGATGACCTCCGAACTACTCTTTTTAATAAAGAGTGAAGGATCTGCCTTGCTTGGTTGAAAGCCTTTGTCCTGCAAGAATGAAACAAGCCTGAAATTCCAAGCTCTTGGAGCTTGCTTGAGACCATACAATGCTTTGTTAAGTTTACACACATAATCAGGATAAACTTGATTCTCAAAACCAGGTGGTTGTGCCATATATACCCCTTCTGTTATCCAACCATTCAAGAATGCATTCTTTACATCTAGTTGAAGTATCTTCCAATTCTTGGAAGAGGCAATACTAAGCAAAACCCTAATAGTAGGCATCTTTGCCACAGGAGAGAAGGTCTCCTCATAATCAATTCCCTGAGTTTGTGCAAAGCCTTTTGCCACAAGCCTTGCCTTATACCTGTTAATTGAACCATCAGAATTCTTCTTGAGTTTATAGACCCATCTTGAGCCTATTACCTTCATGGATGAAGTCTTGGGCACCAAATCCCAAGTGTTGTTTTCCTCATGTGCTTCAATCTCTTCCTTCATTGCATGCTTCCATTCTATTTTTGCTTTGGCCTCTTCGAATGATGATGGCTCCTCTTGGTTTATGTCCTGTGCTATGTAGATAGAATGTTTAGTTACTAATGAGGTGTCAAACCCATACCTTTCTGGTTTTTTCTTTTCCCTCATAGATCTTCTTAGGCCATGATGTGATGATTCTGCCTCATGTCCAAGTTCCTGCAATTTTGCTTTACCTTTAGACTTCCATGCTTTGATCTTTTCCATATGAGATTCTTCATCATCCTCTGAGGTGTCTTGTTCTTCAATCTTTGGTTGTTCTCTACCAAGCTTTGGAAAATCTTCTTCAAGATTATATGGTAAATTGACCTTCCTGCATGAATCTTCATACCATGAATTGTTCTCATCAAAAACTACATCTCTGCTTACCAAGAATCCTTTGTTGGTAGGGTTGTATAACCTGTAGCCCTTTTGATTGTTGTCATATCCAATAAATACACACCTTTCTGCCTTTGGATCCATCTTGCCTCTAACCTGTGAAGGAACATGAGCAAAAACAATACATCCAAAAATTTTACAATGATCTAAGCTTGGTCTTCTTCCATTCCAAGCCTCATATGGAGTCATCCCATCAAGGGATTTTGAAGGCAACCAGTTAATCAAGTAAGTGGCTGTAGATACAGCCTCAGCCCATAAATAATTAGGTAAATGCTTTTCATTTAACATAGACCTTGCAGCTTCAACAATTGTCCTATTCCTCCTTTCTGCCACTCCATTTTGCTCAGGAGTGTACCTTGTAGTTACCTCTCTTTTGATTCCTCTTTCTTGAAGAAAAGAATCAAAATCATGGGAGAAGTATTCTCCCCCTCCATCTGACCTTAGCCTCTTTAGTGATTTACCTGTTTGATTCTCCACAAGAGCCAAATATCTTTTGAAACATGAAAAAACTTCATCTTTGTGTTTCATAAAGAATAGGATAGTCCATCTGCTACAATCATCAATAAAGGAAACATAATACCTTGATCCATATATTGAAGCTTCTTTGCTAGGTCCCCATACATCTGTATGAACCAACTCCAAGAGATCTCCATGCATATAACCTTTCTTCATGAATGGTAACCTGTGAGACTTTCCAAATTGACATGCACTACACTTATAAATCATATGTTGTTTTGACAAATTAGGAAGTCCAAGTACACTTTGGTCCCTACAGATTTGCTTTAATGACCTTTCACCAATATGTGCTAACCTTTTGTGCCATACTTCCAATTCTGTGAGTGTCTGACTACCATAATTAAAGAGAGCAATGTTTCTAGTGTCCTGTAATTCAAATGTGAACAATCTACCTGTCTTTTCACCTTTTGCAATTCTTCTGAATCCTTGACTTGGATCTTCAACAAATGCTCCTGCCTTTGTGAACCTGACTTGCAACCCTTTCTCTACTATCTGCCCAACACTTATCAAATTCTTTGTAATGGTAGGGACATAGAGTACCTTACTGAGTAGGTTGATGTTTCCATCAGGTGCTTTGACATTGCCTATTTTCTCCACAGGATGTTTTGTATCATCTCCTGTTTGTACCTCATGCTTATTCCTTGGATCTTCTAAATCTGATAGGAGTGCCACATTTCTTGCCACATGATTTGAACAACCTGAATCTATGTAGAAAATATGCTCATCAGATTTACCTTGTGGCATAGCCATGTTCATGATCAATAATGAATCCTCTTTGTTTGAGTCTTCTGTGTAGTTATTGTAGTCTCTCCTTCCTTTTTAGCCTCCTTGATAGTTTGAATGATTGTAGTTGTTGTAGTTGCCATGGTAGTTGTTGAACCTTCCTCTTGAGTAGCCATAACTTCCTCTATTGTATCCTCTGCCTCTTTGATTCCTGGAATTCCTAAAGCAATTTTCAGTTGTATGATTAGTTAATCCACAAATAAAACATGAGTTGGAGTCTTGGGATCTCCCCCTGCCTTGTCTACCTCCTCTTCCTCTACCTCTGCCATGTCTTCCTCTACCTACATAGTTAGCTTGATATGTACCTGCTTCATCATCCACTTTCTTTGCCTTTCCTTTGTTATCTTTAGACTTGCTTTTATCCGTGTATAAAGCTGAAGATTGATTACCTTTAGAGCTTTCTCCATTTTTGATAAGCTTTGCCTCTTGAGTAAGTAGTTGTCCAATGAGTGTGTTGAAATCAGGTGCATGCATGTCCATGTACAAATCCATAGCTGTGGTGAATGCTTCCCACTTATCATCTGCCTTCAAGCCATTGATGACCTGCCTTACAATTTGCTCTCCATCTATTACCTCTCCAATGCTTCCCAACTGATCCGCTATGTCCTTGAGCTTTGTGACAAAATCAGTCACATTTTGTTTGGGAGCCTTCTTGAGAGTTGTGAACTCCAGCCATAGTTGATGCTTCCTAGCTTTGGTACTTGAAGAAAAGAAAGCTTCAAGTGCATCCCACACTTCCTGAGATGTCTTACAACTTCTAATGTGAGGCAACAGAAAATCTGAGATAGAGTTGAGGAGATAAGACCTTGCAAGTGCATCCTTGGAGCACCATGTGCTCAATCTTTCTTGCTCTTCGTGTGTTGGTTGACTTTTGTTCCTGAAACTTGGCATAACTTCATCTCCAGCCACATAACCATATAAACTTCTACCTTGGAGATAGGCTTCCATTCTTAATGACCAAGCTGAGTAGTTACCTCTGTCTAATTTGTCAATTGATGAAGGAAATCCATCTGCCATGTTGTCCAACCTTGCTCTGATACCACTGTGAAGAGATGGATAGGTATGTGCTTCAAGATGAAGAGGTGTTGCAAAATCCTTGATCTACACCAGCCAAATGAACTCGAGGAGTATATGGTGGGCCCTTTTAGCTTGCCAATGGATGTATTAGACACCCTATGTACCTTGGAAGATCACTCTCAAAAAGATAGATCAAAACAGATAAGTTGGAGTTAGCTCAGAGGTGAAAACTTGCTATTCTTGGTTCATACACCTGTCCAGTGTTTTACATAATTCTCTGAGCAGAGCAGCAATTAGCTCAATTCCTCTTGGGGAAGTCTAGGCAACTTAAAGAGCTAACTTTCAAGACTAATCTCATCAAAAATAATGAACTACACACTGAGAATGAGTTTTAACAAGTGGTGACATCATCCCGATTTTCACGGGCTGCTACAGAAATAGACCAGTGAGCAGAAAAATCAACATAACTCAAAATGTAGAAATCCAATGATTATGAAAATTTGTATGGTTATCCAATGATTATGAAAATTTGTATGGAATCGAACAAGCTTTAAATCACGGAATTTGAATAAGTAACCACTGAGAAATGGCTCTGACAAGATGAGTGAAAAAGTCGGGTACCTGACAGAGAAGTGAAGATGAACAGACCCTGTTGACTTCAAATGAACATAACTGAAGATTGCAACCTTCAAATGACATGAAAATTTGTGAGCATATAGTAGACTTATAGAGCTAACTTTACCAAGTTAAATCACTGAAAATGATGCACCAAGCTCAGAGAAAACATCTCTGCAAGCTGACTGAGAAAACTGAGAGTAATGGCAGTGAGTAGTACACTTCACAAGAACATGGAAAGATGAACTCAAATAATCATGAAAATGAAAGTATATTGCTTGTACAATACAATGCCTTACTGATACATATGTGTGCCTTGTAATCACATCTTGATATGGCATAAAGCTCAGCTCTTGGAGGTCTTCACATAGGTCTCTCTAACCACGACTAAAACTGCCATCTATTTATAGTTGAGTTTGGGAGGCTAACTTCCCTCAATCACTCTCCAATCAATCATGATTGATTTGATTCTCTACCTACCACAAATCACGAATTCGTGGCTCCTCTTTCCATTCTTGATCAAGTGGACTCAACCACTTAAGATTCTCTTATTTTTACATTAAGTAAACTCTTCAAAAGTTACAAGAGGTAGTTCACAAGTGAACTTTACATAGTTTTCTTTTTAAAGCTTCTTCTAAGACTTTGTGAGACTCAAGCCAATACTTAGGCTTGTCATAGACTTGCTCCAACAAGGCCTACTCAGATGCGGATTGGGCTGGATCTAGAGATGATAGAAGAAGCACATCTGAGTATGCACCATTTGCAGGTTCAAAAATCCTTTCTTGGTCATCCAAGAAGCAACCAAGAATCGCATTATCTTCTACTGAAGCCGAATATAGAGGTTTGGCTAATGCAACTCAAGAAATCATGTGGTTAAAATCTTTGTATACAAATCTTGGACTTCATTCTTGTTGGTGCATTTTGCCCAAGCCTACATGCTTGATATGCTTGATATTATCATCATTTGTAAGTCACATGAGTAGTCATGTGAACACCTCTTGTAAAAGAGTACATTTTATCTCTTGTAAATGGAAAAAGAAAAAAGGAAAAGGATGGCTTACCTCATCCATGATGTAAAAGCAAATTCGTGGCTCCAACTACCAAAATCACGAATTTTTGAGCTGAGGGAATCTCTCCTAACTTTGGGGATCACTTTTAGGTGGAGCCATTCGAATTCGAATTCAAAACTCCCTCCAAGAATTGCTATAAAAGGAGCAAGAAGGAAGAGGCGATTAGCAAGCCTTGTACGTGACCACTTCATGTCATTTTGTAGAGATTGAAGAGCTTACTCCATAGCTCTATCATTCTACTCCCATTGTGCAAAGATTCATTGCCAATGTGGTTGTAATCATATGTGAATCTATACATTTATTATCATCTACCTCTCTGTTTTGTTCTCTGCTATACTCACTCAGAGCAGTAACTTCAGAAGGTCATATCTCGAGTTTTACTGAACCTTTTTCAGTGTTTTAAAATGCGTTGGATAGCTCTCACTATCTAGTTTCTACCTATAAATTTTCAAGGTCATTGGATTTATACTTTTGGAGATATCTGCATTTTACTGCTTACTGGTCTATCTCTGCAGAGCCCCGAGAATTGTGGGAATGTTCCAGAACTTGATGAAACTTGTTCTCAGTGCTCAGTCCATCATTTGAAGTGTTTTAACTTGGAATAGGAAGCTTGCTAAGTCTATTTGCTATGCCCAAAAGGAATTTTTCTAATTCCTTCCAGGTTGAGAGCACTGTTCATTTTTTCCAGCAGGTGTATGTCCAAAAATAGCAAGTTTTGGGAGCTAGTCATTTCGCAACTTGTCGGTCTTGACTTAAACTTTTGGGATACATGTTCCAAAGTACTTGGCTGATATTTTGGTGGATTTAGGAAGCTCAAAGGGTCTACTAATCAACTCTGAAGTCTCAGTTGGCTGGTGTGAAGCTGGTTGTAGCGGCACCTACTCATCTTTGGATTGCATCCACCATCTCTCTTCACAGTGGTATCAGAGCATAGTCAAGCAACATGGGAGATGGATTTCCATCAACAATTGACAAATTGGATCGAAACAACTATCCGGCATGGTCTCTAAGGATGGAGGCTTACCTTCAAGGGAGGAATCTATATGGATTCATATCCGGAGATGAAGCAATGCCAACCATGAGGAACAAAGGGCAACCATCACATGAAGAAGTGGAAGGACTTTCGAATTGGTGTTCGAAGGATGCACTTGCAAGGTCCTATATTCTAAACTCAATCTCTGATTTTCTTTTACCTCATGTCAAGGGATGCAAGACATCAAGAGAAACCTGGAATGCACTTGCTTCTTTCTTCTCTTCCAACACTCGAGCAAGGAAGAACCAATTGTGGATGGAGTTCACAACAATGAAGAAAAGCCCGAAGCAAAATGTGACTGATTATGTCACAAAGATGAAGGAGATTTCCGACCAACTTGGAAGCATTGGAGAGGTAATTGAAGAGGAGCAAATCATTAGACAAATCATGAATGGAATCAAAGCAGACGACAAGTGGGAGTCATTCACAACAGCCATGGATTTATACATGGATATGCATGTACCCGACCTCAACACACTCATGGGCCAACTCTTCACTCATGAAGCAAAGATTAGCAAAGGTGGTGAGTCCTCAAGAGGTAATCAAACTTCTGCCTTATATTCCGATAAAGCTAAGGTCAAGGACAAGTCAAAGAATAGAAAGAATGAAGATGAAGGAAGCTCTTTCCAAGCAAACTTTGCAGGTAGAGGAAGACCTAGAGGAAGAGGCAGAGGTGGAAAGCAAGGCAGGGGGAGATTCCAATCATCTCAACCTTGCAACATATGTGGCTTATCTAACCATACTACTGAAGAATGTTTCAGGAACCCGAGGAACTCAAGAGGAAGAGGATTCAATAGAGGTGGCTATGGATCAAATAGAGGTAGGTACAATGGAGGCTACAACAACAACTACTACAACAACAATTACAACAACAACAACAACTATCAAAGTGGCCATAGAGGAAGAAGAGATTACAATAACTATGCAGAGGACCAAAGTCAAGAAGATTCATTATTGATTATGAATCTATCAACGAAGAAGGGTAAGGATGATGATCACATATTTTACATTGATTCGGGATGCTCGAACCATGTAGCAGGAAATGTGGCTTTACTTTCTGATTTGGAAGATCCTCATAACAAGCATGAAGTGCAGACAGGAGATGACACAAAGCACTCAGTGGAGAAGATAGGTAATGTGAAGACATCAGATGGGAATATGAACCTCTTAAGCAAAGTCTTGTATGTCCCTACAATTACCAAAAATTTAATAAGTGTTGGACAGATTGTTGAAAAAGGATTGCAGGTTAGATTCAATCGATTTGGAGCATATGTTGAAGACCCAAGGCAAGGCTTTCGAAGGATTGCCAAAGGAGAAAAGACAGGAAGGCTTTTCACTTTTGAAGTGGAAGATACAAAGAACATAGCTTTGTTTAGCTATGGATCTCAAACTCTAACAGAGTTGGAGATATGGCACAAAAGGCTTGCTCACATTGGTGAGAGGACACTCAAACAGATTTGCAGGGACCAAAGTGTACTTGGTTTGCCTAATATCACAAGGCAACACATGATTCATAAGTGTGAAGCTTGTCAACTCGGCAAGGCTCATAGACAACCTTTCAATAAGAAAGGATATATGTATCAAAATCCTTTGGATCTAGTGCACACGGATGTGTGGGGTCCAAGTAAGGAGCCATCTATATCAGGCTCAAGATATTATGTGTCTTTCATAGATGATTGTAGCAGGTGGACCATTCTGTTTTTCATGAAGCACAAGGATGAAGTGTTTAATTGCTTTAAGAAGTATATTGCTCTTGTTGAAAACCAAACAGGTAGGACTTTGAAACGACTCAGATCAGATGGTGGAGGAGAATACTTCTCTTTTGAATTTGATGCCTTCTTGCATGAAAGAGGCATTAAAAGGGAAGTCACTACAAGGTATACACCCGAACTCAATGGTGTAGCAGAGAGGAGGAACAGAGCTATTGTCGAAGCTGCAAGGTCCATGCTCAATGAAAAGGGATTGCCGAACTACCTATGGGCAGAGGCTGTGTCGACAGCCACATATCTCATAAATAGACTTCCATCTAAGTCACTAGATGGAACCACTCCATATGAAGTGTGGAATGGAAGAAGACCTAGTCTAGAGCATTGTAAAATCTTTGGATGCTTAGCCTATGCTCACATTCCTTCTCAAGTAAGAGGGAAATTGGATCCCAAGGCAGAGAAGTGTGTATTCATTGGTTATGATCAAAACCAAAAAGGATATAGATTGTACAATCCAACCAATAAAGGATTTTCTGTGAGTAGAGATGTAATTTTTGATGAAAACAAATCATGGTTTGATGATGACAGGAAAGTGAAGCTGCCATATGACTTGGATGAAGATTTTCCATCACTTCAACCAAAGGAGCCAAAGCAGATTGAAGAAAGTGATTCGGAGATTGACCTAGAAGACTTGGAAAGACTAAAGCTATGGAAGAACAAAGGTAAAGCAAAGATGCAGGATGCTACATATGGACCCGAGAGCTCACATCAACCACTTAGAAGGTCTTCGAGGGAGAAGAAGAAACCAGAGAGGTTTGGTTATGATACTTCTTTGGTCACCAAGCACTCAATCTACATTGCAAAGGATTCAACCAATGAAGAACCTACCACATTTGAAGAAGCACAAAGCAAGAAAGCTTGGAGAGATGCAATGGATGAAGAAATGGAAGCCTTGAAGGAGAATGACACTTGGGAGCTTGTACCTAACAAGCCATCTATGAAGATAATCGGATCTCGATGGATATACAAAATCAAGAAGAATCCAGATGGAAGTATAAATAGACACAAAGCAAGGTTAGTTGCTAAAGGGTTTGCTCAAACCCATGGTATTGATTATGAGGAGACTTTCTCTCCTGTTGCAAAAATGCCTACAATTAGGGTTCTCATTAGTCTTGCTGCATCTAGAAATTGGAATCTTTATCAACTTGATGTAAAGAATGCTTTCTTGAATGGATGGATTTCTGAGGAAGTGTATATGGCACAACCTCCTGGATATGAGGATGCACATCATCCTAACTATGTATGCAAACTAAAGAAAGCTTTGTATGGATTGAAGCAAGCTCCAAGAGCTTGGAATTTCAGATTGGTTACTTATTTGCAGGACCAAGGATTCAAAGCTAGCAAGGCGGATACCTCTTTGTTCATAAAGAGGAATGGATCTGAAGTGATCTATTTATGTGTGTATGTTGATGATATTATTATCACAGGCAATGATCTTGAAGGAATCAAACAGGTAAAGAGTCAAATGAAGGAGGAGTTCAAAATAAGTGACCTCGGATCACTCACTTATTTTCTTGGATTGGAGTTGATCTACACAGATTCAGGTATATACATCACACAAAGGAAGTATGTCCATGACATGCTCGTCAAGTTCAAGATGGAAAATACCAAGTGTGCAGGTACACCTATGGAGCAAAATCATAAGCTTAGTGCTTATGAAGGAGAGCCAATTGAAGACATCACAAGCTATCAAAGCTTGGTTGGAAGTTTGAACTATGCAACACTCACAAGGGTGGATATATGCTATAGTGTTAGCATATTGAGTCAGTTTATGCATAAGCCGAGAAGACCACATATGGAAGCGGCCAAGCGAGTCCTCAAGTACCTAAAGGGGACCATGAATGAAGGTTTGTTCTATTCATATACTTCAGATATTGAGCTAAAGGTCTACTCAGATGCAGATTGGGCCGGATCTAAAGATGATAGAAGAAGCACATCAGGGTATATATCATTTGCAGGTTCAAAAATCATTTCTTGGTCATCGAAGAAGCAACCAACCGTGGCATTATCTTCTACTGAAGCAAAATATAGAGGTTTGGCTAATGCAACTCAAGAAATCATGTGGTTAAAATCTTTGTACACAGATCTTGGACTTCATTCTTCAACACCTCACATTTTTGGTGACAACACAATCTCACTACATCTAGCAGCTAATCCGGTATACCATGCTAGAACCAAGCATATTGAAGTCCACTACCATTATGTAAGGGAGAAGCTATTGAGCAAGGATATTCAACTATCCTATGTCTCTACAGATATGCAATGTGCAGACATGTTGACGAAAGCTCTTGATGGTACGAAGTTAAGTAGATTCAAGTTGATGATTGGCTTGCAGGAAATCAAGCACAATTGAAGACTCATTTGGAGGCCAAGCATGTTAGGCTTGAGGGGGAGCTGTTGGTGCATTTTGCCCAAGCCTACATGCTTGATATGCTTGATATTATCCTCATTTGTAAGTCACATGAGTAGTCATGTGAACACCTCTTGTAAAAGAGTACATTTTATCTCTTGTAAATGGAAAAAGAAAAAAGGAAAAGGATGGCTTACCTCATCCATGATGTAAAAGCAAATTCGTGGCTCCAACTACCAAAATCACGAATTTTTGAGCTGAGGGAATCTCTCCTAACTTTGGGGATCACTTTTAGGTGGAGCCATTCGAATTCGAATTCAAAACTCCCTCCAAGAATTGCTATAAAAGGAGCAAGAAGGAAGAGGCGATTAGCAAGCCTTGTACGTGACCACTTCATGTCATTTTGTAGAGATTGAAGAGCTTACTCCATAGCTCTATCATTCTACTCCCATTGTGCAAAGATTCATTGCCAATGTGGTTGTAATCATATGTGAATCTATACATTTATTATCATCTACCTCTCTGTTTTGTTCTCTGCTATACTCACTCAGAGCAGTAACTTCAGAAGGTCATATCTCGAGTTTTACTGAACCTTTTTCAGTTTTTTAAAGTGCGTTGGATAGCTCTCACTGTCTAGTTGCTACGTATAAATGTTCAAGGTCATTGGATTTATACTTTTGGAGATATCTGCATTTTATTGCTTACTGGTCTATCTCTGCAGAGCCCCGAGAATTGTGGGAATGTTCCAGAACTTGATGAAACTTGTTCTCAGTGCTCAGTCCATCATTTGAAGTGTTTTAACTTGGAATAGGAATCTTGCTAAGTCTATTTGCTATGCCCAAAAGGCATTTTTCTAATTCCTTCCAGGTTGAGAGCACTGTTCATTTTTTCCAGCAGGTGTATGTCCAAAAATAGCAAGTTTTGGGAGCTAGTCATTTCGCAACTTGTCGGTCTTGACTTAAACTTTTGGGATACATGTTCCAAAGTACTTGGCTGATATTTTGGTGGATTTAGGAAGCTCAAAGGGTCTACTAATCAACTCTGAAGTCTCAGTTGGCTGGTGTGAAGCTGGTTGTAGCGGCACCTACTCATCTTTGGATTGCATCCACCATCTCTCTTCACAATTCTTCGACACCTCACATTTTTTGTGACAACACAAGCTCACTACATCTTGCAGCTAATCTAGTATACCATGCTAGAACCAAGCATATTGAAGTCCACTAACATTATGTAAGAGAGAAGCTAATGAGCAAGGATATTCAACTATCCTATATCTCTACAGATATGCAATGTGCAGACATGTTGACTAAAGCTCTTGATGGTACAAAATTGAGTAGATTCAAGTTGATGATTGGCTTAGAGGAAATGGACAATTGAAGAATTATTTGGAGGCCAAGCATGTTAGCCTTGAGGGGGATCTATTGGTGCATTTTACCCAAGCTTATATGCTTGATATGATCTGATTTATGTTCATTTGTAGTCATATGTGTAGACATATGAACACCTCTTATAAAAGAGTATATTTTATCTCTTGTAATTGTGAAAGAAAGAATGGCTTAAGTCATCCATGATGTAGAAAATAAATTTGTGGCTCTAACTAGCTAAACCCATGAATCCATCAGCTAAGAGAATATCTCCTAATTCTTAGCATCACTTTTAGGTGAAGTTATTTGATTTGAAATTCAAAAGTACCTCCAAAAGTAGCTACAAAAAGAGAAAGGAGGAAGTCACCATTAGAGAGCTTGATTCGTGCCCACTTCATGTTCATTTGTAGAGATTGAAGAGCTTACTCCATATCTCTATCATTCTACTCCCATTATGCAAGTATTCATTGCCAATGTGTTGTACTTATATGTGAATCTATACATTCATCATTTACTTCTTCTCTATTTTATTCTCTGCTATACTCACTAAAAATAGTAACTTTAGAAGCTCATATCTTGGGATATACGTAACCTTTTTTTTTTAGTGTTAATGTGCATTGGATTGCTCTCTAAGTATAATTTATGCTTACACAATTTTATGGTCATTGGATTTACCCTTTGTGAGAAACCGCTGTTTTTTTGCTCACTGGCTGAATCTCAGCAGAGCCCCAAAAATCGCGAGAGTGTTCCACATTTTGCTAAATCTTATTCTCAGTGCTTAGTTGATGAATTGAATTGTTCTAACTTGGATTAGCAAGCGATCTAAGTCTATTTGCTATGCCCAAAAGGAATTTATCTAATTCCTACCATGTTGAGAGCACTGTTCATTTTTTCAAGCAGGTGTATGTACAAAAATAACAAGTTTTGGGAGCTAGTCATTTTGCAACTAGTCTGTCTTGACTCAAACTTTTGAGATACGTGTTCCAAAACACTTGGATGATTTTTTCTATGGATTCAGGAAGCTGAAAGGGTCTACTAACCAATTTTGAAGTATCAATTGGCTATTGTGAAGTTGGTCATAGTAGCACCAACTCATCTTGGGATTGCATCCACCATCTCTCTTTACACATACACTAGCTCACATATGTATGCGTAAGTCCACTTCATCTCTTTTGTATCATACATTCATTAGCATATAAAATTTGATTCATTCCTTCAAGCTAATCTCTACCTACTGTTCTCTATTGCTATCTCACCATTTCAGTGATTTTGTTTGATCGCATTCTTTATGTATATTCAATTATTTGACTTGCTTTAACTTGAAATAGGTATCATGATCAGTCTAGCTGCAATTTGTAAATTTTCATTACATTTGGATCATTAGATCTTGAGATAGGATCCCTAAAAGCTACCTATGTCTACATATTGTTATCCTCTTGAAAAGCGGAGATTACACCCTTGACTTCTTAAACTCATTCCTTAGTGTATACTCACTCTAAATTAGTGAAATAACTTGGAGTAGTTAGCTAAGGTCATCAAATAGATGTTGCCAATAGTTAGCTAAGGTCATCAATTATTATCAGAGAGTGAGAACTGAACTTTTTTGAGAAGTTCAAGTCCAAAAATAGCAAGTTTTCAGAGCTCTTCTATTTGAAAGTTATCTGTTTTGGTACAACTATTTGGAAATGATGCTCCAAGGTACATAGTGGGTCTAAATGCATATTTGGGAAGCTAAAGGTATCTACTAAGGCACTCTGAATTCAGATTGGCAGGTGTAGATCAGGATTATTGCAACACCACCTCATCTTTGGAATGTATCCAACCATCTCCTCACAGTGATATCAGAGCTACATCAACTCATGGGGGATGGATTACCTTCATCCATTGACAAATTGGATAGAGGAAACTACTTAGCTTGGTCACTAAAAATGGAAGACTATATGCAAGGAAGAAATCTCTATGGTTATATCTCTGGAGATGAGATGATGCCAATCCTTAGAAGCAAAGGACAACTGACTCAAGAAGAACAAGAGATGTTAACTACATGGTGTTCAAAGGATGCTCTAGCCAGGTCTTACATTCTCAACTCAATCTCTAATTTTTTACTTCCACACATTAGGAGCCCCAAGAGTTCACAAGAGACATGAAATGCTTTTGAATCATTCTTCTCATCAAGCACTAAAGCTAGGAAGAACCAACTCTAGATGGAGTTCATCACACTCAAGAAAATGCCCAAGCAAAGTGTTACTATTTTTGTCACAAAAATGAAGGACTTAGCTGATCAACTTGGAAGCATTGGAGAAGTCATAGATGAAGAGAAGATTTTTAGGCAAGTGATCAATGCAATCAAAGAAGATGATAAATGGGAAGCGTTCACCATAGCAATGGACCTATACATGGACATGCAGGTACCTAACTCCAACACTCTCATGGGACAATTGTTCACACATGAGGCAAATCTTATGAAGAATGGAGACAACTCAAAAGGTAACCTCTGCTCTATACACAAATAAGAATAAGAGTACGTATGGCACATGGAGAGGAGCTTTGAAATCTCCCTCTACCTTGTTTTCCTCCTATGCCTCTTCCTCTTGAACCTTTACCTTTACTTGTAAAATTTTCTTGAGAGGTACTACTTTCATAATCAGATCTTCTAGAAACTGTGTCTTCTTCTTCCCATCAATCCATGCATATGGATTGATGTTCATCTCTCCATAGTTGTCTGCCTCAAAAATACCAATGTAATTAAACAAAAATAGTAGCATCCCTAGTCGGATAGTCTTTACATAGCTGATATGAGAAGCTCGAAGGCTTGGACATGCACAAAAGCTAATGATCAAGCTACTGTTCAAGCCTGCAACCATCAACATCTTCTCCTTTGTCCCTTGACATGGACCCACGTTGTAAACCCACAACCAGTCTACTGACACTCAATGAGTTTCTCATGAAAAGAGATATAAGCTTATCTATCTGCACATGAGTTAACTCAAATAGGATTTTCTCCTGTGAATAATTCACATAATTCGCTGCTAATGCTTCTTTGTATATGCTTTCTATCAATGGTGCACACTGACATCTCACCCGTACGCGTGCCTACATGTAAACAAAACCTCATTACACCTCAGACAATGACCTAATGTAATATCAGAGATTATTAAATCTAAGCAAAGAACCTGAGCTGGAAACTGTGTCTTCTGCTTCCCATCAGTCCAGGCATATGGATTGATGTTCATCTCTCCATAGCTGTTTGCCTCAAAAATACCATGCAACTTTTTATCAATGTAATTAAACAAAAATAGTGGCATCCCTGGTCGGATAGTCTTTACATAGCTGATATGAGAATAGGACCCACGTTGTAAACCCACAACCTATCTACTGACACTCAACGAGTTTCTCATGAAAAGAGACATAAGCTTATCTGTCTACACATGATTTAACTCAAATAGGATTTTCTCCTGTGAATAATTCACATAATTCACTGCTAATGCTCCCTTGTATATGCTTTCTGTCAATGGTGCACACTGACATCTCACCCGTACGCGTGCCTACATGTAAACAAAACCTCATTATGCCTCAGACAATTGCCTAATGTAATATCAGAGATTATTAAATCTAAACAAAGAACCTGAGCTGGAAACTATGTCTTCTGCTTCCCATCAGTCTAGGCATATAGATTGATGTTCATCTCTCCATAGTTGTCTGCCTCAAAAATACCATGCAACTTTTTATCAATGCAATTAAACAAAAATAGTGGCATCCCTGGTCGGACATTCTTTACATAGCTGATATGAGAAGCTCGAAGGCCTAGACATACACAAACGCTAATGATCAAGCTACTGTTCATGCATAAGGACGTCCCTAAAATAAAACCAAGCCCAGGATTCCAAGTAAGCTTTAGATTCAGCATTCTTCTCTGTTGGAACATCAAGCTTACACTATGCTTGAGGTGGATTTGATCTACATCAAAGGCTATCCAGTCGAAAGAATATCTGTTGGAGAGTTTTTTTTCTTATGCTCATTTATTGTACTTCTTTGAGAGATTTTTGATGGTTCATTTACCGTTGTGAAAGCCTTGAGCTTTACACATGTAAAGGTAGAAAGATAGAGCCCAAATCCCACCAATTTGTGGTGGTTGAAGTTGCATTCAATCAAGCAATCAATCACCTAAAAGTAGATCAAACTAGATCTTCACTTTTCCTAGATTGTAGGAAAGTGAATTGATTCCCTCCAACAACCATTCACACCTTCATTTGAATTCAAATTTCACTTGTAGAAGTCGTGGAACACTCCTAGAGTCTATATAAAGACTTGAAATCACTTGTACATTACATGGAAGCAATATACATACACTTGTGACCATCATTGTCTTGCTCCTTCAATTCTCTGCATCATCTTCTTCGCCAATAGTAATCTTGCAGAGGCTGCTGCTCTCTCCCCAGAGCTCCACATTGAGTGCAAGATGGCTCATTGGAAAGATATTAGTGTCTAGTTTCTGCCTATAATGTTTCATAGCATTTGATTCAGTAGAGTTGGAGAAATCTGAGTTTTTTCTGTCTCGGGGTCAATCTCTACATATTCCTGAAAAATAGGAAGTACCACCGGTGAATGTCTCATTCATTCATATAGCATATTTTGCTTATTCCTTATAATTTTGTGCATTCTATACACTCAACCCTATGTGTATCACTCCCATAAAAGGATGTTTTCTAATTGTAATCACGCTGGTGGCTATGGGCATTTGAAGTTCATTGTCTCTTCCATAGATAGTAAGCTTTTTGAGCTAGTCGACCCGCGAACCTATCTGTTTTGTATCGACTCATTCTCCTTGATGCTCCAAAGTACATAGTGTGTTTCTTTGCTATTATAGCATGCCTATAAGGTCTATTTGAGTCTCCATAAGCTCAAGGGCTGGTCTTGTGCCGGTTGGCTTGACCAAACTTGGTCGCTTCAAAACGCATTTTTCTACCTTCTACAAGCTTCTCCAAGTTTTTTCAGTGGTATCAAAGCTAGATCAAGATGGGTGACAGCTTTCCCTCAATGATCTAGAAGCTTGATCGACACAACTACGCGGCTTGGAAAATCAGAATGGAGGCCTATTTGCAAGGTAGAAATCTTTATGGAATTGTAGCAGGTGATGAAGCTATGCCTATTCCAAGATCCAAAGGAGGACCAACACAAGAGGAGATAGATAAGCTCATAGTTTGGTGTGCAAGGGATGCTCAAATCATACATACTAAACTCTATCTCTGAATTTCTATTACCACATATTAGAGGATGCAAGACATCTCAAGAGACTTGGGATGCCCTTGAGACTTTCTTTTCTGCTAGTACCAAAGCAAGAAAGAATCATCTTTGGAACGAGTTCAACCAAATGAAGAAGACACCTAAGCAAACCATCACAGAGTTTGTTACCAAGGTGAAGGAGGTTGTGGATCAGTTAGCATCCATTGGAGAGCTGATTGAAGAGGAGGTCATCATGAGGCAAATTCTCAACGGCATTTGAAGTGATAAGCAATGGTAATCCTTCACGACGGCTTATGATCTCATCATGGATGTGCAAACTCCAGACTTCAACATCTTTCTTTGGACAACTCTTAAATCAAGAAGCCAACAATAGCATAAAGGAAGGTAACTCTTATCATGGTAATTCAACTAGTGCTCTGAATTCAGATAAGAAGGATAAAAAGCAGAAAGGCAAGAAGAAGGAAGAAGATGAAGAAGAAACTTCCCAAGCCAACTTCGCAAGCAAGAGCAAGTGGAAACGGAAGAAGAAAGCACCAAAGCAAGACAAAGGCAAAGGTTAGAATGTTCAACCATGTGCCATATGCAATAAGACCAACCACACCACTCAGAATTGCTGGTTCAATGGGAAGACCCAGAAAGGAAGTGGAAGAGGTGGATATAGCAGCAATAGAGGCAGAGGTGGACACAACTTCAACGATAACAATAGAAGCTATAATAGAAGGGACTACCACAATTATTCAGAAGATCAACCACATGAAGACTCATTTCTTCTTATGAATCTAAGCCACAAAGAAGGTAAAGATGATGATCATTTTTTCTACCTAGATTCAGGATGTTCGAATCATGTTGCAGGCAACATTGCTCTTCTATCTGATTTGGAAAGTCCAAAGCATAGACATGAAGTGCAAACAGGGGATGACACAAAGCACAATGTGGAGAAGATTGGTAATGTCAAAGCTTCTAATGGCAAGACAAACATTCTAAGTAAGGTTCTCTATGTACCCACTATCACTAAAAACCTAATAAGTGTAGGCCAAATAGTTGAAAAAGGCTTGCAAGTTAGGTTCACCCAACATGGAGCCTTTGTGGAAGATCCATGTCAAGGCTTCAAAAAGATAGCCCAAGGTGAGAAGCATGGTAGGCTCTTTACTTTTGAAGTAGGAGAAACCAGGAACATCGCTCTATTCAACTTTGGGTCTCAAACCCTAAGTGAGCTTGAAGTGTGGCATAAGAGACTTGCTCATGTGAATGAAAGAACCTTAGCATATATGCAGGGATCAAAGTGTTCTAGGACTGCCGAACATATCAAAGCAACACATGATCAACAGGTGTGATGCATGTTAGATTGGGAAGGCATAAAGACAACCATTCAACCACAAAGGCTACATCCACAACAACTTATTGGACTTAGTACATACAGATGTATGGGGACCAAGTCAAGAACCTTCATTGGCAGGATCAAGGTATTATCTCTCGTTTATTGACGACCATAGTAGATGGACTGTTCTATACTTTATCAAGAGTAAGAATGAAGTGTTTGATTGCTTCAAGAAGTATCTTGCACATGTGGAGAATCATACAGGTAGATCACTAAAGAAGCTCAGATCTGATGGAGGGGGAGAATACTTCTCCAAAGAGTTTGATGAGTTCTTGAAGGAAAAAGGTATCAAAAGGGAAGTGACTACTAGGTACTCTCCTCAACTAAATGGAATTGCAGAGAGGAGAAACAAGACATTGGTTGGATCAACCCGAACAATGCTTGAAGAGAAGAAGTTGCCACATTATCCATGGGCAGAAGCTATTTCAACTGCTGTGTACCTTGTCAATAGACTACAATCCAAATCACTTCAAGGTATGACTCCTTATGAAGCATGGCATGGAAGAAAACCTAGTCTTGGACATTGCAAGGTTTTTGGTTGTTTAGCTTATGTTCATGTACCATCACAAATAAGAGGTAAGCTAGATGAAAGAGCAACAAAGGCAGTGTTTATTGGATATGATTCAACTCAGATGGGTTACAAGTTCTTCAATCCTTCAACCAAGCAATTCACTACAAGTAGAGATGTTGTGTTTGAAGAACACATGTCTTGGTATGATGAAGACAAACAAAAGGTTACACTACCATATGATCTTGATTCTGACTCTCATCAATTAGGAAGCAAGCATGATACACAGGTCCAAGATCCAAGAAGTGATACAGATGATGAACAAGATGAAAGAGAAAAGGATTACAAGCTATGGAAGTCAAAAGTTAAAGCAAAGATGCAAGAGGTTGGAGAATGCTCAAAACAAGCACCTAGAAGATCAGCAAGAGAGAAGAAACAACCGGAAAGGTATGGATATGATTCCACATTTGTTACGAAGCATTCAATCGACTTGGCAAAAGACTCTATTTCAGAGGAACCCTCAACCTATGAAGAGGCAAAGGGAAACCCTAATTGGGAAAAGGCCATGAACGAAGAGATAGATGCATTGAAGGAGATGGACACTTGGTATTTGGTTCCAATGTCGCCAAATCAAAAGGTAATTGGTTGCAGATGGGTATATAAAGTTAAAAGAAATTTAGATGGATGAGTTTGCAGGTACAAGGCAAGATTAGCAATGTATGCTCACAAACTCATGGTATAGACTATGAGGAAACATTCTCACCAGTTGCAAAGATGACTACAATTAGGACATTGATAAGTGTATCTGTTGCAAGGAATTGGAGACTCCTCCAACTTGATGTTAAAAATGAATCCTTAAATGGTTGGATAAGTGAAGAGGTATACATGTCACAACCACCAGGTTTTGAAAACCCTAATCATCCATCTTATGTTTGCAGACTTAAGAAAGCATTGTATGGATTGAAACAAGCTCCTAGAGCTTTGAATTACAGGTTGGTTACATATCTTCAAGATCAAGGGTTCAAAGCTAGCAGCTCAGATCCTTCTCTATTCATCAAAAGGGATCACAATGAGGTTATCTATCTATGTGTATATGTAGATGATATTATTGTGATAGGTGATGATCTAAATGGCATTCAAAGGATCAAGAGATGCATGCAAGAGGAGTTCAGAATCAGTGACCTAGGTGAGCTCACATATTTCCTAGGTATGCAGGTGATATATACAGATGAAGGAATGTATTTGACTCAAAGAAGATACATTCAGGATCTTCTTCTCAAGTTCAAAATGGAGAACACTAAACCTGTAGGTACACCTTTGGAGATGAATCATAAACTAAGTGTTTATGAGGGTGATAAAATTGAAGACATTAAAGAGTATCAAAGCTTGGTAGGTAGCTTGATATATGCTACTCATACAAGGGCAGACACCTCATATAGTGTGGGAGTGCTTAGTCAGTTCATGCACTCACCAAGAAGACCACACATGGATGCAGCTAAGAGAGTACTTAAGTATCTCAAAGGTACAATCAACGAATGTATATTCTATCCTTACTCTTCAGATTTGGATATCAAAATCTACTTAGATGCAGATTGGGCAGGAGCTAAGGATGATAGAAAAATTACATCTGGTTACTTAGCATTTGCAGGTTCGAAGCTAGTATCATGGAGTTCCAAGAAGCAACCAACAGTTGCTTTATCCTTAACTGAAGCAGAGTACAGAGGATTGACCATAGCAACTCAAGAGGCAATATGGTTAAAAGCATTGTATATATATATGGGACTTGTGAGTTCCAAACCTCACATATTTGGAGATAACGTAAGTTCCATGCATCTAGCGGCAAATCCTATTTTGCATGCAAGAACCAAGCACATAGAAGTCCATTACCACTTCATCAGGGAGAAGCTCATGGCAAAGGAGATTGACATTTCTTTTGTTCCTACTGAAAAGCAAGTAGCAGATATGATGACGAAGGCACTTGATGGAATAAAGCTTTGTAGATTCAAAGCTGTGGCAGGTATTCAACCTATGAGAGAATGAAGACTCAAGCATACTTTAGCTTGAGGGGGAGCTGTTGGAACATCAAGCTTACACTATGCTTGAGGTGGATTTGATCTACATCAAAGGCTATCGCGTCGAAAGAATATCCATTGGAGAGTTTTTTTTCTTATGCTCATTTATTGTATTTTGTTGAGAGATTTTGGATGGTTCATTTACCGTTGTAAAAGCCTTGAGCTTTACACATGTAAAGGTAGAAAGATAGAGCCCAAATCCCACGAATTTGTGGTGGTTGAAGTTGCATTCAATCAAGCAATCAATCACCAAAAAGTAGATCACACTAGATCTTCACTTTTCCTAGATTGTAGGAAAGTGAATTGATTCCCTCCAACAACCATTCCCACCTTCATTTGAATTCAAATTTCACTTCTAGAATTCGTGGAACACTCCTAGAGTCTATATATGGACTTGAAATCACTTGTACATTACATGGAAGCAATATATATACACTTGTGACCATCATTGTCTTGCTCCTTCAATTCTGCATCATCTTCTTTGCCAATACTAATCTTGTAGAGGCTGCTACTCTCTCTCTCTCTCCAGAGCTCCAAATTGAGTGCAAAATGGATCATTGGAAAGGTATTAGTGTCTAGTTTATGCCTATAAAGTTTCATAGCATTTGTTTCACTAGATTGGGAGAAATCTGAGTTTTTGCTATCTCGGGGTCAATCTCTACGTATTCCTGAAAAATAGGAAGTACCACCGATGAATGTCTCATTCATTCCTATAGCATATTTTGCTTATTCCTGATACTTTTGTGCATTTTATACACTCAACCCTATTTGTATCACTCCTATAAAAGGTTTTTTTTCTAATTGTAATCACGCTGGTCGCTATGGGCATTTGAAGTTCATTGTCTCTTCCATAGATTGTAAGTTTTTTGAGCTAGTCGACTTGCGAACCTATCTGTTTTGTATCGACTCATTCTCCTTGATGCTCCAAAGTACATAGTGTGTTTCTTTGCAATTATAGCATGCCTATAAGGTCTATTTGAGTCTCCATAAGCTCAAGGGCTGGTCTTGTGCCGGTTGGCTTGATCAAATTTCGTCGCTTCGAAACACATTTTTCTACCTTCTACAAGCTTCTCCAAGTTCTTTCATTCTCTGCGTTCGCACGAAAGCCATACCAAAAACATGCACACACATGAACATGCACTAATATGTGGAGGGAGGGAGAGAGAGAGAGAAAGAGAGAGAGAGAGAGAGAGAGAGAGAGAGGGAAATAAGGGCACAGAAGGAGATGGTGTCCATATGACCAGGACGTGGAAAAAACATAGTATCAAAAGCACAGTGCAATCTCAAAATGAGAAATCCAAACCATGATATGATGCGTGATTATGCTTTAAAGGGAGAGACGTATATCTGTGATAGAAAGTAAGAGGATAGATAAAGTATACCAAATAGAAGCTGTGTGATGCATTCATTGTAAGTCGCATGGTCACAGCCAAAAATCACAGCGGCAAGCTCCTCCGCCGAAAGGTTCAAGAACGGTCCAACATTTTAATTTTTTTCCGTCAACAGACCATCTTGTAAGCGATGCTACGCGTAGAGTTGGCGTCGCATAAGCGACATCTGTTAGCGTCGCTTATGCGACGCCAAATAGGTCGCTTATGCGACATAAAAAACGTCGCTTATGCGACGCTTTTTAATACTGTTGTGTTAGCGATGCTCTATGCGATCGTCGCAGACCGCGTCGCGCCACAAGTCGCAGAAAACATCGATTGGCTCATCGTTTAATCGACAGTCCATGTGTGATGCTAATTATGATGCATTTTGCAATTTTATAGCGACGAAATTGTGTCGCCTTAACCTTCGCTATACGCCCATATTCCTTGTAGTGCATGAAGCAAGGTAAAACACATGAGCATGTATTTTATATAGATTTAGGTTGTTCAAATCATGTAGCAGGGAATGTTGCTCTAGTATCAGACTTGGAGGATCCAAGAAATAGACATGAGGTTCAAAATCTTTCCTGTATTAAAAAATTATGAAGAATCAATTCTTTGCTCGATTTAGGGTGGATAAGACACTCGAATAATTTTTATGAAAGTTAAGTAAAATTTCAACATGACTTATTAGTTGAGGATTATGCACAATATCCTTGAAGCTTGTTACAAATACTAATTCCAACACAAACCCCCTAGGAACACATGGGTGATTATTTCTATCGAGGAATCCAAGGATGGCTTAAAAGTGTAGTAGCTGAGTATAGGTAAATTGTTGGGGATTAAGATTCTGCAAATCCAATAGATGCCACAAATGGATCAAAACCAAGATATTGATTTTGCAATTTTGGGGCAATTTTGACTACATAGGTGGAAATATTGGTCCAATGGAGCTAAAGGCACTTCATGTTCTGTCTCCTTGACAATGTGCACTAAGCTTTATCAAGAAACTTTCATTCTTTGAGTCTTATTAGAGCTCTCTTACAAGGTTTTGAGTTTTGGTAGGAGGAGCCACCAAAAGTCTATGTAGTGTTTTTCTCAAGCCTAAAGAATGGAGTTGAAAGACACTTGCAAGTGTTTTTGGCTAGTTTGTGGGCTATAAATTCAGTTTTTCAATGTTGTTTTACTACATATACTATGCACATGCATATTTATGCTTCTATGGATATTGATTATGAATGTTCATGTGGTAATTGATATAGCGGTTACTTTTTTGCATAAAGCCTTTCACTTTCACAAAGAGGCTCGTGGTGACATTTTCGTAACTAACAGATGCCCAGATGTTGGGGTCCCTTCATTGATGCAGGTGGAAGACTTACATAGCCTTGCCATATGAGATGTATGCTAGTTGTTTAGAGGTGCTTGATAAGCCTAGTTGGCTTCTTTCATTTAATTGTTTATATGTAGTGGAGTTAGTTATTCACTTTGCATATTTACATGTGAGTACCCATAGTTTTATGAGTTTTTTAACATCGTTCATATGATCATTTTGCAGAGGAGATTCTCACAACATTTTTCCATATTTTAATTTTTTAATTATATAATGGTTGATTTTACTGCTTGGCTGACTTATTGGTGTGAGCATTGTGGAGAAATTTCACTCCAATATGCACACTAGAAGTTAGGGATCCTCTTCTTGAAACTCTCTTGTCAAACATGTACTTAGTAAAACCAGATTCACTCACAATGCCAATATCCAATGACTCTAAGATTTTTTCCATGCATAGTAGACACTTTATCTTTCCAAGAAGCTATATATCACTCCATTTGGAGTTCAAAGAATTAGGCATTCCAGTGCATAATGATAGACTACTTGCCCACTCATGTTAACCAAAAAATAGAGGTTCACAAGAATTGCTATTTATAAGTACTCAAGATGAATCAAGTAGAGATTTCAAAGCAAAGAAATTACAAAAGATATAGGTTCCAACAAGATATCATGCACATTAAATGGATATGTAAACAGACCTTCACAAGGTGGCTTTGTAGAGAAAGGTACACTATTGGAATACTTGTGTCTTGTAGCACACCATTCGAGGCAATTATGATATCCTTTGGTGACCACATGACAAGCATATTCTTCTATACGGTTTCTTTGTCATCTTCAAAAAATTTGACGTTCAAAGGCCTCTTATTTGAGGAGAAATGTGCATGAGATCTGGTGTCTCTTCACCTATGCTTGCATTGTTTCTCATCTCTTGACCTTTCACTTCTTGTTCTTTGTCCTTCCATTGCCTTAAGTGGCTTTTGCTGCTCCAAATCACTCCATATGGATAAGGCTGCATATTTTCTCAATAGTACTTCAAATCTTCAATCACATTTTGGCTCTTATGCATGCCATAAATACATAATCTTGCACCTTTATTTTCAACACTGCCCCTCAAGGCTATGAGTGTAGTGTTATAACTCTCCTCTGAGCCTACAAAAAAACATAAATGGTGAAAAGGTAAATAAGGAGAGGTGAGTACGTGTCAAGACTTAGAATTGGGGCTTGCACAATCTCCATAACTTTCAACAAGCACATACATTCTCACATAATCCTTTTGGTTGGTCATTCATTGATCCATTTTATGGGGAGACTTTGTTCCAATTTTCCCAAAATCTGACACTTGCTCATCCTTTTTTGAGCCTTACTAGTGTTTGGAGTCTTCTAGCTCCATAACCATTCTAGTTAGTTCTCTATCATCATGGCACTAGAGACCTCTAGCATAATCGTTGGATTAGAGTCTAGTGCCACTGTTCCCAAGAATAGCTAGAACTTGTAGGGCAAAGACCATTTTTGAGATCTGAAAATTTGATGGCACAAAATCTACTCTATGGAAGAATTAGATTAAAGATGTGCTAATTTAGAGGAGACAATGGAAGTTAGTAAATTGAATCTTAAAGAAGCCTCTAAACATTGATGTTGATGATTGGGATGACTTGGATGAAATGACTAGGTCCACCATTTTACTACACCTAATAGATAATTTTTACTTTATGGTATTGGACTGTGAAAGTGGAAAGGAGCTTTAGAGGAAGTTATGCAATGCATATGAAAAAGAAACAACATCAATTTATATCAAATGAGGAAGCTAAATGACCTTCACATGAAGGAGACACATAGTGTTGGTGCTCATCTAAATGTGTTTGATGCTATATTCTTTAAGTTAGAGGCTCACAAAATTGACCTAGATAATTAAATGAAAGCAATCTTGTTGCTATGCACCTTATCATCATCATGAAATACATTTTGCGTGAATATTAGCAATAGTACACTTGGTGGTAAACCTGTCTATGATGACATATGTGGAGCACACTTGAGTGAGGAGATCCATGGAAAATCTATGGTTGGCACTCAGAGTGGAGATGCATATAATGTGTCACGAGGAAGGAAATAAGGAAGAGAACTCACACACACTCTCACAATCAAAGAGAAGCACACACACAGAGATTGAGGCAAGGAAGAATGATCTTCTTCTTCTTCTTCTATTACATAAAAGGAATGTACAAGAATGACCTAAAAACAAGAATACAAAAAGTGCAATATATAAAGATCAATACATAAGGAAAAATCTAATGTCCACGAATGAGCTGGAAAGAAAAAAATGTGCCATCACTCTCGATAGATAAATCTAGTACAACTCATTGAAGTATCCTTGACATATACTGGCGTGACCACTATACATGTCAGAGAAATGAAAAGCTGATATGTGTCATCTTGGATCATCACATGTTGAGCTTGATATCTCAACACTCCCCCTCAAGCTCTATGTCATATCCTCTAGTCCAAGCATCTTTCAAAACTTCTTCAGCTTCTCTACTCCAAGTGCTTTAGTGAAAATATCAGCAACTTGCTCATCTCTTCTCACATAAACAAGATCAATATCACCTGCTTATACCTTCTCTCTGATGAAGTGACAATATACCTCAATATGCTTTGTTCTCGCAAGAAAATTAGGTTTCCGTGCTAACTATATGTTGCTAAGATTATCACAATAGATGGTGATAGGCTTTTGCACTTCCACACCTAAATATGCAAGTAGCATCTACAACCATGATGCCTCACATGCTGCCATTGCAGCACCTCTATACTTAGCCTCTCTACTTGAATTCTTGCATAAGAAGTTGGTTTACCTCTTTGATGCTTTCTTCATTATCACCACCTACAATCAAGCCATCAACATAAATAGCCACAATTATGATGCCATCATCACCCTTCCTTGCATATAGTGAATGATCTGCATCACACATAGTGAACCCAATGTTGGTTAAGTAATGAGCAATCCTTGCATGCCATGCACGAGGAGCCTGCGTAAGTCCATACAAAGCCTTTCACAACCTACAAACATATTCTCGATGCTTTGAATCTTCATATCTTGGTGGCTGGTCCATGTATACTTCTTCCTATAACTCACCATGTAGAAAGGCATTCTTCACATCCATCTGATGCAAAGTCCATCCTTTTGTTGTAGCTAATGCAACAAGTGTTCTGACAGTAGACAATTTAGCTACAGTGTTGAACGTTTCCTCATAATCAATGCCATATGTTTGTGCATATCCTTTCGCTACCAATCGGGCCTTGTACTTGCTTATGCTACCATTAGCATTGTGCTTTACCTTGTAAACCCACTTGCAGCCTATGAGTTTTTTTCCCTTGTGACAATGGAACCAGCTTCCATGTTTCATTTCCATAAAGTGCAGCCATCTCCTCATCCATAGCTTTCTCCCAATCTGCATTTCCAATTGCATCTTCAAAACAAGAAGGTTCAGCATCTTCTATTACCTTGGTCATGTAGGAACAATGGCAAGCCATATAACTGTCATACATCAATCGTTGCATTGAATTTTGTATCCTTCCAGATCTTCTTGGTCCTAGGTCAACTTCTCCTTGTATTCTCTGCATGTTCCTTTCTTACTCCTGGAGTCTTCATAGAGGGCAATCCAAGTTCCTCATCAAGACTATTGTATGAACCCCTTGAATCTCCATCAATGTCTTCAAAACCTGCACCTGTTTTACTACTAGCAAAAAGCTTTTCTTTACCTTTCTTGGATGTATTTGATGAAATTGTTGGATTGAAATTTCCATCCAATCTTCAGCTTGGTGATGCATCCACTCCACTCAAAACTTGAGATTTTGCACTTGTTTTTTTAGCATTTTCTTTTTCATTTGGTTCAAGATTCGGTCCTTCTTTGGCATCTGCATAGAATCTTGACATTTCATCAAATACCACATCTCTGCTCAGCTTCACTTGTCATGTGAGTGGGTTATAAAATTTATATCCCTTTTGCTCAAGGGAGTATCCAATGAAGACACATTTTTCTGCTTTTGGAATCAAGCTTCATCCTCAACTCATATGGAACATGTACATATGCAATACAACCAAATACTTTCAAATGTGATAAGTTTGGCTTTTTACCTGTAAACTTCTCTTTAGGTGTAGCTTGATGTACACTAGCAGTCGGAGTTCTGTTCATGACGTATATAGCAATATGCACAACTTCTGCCCAATAACAATGAGGCATATTCTTCTCAGCCATCAAAGCTCTTGCTATTTCTGCAATATGTCCGTTTTTGCATTCAGCAACACCACTCTGTTGTGGTGGGTACCTGCATGAAAACTCACGTCGAATTGCATGATTTTTGAAAAAGTCGTTGAACTAATTTGACATGTATTCACCTCCTCCATCAGACCTTAATGTCTGAATATACTTCCCTGTCTGTTTTTCGTGTTGGAGCAAGTCTATGACAAGCCTAAGTATTGGCTTGAGTCCCACAAAGTCATAGAAGAAGCTTAAAATGAAGACTATGCAAAGTTCACTTGTGAAATACCTCTTGTAACTTTTGAAGAGTTTACTTAATGTAAAAGTGAGAGAATCTTAAGTGGTTGAGTCCACTTGATCAAAAAGGGAAAGAGGAGCCAAATTTGTGATTTGTGGTAGGTAGAGAATCAAATCAATCACTAATTGATTGGAGAGTGATTGAGGGAAGTTAGCCTCCCAAACTCAACTATAAATAGATGGCAGTTTTAGTCGTGGTTAGAGAGACCTATGTGAAGACCTCCAAGAGCTGAGCTTTATGCCATATCAAGGTGTGATTCCAAGACACACGTATGTATCAGTAAGTCCATTGTATTTTACAAGCAATATACTTTCATTTTCATGATCATTTGAGTTCATATTTCCATGTCCTTGTGAAGTGTACTACTCACTGCCATATCTCTCAGTTTTCTCAGTCAGATTGCAGAGATGGTTTCTATGAGCTTGGTGCATAATTTTCAGTGATTTAACTTCGTAAAGTTAGCTCTAATAGTCTAATATAGGCTCATCAATTCTCATTGCATTTGCGTATTGCAATCTTTAGTTATGTTCAGTTGAAGTCAACCCTGTCTGTCATTTTCACTTCTCTGTCACGTACCCGACTTTTGTACTCATCTTGTTAGAGCTATTTCTCCGTGTGTACTTATCCACATTCAATGTTTTAAAGGTTGTTGGATTCAGCATACTGTCTAGTATAAGCATACAAATTTTCATAATCATTGGTTTCTTAAATCTGGAATTATGTTCATTTTTCTGCTCACTGGTCTCAAACTGTAGCAGCCCGTGAAAATCTGGATGATGGCATCACTTGTTAAAACTCATTCTCAGTGTGTGGTTCATTATTTTTTATGAGATTACTCTTGAACGTTAGCTCTTTAAGGTATCTAGGTTTCTCCAAGAGGAATTAAGCTAATTGCTGCTGTGCTCAGAGAATTATGCAAAACACTGGACAATTGTATGAACCAAAATAGCAAGATTTTCACCTTTGAGCTAACTCCAACTTATCTGTTTTGATCTATCTTTTTGAGAGTTATCTTCCAAGGTACATAGGGTGTCTAACACATCCATTGGCAAGCTAAAAGGACCCACCACATACTCCTAGAGTTCATTTGGCTGGTGTAGATCAAGGATTTTGCAATACCTCTTCATCTTCAAGCACATACCTATCCATCTCTTCACAGTGGTATCAGAGCAAGGTTGGACAACATGGTGGATGGATTTCCTTCATCAATCGACAAATTGGACAGAGGTAACTACTCAGCTTGGTCATTAAGAATGGAAGTGTATCTCCAAGGTAGAAGTTTATATGGTTATGTGGCTGGAGATGAAGTTATGCCAAGTTTTAGGAACAAAAGTCAACCAACACAAGAAGAGCAAGAAAGGTTGAGCACATGGTGCTCCAAGGATGCACTTACAAGGTCTTATCTCCTCAACTCTATCTCAGATTTTTTTGTTGCCTCACATTAGAAGTTGTAAGACATCTCACGAAGTGTGGGATGCACTTGAAGCCTTCTTCTCTTCAAGTACCAAAGCTAGGAAGCATCAACTATGGCTGGATTTCACAACTCTCAAGAAGGCTCCAAAACAAAATGTGACTAATTTTGTCACAAAACTCAAGGACATAGCGGATCAGTTGGGATGCATTGGAGAGGTAATAGATGAGGAGCAAATTGTAAGGCAGGTCATCAATGGCTTGAAGGCAGATGACAAGTGGGAAGCATTCACCACAACTATGGATTTGTACATGGACATGCATGTACCTGATTTCAATACACTCATTGGACAACTACTTACTAAAGAGGCAAAGCTTATCAAAAATGGAGAAAGCTCTAAAGGTAATCAATCTTCAGCTTTATACATTGATAAAAGCAAGTCCAAAGATAACAAAGGAAAGGCAAAGAAAGTGGATGATGAAGCAGGTACATATCAAGTTAACTATGCAGGTAGAGGAAGACATGGCAGAGGTAGAGGAAGAGGAGGTAGACAAGGCAGGGGGAGATCCCAAGACTCCAACTCATGTTCTATTTGTGGACTAACTAATCATACAACTGAAATTGCTTTAGGAATTCCAGGAATCAAAGAGGCAGAGGATACAATAGAGGAAGCTATGGCTACTCAAGAGGAAGGTTCAACAATTATCATGGCAACTACAACAACTACAACCATTCAAACTATCAAGGAGGCTACAAAGGAAGGAGAGACTTCAATAACTACAGAGAAGACTCAAACAAAGAGGATTCATTATTGATCATGAACATGGCTATGCCACAAGGTAAATTTAATGAGCATGTTTTCTACATAGATTCAGGTTGCTCAAATCATGTGGCAGGAAATGTGGCACTCCTATCAGATTTAGAAGATCCAAGGAATAAGCATGAGGTACAAATAGGATATGATACAAGACATCTTGTGGAGAAAATAGGCAATGTCAAAGCACCTGATGGAAACATCAACCTACTCAGTAAGGTACTCTATGTTCCTACCATTACAAAGGAATTTGATAAGTGTTGGGCAGATAGTAGAGAAAGGGTTGCAAGTCATGTTCACAAAAGCAGGAGCATTTGTTGAAGATCCAAGTCAAGGATTCAGAAGAATTGCAAAAGGTGAAAAGGCAGGTAGATTGTTCACATTTGAATTACAAGGCACTAGAAACATTGCTCTCTTTAATTATGGTAGTCAAACACTCACAGAATTGGAAGTATGGCACAAAAGTTTAGCACATATTGGTGAAAGGTCATTAAAGCAAATTTGCAGGGACCAAAGTGTACTTGGACTCCCTAATTTGTCAAAACAACATATGATTTATAAGTGTAGTGCATGTCAATTTGGAAAGTCTCACAGGTTACCATTCATGAAGAAAGGTTATATGCATGGAGATCTCTTGGAGTTGGTTCATACAGATGTATGGGGACCTAGCAAGGAAGCTTCAATATCTGGATCAAGGTATTATGTTTCCTTTATTGATGATTGCAGCAGATAGACTATCCTATTCTTTATGAAACACAAAGATGAAGTTTTCTCATGTTTCAAAAGATATTTGGCTCTTGTGGAGAATCAAATAGGTAAATCACTAAAAAGGCTAAGGTCACATGGAGGGGGAGAATACTTCTCCCATGAGTTTGATTCTTTTGTTCAAGAAAGAGGAATCAAAAGAGAGGTAACTACAAGGTACACTCCTGAGCAAAATGGAGTGGCAGAAAGGAGAAATAGGACAATTGTTAAAGCTGCAAGGTCCATGTTAAATGAAAAGCATTTGCCTAATTATCTATGGGCTGAGGCTGTATCTACAACCACTTACTTGATTAACAGGTTGCCTTCAAAATCCCTTGATGGGATGACTCCATATGAGGCTTGGAATGGAAGAAGACCAAGCTTAGATCATTGTAAAATTTTTGGATATATTGCTTTTGCTCATGTTCCTTCACAGGTTAGAGGCAAGATGGATCCAAAGGCAGAAAGGTGTGTATTTATTGGATATGACAACAATCAAAAGGGCTACAGGTTATACAACCCTACCAACAAAGGATTCTTGGTAAGCAGAGATGTAGTTTTTGATGAAAACAATTCATGGTATGAAGATTCATGCAGGAAGGTCAATTTACCATATGATCTTGAAGAAGATTTTCCAAAGCTTGGTAGAGAACAACCGAAGATTGAAGAACAAGACACCTCGGAGGATGATGAAGAATCTCATATGGAAAATATCAAAGCATGGAAGTCTAAAGGTGATGGAGAGTGTTAATCTCCAAAAGAACAAGTTGACCTTGAATTTAGACCACCTCTATATCAAGAACAACTTCAGACTCCACCAAATTTAGAGAACATTCATCAACTTATCAGAAAATTGACTATTCTGAAAAATTCAACTTCTCAGGAAAGTCTGCTGCAGATTAATCCTTGATTGACTAACCATTTGTGTAAAGTTTTTGATAAAACTTTGTAGGTTGCTTCGCCTTAAGATTGCGCACCTTTTGCAACTTGAATCTCTTCAAATGATTCAGTATACTCTGAGAAATAACTCAAAAAATTTACCTATGTGTAAATCTCCTTCTCTGCAGTAGCGACTTCAACACCTACAACTTCTTAGCTTTAGTTCTCCCAACGTCGAACCCGTTTTGTCAAATGCTTTTAGATGTAGATAGCTTATCTCTCAACTTAGATTTTGAGCTATCATATGTGTAAAACTTTACACTTTGCACTGAGCACTACTCATTTCATTGAACTCGAAATCTGCGCTTGTTTTAGAAGACTATGAACATTCTTTACATATGAATGTTCCTACACACAATTCTCTTAGCCTGATTAAAATTGGAAGCTGAAATTTTGTACAGAGGTTGATCAACTCTAGACTTAGACTTGTACAAAAGCATTCCATAGAAGATCTACCATAGAAGGAGAAGACACGAAAACTTTGGGCGCAACTTTTCTTCTATTCTTCAGAAAATTACAATTGAGTTATGAGAGAGACTTCTTCTCATTCCTATGAACTCTAATGAGTCTTACAACTTACAAATGCACTATTCTCATACTCTCCTATTGTCTCCTCTATTGCCCCGACATTTTTCCAAAGTATTTATAGGCAAATATGTACAAGTTTATGACTATTCAAAAGTCTAAGTGATCTATGTCTTCACTAATGTACATATGTGTACATATCCTTCATCCTGTGAATATAACCACCTTCTTTGCTTCAAGACTTGATCTTATCTCCATCTTTTTGTCTTCCAAACTTCAATTGGTGATTGGTCTGCACCAACAGCTCCCCCTCAATCATCAATTGAGGTTTCTCTTATCTTCTTTATGCCTGCCATGTCTTTGAACTTTTGTAACTTTGGTCCATCTAAACTTTTTGTAAGCATATTAGCTATCTGATCTTTTGTTGAAGTATGTATAACTTCAATCTCCTTATCCATCACCTTCTCTCTTAGAAAGTGATACTGTATCTCAATATGTTTGGTCCTTGCATGAAAAACAGGATTAGCAGCTAGATATAATGAACTCATGTTATCACCATAAATGATAGGTATGCTCTGTATAGTGTCAAAACTTTTCATGAGAGTCTTAAGCCATATCACTTCTTTTGCAGCTTCAACCATGCCTTTGTACTCTGCTTCTGTAGATGACAAAGCAACTGTATGTTGCTTCTTTGAGCACCAAGAGATTAACTTATCTCCCACATAACACATGTATCCATAGGTTGACCTTCTATCATCTGGATTACCTGCCCAATCTACATCACTATATATTTTGATATTTGTATCTGATGTAAAACCATAATACAAACCCTCTTTGAGTGTTCCCTTAATGTACCTCAATACTCTTTGACCTGCAATCCAATGCTCTTTCCTAGGACAATGCATGAATTGAGACAACACACCAACTGCATATGATAAATCAGGCCTAGTTAATGTAGCATATATAAGACTACCAACCAAACTCTGATATTGTTTCATGTCCTTGAACTCTTCACCTCCAAATCTGCTTAATTTGTGATTCACCTCCATTGGAGTAGGTGCTACTCTGCAATCATTCATCTTAAACTTTGTTAACAAATTCTTCAAATACCTTTCTTGAGTCACATACACTCCATGTTGAGGATATGAAATTTCCATGCCCAAGAAGTATGACAGATCTCCCAAGTCACTGATTTTGAACTCTTTCTCCATTTTCTTCTTTAGACTTTGTATGCCTTTCTCATCTGTACCTGTAAGAATTATATCATCAACATATATGCATATGTAAATGAACCCATCATCACTTGCTTTAACAAGCAAGCTACTATCTGCTTTAGATACTTGAAATCCAAGTTCTTTTAGGAACTTTACAAGCCTATAGTTCCATGCCCTTGGGGTTTGCTTCAAGCCATATAAAGCTCTCTTGAGCTTACACACATGATCTGGATATCTTCCATCTTTGAATCCTTGAGGTTGCTCCATGAAAACATCATCTGAAATATAACCATTCAAAAAAGCATTCTTCACATCTAATTGACACAATTTCCAACCTTTGCATGCAGCAATTGCTATGAGTGTTCTAATAGTTGTCATCTTTGCCACTGCACTATAAGTCTCATCATAGTCAATACCATATGTCTGAGCAAATCCTTTAACAACAAGTCTAGCTTTGTACCTAGACACACTTCCATCTGCAAATCTCTTTGTCTTATAGACCCATTTGCATCCAATGATCTTCTGGCTATTTGGCTTTGGAACCAAATCCCATGTTTGATTCTCCATCAATGCATCATATTCTTCTTGCATAGCTTTTTCCCAAATCTCTTTACCTTTTGCCTCTTCATATGTAGAAGGGTCTTCATCTGCTTTAATCATGTAAGCATAATCCTTAGTAGTCAAGAATGAAGTATCATAGCTATACCTTGTAGGTTGCCATTTGTTCCTTGTAGACCTCCTAAGTTCTCCACTTCTTGAGGTTTTTGGTTCTTCACATTTAGGATCAAATCTTGGTGTTTCTTCCACTTCAACCTGCACTTCATTATTCTCTTGCTCATCAAATATCTGAACCTTTGATTTACCTTTCCTTTGGCTCACAATTTCTTCATCATCTGTATTAATATTGATAGTACCTGCATACCAAGTACCTTGCTCATCAAATGTAACATCTTTTGATACAAGAAAATGTTTTGTGGATGGATTCCACAACCTGTATCCCATCTGCTTATCATCATAACCAATAAACACATATTTTTCAGCTTTAGGTTCCAATTTGTGCCTTAATTGTGATGGCACATATGCATAGGCCAAACATCCAAATACTTTGCAATGATCTAGTGTAGGTCTCTTACCCCACCATGCCTCATATGGTGTCATACCCTACAAGGCTTTACAAGGTAGCCTATTGACCAAATAAGTAGCTGTATTTACAACCTCAACCCACAAATAATTTGGGCAATTTTTCTCCTTCATCATGGACCTTGCAAACTCAACAAGAGTCCTATTCATCCTTTCTGCTACACCATTTTGTTGAGGAGAGTACCTGCAAGTAACCTCTCTTTTTATACCTGCATTCCACAAGTAATCACTGAATTCATTAGAGAAATACTCTCCCCCTCCATCTGACCTTAGTCTCTTCAATTTATGTCCTGTAGTTCTCTCTGCATACATATGATAATGTTTGAAAGTATTGAATACTTCTGACTTATCTTTGATCACATAGATAGTGATCCATCTAGTAGCATCATCAACATAAATCACATAATACCTTGAACCATTGATACTGAAATCCTTTGATGGTCCCCACACATCTGTGTATACCAACTCAAGTTTCTCTGAATACATAAACCCATGCTTAGAATAGGATTGCTTATCAGCCTTACCTAATTGACATGCCTCACATCTGTATGTCATATGTTGACCTGCAACATTAGGCAATCCAAGCACTGAACCATTATTAATCATGTCTTTAATACCTCTTTCATTGAAATGTCCAAGTCTCTTGTGCCAAAGATCTAACTCAGAGATCTTATGTCCTCCATAAGTGAACAAGGCATGACCAACATTACCTTGAATCTTCAATGTGAACAATCTTCCTTCTTTCTTCCCTGAAACAATTTGTTTATACCCATTGCTAGGGTCTTCCACAAACACTCCTTCATTAGTGAACCTTACTTCATAACCTTTTTCCACAATTTGTCCTACACTTATCAAATTCTTAGGAATTGTAGGAACATACAAGACCTTACTCAATAAGGTGCTACCATCCTTGGCTTTCACTGATCCAATTGACTTCACATTGTGCTTTGTGTTGTCACCTGTTTGAACAACATGATTAGATACCTTATTCTCCAAATCAGTCATCAAGGCTATATTACCACTCAGGTGATTGCTACACCCTGAGTCAATGTAGAAGACTCTTTGATCTTCACTCTTCCTTTCACAAGTTGCATTCATTATCAATGTTGAATCTTCCTTCTAATTTGAAGCATAATTGTAGTAGGTATTGTTATATTGTTGACTTTGGAAACCTCTACCTGCATTTCTTCCAAAGTAACCCCTACTACCTCTACCTCTGAAATTACCTCTTTGATTTCTGCCTCCTCTTCCTCTTGAATTATAGTTCTGATTGTATCCTCCATTACTTTGAGTGTTATGCCAACAATCATTGGCTAAATGATTTGTCTTACCACAAATCCAACAAGCTTTGGATCCATCTTTGTTACTCCTGCCTCTTCCTCTACCTTTGCCACCTCCTCTTCCTCTTAGGAAGTTGGCTTGACTAGTTGTGCCTTCTTCTTCATTTGCTTGTTGCTTTCCTTTGTTAGTTTTCTTCTTGTCTTTAGAGTACATTGCATGTCCTGCACTCTTGTCAACATCTCCTTTGATATCATTCTCAAAGGTTAGCATATGTCCTAACAATTGATTCAAATCAGGAGTGAAATGATCCAAAGAAAGTTCTGTGGACAAAATAAAAGGTTTCCACTTCTCATCACCTCTTAGTCCTGTAAGAATTTGCCTTACCAATTTATCTTCCTCAATGTCTTCATCCACTGCTCCTAATGCATCTGCAATGTCCTTCATCTTTGTCACATAATCAGATATTGATTGTGAAGCCTTCTTCTTGAAAGTGGTAAACTCTGCCCATAGGGATGCCTTCCTTGACTTTGTAGTGTTTTGGAAATGCTCCTCCAAAGCATTCCATATCTCACTTGAACTTTCAAGACCTCTAATATGAGGTAGCAAGTAGTCATTGACTGCCATATAAATGATACTCCTAGCTTGAGCATCTCTTTTCATCCAATTCTTCAAATCTGACAATTCCTCCCTAGTTGGAACACTAGGATCTCTGAATTGAGGCTTTTCTTCTTCTCCTGTAATGTAAGCTATCAAATCTTTGCTCATTAGATGAGCTTCCATCCTCATTGACCATGTAGGATAGTTTTCTCTATCCAATTTCTCTATCTGAAGAGAATCTCCCATCTTCCTTCACCTGTATTAATAGATCTTTAAACTTTATGAGGAATAAATGTACCTTGACTTCGAATATTACTTCTTTTGATCCTTTTGGCAACTTCAATGTGTCATCCTTCAAGCTTTCTTCAATCTTTATCCTTTTGATCTTCCGAGATGTAAAGTTTGTATGTCTGCAGCAATTGGAGTCTCCTTTTCCTCGAATCTGATGCTTCCTGCTCTGATACCACTGATGGAGAGTGTTAATCTCCAAAAGAACAAGTTGACCTTGAATTTAGACCACCTCTATATCAAGAACAACTTCAGACTCCACCAAATTTAGAGAACATTCATCAACTTATCAGAAAATTGACTATTCTGAAAAATTGAACTTCTCAGGAAAGTCTGCTGCAGATTAATCCTTGATTGACTAACCATTTGTGTAAAGTTTTTGATAAAACTTTGTAGGTTGCTTCGCCTTAAGATTGCGCACCTTTTGCAACTTGAATCTCTTCAAATGATTCAGTATACTCTGAGAAAGAACTCAAACAATTTACCTATGTGTAAATCTCCTTCTTTGCAGTAGCGACTTCAACACCTACAACTTCTTAGCTTTAGTTCTCCCAATGTCAAACCCGTTTGGTCAAATGCTTTTAGATGTAGATAGCTTATCTCTCAACTTAGATTTTGAGCTATCATATGTGTAAAACTAGCATTACTCATTTCATTGAACTCGAAATCTACGCCTGTTTTAGTAGACTATGAACATTCTTTACATATGAATGTTCCTACACAAAATTCTCTTAGCCTGATTAAAATTGGAAGCTGAAATTTTGTACAGAGCTTGATCAACTCTAGACTTAGACTTGTACAAAAGCATTCCACAGAAGATCTACCATAGAAGGAGAAGACACGAAAACTTCGGGCGCAACTTTTCTTCTATTCTTCAGAAAATTACAATTGAGTTATGAGAGAGACTTCTTCTCATTCCTATGAACTCTAATGAGTCTTACAACTTACAAATGCACTATTCTCATACTCTCCTATTGTCTCCTCTATTGCCCCAACATTTTTCCAAAGTATTTATAGGCAAATATGTACAAGTTTATGACTATTCAAAAGTCTAAGTGATCTATGTCTTCACTAATGTACATATGTGTACATATCCTTCATCCTGTGAATATAACCACCTTCTTTGCTTCAAGACTTGATCTTATCTCCATCTTTTTGTCTTCCAAACTTCAATTGGTGATTGGTCTGCACCAACAAAAGGTAAAGCAAAATTGCAGGAACTTGGACATGAGGCAGAATCATCACATCATGGTCTAAGAAGATCTATGAGGGAAAAGAAAAAACCAGAAAGGTATGGGTTTGACACCTCATTAGTAACTAAACATTCTATCTACATAGCACAGGACATAAACCAAGAGGATCCATCATCATTTGAAGAGGCCAAAGCAAAATCAGAATGGAAGCATGCAATGAAGGAAGAGATTGAAGCACTTGAGGAAAACAACACTTGGGATTTGGTGCGTAAGACTTCATCCATGAAGGTAATAGGCTCAAGATGGGTCTATAAACTCAAGAAGAATTCTGATGGTTCCATTAACAGGTATAAGGCAAGGCTTGTAGCAAAAGGCTTTGCACAAACTCAGGGAATTGATTATGAGGAGACCTTGTCTCCTGTGGCAAAGATGCCTACTATTAGGGCTTTGCTTAGTATTGCCTCTTCCAAGAATTGGAAGATACTTCAACTAGATGTAAAGAATGCATTCTTGAATGGTTGGATAACAGAAGAGGTATATATGGCACAACCACCTGGTTTTGAGAATCAAGTTTATCCTGATTATGTGTGTAAACTTAACAAAGCATTGTATGGTCTCAACCAAGCTCCAAGAGCTTGGAATTTCAGACTTGTTTCATTCTTGCACGAGAAAGGCTTTCAACCAAGCAAGGTAGATCCTTCACTCTTTATCAAAAAGAGTAATTCTGAGATCATCTACGTATGTGTATATGTAGATGATATTATATTGACAGGAAATGATGCAGATGGTATGAAGAAGATCAAAGATCAGATGAAAGAAGAGTTCAAGATAAGTGATTTGGGTTCACTTACCTACTTCCTAGGTTTGGAAGTTGTCTACAAAGATCATGGTTTGTTTCTCACTCAAAGAAAGTACATTAAGGACATGTTGGCAAAATTCAAGATGCAAGATTGTAAGATTGCAGGTACTCCAATGGAGGTCAACCACAAATTGAGCTCACATGAAGGTGAACTCATAGAGGATATCACATCATATCAAAGTCTAGTGGGTAGTCTCAACTATGCCACATTGACAAGAGTAGATATATGTTACAGTGTGAGTGTGCTAAGTCAATTTATGCACACACCAAGGAAACCACATATGGATGCTGCCAAAAGGATTCTCAAGTATCTCAAAGGAACCATAAATGAAGGACTTTATTATCCTTATATATCTGATTTAGGTTTGAAGCTATTTTCTGATGCAGATTGGGCTGGCTCCAAGGAAGATAGAAGGAGCACTTCAGGTTATCTTACCTTTGCAGGTTCAAAGATTATTTCATGGTCATGCAAGAAGCAACCCACAGTTGCTCTCTCTTCTACTGAAGCTGAATATAGAGGTCTTGCCATAGCTACTCAGGAAGCTATGTGGATGAAGACATTATTCAAAGATCTTGGATTGGAGTTTGGAACTCCAACTATTTATGGTGACAATATGAGTTCTATTCATTTGGCTGCTAATCCTATTTTTCATGCAAGGACTAAACATACTGAAGTTCATTATCAGTATGTAAGAGAGAAGGTTCTAAGCAAAGATATTCAAATATCATATGTGTCCACTCATCATAATGTGCAGATATTCTAACCAAAGCATTGGATGGTACAAAGCTTTGCAAATTCAAGGCTATGATTGGTTTACAGGTAATCTTGGAAGATTGAAGACCTCAAGCATACTTGGCTTGAGGGGAGGTGTTGGAGCAAGTCTATGACAAGCCTACATATTGGCTTGAGTCCCACAAAGTCATAGAAGAAGCTTAAAATGAAGACTATGCAAAGTTCACTTGTGAACTACCTCTTGTAACTTTTGAAGAGTTTACTTAATGTAAAAGTGAGAGAATCTTAAGTGGTTGAGTCCACTTGATCAAAAAGGAAAAGAGGAGCCACGAATTCCTGATTTGTGGTAGGTAGAGAATCAAATCAATCACTAATTGATTGGAGAGTGATTGAGGGAAGTTAGCCTCCCAAACTCAACTATAAATAGATGGCAGTTTTAGTCGTGGTTAGAGAGACCTATGTGAAGACCTCCAAGAGCTGAGCTTTATGCCATATCAAGGTGTGATTCCAAGGCACACATATGTATCAGTAAGTCCACTGTATTGTACAAGCAATATACTTTCATTTTCATGATCATTTGAGTTCATATTTCCATGTCCTTGTGAAGTGTACTACTCACCGCCATATCTCTCAGTTTTCTCAGTCAGATTGCAGAGATGGTTTATCTGAGCTTGGTGCATCATTTTCAGTGATTTAACTTGGTAAAGTTAGCTCTATAAGTCTAATGTATGCTCATCACTTTTCATTGCATTTGGCTATTGCAAGCTTCAGTTATGTTCAGTTGAAGTCAACCCTGTCTGTCATTTTCACTTCTCTGTCAGGTACCGGATGTTTTTACTCATCTTGTCAGAGCTGTTTCTTAGTGTGTACTTATTTAAATTCAATGTTTTAAAGCTTTTTTGATTGCTCATACTGTCTAGTATAAGCATACAAATTTTCATAATCATTGGGTTCTTAAATCTGGAGTTATGTTCATTTTTCTGCTCACTGGTCTCAAACTATAGTAGCCTGTGAAAATCGGGATGATGTCATCACTTGTTAAAACTCATTCTCAGTGTGTGGTTCATTATTTTTGATGAGATTACTCTTGAAAGTTAGCTCTTTACGTTATCTAGACTTCCCCAAGAGGAAGTAAGCTAATTGCTGCTATGCTCAGAGAATTATGCAAAACACTGGACATGTGTATGAACCAAAATAGCAAGTTTTTCACCTCTAAGCTAACTCCAACTTATCTGTTTTGATCTATTTTTGTGAGAGTGATCTTCCAAGGTACATAGGGTGTCTAATACATCCATTGGCAAGCTAAAAGGACCCACCACATACTCGTGGAGTTCATTTGGCTGGTGTAGATCAAGGATTTTGCAACACCACTTCATCTTCAAGCACATACCTATCCATCTCTTCACATTTCGACCATGGACTTAAAATTCTGGAAGTGAGTGAATACCTCACTATTCTCTTTTATGAAATATATGCATACTTTTCGTGTATGGTCATCAATAAAAGTAACATAAAACTTACAACCACCCATAGATGTGGTCTTTGCAGGACCCTAAACATTTGTATGTACTATTTCATGTTCTTACTAACATGCTTATCATGCGGAAATGATGCTCTTGACAGTTTTCCAAATTGACCTGCACATACCTTTTGCATCTGTGCAACCTTGAAATTTGGTAGTCCATTGACAATGTCCTTTGATTGCATCAATTTCAGCATATGCAAATTTGCATGTCCAATTTGTTTGTGCCAAATCTCTATATCAGCAATAACAGCTGCACCTTTTGCAAACATGGCTCTATTCATTTTAGGAATTTTCACAGTTAAGGTGGACATCCTACCCACTTTTTTTCCTTTGGCAATCAATCTTCCATCCCGATTGTACTCTTCTACATATAACCCATCATCATTGAACCTGACTTGTAATCCTTGGTCAACCATTTGTCCAACAGAAACTAGATTCTGTTTTATATTTGGAACATGCAGCACATCAGCAAGGTGTTTTATCTTCCCATCCTCCATAGACAATGCTATGTTTATTGTGTGCATGATAGGATGTGATGTGTCATCACCTGTTTCAACATATCTAGGAACTAGCAATTTTTGCAAAGTACTAAACCATTCTACATGACTGTTCATGTGATTTGAAGCACCTATATCAACATACGAGACATTATCATTCGATTTTGAAACATCAGTAGACATCATATTCATCATGTGATGTTGAACCATGAACAACTTCTCAGAATCATCTACACTTGTGGATGCGTAGTTGTATTGTTGCCTTCTATTATTTTGATTCTTCAACCTATAAGCACGTTCAAAGTCTCCAGGTTTACCACAATTTTAGCATCCTTTACTGTCATTACGTGAACCATTTCATTGAAAATTTCTACGACCTCTTTGGCTCCCCCTACCTTGAAACTATCCTCTTCCTCCTGCATGATTCTCTTGTTGACCTTGATCTTGGTTATTGTGTCCTCTTCCACTTTCGAAGCCTCTACCTCTACCTCTTCCTCTACCAGAGTAGAATACCTACTCAGAACTAGATTTTCCTTGGGAGTTCAAGTCCTCACCCAGATTCTTTTCTTGAATAATCAGCATAGATACCAGATCAACAAAATTTGGAATATTTTCCCTAGTCAGTATAGAAGTTCTGAACTGCTTATATGTAGCTCCTAAACCACGAAAGCATACTTCCACCTTATCATCATCATCTACATTCATGCCAATAGATGCAAGTGACTCACATACGCTTTTGATTTTTAGGGTGTAGTCACTTACCAACATGCTCTTTTTCTCCAATGTATTCAACTCGTTCTTGAGTTGCAATTTCCATGCCTTTGTATTGGTCTCATACAATGTGAAGAAATTGTTCCAAGCCTCTTTTGGAGTCTTGGCCTGCTCTATGTGACCAATCATGCTATCATGTATGCTAACAGATCATCAATAAATTACCTTTCATGCTTGTTGATTCCGTTCTTCATATGCTCTTAATTGGCCTATAGTACGATTGCTCTCTAGTAACTGTGGAGCATTTTTATTCTCTCCTTTGATGTACTTCCAGTAGCCTTTTCCCATTAGGATCATCCTAAATCTCCAAGCATGGAAGTTGTTCTTGTCTAGCTTATCGCTCATAAGGTGACTCATTCCATCTGTGTTTGCCATTTCTACAGCTATTCACAATACTGCAAAACACTACAAGCAACACTTCTGCTTGAACATTATCGAACTTTGATGTGACGATTCAATCTCAGAAAAACATAGTTTTAGTGTATCAATAGTACACAAAATCACTTGAAATTCTGGATCTGGAATATATGAGTGTTGTCAAACACGATGCAAGTTACAATTTTGCAAATTGACTTATTTTTTTGTGGGCTCCACCTTGCGAGCTCGAAATGGAGGTCGAGATGGCAATTTTCAAAGCAATCTGAGGTCGAGATGGCCCCACCTTCACGCCAACTTTCGTAGCAATCTAAGGTCATTTGTGAATCATGCTTTCTCCATGCCTTCTCGCATATTCTTCACTGTCTAGCTTCTCCATGAGCTCTCTACAGCCACATTGGCTCTGATACCATGTCACGAGAAAGGATAAGAGGAAGAGAGCTCACACACACTCTCACAATCAAAGAGAAGCACAGACAGAGATTGAGGCAAGGAAGAATGATCTTCTTCTTCGTCTATTACATAAAAGGAATGTACAAGAATGACCTAAAAACAAGAATACAACAAGTGCAATATATAAAGATCAATACACAAGGAAAAATCTAATGTCCGTGAATGAGTGAGCTGGCAAGAAACAAATGTGCCATCACTCTTGGTAGATAAATCTAGTACAACTAAGTGTAGTATCCTTGACATATAGTGGCATGACCACTATATATGTCAAAGAAATGAAAAGCTCATACGTGTGATCTTGGATCATCACATGTTAAGCTTGATATTGTACGACAATAGTTACACAATTTAACACAGAAGTAGTAGTAGAGAAGATAACAGATATAGGAGAATTTCAATGATTTTCTACAAATAGCAAGTACAAAGATGATGGTGTTGTCCACCCGTGCGCTCTCAAGGTAGAGCTTAAGTGGTGATCTAGACAACTCTAGATAGGGAGATACAAGGTAGAGATACAGTATGTGGATAGATGCCTTGTGATGAAGAGACCCTCCCAACAAAAAATGATATCCTTGTTCTTAGATGCTCTAACTAACAGGACATTAAGAACCTTGGTATATGTGAAGGGATAAAAGACAATGAGTGAATGTATGCAAGAATGCATAGATTTGGAAGACCACCTAGTCGATGACCTAAAATCCCCACAAAATGCAACTAAATCGGAGGTAATAAGGAGCAATGCTACCTCTAGCATGGGGAATGTAGAAGAATTGGCATACTTAGTGGCTAAGAAGCTAGGAGTTCATGGACACAAGAACTACCAGAATGCCCCTATGAGAATGCCAATCTTAAGAAGATGCATGCATTGGTGTGGGGATCACCCATACCATGTTTGTATAAGATGAGGCTTAGTGCTACCCCAACCCTATCCATACAACAGGCAAACAACCCAAGGACCTAATATATACTCTCACATTGAGTAGAAATACACCAACCATAATATCAAGAATCGTTGCTTTAATAGACAACCAAGACATTCTGCACCATCTCAGTATAGATCCTATGGATATCCTCCTAAGGATCAAGGTGGAGAGGCCCCTAGATATAATCCATACTTAGGACCATCCGTAGAACCAAGAACATACGAATATGGCGGTGTTGGCAGTACAACAGGTAGTGATCACACACATAGGTGGAGGCAACATGTAAATGCGGAATGCAGTAAGTTAGAGGGGCCAAACATGTCATTTTTCAAGAAATATGCTTTATGATACTTTCTTCAAAACTTCAAACAACGATTTTCATCACTCTTGTAACATATGTATAATAGAATACCCAATTTTGAACTAAGCAGCTCCATTTTGTGCAAGTCAAGGAGTTCTCAAGCTTGAGGAGCATAGTAGAATGATTTTACCAGTTTCAATTATTTTTAGACCTCATTTGGATCTCCAAATGACTCTGAGAACCTAATTTTCAACTATGTCGGACACTAGATTTGAAACTAGTCAAAACTAGTCTAGAAACCATAAAAAGATATAGAGAGCTCATTTTTGAGGTTAGCTTGTCAGAGATTATAGCTTGTTTGAGAGCTTGTATGAGGTTTCTTGAGTAATAGAGCTTTTCCTTTATGTTCCATTATTTCTCGCTTGTCTCTACCCTATGTGTGTTAGTGTATGTGTGTGTGCATTTGCATGCGTCTCACCTTCACTATCACTCACCTCACTCATTCACGATCTTCATATCAACCTACCTGTTCCACGGATTGACAATTAAGGAGGTGGAGCTTCTTGATGTGGTGCTTATTCTTGTCTAGAAGTACAACCAAATTTGGCACTGTTGCCAGGGACGAGCTCTAGGACGAACGTGCCATGGTAAGAGTATAGTGAGAATTGGCATTGTAAGGTAATTAATTTCAATTTTGTGGTTGTTTTTGCATTTTTTTTAGTGTTTTCCACCTTCCCTAAACTCCTCCTTCACCCTACATCATCTTCTTGCATCCCAAAAAAAATCCAAAAATTCACCATATTCATCTATTCACCCCATTTTCCTCATTTTTGGAAGTGAGTGAGAGAGAGAGAGCTCTTGCAAGTGTGTGTGCTTCTGTTTTTTATTTTTTCATGTAGGAAAGTGCTCCAATACATCAAGACACCTCTAAAATGTAAAAAACTTAAAATTTTTGCCATATCTGCTGTAGGCCTTAGACCATCATGATGGTTTGAGAATTTTTCCTTTTTCTGATTGCATCATAGGCATGTTGTAGGGTGTACTTGCGCATAGAGGAATCCATAGATGCATTTCAAAAATTTTCATTTTTGTGAACCGTCGTGATTGGCTCATGCCATCATGAAGGGGGGTCACCATCACAATTGGCTCACGCCATCGTGACGAGGCACCACCATTGCGATTGGCCCATGCCATTGCAATGAGACTGAACCATCATGATGGGCTCATGGCATCATGATAGTTTGAGACCATTGTGATGGACTAAGACCATCGTGATGATTTAGGTATACCATCACGATGATCAATCCCACTCTAGACCATCACGATTGGCTCATGCCATCATGACGCCTTGTGACCATCATGTCTTTGGACCATCACGATGACTCACTTCACCCTTGACCATCGTGGTTGGCTCATGCCATTTCAACAACTTGTTAGCCTTAGGCCATCACATTGTTTGCACTCTGTTGGTGCATTTTCATCCAAGCCTAGTGCTTGATTAATTATTTGTGTAATGATAGTGTGTGTACTCTCAATGCGAGGAGCCATAGAAACTATCTCTTGCGATAGCTGAAAATTAACTTCATCAAAAGTAAAAGTAAGAAGAGAATTTTGCAACCTTGTTTGGTGCTAATCTCAAGGCCAAAGTTGAAGGAATCGATTAGATGAGATTCCCCAAATATGAGGAAACGTTTAGCTAGCATCCCTCCTAGGTTTGAATTCAAAAGCTTCTATATAAACACACAAAATGAGTCTTGAATCAGAGTAGACTTTGGAGCTACACTCTGATGGGATTTTGACCAAGAAGCCTACTATTTGTGAAGCACACATTGTGCTCATCCTTTTGAAGCTTCATCTCCAATCAAAGCATGTACCATATTTGCAATACAGATTGATATTTCAACTATATCTTGGAGTTCACTAGTGTTGGAGGTCAATTTTCATATTTTCAATCAACTTTGATCATTGATTTCTCTATTTATACTTAGTCTTTTGATTATATTTAAATTAGTATAGGTAAAGTGTTACGTTTAGTTGGATCTTGTCAATTTTCATCATCATTGATTCAATATTCTATGAGCTATATCTATTTGAAGTGGCCTATGTATGTAGGGAGATGTTCCCTGAAATGTCAGGATGACACCCCAATGTTCCTAAATTAAATTCTCTCAGTATGATTCATAAAAAAGTACCAAACTTTTTGCTTTAGATTCATCATATAACTAATTTTTAAAGTGTGCAAGATATCTTTGGACAATTCTCAATAGATTGTGAGCTCTGAGTGAAATTCTAGAGAACACCCCATCCCAAAATAGCAAGTTGTTGAGTCATGTGTTTTGAATTACGTTATCTATTTTGATGTATCAACTTGAGAATGATCTTCCAAAGTGCTAAGGTGGTCTATATGCATCCTTAGCAAGCTCAAGGTGTCTTTTTACTATCCGTCAAGTCATCTTGGTAGGTGTAGAGCAGGTTTTTGCAACACTAGGCTCATCTTTTGGAGGTATACACCATCTCTTCTCATAGTGGTATCAGGGCATAGTTGAATCAACATGGGGGATGGTTTTGCTTCTACCATTGACAAATTGGATAGAAACAACTACCTAGCTTTGTCTTTGAGGATGGGGGCCTACCTTCAAGGAGAAAATATATTTGGATACGTATTTGAAGATGAATTCATGCCAACAACGAGAAGCAAAGGGAAACCATCGCATGAAGAGCAAGAGAGGCTTACAACTTGGTGCTCAAAGGATGCACTAGCCAGGTCCTATATTCTAAACTCAATTTCTAATTTTCTCTTACCTCATGTGAAAGGATGCAAGACCTCAAGAGAGACCTGGAATGCACTTGCTGCCTTCTTCTCTTCAAACACTAGAGCTAGGAAGAGCCAACTATGGATGGAATTCACTACCTTGAAGAAAAGTCGCAAGCAAAGTGTGATTGATTATGTCACCAAAATGAAGAAGATTTTTTATCACGTGGGAAGAATTGGAGAGGTGATTGAAGAAGAGAAAATCATAAGACAAATCATCAATGGCATCAAAGCTGATGAAAAGTGGGAATCATTACAACTGCCATGGATCTATACATGGACATGCAAGTACCTGACCTCAACACCTTGATGGGCCAACTCTTCACACATGAAGCAAAGGTAAACAAGAATGGTGAATCCTCAAGAGGTAATCAACCTTCTACCTTATACTCTAATAGAGTTAAAGCTAAGGATAAGTCAAAGATTAAGAAGAATGAAGATGAAGATAGCTCTTTCCAAGCCAAATTCACATGTAGACGAAGAGCTAGAGGAAGAGGCAGAGGAGGAAAGCAAGGTAGGGGGAGACTCGAAACATCTCAACCTTGTAATATCTGTGGTTATTCTAATCACACTATTGAAGAGTGTTACAAGAATCCAAGAAATTCTAGAGGAAGAGGACTCAATAAAGGTGGCTATGGATCAAATAGAGGTGGATACAATAGAGGATACAACAATAACTATTACAACAACAATAACAACCATCAAAGTGGACACAGAGGAAGAAAGGATTACATCAACTACACTGAGGATCAAAGTCAAGAAGATTCACTCCTCCTCATGAACCTATCATTGAAGTAGGGTAAGGATGATGGTCATGTCTTTTACATTGATTCAGGATGCTCCAATCATGTATCAGGAAATGTAGCATTGCTTTCTACCTTAGAAGATCCCAAGAATAAAAATGAAATGCAGACAGGTGATGATAAAAGGCATTTGGTGGAAAAGATAGGTAATGTTAAGTCATCAGATGTCAAATTTCAGGCTAAAAGACATCTGATGGCAAATGATACAAGACATCCTAGACATATGTTATTGATACTAACTGCTTCCTTCTTGTTTTGTGACATTGTTCCTCATAAAAAAAAGGGAGAGAAGAAGGGACAAGACCATGTGCTCAAAAAATCTCATTGGTGAACCATAAACAAGGACATCCATAAAAAATGAAAGACAAAAAAAGGGTCCATCACCATGACGGGAGTATAGCACAAAGAGAAACACACCGACTTGCCATTCACCATGGTAAGAATCCCCTACTTCGGCAACACTATAACAATGATAGATTTGGGAACCTCTTTGTGAGCATACCCTTGAGCACTTAGCTCAAGACCCAATTTTTTGCTCCATACGTCTTACAATGCATTGCCCAATTAACTCTCCATAGGGACACACTACAAGTTCATGCAGAAGGCACATATTTTCTTCAACCCGTGCACTAACACACTTACCCATCATTCATTATGGGTTATGAGTACTTGGAATGACAACCATGAAACCCAAGTTTGAAGATCTAGAGGACATCAAGGTTAGAACATGAGTAACTATGATGCAAATCACAGCCAACAACTGCTCAAAACTAACATTGGGAACCCTTTTGAGCAACTCACAATTTTTGAAAATCTCACAAATACATAATCATGGTGGAATCCAAGCAAGAAGTACATACAAAGGGAGTCAAAATTGCAAAGTTGAGTAGTGATAGTATGAAGAATAGGACAATAGACCTCGCTACATTTGGAATACAAACTGCTCTTGTGATACATGATGTACACTACCTCTCAACGTACTATATGGAACACCCACTCCAACAAAGGGTCTATCAGGGATGAGAGACTCAAGAGGGTGGGTAGTGTTGACACTCAAGGTCAAGCACAAGGCACAAGAACGTTTCAAGGAATTGGACACAAAAGAAGATGGAGCATATAGGGAGCTCCAAGAAGTATATGTCAAATTTTTAGAAGAAACCCCTATAAAAATAATGACTTTGATCACTAAAAACCATTGTAAATATCAATTCACATTTTTGTAACTCCATTTTGTTCAATCCAAGGAGTCCTCGAGCTTGAGGAAGTACCTACATACCAATTGACATAATTTTTAGACTCCATTTGAGAACTCAAATAAGCCTTGGAACCTAGCTTCTATTAAGTAGGCCGGACACTAGGTGTGGAGAGGTGCCAAATAGTCAAGAAACTATAAAAAGATATAGAGAGCTCATTTTTTGGGTTAGCTAGTTGGAGACTGAACTGATTCTTGAGTATTGTATACTTTCTTTGAGCTCGCTAATAGAGGATTCCATTGTTCCACTCTTTGTCTTTCCATGTGTGTGTGTATGTATGTGTGTGCATGCTTGTGTGCTTCTCACTAACACACTTGTATTCTCACTTACTCATGGTCATCATACCTTCCTCACATCTTCCCGGATTGACAATTATGAGGTGGATCTCCTCTCATTGGTACTTTCCATTGTGGTAGAGTGACAGACATCCTCTAAGTGAGATAATCCTTGAGCACATCCCTCAAGACCTGCATCTTTTGCATTTCTTTTAGTAATTGCATCCAAAGTTGCATTTATAGGGCTACCCAACAAGGTCATGTCTTAGACATAATTCTCTTAAACATATACACTACACTAACTAGTCCTCCTATGAATATTTCCACAATCAAAGGATTAAGGAATGTGGTAGAAGTGAATAAAAATCATGGAAGAAAATGAGGAATGATTCTAGTAAGTTTTTCATCTCAAATCCCTCCTCATCTTAAGTTTGTTCCATGTTTTACACAAAATACATGTAAAATGCCTATTTTTGGCATAAACTCCTATCTTTATAACAAGTGGAGCCAAAATCCCAAAGAAAAGTATTACTTGAGATTCAAGGGGATGGGTAAAATAGGTGCACTAGAATTTGTATTCCTTTGACATGATAGGTTCAGCCTCCAGATGGATGCTGGAAACTATTTTTAAAGCTAGGCAAGACACTCTATTGTGGATGGAGCTCTTAACACATAAATATAAGTGAAAGAGCTCTCTCTTGTTAGGACTAGACTTTGCAATATATTAAGCTTCTTAGAGCATCATATCTCTTGCCTACTCTTGTGCATATGTGTGTGTGTGCATTTCTACACCCGTGTGTATGCTTTCCTCGCTGTTGATGTAGGTGGGTGTTATTCTATCTCCTTATGTGTAGGTATTCACATCTATCGGTTGGTCTCTCCGTGGATATGATGTTCTTGTTTCTCATCTTTGCTCTTGGTCTATGATGATGAGGCATTACAATGAGCCTCATTTCTTTCTTGGTATGGTGTAACAAGAGTATAACGAGGATCCAACTATGCTACATGTGTGAATGTGAGAAATAATGGTATTGTTGGAACTCAAAGTCAAGCACAAGCATGGAAGCACATCAGAAAGGTGGAAACACACAAGAAGAAGGAGCACGTAGGGAGCTCCATGAAGTAACTGTCAACTTTTCATAAGAATCCCCTACAAAAATAGTGATTTCCATCACTAAAATCATTGTAAATACCATTTTCTATTTTGGTAGCTCCATTTGTGCAAGCCGAGGAGTCCTCGAGCTTGAGGAGCATTAGAAGTACCATCGTACCAATTTTCATAATTTTTAGACTCCGTTTGAGCCCTCAAATAAGCCCTGGAACCTAATTTTTAACTAGGCCGGACACTAGGTCTGGACAGGGCCAAAACTAGTTAAAAACCTATAAAAAGAGCTAGAGAGCTCATTTTTGGGGTTAGCTTCTTGTAGATTTCAGTTTTGTAATAGATTCCTTTTTGTAATCAAAATCCTTCCATTGTTCCTCTCTTTGATCTTACCGTGTGCGCGTGTGTGTGTATGTGTGTGCATGTTTGGGTGCTTTCACTCACGCACTTGTGCCTTCACTTGCTCGTGGTCTTCATACCGGTTCTCACGTCTCCGCGGATTGACAAGTAAAGGAGGTGGTGCTTACGCTTGAGCTACACCAAATTTTGGCACCGTTGCCGGGGAGAGTGCTTCGAGGACGAGCGTTGTGATGGTAAGATCGTAGATTTGCGACGTTGGAAGGTAAAAAAACTGTCATTTCAGTTCATTTTCTGTTTTTTCCTCTTCATCTTCATCATCATCATCATCTCCACCTTCTTCCATCTTCTTCTTCATAGAAATTTCTTGTTTTTTAGTGCATTTTCACCATTTTCATACCATTTTTCATGCATTATTGTGTGGGAAGGAGTTAGGAGGTGCAAGGGAGAGCAAGCGCTGTGTTTTTTTCATGATTTTTTGCTCATACGGAGCTCGCCATAGCCGACACTCAGAAATTTGAATTTCCCGCCAAAAAATGCGATTCTGTGATGAAAATCGCGATTCTGTGAAAATTCAAAATTTTTTGAAAAATCACGATTTTCAGTTTTCCCGCCTAAAAGTTGGTTGAAAAGAATCGCGATTCTGTGTTTTTTCTCAAAAAAAAACACGATTCTCTGCTCAAAATCGCGATTCTCAAAAAACACGATTCTCTGCTCAAAATCGCGATTCTCACCAATCACGATTTTCATGCCAAAAACACGATTTTGTGAAAAACACGACTTTCTGCTCAAAATCGCGATTCTCACAAATCACGATTTTCAGCGAAAAATACGATTTTGAGAAAAACACGATTCTCTATGACAAAATCGCGATTTTCATGCCAAAAACACGATTTTGTGAAAAAGGCGATTCTGTGAAAACACGAATTTTTGCTCAAAATCGCGATTTTCAAAAACACGATTTTGTGCTCAACATCGCGATTTTCATGTCAAAAACACGATTCTGAGAAAACACGATTTTCAGTCAAAAACACGATTTTGTGAATCACGATTCTCTGAGTCAAAATCGCGATTTTCAAATCACGATTTTGTGATCAACATCGCGATTTTCAAATCACGATTTTCTGCTCAAAATCGCGATTTTCATAAACACGATTTTGTGATCAACATCGCGATTTTCATGTCAAAAACCGCGATTTTCAGAAACACGATTTTGTGCTCAACATTGCAATTTTCATGCCAAAAACACGATTCTGAGAAAATACGATTTTCAGCGGGCTCAAAATCGCGATTCTCACAAATCATGATTTTCAGCAAAAAAAACACGATTTTGTGAATCACGATTCTCTGAGTCAAAATCACGATTTTCAAAAATACGATTCTGTGCTCAAAATCGCGATTTTCATGTCAAAAAACACGATTCTCTAAAACACGATTCTGTGCTCAAAATCGCGATTTTCATAAACACGATTTTGTGATCAACATCGCGATTTTCAGAAACACGATTTTATGATCAACATCGCGATTTTCAGAAACACGATTTTGTGATCAACATCGCGATTTTCTGAAACACGATTTTGTACTCAACGTCGCGATTTTCTGAGTTCACAAAATCGCGATTCTCTGAAAGTTCACAAAATCGCGATTTTCTCCAAAGGTCCTGTTTGCCTGTTTTGACCCCCAGGAGCCTGATTTGACATAACTTTCTCATCCAAAGTCCATTTTTTGAGCTCTATAGCTTGTTGGAAAGCTCATTTCAAATCCTACACGATCTCCACTGTTTTTTTCAAGAATAACGCGTTGATTTTGAGATAGGATAATTTGAAGTTGACCCTCAAGTGGGACTAGGAAACCAGGGGGGCTCCCAAGGATTTTTGAGCAATACAAAGGGGGAGAAAATTGTGTCATGGGAAAGAAAAAAGCAAAAGATAGAAGAAAAGGGGCTAAGATCGAAAAAACGGAGGGCGATAAACATGAAATACATGAGATAATATCACATCAAGGTGAAACATTTAGAGAAAAATTGCAAGGAATCGAGGAAACGGGGGAAATGTCTATGGGGGTTGGATCCTTATTTGCAACAAGAGAATATGATAATACCTTTGTGCATATCAGAATAGGTTATGACCTTAGAAAGTTGGGTGTTTATATCAATCCTAATTGTGAGTGGAATTTAATTCATATTGAGCTATTGACCTTTATCTTTGAGAACATTCAACCAACAACTCATCCTTCTATCCTCATGGATGGGGAACATTATGAATGCATGGGTAAAGTTGTGTTGCCTGTTATGGTGGATGATATGCAATTTTCGGAAACATTCTTTGTCATGGATTGCATAGATGAAGACTTGATCATTGGCACCCAAAGGTTCATTACACAAAATCATCAAGAATTTGAGGTGTCTTCTCCACCTATTATCTGTGCTTCTACATATATGTCTATGGAAAATCCTAATGACTATCCACCTTATGATAATTGGGGGCAAAATCATCTTTTCACAGAGCGTGCTTTTCATGAAAAATTTTTTCTTTCTACTCATGTTTTTGAATCTAATCCCTCTTTGAGTAAATCACAGGAAACCTTAGAGAATGGAGAAATGGAGGACTCCAAGTGTTTGGGGGATGTGAAAGGACCCTCTCTTCCTGTAAGTTTGGATTCCCCTCATGAAATCATAAGCAGGGATGATCTACACTCATATGATCAAGAAGGAGATGATCAAGAAATACCAGGTATCATTGGTGTGGAGAATAATGTCAAATTGATGGTCAATCATGGCAATGCATCACCCATTTGTACATCTAGAGATTCAATGTGTAATACGGACAAATGTATTGATGAATCTCTAGATCAATCTCCAACAACACTACCCGTTGACCCCTTGCATAAGCCTGATGAATGTATAGAACACCAACCTTTGTTGCATTCCCCATGTAAAGATGAGTTTTCTCAAAAAAATCACATAGAAGGCTCAAAAGACCCTTACATTAAGAAACAGAAATCACATTTTCTTGGTAATGTCAAGCAAATTTGGGTGGCCAAGAAATTACTTAGAGCCCAACCAAATCGCACTATGATATGGGTACCAAAGAAAGCCCTTGCACAAAATCAGTCCCCTCACACTAGACTTCAAAATCTATGGTCTAGGCCTACCATGACTTATCCTCAAGAAAGACCACTTCCAATCCAAGGATCCCAAGCAAGCAAGCCTAAGCTCAGAAAAAATCCAAGGGGGGACTTCAAGGCAACAATCTGCACAACAAAGACACCAAGGCGAGGTAAAGGACTGAATCAAGCTCAGAGCTCCAACAAAGATCAAAGAACCTCTTCTGCAAGGATATGGGTTTGGAAGACGAAAGTACCGGTAGCATCCACCAAAGCAAAGAGCCAACCACGATGGATCAAACCCTCACGAAATCATTCAAACATGAAGCAGCCAAAGGTGATCACTGCCCAATCACAGACCATTCTCAAATGGATCCCTATAAGGAGGAATGATCAGTTGTCCTCTCGAGATACAATGGATACCTCCAACAAAGATGGCATCAATATCTGCAAATAACATTGAAAACCTCGACGAGCGACAACCATGTGCTCTTTGCACAACCCTGTCTTATGCACCATTCAGGTCATGCATTTCCCAAGTATGCATCATTATAGGGCCACATTACACGGTCGTGCATAGACACACTTGAGAATCCCAAGCACAAGAGCACATTGACATATGTCAAATTTTTTCTACTGATACTAACTTTTGTGTTCTTGTTTTGTGATAATTTTTCCCACAAAAAAAAAAAAAAAAAAAGAGAGAGAGAAGAAAAGCGAGAGAGAGCTTGTTCTTAGGTTTGACTTAGGGAACATGAATGAGTCATGCTTAGTTGAAGGTGGAACCGTTATCAGCATGTTAATCTCTTAGAAACTGGCACGTGTCCAATATTCCTCTGAGTGTCAATATAGGGAAGTGAACGTGCATGAGCCCAAGCTCAGAAATGCACATTGTTAGTGACAAATGTTGCTTTGAAAAGAGGAAAGGGGATTCACCACTCAAAAGATCTCATCAGTGGACAATCAACATGGACATTCATCAACAAGGTTCCATCCCAAAGGCCGAGCGTACAACACGAAGAGACAAAACATCCATCAACCTTCTCCATGGTAAGTATCTTTACTCTGGAAACACCATAACCATGATAGTTTAGGAAACCTCTTCGTCAGCATACCCTTGAGCACTTAGCTCAAGAACTGCAATTTTTGCACCATACTTCTTCCAATGCATTTTCCAAGTAAGCATGCGTAGGGCTACATTACAAGGCCGTGCACAAGGCACATACTTTTTTCAACCCAGGCACTAACACACTTACCCATCATTCATTATGGGTTATGAGTAGTTGGCATGACTGCTCTCAACATCATCTTTGGAAGAGCTAGCGGACGTCATGGGAACAACATCCATACCTAGGAAGCAATTCGAAGCTAGTAGTTGCTCTAACTCGATCTTGACAACCTCTTTTGAGCAACTCGCGATTTTTGAGAGCTCACAACGACGCATTCATGCTGCAATTCATGAAAGAAGCACATACCAAGGGACTACGACTTGTAAAGGCTTGCAGTGACACATGAAGAACCGGACAACCAACACTACCAAATTTGGAAGATAGACGGCTCTCGTTCATACAGAATGGATACTACCTCTCAAAGCACTACATGGAACAACCACTACAACAAGGGTCTGTCAGGGACGACAGACTCGAGAGGGGGGGGAGTGTTGGAACTCAAAGTCAAGCACAAGCATGGAAGCACATCAGAAAGGTGGAAACACACAAGAAGAAGGAGCACGTAGGGAGCTCCATGAAGTAACTGTCAACTTTTCATAAGAATCCCCTACAAAAATAGTGATTTCCATCACTAAAATCATTGTAAATACCATTTTCTATTTTGGTAGCTCCATTTTGTGCAAGCCGAGGAGTCCTCGAGCTTGAGGAGCATTAGAAGTACCATCGTACCAATTTTCATAATTTTTAGACTCTGTTTGAGCCCTCAAATAAGCCCTGGAACCTAATTTTTAACTAGGCCGGACACTAGGTCTGGACAGGGCCAAAACTAGTTAAAAACCTATAAAAAGAGCTAGAGAGCTCATTTTTGGGGTTAGCTTATTGTAGATTTCAGTTTTGTAATAGATTCCTTTTTGTAATCAAAATCCTTCCATTGTTCCTCTCTTTGATCTTACCGTGTGCGCGTGTGTGTGTATGTGTGTGCATGTTTGGGTGCTTTCACTCACGCACTTGTGCCTTCACTTGCTCGTGGTCTTCATACCGGTCCTCACGTCTCCGCGGATTGACAAGTAAAGGAGGTGGTGCTTACGCTTGAGCTACAGGCATGCTTCACAAATAAAGCAATCAAAGCATGTGCATGTGAATATTTTCCATCCCATCAAGGTTTCTTTGCAATGGTTGGGGTGCTAATGATGTATCTACCATAGTCAAAAATAGAGTTGCAAGAGGACTTAAAATAGAAAGTGCACCAAAAGTTGAGCTTGCAACATCCTCAAGAGAACCCCCATTAGCTAAATTCAATATTCTTTGTTGTGACAAGGCATATTTCTACACCCTACACAATATTCCATTGTTCCCTTGCAACGAGCACATTGTGCATCACATGTGCATGTATGTGTAGTAGAAACCCTCCAAATTATTTTCGAAAAGAAAAATTTTGGATGCATCATTATACATCATTTTTTTTGCCATGGCTGGTGATAATAGCATGAGGCAAAAACTAAACATTTCTCAAAACATTTGAATGAACTTACTGCTAGGATCTCTCTAGGCATGTAGGAAACATTGTGTTGCTTGTATGGGTTAATAGAAACTAAAATAGAAATTTATAAAAAAGTGTTGAGATTTCTTATAGGTCTAATATGGCAGTATGTTTGGAGGAAATATGACAAAGTGAGTGGAGGTGTTTGAGAAAGTGAGTGGGTATTTCCATGGAACACCTGAAGAAGAAACAACCTGCTCTAATACATCTTGTTGGAGTTGGGGAAGTAAGATATCATAATGCTAGAGGAGAGGCTTAGGATAACAATAGAGAGTGTATTGCTAAGTGTGAAATATACAAGCATAAGTACCCCATAAGGTTATCAACATATCTACAAGGCTAGAGAAGAACCCTCATAAGCATGAGAAAAGGTGGCCTGATAGTCTTGAGTGTGTGCATACACATCACAAGCTAAATATGTTAACATCATCATCCATAGGAAGCATATAGAAAATCAATAATTTGGTTATCATCTTATAAGATAATATCCATTCTTCCTTATTAATGATCATTCAAGAATAAAGATATCTTGAAGCTCATGAGGACATTCAGCTAAGAAATGAATATTTTTAGTTGGCATAAAGTCAAAGACAAAGGCCAAAGTCTTTGGTAGGGTTGTTTGAAAATTTAATTGATGCATCAAACTTAGAATGTGCACATGGTTTAGAAAAGATTGATTAGACAAGGGACCATGCTCTATAGGATAGATCATGGAGCTTGAAGAATGCCCTTATATATCTCTCATATGGAAGCACATTTTTAAACACGAACGTTTTATTTGAAATGGAGGTGTTATAGAGTAGCTTGGTGAGGTTAAAGTCTAGTTAAACCCTAATTCCTTTAAAGAATTAGGGATTCTAAGTGCTTTGTTGTGAAATTTATTGATGACAGGTGTATAGTTGATGATTTGTTAAATGGTGATGTGATTATTGCTTCTGGCACTTTATGTCGTGGGCTATATAAGCTCATAGACTATGAAAGATCTATGAATGATTCAGCATGTGTAGTACATGATTCTCAAGCTATGTTAGATGCAAAGCTTTGGCATGCATGCTTTGGTCATCTGAATTTTGCTAGTTTGCTATGCCTGTAGAAATCTGAAATGGTGTCCTCTTTGTCCAAACTTCAGGCACCTAGTAAACATGTTTGTGAAGGCTTTATTTTGGGCAAATTGCAGCGTCCATCCTTCCAAAAGATGGTTCAGTTCACGCTACTCAGAAATTGCAGCTTGTTCACTGTGATGTCTATGGTCCTATGCAAAAACCCTCTTTTGGAAATTATCTTTACTTTGTGACTTTGATCGATGCTTTTTCTAGGCATGCATTGGTATATCCATTGAAGGAAAAGTCGGAAGTGTTCATGTGCTTCAAATAGGTTTTTCTTTTGGCTGAAAATCTGTGAGCATGTAAAATGGGCACCCTCCATTCTCATCGGGGGGGGGGGATATATGTCTTCTGATTTTAATGCATTTTTGGGTGGACATGGGATAAAACATCAATGTGCAATGCCATATTCACCTCAACAAAATGGAGTTGCTGAACGAAAGAGCAGGTCACTCATGGAGATGGCGAGGTGTATGGTCAAAACTCAAGCTTTACCACATAATTTCTAGCTTGAGGCTATCATGTGTGCAGCATATGTACTTAACAGGTGTCCCACTAAAGCATTGTAGTCTATCACTCCATATGAGGCTTGGCATGGTCGCAAGCCATCTATTATTCATCTGCATGCTTTTGGTTTTTGGCATATGCATTAGTGCTTGAACAACATAGCAGAAAATTGGATGATAAAGCAATAAAATGTGTTTTTGTTGGGTACAATTCTGAAAGCAAAGGCTATCGTCTGTATCATCCACATATTAAATGCATTCTTGTTAGCCGTGATGTTGTCTTTGTGGAAGATGATATTTGGCCCTTACTTTCATGTACTAAGGATACCTCTGCTAGCTCCAAAGGCATGTATCATACTTTGCTGCCTCTTTTTATAGGTGGAGAGTCTAGTGCTAGTCCTAATGAGGCAACTTCTTAGCCTTTGCAGGTTCCATGTGATGATGTAGATGAGTCTATTTGTGATGCAGATCTACATGATGTACTTGTTGATGAGAGAGTTGATATTGAGTAGGCAAAAACTATGCCAAAATGGATGGTGCAAACTTTGCATGATAGCAAATTAGATGCACCTCTATCATACCGTACTCGTCCAGGCTCTCCTAGTGCCTCTTTTGCATCAAATTGCTATGTTATGGCTCCTTCTAGTCTCTGTGATCAGAATGAGCCTCTTTCATTTGATGAAGCACAAATTCAAAAAATTGGATGGCTGCTATGGAATCTAAATATGATGCTATAATGAAGAATGGTACTTGGTCTTTATGTGACTTGCCTCCTGGAAAGAAGGACATTGGCACTTAGTGGGTATACAAGCTGAAGCATAAGCCAGATGGAACAGTTGACATGTATAAGGCTAGGCTTGTTGCAAACGGTTATGTGTAGGAAAGACGCATTGATTTTGATGAGACATTTGCACCTACATGCCGAATGACTACTGTTCATAGCATCTGTGCACTTGCAGCTCATCATGGTTGGAATGCACATCAGTTGGACATTAAAACAACATTTGTGAATGATGACTTGCATGAAGAAGTGTATGTTTTTTAGCCCCGTGTCTTTGTGCAGAAAGGGCATGAAAACCACATGTGTAGGTTAAAGAAGGCATTATATGGTTTAAAGCAAGCACCACATACTTCGTATGAAAAGATACATGACTATCTGATTGCAAATGGTTTTGAGAATAGTCCAACTGAAAGCACCTTATATGTGAAGCGTGCTAATGATGTGCTTCTGATCATTGTTGTGTAAGTTGATGACATGCTGCTCACTCGTCCTATTGAGAAGCATATTGCGGATTTTAAAGCTGATTTTCATGCCTCATTTGAGATTTCTGATCTGGGGCATCTGGATCATATTTGGGCATTCAGTTTATGCAAGTTGATGGTGGAATAGTGTTGTGTCAAACAAAATTTATTGACATATTATTGGAGTGTTTTGGCCTTGAAGACTATAAGCCTATTGCCACTTCTATGGAGATAGGTTTACGATTGAGTCTTCATGATGCAGGAGATGCATTTGATGTTGTTCTTTATCAACAAGTTGTTGGATGCTTGATTTATTTATGCATTACTCAACCAGATATTTAGTTTGCTATCTTCTAGATGAGTAGGTTTGTGCATTGCCCAGGTGTCAAGCATTGGCACATAGTTAAGTGCATCTTTCACTATTTGAGTGGTGTTCGGCTACTTGGATGTTTTATCCCAAGGGGGGATCACTACCGCTAGATTTGCATGCTTTTTTTGACAGTGATTGGGCTGGTTGCTATGACACTCGTGTGTCCACTACTGGCTTTTCCTTCATGCTTGGTAGCTCATGTATATCTTGGTTGAGCAAGAAGTAGCCTACTGTGGCCACATCCAATTGTGAGGCTGAGTATATGACAACTTTCACACCAACTATCAAGTGTGTGTGGCTCACACGCCTTATGGTTGATTTGGGTGTTGGTCAGTCTTCTGTCACCACCATCTTCACTAACAGTCAGAGTGCATTGGTAGTTGCGAGGAACCGTGTGTTCCATGCTCGTACTAAGCACATTGAGGTGCATTATCATTATGTCAAGGAGAGGTTCTTTGCTGGAGAGATCAACTTGGCATATGTTACCATGTAGGAGAACATTGTAGACCTTTTCACGAAGGCTCTGCCCAGGGAGAAGTTTGAAGATTTCCCCAAAGCTTTAGGCTTACTTCCTTTTTTGTATTGATTCCACATAGCTTGGCACTTCCTTATACATGGGTGCTAGCTACTTGTTCACCGCATCACTCCGAGGGGGGATTTGTTCATATATTTTGGTAGTGATGTGTGTAAACACACCAAGATCACCGGGGCACTTTTTTTCCCTCTTTAGGAGGTTTTTTTCCCGGCTTGTATATATACCTATTGCCCTAACGGGCTACAGATCTTTGTTCATTCTAGTGGTAATGCATTTAGTATTGTGTGTTGTGCTACAAGCATCTTCTTCTTCTTTGTGCTATTCGTGTTCTTCCATAGACGTCTAACTCCAACACATAACTCCTTGCCCAAACAATAATATTTAAATGAAAAAAAATTCTATTTTGTAGCCTTGTTTCTCCATATCGTTTGTATATTGTGTGTTGATGCAAATGTCCAAGCCTTCACATTTGGCTTAGCATGGAAGACTATATGTGGAAGCATTTTGTGATTCATATGAACCATAGCTTGTAATTGTTTGATCATTTACCATTGTAAAATATATCTATCTTGAGAGAATCTTGTAAAACCATATATCTCGTGGAGTTTGAAGAAGTATGAGCTACAAATCTCAATTGATGAAAAAACTCCTAAATCAAAGGGGGCACCTTTAGTTGGAGCCAAGTTTGAAATTCAAATTCAAACTTGAAATAAAACTTCTTATAAAAAGGCTTGTAAAAAGCTCGTGGTGGTGTGGTCTCAATGAGAGCTCTTCCATTCATCATCTTTATGGAATTGAGTAGCTTACACCATAGCTTACCCATTCTACCATCATTGAGCATCATTACAATGCCAATGATCTTGTATAATCATGTGTTATAATACATATACTTCATTGAGCATCTTTGTCTACTTCTCTGCTATGGCTACTCAGAACATTGAACTTTCTCTGGTCATATCTCTGTGAGTTCTCAACCGTTGTACATGATCTATAGCTTGTTGGAACGAGCTTGAATTCTACCTTATGATTTCCAAATCTCAAGGCAATGCAATCAGCAATCTATGGGAAATCATTGTCAAAGTGCTCACTGGTCACTACTATTCAGTTCCTAAAAGGTCGGGGGTAAGCCTTGGATTGCTAAATTCATTTTTGAGAGCATAGTTCATCATTTTAGTTGCTTTTACTTGAAATCATTAGCTATCTAAGCTAATGGAATACCCTCAAAAGGAATTGTATCAATTGTTACTGTATTGAGAGCACTGAGCAAAAGAACCAATAGATATATAGACCAAAATAGCAAGTTTGTGACACTAGCTATTCATGAAGTAGTTTTTTTTTATTCAATTGTTGCAAGCATCAACTCCAAAGTACATAGGTACTTTCTTGGTTTCATTTGCAAGCTAAAAGGCCTACTATCAAACTTTGAAGTGTATTTGGGCAAGTACAAAGCAGGTTTTAGCAGTACCGCCTCACTTGCTTGAGGTATCCATCCATCTCTTCCAACAGTGGTATTAGAGCAAGTTGAGGTAAAATGGGAGATGGTTTCCCTTCTTTCATTGATAGATTGGACAAGAATAATTACCCAACATGGTCCTTAAGGATGAAGACCTATCTACAAGGAAGGATTCTCTATGGATACATATCAAGAGATGAGGAGATGCCCCTATTTAGAAGCAAAGGTCAACCTATAAGAGAGGAGCTGGAAAGACATAACTCATGGTGTGCCAAAGATGCTTAAGCTAGGTCATATCTACTTATCTCTATTTTTTACTTCCTTCTTCCTCGTATTAGGAATTGCAAAACTTCCCAAGAGAATTGGGATACACTATCTTCATATTTTTCTTCCAATACAAGACCTAGAAAAAATCAATTGTGGATTGAGTTTACTACTCAAAGGAAGCAACCTAAGTAGAATATTTCAGAGTATGTGCCCAAGGTAAAGGATGTGGCTGATCAATTGGCAAGCATGGGAGAGGAAATTGAAGAGGAGCAAATAGTGAGGCAGATAATCAATGGCAGCAAGGCAGATGATAAGTGAGAATCTTTCACAACTGCAATGGATCTTTATATGGATATGCAAAGATCAAACATTGTCTGAGTTAGAGATATGGCACAAAAGATAAGGGCACATTGGTGAGAGAACATTGAAGCAGATATGTAGAGATCAATGTGTACTTGGGATACCTAATGTATCAAAGCAACATATGATCTATAAATGTGGTGCATGTCTATTTGTCAAATCACATAGGTTTTCCTTTACAAAGAAAGGTTATATGCATGAGGATTATTTGGAGCCTGTCCACACAGACGTGTGTGGACCAAGCAAGGATCCTTCGATTTTAGGCTCAAGGTACTATGTGTCATTTATTCATGATTTCAGTAGGTGGACTATCTTGTATTTCATGAAACATAAGGATGAAGTGTTCAATTGTTTCAAGAAGTATCTTGCACTTGTGGAAAATCAAACAGGAAGAAGCCTAAAGAGGATAAGGTCATATGGAGGAGGTGAGTACTTCTAAAATGAATTTGATGCATTTTTGCAGGATAGAGGTACCAAAAGGGAGATTACTACCACATATACCCCTGAGCAAAAGGATTGAAATACTCTGAAGCTCATATTGACTTACATTTTTTGACATTTGATTCTCATTTGATCAAGTGAAGATATTGGGAAATAGTAGAACCTGCTCTAACCATTCAAACTATAATATGTATGGAAAAATGCTCAACTAAAAAGAGCATGAAAAGCACATAAAACTGTTGTAAGATATGAAATTTCCCCTTATCAACTAGTATTAACGAAGGCCAACTGGTTATTGACCCGAAGGCCTCTCTGTTGGAAATTATGTCTTTCTTCATGTACGTAGGGCGACCCGAATTCCCCCAAATCCTACAGAGATCCTCGTACTACGTTCGTTTCTGTGTGTGTGTGTGTGTGAGAGAGAGAGAGAGAGAGAGAGAGAGAGAGAGAGAGAGAGAGAGAGATGGGCATACAATCGATTCTAGTTCGACGGTGGAATCGTGAATCGCATAAATGCTGTTGATTTAAGGTGTGCAGAAAGACTGGTGAACCTCTCCGCATTCTTGAAGGGAATCATCGTACATCAAGAAGATGGAGACATACTTTGCAGCTTTCGAAAAGGACATCCGACTCTACGGCCTCGTTTTTAGAATATTAAAATGTATAATCTTGGAAGGATCCTTATGTTCGTAGCTGTGTTGGAATCATCTACGGAACATCTCCATCTAACTGAAAGAATCTTTCAATTTCTGTACGCGACAAACGATCTGCAATACGTCACTACGAGCCGTAAGTATGTGAGACGCCCCAAGTCACACACATTCTATTTAAGTGTATGACCGACACAGGAGACGACTGATGCAATAGAAATTGTTTTGATACGAGCATGCTTGCGTCAAGTCACAGGTAGTTTATTTTGCACTATTGATATAGAAATGCACTAAAAAATGGAGATAACAGATGGATTGATCACTATGGCGCAAATTTGCCAAATCTTTTCATGGATTTGGCAACTTTTAAACGGCTGAAGTTTGCCAAATCTTTCAGAGATTTGGCAAATTTTCCACGGCTGAAATATCCACACTATGGCGCAATCTTTTTCTTTCAGGGAGTTGTAACTTATGGTCAGCTTTTCTTGGGTTAGAGTTATTTCAATGGACAACTGTACTGGTGAATAGACAAAGTATCCCTCAAAGAGGGCCATATAACCATTTCAAGGCAGGACTTGTCGGTCCATTACGATTGCGACTTGACATACCTGTTAAAGTATCCATGGAGGTTGCAGTCCAAAGCGCTCAGATGCTCGAACCTGATCACAAATCGCACCGCAATCAAGTTCCAATCTGAACACCTATTCCACATGGTAGACACAAAAAAGGCCTCAAATCCGGAATATTCCACCCTTGCGTTTGTCTGTTCTAAAGTGGCTTATTGTCATATCCTTGTTTATGAGAGAGAGAGAGAGAGAGAGAGAGAGAGAGAGAGAGAGAGAGAGAGAGAGAGAGAGAGAGAAAAGAGAGAGCATCAGAAGGGAAAGCTTTTATGATAGACAAGAACTATCCCTTGTTGTTCTCTGCAGATGCTGAATGGCAGGAGAGATTCAAATAAGAACAATATGTTTATGGATCCTATGATAGAAACAAGTCTCCCCTTATCCTTCATTTTACTGAAATCAATATTTCCAGAGGTTCATTGACCACCTTGAATGGTCAGAGAGAGAGAGAGAGAGAAGACGTAAGATTAATAGTTTGCATGACAGACGCACATATTCTGGTATGGTTGTTTGTACTGATATCATTCTGTGGCGTTATTCTTTCCTTTGTAGCAAACAGCTAGCTGAAGCTGATAACTTCATCACGAGGATCAATAACACCTACAGTTCAACCAACCATATACAAACAGCCAATGGAATATCTGTCTTACATACAAACAAAAGGTAGCAACCGAGTATCAGTGTTTTGGAATACATCCAAGCTATTCAAAAAGTAAGAGCGGAATATACGCCATGTATGCTTCCAAGAGCTAGGATGCGATATGTGTCTTTTAGATCAGTATGTAGATTCTTGAGCTTGTGTGAAAAGGGCTCATGTCAGAAATAGGAATACTTCTCATCTGCTTGAAGACAACGGAGTACATGAAAGCAGGACAATCTGATTACATGTGAGATGGAGACATTTTGTACTCACCAGCGCTTGAAAGGACATGTCCTGGAATCATAAAGACATTATCTGCATTGCGTCCTTTTATTCTGCGTGATGAATGTCCACCAAACTGTATCACGTTTCGAGCAGACGGTAACGTATATCAAGTAGATGCCATAGTTTGCTTGAGCCTTGCAGTCCATCCACAGCTCTCGTCCAGTTATGGATATCGCCACGTTCAGAAAGATCAAGTATGCGCCATGTCAATGGAGTAGACACAAAGGCATGAGCCCTCATTCCCAAGTACGCGGGCTCGGACTCTATCGTTGCAGCAAATGATTCCAGGGAAAAGAGCTGCATTCCTCTTAGAAGAAATAAAATGTCATGGAGATCGATGATAGGAAGGCGCACATTTTATAAGAAACGTATTGATCTCATTCAACCTATTAATCCACAAATCTTCTGTATCTAGGTTATTGACCGAGATACAAAGTGCATGCTACTAAGGCAAGAAAAGAAAGCCCACTATGGCATGCATATTACCGTAAACAATTCAAGAGGGTTAGCTAGTCTCATTGTATGCATCAAAAAATCATTCAAAAAAGTTGCAAAAGAAAGGGTATGCCATTTTTGCTATTAAATTTATTTCTACCATTTGTCCATTCCGCTTTGATACTCTAGTATACGGTAACATATTGACAAATAAATTCAAGTGTGTAGATTCAAGCTTAACCAAGAGATAATTGATTAAGTCAAAGAGCTTGATCTCTACCCAAGCCATCTTTATTCCTATAGCTTTATTCTTGTAACTAGGAGCTTGCATACATGATGTAACCTTTCACAAATGCATAGAGTTCATTTTGCAATGGGCGGATGGAATGAGTGAATCCTCTAATCAAGTAATAGTTATTTTCTCTGCCAATTTCAACCACTTCCATAAAGCACTCATACCTTAGAGAGAAATTTTGATGAGGAATAGCCTTGAATAGTTGGAATAAATTTGGGATGCCATCCAATATTTCCTAAACTTAATTTTCAAATACGCTTATCATAATTTATTAATTCCAAGCATAACTTCAAAGCAACAACCTACAAAATAAATATAATTGCTCAAAGGTCGTCTCAAATCATCTTGACAACATTTCTTAGATTATCTTCAACAAATTGAATGTCCATTCTCTTTTAGACCATCTTGCTATGGGTACATTCTGCTTGATTTAGTATGGATCCAAATTATTTTGTTCTCATGCATGATAACTTTCTATCTATGACCAATATTATGCCCCATCAGGAACCCATAGAGTTGATACATCCTTTAAAAGGATAGGTCTATCATCGTTAGAATCTCACATGACTTGTGAGTATGAAAAAGTCAAGCTACCTTGGATAGCCAATATTTTCCTAAGTACTAATTTAATAATTAACCATTCTAGATCAATAAAACTTTACAAATCATTCCTTAAGTGTCTCTACCTTTGGCTTGGACTCTTATTAAACTATCCAAACTTCTTTCCTATTCTCAAGTCCCCATGAGACTCAAGATGTTCCGCTTTGGCATCATGATCTGCATTCTTCACTTGGCATTCACGCCTCTTTTTCAAGTATTCATCTTGAATATATATTTTCTTTAATCATTCTTAGTAGGCTATCATGGTATACTTCTAGAGATCTTCCTATGTATTTATATTTATTGATCGAAATCCAAACTTGTTTGTTATATCCTCGATAGATGAAAAAATTCTACCTTTTATCAAAACTATGCCCAATTGTGAACTCAAAGAGTTGATACATATCCTTGTTTTTCATATCGTCTTTAGAGTTTTAGATGAGATATAAGAAGGAATAATTCAAGTTATCTTGGATAAAAGATCCTTCTTAAGCTGAGGCTAATCCTTGACATTGGAAGATGAATAAAAGTTCAATCTACCTTCCCAAAGTCTTGCTACACATTTCTTGAACTCTTCACCAATTAGCAAAATTTCTTTCCTAGTTGCATGTTCTCATGAGTTTGAGGATGTTATGCATGGGATGATCACCATTACAATTTTGAGATCTTCTCAAGTGGTTGTGATTTTTTCCCATAGGGAACATTGCATTACTTCTTGACAACTAAGCCAACTATTTATTCAGCTTGAATCTTGAAGCACTAGAGGAAGTAGCTGCTTCATTCCTAGTGTCAATAGGTGGAATCTTTAATTTTGTATCTAGATTATCTTCTATGTCCACACACTCTTGGATGCATCCATTCAAGTTTGCGAGTCTTAAAATGTATACAAGTGAGCACAATTGCCCATTTGTCAATCCATCTAGAAAGAGAGAGATCAATTGTGACTACTCACTAGCTCGCTAGGCATCGATTTATGTACTACTTAAATATTCTAGCCGCTAGTTGTAGAGATTCATGACTAGCGTGTTTGAAGCTATAGATCAAAGAAGTAGAGTCACGTTTGAATCTTCTCTTTGAGAACTCTTTCATGATATCTTCTACTTAAGAAGTAGAGTCACGTTTGAATCTTCTCTTTGAAAACTCTTTAATGATGTTTTCTACTTAAGCTTCTATGTTCGCAAACATTTCAATTGTTGATGATTAAATCATGTCACTCTAGTTCCCAGAAGGGTGAAGCCAAAAGCTTCATACTAACTATGTGAAGAAGTTTGTGATTTGATCAACTCTTAAGACTCGCTTAAATTCAGATACATTAAAGTAGGGATTGGCAGAACTAGCATGAAAATTATGTATGCATTTCTTCACTTTGGACAGTCAAAGACATCGATCATGGTCTTCCACTCTTGGCATCAAAAGTGCTACGTGAGCATTAGCTTGCAAATTGTTTTGTGCATTCATCGATGTAGTTAGAGCATGTTGCCCTTGAGGTGGTGCCCTAACATGGAAACTATATTGGGACACTCCATTGTCAAGAAGGATGAAGGAGGTCTAAGGTAGAGCGGCACGGGGTTGGATCAGGTCCCGCTGGGTGCATCGTCCCCCTCGTCCGGTGAGCAGTGTCTACACCTTGGCCGCCTCACCCTGATAGGTCATCATCTCCTATGTTGTAGGCCCGCACTTTGAAAGAGGAAGGGAAAGCAGTCGGTTGCGTGGGATGAAGCATAGGGGGTATGCATCACGAATGTAGAATGATAAATATAATGCTCTAAAAACTCACCGGACTCGATGTGCCAAATAAATGACTATGCTCAATAACCGCAATGAATATACAAATGATGTCACCAAGTGACTCTGCAAAATACAAAAAAATTCCGCTATAGTGTGGATCACTCAATATAAGATAGACTTCTCAACTAGAGTGCGAGAAGATGCCCTTCAACTTCTCTTCAGTCTTTGCGGTAGGATCTTCATTTCACTTTGGGTCTTCCGTGTTTGTAACTCCAAGAGCTTTACTTCAAACACCTCTCTTTACTTCCAAATCGCACAGTAACCTGGAGAAAATCCACCTATACCTAAACTCAATTAGTATAAGAAAATTCATCACACTAACAACCCATTTACAGAAAAAATCCTCCCATCTACCACACATGCAAGGGCATGTCACGACAAAATAAGAGTTCACGGCCATGAAAAGATATAATCTGAGAACAAGATACAAAAGGTATGCATAGTGACTTGTCTAAGTTGGATTTGAGGCCTTAGACTTTGTTGAGGGTTTCAAGGTTCAACACAACATCGAATTACAGAACAAATCAGAGTTATTTATTGTTCCATTGGCACTAATCTTCACACACAGAGATTCCATCGAAATCGCATCTGGAAGCCCACCGGAATTTCACTGAAACGCTTCTTTCCAGTAACTTATACCAATCCAGTATTACACAGTTGCATTTCAGAGTTTCACTTTTTGGAATATACAACTTCTTACACATTCACAAACACCCTAATTTCATTTGCACTACTGTGCAAACAAATTGAGTTCCCCTATGGACTTAACAGGATTGAAGGACTCAGACAAGAACTTGTATCATTGCGAACATTTGCTGCTCAATACTTGAATAGATCTAACGCTGTGATTACAGATTTGCAACCACTAGAACTTCTTAATTTGTATTTGATTATGTATCACAAGATAACATCATTGTCAGATGACTTAATGTTCTCTGCAGAACCAGTCTTCTCCGGTACTTCCAGATCCCTATTAAGAGAGTTTCTTCATCTCCAAGGTTATTGCACTGCTTCCCCTCATTACCTCTTCTCTTCTCTTTGGAACTTCTACTACTCTTTGCAGTTGTCGCAAACCCCTTTTCTTGTGACTTCTCCTGCCTATGTTGTTACGAACTTCCTTCCTTATGACTTCTCCTCCTTACGGTTGTCGCAAACTTCCTTTCTTATGACTTCTCCTCGCTTACGCGACGTGTCCTTTTTAATCTCATCGTAGCCGTCTTTTTCTTTTTTCTTTTTATTTTATTTATTTCCCTGCCTTCAACACCTGGCACAGCCCGGTGGGTAATTTTTGTCAAAAAATTAGACTCGAATTTAACAATCCCTTGATCATATAAGATCTTGATCATATAATCAGATCCCACGACTGTTTGGAAATCTGCTCTTCTTCCGCTTTAATCTTCCAATTCTGCAAATTATCCACAGCTTCCTCTGCACCATGCTTCTTTTCTTGAAAATCTGCATCAAATATGTCCACCTTTTTCTCTAGTTTCCTTTGCAACAACTGTTCCCGCAATTCTGCAATTATCTGTGTCTGCTCTTCAATGTGCTTCTCTTGCTTTGAAATTATACATACTAAATCTTTTTCATGCCTTTAAACAAAGCATGTCCGCACCTGTTCATACTGAAGCTTAAACATACCGAGCCACCGATTTTGGAAAACATTCCAAATTTCCTGAACATACTTATGGAGTTGCTACTGCAATAATCCTATGTCCAACTTTGTCATTAACATAGCATCTAACTCCACATCCTCCTCTTTTAATATCTGTTTTTCTAATTCCTACAAGATTTGTATTCTCGATTGAAGAACTACCTATTCCTTCTGCAAAGTAGCATTTAACGCTGAAAAATCCATCATTTCTTTTTGAATCTGTGCTTGCACAGACTTCTGCCATTCTTCAAATTCATGCATAGATTTCTTTGTACTAGACAATTCTATCACAGATTGCATCTTTTCATTCTGCAATTCTTCCAACATACATACCTTCTTATCCAATGCGTCCTGAAGTTTTTTAGTCTTCTCCTGCAAAGACTGATAATCATTCACATTAATAAATACTTTTTTATGTTCATGCCAAAACAATCTTTCTTCTTGAAAAACTAAGAAATCCGAAACTTCCTGCAACCTCTTCTTCATTCCTGGCACATCATAATCTGAAGTATTAACATCCTTCAACATTTTTTCGCCTACTGATTGTGATTTCTCCTCCACTCTTCTTTTCCTAGACAACTTAAAAATAGTTCCAAATGCTTTCGGATGCTCAACACTATCTGGCACCTGCAAGCAAATATCTTCCTGTATCCCTGCTTCTCGTCTCATCACTTGATGACCACAAAAATTGATCTCCTTTGGCCACACTGTCTTCTGATCTTCGACTAACTGCACAAACTCGAATAAAGCGGCTAAATATGCTGATAATCGACTATTTGTTTGCATTTTATGCCTATCACCAACAAAGATCTCACTATGTAAGTGATCATACACCCAATGAGCCCAACTTAATTTTTCACCTGCCTCTGCATAGGCCAAAGGTGCAAAATTCTCCCTAGACATAGAATCATATTTAATTATAAAACATAATCTTTCCAAATACCATTTTAGCTGCTCCCTTCGAACATAGCTTACGTTCCTCATCATGTAGTACTGCTGTCTTCCTTCTCTAGGGCCAAAGTCTTTCTTCAAAACCTCCTCCGAACATTTTGGAATAACAACATCATCATATATAGGCAATTGAAATAATTCTGCAACTAATTTCGGTGAAAATTTTACCTGAAGTGATAACTGACCCTTCGTTTTCCGCATGATTTCCAGCTGACTCTTTGCATCATAATTGCATCTCCATCGCTCCCATGGCAACATAGCGAACTGTAATAATCCAATCCTTCTGAGCCAATTCTCATTCAGAGCAGACTGTGTATCCACTTCCACTTTAAAGTCTGTGAATGACCCCATAAGCGTCTGCACAACCTTAGTCGTTGCAGATGGCGTTGATATCTCATCTTCATCCTCCTGTATCGAGCTATCACTCTCCTCCGTTGTGGTTTCTCCCTTTCGCACTACAACTTCTCTCTTTCTCATACACCCTCTCATGAATCCTGATTCAGGCGCCAATACAGAAAATTCTGGAAAAAGTATTATCCTGGAAGCCTTTAAGTAGAAGTGAAAATATTCTTTCCACAAGTGCGAATGCTTGAACTGCCACTTACTGCAATGATGAACGTTCTGACGCACGTAACACTTCATACGACTCAATAATATTGTAGTATGGATTATCATAAAAATCATCCACAATCGATTACTCCTCATGCCAATAACCCACTTGACAAATCTTCTACGCGTGCCAGAAAAGTCATGAAACAGAACACTCATTCGTGCTTCAAGAATACGAAATTGATATTTAAATTCCTCATTACTACATTTTATAATGCAAAAAACTGCCATCCATACAATTCCGACAAATTCTACTTTGCAAGATAATCATTAGTTGAATACTAGCTTTCTTTTCATATTCCCCTCGATGCCGCTGCTTCTTCTGGACCTGCTGACACGGAATACAAAGTATACTGATTTCCAACATATCATTACTTGCAGACCCAGAATATTCCTTAGTTTGTACACCCTGATTCAGCAATGCTTCATTATCCATCATTGGCCCTGAGCTAACTCGTAGCTCACTGTTGAACTGCAACTGTAATCCAAGTCTCCATTGTAATCGTAAAAATTTACTTAACGTAGTTTTAGACCAACACGAGGTCAAAAAACACTTTACCACAGAAAAAAATGTAGAGAAATAAACTCTTTTACTGCGATGATCAGAAACATTGCTGAAGTGTTGTGCTGAATCATGAACGACTTGCACCACATTAGCAGATAACCAGTCCAAATGTGGCGGCTTCCCTTGAAATAATTTCAGCCTAAATCCATTTATTGGCTTGTCCATCCATGTGCCAAATACATCTGCCACTCGAAAAGTGCCTTGACCCAAATCTTGCACAATCTGATATGGGCCCCTGTATCTCAATGTAAGCTTTCCTGGATGGGGTCCTACCTTCGAATTATACACCATCACCCAATCACCTTCTTTAAATAACTTAAACTTTACATTCTGATTTACCCAAGCTTGTCGCCGCCTTTGAATCACTTCCGTAATGTATGCACTTATCAAGCGGTCCTCCTCAATCTATAAAAGGTATTTACTCCTGTGTTTAACCGATAACTCAGGCGACATCTTCTCTGCTGTAATCTGCAAACTAGGAACTACAAACTCCATAGGTACTACTGCCTCCAATCCATATACCAACCGGAAAGGTGTCATACCTGTTGTCACTTTAAATGCTGTTCTGAATGACCACAAAGCTGAATCAAGAAATAAATCCCAATTTTTCTGATTTTCATGCACTAACTTTTTAAGAATACGCATTAAAGTTTTATTCATGCTTTCTGCCTGCCCATTCGCTTGAGGATGATAGGATGTAGTCTTTTTATGCAAAATTAAATGAATCCTTGTTAATTCTGAAATCACCTCATTCAGAAAATGAGTACCTCTGTCACTCACCAACTCAATCGGACACCCAAACCTAGTCATAATATTACGATAAAGAAATTTGGCCACACTTGCTCCCTTATTGTCTTTCAATGCCACTGCTTCCACCCATTTCGTACAATAATCGGTTGCTACTAATATATATATATTACCTCGCTGAGTGGTAGGTTTAATAGGCCCCACAAAATCGAGCCCCATTTTTGGAAAGGATCGAGTGGTAATACTGGATGATCAGTCATCCGGTCAGAGTTATTAGGTTGGCCTAACCTCTGGCAAATCACACATCCTTTGGCATACTCATGCGCATCTTTTAACACCGTCGGCCACCACAACCCAGCTTGTAATACTTTCTTTCCTGTAATATCGCCTGACAAATGACCTCCTGTGGAACCGGAATGTGCTTCCTCTAAAACAGCTGATTGTTCATAGTCTGGTACACACCTCCTGATAACCTGATCCACTGCCTTCTTGTATAATGCTCCTACTATCACCAAATACGGCCTACTTTTAAGAGCAAACTTCCTTCTCTGATCAGGTGTAAAATACTGTGGTAATGCACCCTCCGTTAGGAAAATTAATAATTGTTCATACCACGAATCTGCTTCCACCACTTGCACCGTAAACAGCTCAGCATCGGGAAATACATCAAGTGCACCGGTGGGTGTTTCTCTTGATTCCAACCGACTAAAATAATCTTCCAGCGCATGCTCTTTACCCGGAGTATGCACAATCACAAAATCAAATTCCTGTAACAAAAGCATCCACCTGGCTAATAGGCCTGTTAATAAGGGTTTCTTGATTAAATAAACCAAAGCCTGATGATCCACATGAAAAACCACTTTATTGCCCAACAAATAATGTCGAAACTTATTAAGGGCATATACCATCACCAAAGCTTCTCTTTCCGTCACCGGATAATTTCTTTCAGCCGCAGCCAATACTCTGCTGGCATAATAGACAGGTCTATACGATCCTTTGTCTTTCTGCTGCATCAAAACTGCTCCTACGGCCACATCCGATGCATCAACAAATATGTGAAATGGCATTGACCAATCGGGTGGTTGTAAAATGGGTGCTATCGACACCATCTTTTTTAACCACTGAAATGCTTTCTCTTGAGCAAACGGAACATCCTTCTTGGTCAAATGCGTTAGCGGTAAGGAAATGTTTGCTAAATATCTTTAAGTATCGGGAATGCCACTTGATTTGACCCACAAACCGCATTACTTCTTTAATGTTGGTCGGTGCTTTAGTTGTACTTATAGCTTCAATTTTCTTAATATCAATAGCCATTCCTGCTTGTGATATAACATGGCCCAATAAGATACCACTTCTGACTGCAATCACACTTTTAAACGGATTCAATACCATCCTAAACTGTCGACATCTTTCAAAACATGCTTTCAGGTGTAGCAAGTGCTTAATCATTTGACCAAATACCAAAAAATCATCGACAAATACTTGCATAAATTCTTGTAGATAAGGTTCAAACACTTTATGCGCCACATAATTGAACGATGGCGGTCCGTTCTTCAAGTCAAAACTCATGACGGTAAACACGTAAGCTCCAAATTCTGTATTAAATGCTATTTTATGCTGATCCTCCTCAGCCACACTGATCTGATTATAACCAGAAAATCCATCCAAAAAACTATACATTTCATGGCCTGCGACTGCATCCAACACTACATCACAAAACGGCATAGGAAACGGGTCTGTAACCGTTGCCGCATTTAACTTTCTATAATCAACACAAATTCTGAGCTTCCCATTCTTTTTGGGTACCACTATGATAGGAGATAGCCAAGTGACCTGATTCACCGGTTTGATAAATCCAACTGCCAATAATTTATCAATTTCTTCCTTCATCTGTTTAGAAAAATTAGGATTCATTCTATATCTTTGTTGCGCCACAGGTACTGATCCGCCCTCAAATTAATCCTATGCTGATGCAACTACGGATCTATGCCTTTTACCTGAGTATAATCCCAAGAAAATACATCTACATACTCTTTAAGCAGGCAAATAAGATCCTCCTTAAACTTTCCTTCTAATTTTTTACCAATCCGCACCATCTTGGGTTCCGTTTCGGTTCCTAAATTAACCTCTTCAAGTTCCTCTTCCTTCGCCCGCATAGAACCTGCATACTTCTGATCGTACATCCTTTCTGCCCGCGTAATTATCTCTTCCTCCTGGTGTTCCATCTACTACTGCACCGGAATGTCCATACGTTGATCAAACATCTTTTGTAATTGGGCGCCTGCCACCTGTTCACCGGGAACTGGCTCTTTTACTTTTGGCCCACCACAATAATCCTTACTTAATACTCCTTCAACATCGACTTCTAATATCGGCACCACCGTTGGGTTTGCTTGCAAAAAATTTTCCTCTTCATCATCTTCAATCTCATCCGCCAAATTAATAGCCTGAGCCATAAGTGGTTTTTCTTGTACCGACATATTTTTCCGTCCACGCATAGGAATCGTCACCTACTTTTTACCCTTGTTAATCATTACTACATTCAAACCCCAATCCTGCTTGACTTTAGCCAGCCGAAACCAAGGTCTCCCTAACAACATTTCATACGGATACGCGGACTCAGACATTCGGATGACCACAAAATTGACCATAAATGTCATGTCGAAAATGATAATTTGTTGTTGCTTCAGAATGCAAACTGGCTGCACTCGTGTTTGATCCACCATTTTTACCTGAAAAGGTGCTGGAGCCAATTCGCCTCTTCCCATTTCAATAAAAATATGCTCAGGTAATATGTTTACTCCTGACCCTCCATCAAGCAACACTTCTGCAAATCTCTGGTGGTTGTACTGCACCTGAATGACTGGTACTACAAAATCCACGTCTGCTGGATCAATACTGTTGGCCGAGATTGAAGAGATCGACCGAACTTCGAGCTCTGCATGATTCCCAAGTAGCTTTTTCAACAATTTCTCTCGAAACACAGGTACCAAAGACAACAGTTGGTCCAAGGACAACTGTAGCGGTGAGCTAATGATTTCATCCAACCAATCATTTGCCAAGCCTTGCTGACTCGGCACCTTATCCCGCTCCTTTATGAGAGGTATCACTTTCACACCCTATTGTTGCTCAGTCTGACCTCCACACCTCACTTGATTAGACGACTCATCTCGAACCTGCTTCAAAACCTTGTCCCGGATTTTCCTTTGTTCCTGCCAATCAATAGGGCCTTTATTCCTTGATCTTGTCACTGCCAACACTTCAACCTCTTTGCCTTTCCCACATTGTTTGCAATCACACTGCCATTGGTTAGTCTTCTCAACGTGCAGTCAATCAAATGTACCGGGTGCATCATGAGCTCTATCTATTTGCTCTGGCCATTCAATCAGCATGGCATTCGCCTGAGCCGCCTACTGCCCCTGTTATTGATGTTGTCCCTGTTGATTATGCTGATTATACCGAATGAAGGGTATGCCTCTTTCTTCATGATGCTTTACCCACAGAGGGCAATTCGGCCCTATCCAATGACCAGGAGCTGAACAATATCCACAAGGCATTACCCTTGGTGGTCGACCTTGGTGATTGCCTTGCTGGTTATTCCCTTGTTGATTCCCTTGATCTCTCTATGGGGGTCGTCCTTGTTGCTGTCTCGGAATATTACCTCGCCCTTGAATAGGAATAGCCTGATTGGCCACTACATCATTTAGATTGCGATTGTCTTGCCGAGAACTTTGCCCTCTATGTTTAGGGTTATACCAACACTGAGTTGTTGTATGTCCCTCTTTGTCACAGATATCACAAAATCGTTTCTCCTTTGGAGCTAGTATAGAATATCCATGTCTCTTTAACTTATTAATCCATTCCTCCTCTTTACTGTGCTTAGCTTTATGCTTACGATGCTTTTTCCTCACTATTTCATCGTCATAGTCAGCAGTGTCAGAATCACTTGAACTCTTGCCCGACTTCGTTGCTGAATCCGATTCAACCTCTGAACCAGAATCAGATTGCTTCTTTTTGGCTCGTCCAAACCTTCTTTCAACACGCGCCGCTGCTAATACTAATACATCAAAGCCATTTGCAATGTCCACAGTGGCCACCACATGTCTTATTGTGCTCCTTAATCCTTTCAAAAAAAATCCTGCCAACATCTCATCAGTAGGTCGTTCGTTACCTTGCAACCTTTCCATTAGAGTCCGGAACTTTTGAGCATAGTCTTCCACTAGCATGGTCTTTTGTCTGATGGCCCTCAACTTCCTTAATACATCGGAAGGCGTCTTTTCTTTTCTAAATCGTTGCAAGAATGCTATGTTTAAAGCATCATATGTAGCAAAATGAGCAATGCCATATTGATTGAACCAACTCATAACTCGTCCTTCTAACGTGGCTGCAAACTGTTGAAGCTTAATATCATCACCGTACATAGCTGGATATCCATTTGCTATCCATTTTATTTCGAATTGAGCCACATGGCAATCAACATCCTCCTTAGAGGTTCCACTGAAATGAGCGGCTTTGACCTTAGGGTTAGGAGGTGGTTGAGCCATCGGCTGTGGTTGAGGTGTGCGCCTAGTTCTTTGACCGGTCGCCCCTGCAAGTGGGTCAAACTGAGTTGTCTTCTTACCCCTACAGTTGCTTCTATGAGGAATAACGCTCCAAGTATTCCGCCCACTAACCTTGCCTCTGCTGCACCTATTTCCCCCTGTTCCTCGTCAGTGCCCAGAGCTTCCTGCTCCTCGGCCTCGTACCACTCATAAAAGTCTGAAGATGTCTCCACGTTCGCTGCTCTTGCCTGTGCCCTCGTAAAATATACTTTACCAAAACGGTTGCACCTGCCCCTCATGCATTTCCTGAGGCTGCGTCAGCCGTACAGTAGGATCACCAATTGTGTTGAGGGTTCCAAGGTTCAACACAACATCGAATTATAGAACAAATCAGAGTTATGTATTGTTCCATTGGCACTAATCTTCACACACAGAGATTCCACCGAAATTGCATCTGGAAGCCCACCGGAATTTCACCGAAACGCTTCTTTCCGGTAACTTATACCAATCCAGTATTACATAGTCGCATTTCAGAGTTTCACTTTTCGGAATATAAAACTTCTTACACATTCACAAACACCCTAATTTCATTTGCGCTATTGTGCAAACAAATTGAGTTCCCCTATGGACTTAACAGGATTGAAGGACTCAGACAAGAACTTGTATCATTGCGAACATTTGCTGCTCAATACTTGAATAGATCTAACGCAGTGATTACAGATTTGCAACCACTAGAACTTCTTAATTTGTATTTGATTATGTATCACAAGATAACATCATTGTCAGATGACTTAATGTTCTCTGTAGAACTAGTCTTCTCCGGTACTTCCAGATCCCTGTTAAGAGAGTTTCTTCATCTCCAAGGTTATTGTGCTGCTTCCCCTCATTACATCTTCTCTTCTCTTCGGAACTTCTACTACTCTTTGCAGTTGTCGCAAACCCCTTTTCTTGTGACTTCTCCTGCCTACGTTGTTACGAACTTCCTTCCTTATGACTTCTCCTCCTTACGGTTGTAGCAAACTTCCTTTCTTATGACTTCTCCTTGTTGGAGCAAGTGTATGACAAGCCTAAGTATTGGCTTGAGTCTCACAAAGTCATGAAAAAAGCTTTAAAATGAAGACTATGTAAAGTTCACTTGTGAACTACCTCTTGTAACGTTTGAAGAGTTTACTTAATGTAAAAGTGAAAGAATCTTAAGTGGTTGAGTCCACTTGATCAAGAATGGAAAGAGGAGCCACGAATTCCTGATTTGTGGTAGGTAGAGAATCAAATCAATCATTGATTGATTGGAGAGTGATTGAGGGAAGTTATCGTCCCAAACTCAACTATAAATAGATGGCAGTTTTAGTCGTGATTAGAGAGACCTATGTGAAGACCTCCAAGAGCTGCGCTTTATGCCTTATCAAGGTGTGATTACAAGGCACACATATGTATCAGTAAGTCATTGTATTCTACAAGCAATATACTTTCATTTTCATGATTATTTGAGTTCATATGTCCATGTTCTTCTGAAGAGATTGTTTCTCTGAGCTTGGTGCACCATTTTCAGTGATTTAACTGCGTAAAGTTAGCTCTATAAGTCTACTATATGTTCACAAATTTTCATGTCATTTAGATGTTGCAATCTTCAGTTATTGTCATTTGAAGTCAACAAGGTCTGTTCATCTTCACTTCTCTGTCAAGTACCCGATTTTTTCACTCACCTTGTCAGAGCCATTTTTCAGTGGTTACTTATCCAAATGCAATGCTTTAAAGCTTGTTAGATTCAGCTTACTGTCTAGTATAACAATACAAATTTTCATAATCATTGGATTCCTAAATTTTGAGTTATGTTCATTTTTGTGCTCATTAGTCTCAAACTATAGCAGCTCGTGAAAATCGGGATGATGTCATCACTTGTTAAAACTCATTCTCAGTGTGTGGTTTATTATTTTTTATGAGATTACGCTTGAAAGTTAGCTCTTTAAGCTACCTAGACTTCCCCAAGAGGAATTAAGCTCATTGCTGCTGTGCTCAGCTGGACAGGTGTATGAACCAAGAATAGCAAGTTTTCACCTCTAAGCTAACTCCAACTTATCTGTTTTGATCTATCTTTTTGAGAGTGATCTTCCAAGGTACATAGGGTGTCTAATACATCCATTGGCAAGCTAAAAGGGCCCACCATATACTCTTGGAATTCATTTTGCTGGTGTAGATCAAGGATTTTGCAACACCTCTACATCTTCAAGCACATACCTATCCATCTCTTCACAGTGGTATCAGAGCAAGGTTGGACAACATGGCAGATGGACTTCCTTCATCAATTGATAAATTAGACAGAGGTAACTACTCAGCTTGGTCATTAAGAATGGAAGCTTATCTCCAAGGTAGAAGTTTATATGGTTATGTGGCTGGAGATGAAGTTATGCCAAGTTTCACGAACAAAAGTCAACCAACACAAGAAGAGCAAGAAAGATTGAGCACATGGTGCTCCAAGGATGCACTTGCAAGGTCTTATCTCCTCAACTCTATCTCAGATTTTTTGTTGCCTCACATTAGAAGTTGTAAGACATCTCAGGAAGTGTGGGATGCACTTGAAGCTTTCTTTTCTTCAAGTACCAAAGCTAGGAAGCATCAACTATAGCTGGATTTCACAACTCTCAAGAAGGCTCCTAAACAAAATGTGACTGATTTTGTCACAAAGCTCAAGGACATAGTAGATCAGTTGGGAAGCATTGGAGAGGTAATAGATGAAGAGCAAATTGTAAGGCAGGTCATCAATGGCTTGAAGGCAGATGACAAGTGGGAAGCATTCACCACAACTATGGATTTGTACATGGACATGCATGTACTTGATTTCAATACACTCATTGGACAACTACTTACTCAAGAGGCAAAGCTTATCAAAAATGGAGAAAGCTCTAAAGGTAATCAATCTTCAGCTTTATACACTGATAAAAGCAAGTCCAAAGATAGCAAAGGAAAGGCAAAGAAAGTGGATGATGAAGCAGGTACATATCAAGCTAACTATGCAGGTAGAGGAAGACATGGCAGAGGTAGAGGAAGAGAAGGTAGACAAGGCAGGGGGAGATCCCAAGACTCCAACTCATGTTCTATTTGTGGATTAACTAATCATACAACTGAAAATTTCTTTAGGAATTCCAGGAATCAAAGAGGAAGAGGATACAATAGAGGAAGTTATGGCTACTCAAGAGGAAGGTTCAACAATTACCATGGCAATTACAACAACTACAATCATTCAAACTATCAAGGAGGCTACAAAGGAAGGAGAGACTACAATAACTACACAGAAGACTCAAACAAAGAGGATTCATTATTGATCATGAACATGGCTATGCCACAAGGTAAATCTGATGAGCATGTTTTCTACATAGATTCAGGTTGTTCGAATCATGTGGCAAGAAATGTGGCACTCCTATCAGATTTAGAAGATCCAAGGAATAAGCATGAGGTACAAACAGGAGATGACACAAGACATCCTGTGGAGAAAATAGGCAATGTCAAAGCACCTGATGGAAACATCAACCTACTCAGTAAGGTACTCTATGTCCCTACCATTACAAAGAATTTGATAAGTGTTGGGCAAATAGTAGAGAAAGGGTTGCAAGTCAGGTTCACAAAAGCAGGAGCATTTGTTGAAGATCCCAGTCAAGGATTCAGAAAAATTGCAAAAGGTGAAAAGACAGGTAGATTGTTCACATTTGAATTACAGGACACTAGAAATATTGCTCTCTTTAATTATGGTAGTCAGACACTCACAGAATTGAAAGTATGGCACAAAAGGTTAGCACATATTGGTGAAAGGTCATTAAAGCAAATTTGCAGGGACCAAAGTGTACTTGGAATCCCTAATTTGTCAAAACAGCATATGATTTATAAGTGTAGTGCATGTCAATTTGGAAAGTCTCATAGGTTACCATTCATGAAGAAAGGTTATATGCATGGAGATATCTTGGAGTTGGTTCATACAGATGTATGGGGACCTAGCAAGGAAGCTTCAATATCTGGATCAAGGTATTATGTCTCCTTTATTGATGATTGCAGCAGATGGACTATCATATTCTTTATGAAACACAAAGATGAAGTTCTTTCATGTTTCAAAAGATATTTGGCTCTTGTGGAGAATCAAACAGGTAAATCACTAAAAAGGTTAAGGTCAGATGGAGGGGGAGAATACTTCTCCAATGAGTTTGATTCTTTTCTTCAAGAAAGAGGAATCAAAAGAGAGGTAACTACAAGGTACACACTTAACTATTTTTACGTATGCTAAATAAAATACATTAATTATATATACTATAGTATTGTTTAGATAATTAACTTATTATTCATTTAATAATCTATTAACTTTAGAATTCATAATAATAAACATATTTATTAAACATATATACATGTGTAAATATTTATTAATTATAAATATACATAAATATATATTTAGCCTATTTATTCTAAGTACAAATTTTAGGTATTTAGGGTAGTATTCATACTTATATACTCACCTTCAGAAACCGAAACACATACTCACATATAGTGACGGTCTCAAATAAATAGACATGCTCATAATCATTCATGTTCATACACATGCACCATATATAAGATTTTTATATAAAAGATTTATAGGTTTAGTGTAACCATATAAAACAGAGATCCACATATATATACTCATGTGTAGGTAAACAAAAATACACAAACATATAGATATAAGTGCACACAAATGTATCTTTTAAGTATTCATATGCAAATACATATATATGACAAAAACCCACATTCTCATTCACTCTCATAGACATATGAACACATACCCCATTAAGTGCATCACACACACACACACACACACACACACATATATATATATATATATATATATATATATATATATATATATATATATATATATATATATATATATATATATATATATATATATATATATATGTATGTATGTATGTATATATATATATATATATATATATATATATATATATATATATATATATATATATATATATATATATATATATATATATATATATATATATATATATATATATATATATATATATATAGAACCCTATAATCATTGGCACATGATCTCAAAAACATATAATAAACATAAAATGAAGAGTTAAAATAAGGATCAATTATTGCTTCATTCTGAATTTATTTTCTTCTTTTTCCTAGAAGTACCCAGAGAAAAGGTTAGTCATTTTAAACTAATACATTAAAAATTATGTGAGAGAGATATCAACTAATAAGCTTTGAATCAAAACATTTTTATTTTCCCATATATTAAATCAAGTGAGGAAATCCTTCTGATATCTGCCCCCACCAAATCTGCACGTCATCCTCGATGGGCCAACCTACAGTTCAATGGAAAGCAGTATCAAATTCTTTGATAAGATCTCATTAACTCCAAATAATATTAGAAAAAATGCTTCTAATTTCTAATTATGTTTCTGATAATAAAGAAAATTCCTTAAATTACATAAATATGAATTGGAAATTGTTTCGGTCAATGCATATAGTCAAAAATAAAAATTTAGAAAATCCTATAAAGGTTATTTAGATAATTGAGGTACTTACCATTCCATTAATCCTATTCTTAAGTAAAATTTAATTTATATAAGTATGCTTTTTTTTATTTCTTAGACATCCGCTATAAGATACATCGAACTAACTCTTCTACAGCAAACCTCTGCCTCATATAGCCCGCATAGTATTTGAGAAGCAGTTTCGAGACTACAACTGAATCGTATTTTTTTTTTCTTTTTCTTTGTACTCTTTTTTCTTTTCTTCTTTCTTTAATTTTTTCTTTTTCACATATTGCAGTAGCCATTAATATACTGCTTGATGTTCTCATTTTTCTCTTTTCTTTTTTTTTTTACTTCACAACTTTTTTGTGTAAGGGAAAGGCTTAACCCCTAATCAGAGTAGAGGATCTAGAAATTTTCTACAGCCAGAATTAGAATTTCATTTTCTAAATAGGTTCAGAAAGTAAATAATTCTACTAGTGTAAAGTAAATTTCTTTTTTACTAAGCGTCGCAGTTCAAGCACTACAAGGAATACGGGCGTATAGCGATGGTTAAGATGACACAATTTCATCGCTATAAAATTGCAAAATGCATCGTAATGAGCGTCGTGCACGCACCGTCGATTAAACGATGAACCAAATGATGTTTTTTACGACTTGTGGCATGACGGGGTCTGCAACGCTCGCATAGAGCGTTGCTAACATGACGGTTTTAAATAGCATCGCATAAGCGACACTTTTTTACGTTGCATAAGCGACACTTTTTTATGTCGCATAAGCGACACTTTTTGGCATCGCATAAGCGATGCTAAAACTTGTCGCTTATGCGACACCAATGCGAGGCTAGCATCGCTTACACGATGCCAACTCAACGTTAGAGGCTCTTCGATCGACATTTTCACGCATCTGATCGAAGAGCTCTCCAACGTTCGCGATTGCACTACGCTTACGAGTTGAAGCAAGTATATGCATAATTGTTGTTTTGCCTAAGCTCTCTCTTATTGTCTCCCTCTGTCTTTGTTTCTCTCTTTCTACATCTTTCTCTCTTTGAATTCTCTCTCTCTCTCTCTCTCTCTCTCTTCTTTCTCTCTTTATTGCAGGTGTAGCTCAATGATGAGTAGCACCTCCTTTAATGTCAATCCGGGAAGAAGTGAGGATGGTATGATGACCTCGAGCAAGTGAAGGCACAAGTGCGTGAGTGAGAAGCACACCAACATGCACACACATACACACACACAGCAAGACAAAGAGAAAGACAATGGAGTTCTTTTAGATTACTTCCAAAATGCTCATACAAGTTCAAATCTATTACAAGCTAACCTCAAAAATGAGCTCTCTAGCTCTATTTATAGTTTTTTACTAGCTTTTGGCCCTGTCTAGACCTAGTGTCCAGCCTAGTTCTTGGGCCTATTTGGAGGCTCAAACGGAGCCTGAAATTCATGAAAATTGGTACTATGATGCTTCTAATACTCCTCAAGCTCGAGGACTCCTCGGCTTGCACAAAATGGAGTTACAAAAAGGTGAAATGGTATTTACAATGATTTGTAGTGATGAGAATCACTGTTATGAAGATGTTGTTTTGGAAAAATTTGAATGGCCTACTTGCCAGATCTTCGGTGACTACTTAGTCTGCTTGTGCCTTCTCTCCCCTTTGGCTCCCTTCTTTGGCTTCCTTGTCTTGTGAGTCCTTCGGTGCCTTGACTGCTGCCAATACCCCCCCCCTCTCTCGCGTCTGTCGTCTCTGACAGACCCTTGTCTAGCTAAGCATTGGACATAATATTGAACCACATCGGAAGCAAGGTGGTGTTCTTCTAATCGCAGCCCCCGTGCTAGGTCTGTTAACAATGCATCCCAATCCACTAGACCTGGGACGTTTGGATGGGGCACCCGCAATTGATCAGAGTGGATGGTCCTCTCCACAGCGAATAGTTGGAGGAGATGTGAGGGCTTGGGTACAAATATTTCTGAGTGATATTCCCAGAACCCTGTGATGAACATCTCCTCAAAGGTCTGCTTGAAGCATGCTGGGAGGTATTTTATTCTTGCGTGCCAAGCATATACTACCTTTATTCAGGGGGTAGTGCTCATGTCATATACCAGGTCTTGGTTGCCTGCAGTGAAGCCAACTCCTGAGAAGTGGGGGTCCTTGATGTTCTTGAATGTCCTGAATGTGATGAGCATTAATTCAAAGATTTTCATGCACATTTATGCCATCACATCAGGTGTGTTCCATAGTCGAAGGCTCTAGTGACGGATTGTAGAAATCATATAAGCAACTGTGGGAGGTCCTTGTGGAGGTGCTAGATAGACATAATTTAACCACTTTGCACAACCTTTGATGTTCTTTATGTTGGAATTTGGGGCCCCAGGATCGTTCCAATACTAAAACCTCTTGAGCATACACAACTTAATTGACAAGATGATAAGTGAGATAGAGAAAGAAAGAGATCTTGAGACAAGGATAGGGAATGTAAGCTGGATGCTTACTTCACTAAAAATAATAGATGTCCAAATTACAACATGGGAGTACTACTCAACCATATAAAGTGGTGCACTCACTAATGGAAGAATAAGAAGATGATGATACAAAATTTAGATTATGTCGAAATAATCTAAGTGTGTGTGAAGAGAATGAAGCACCGAAGCTAACAAAATAGTGTAACGAAATTGTAAATCAACCACAAGGTTAACTCACAAAAGATAGTTACCACCACCTCGTAGAAGACTTCCTGCTGCAATGAGAGTAGCCTCTCCTTCACCACAACTTCACCTCCTTCAAGAGTGTGAGAACACTCTGTCTTCAAGAAGATCTCCAAGCTCTAGATCTTTGAGTGAGTGATTGTACAAGGAGCCAAGGCCTTGTTTATATAGTTTTTGAGTATCCATGGAAAGCTAAAAGAAAGCTTAACGATCGTGATTGATCGCTTACGAAAAAGAAAGCTCTTCCGTAGTCCGTGCGTATGCGTTTCATCAAAAGCAAAAACATATCTTTATCGCGAACGGCGCCAGGACTCAAACTCGGGTGGATCAGCGAACGTCTTTTGAGGCTTTGGACTAGACCAAGTCGTCCGCCTCGTTTTCTTGTACAAGAGTTTAGAAAGACTATTCTATATGGATGTTGCGCCCGTCGACTGCTTGAAGTAGTCTCTAAGAGTAAAACTTCTATATAGTCTATTGTAGAACTAAGACTTGAAGTTGATGCTTCTTAGTGAAGCTAATTGTATTAGAGAAACAATTGTTGAATTTATTTGTTGGACCAATGAGGACATTGACTTCCAACAATCCCTCCTTCAATGTCATATTGGTATAAGCTTCAGTAACCTGCAAATCTTCTCATGACTATCTCTAGTCAATGCTTTGGTAAAAATATCTGCAACATTCTCACTAGTAGGAACATAAACTAGCTCAATGTGCTTCTTAGCTTTCTGCTCTCGAATATAGTGGTAGTGTACCTCTATATGCTTTGTCCTTGCATGATGCACTGGATTCTTAGCTATAGCTATAGCACTCTGGCTATCTGAAAATATCTGAATGGGTTGATGTACTCTTACATCAAGATAACTGAAAATCTTCTGCAACCATACTGACTCTAGAGTAGCTGTAAATGCTGCACGATATTCAGCTTCACATGATGAAGTGGCAATAGTGGGTTGTCTCTTTGAATACCATGAGATAAGACAATCTCCAAGATAAAAACAAAATCCACTAGTACTTCTTCTTGTGTCTCTATCACCTGCCCAATCAGAATCTGAAAATCCTTTTAGTAAAAAATGTGTAGATTTCGAAAATACCATAGCAGAATTTGAAGTTCCCTTCAAATAACGAAAGATCCGCTTACTGCTTTCCAATGTAACACTGTCGGATTCTGCATGAACCTTGATACTTGAGAAACTGCAAACTGTATATCAGGACATGTATTACAAAGATATATCAAGCAACCAACTGCTTGACTATATAGAGTAGCATCAAATGGCTCTGCATCTACTACCATTTGTAAAGACGTGTTCTGATCCATAGGTGTTTGCATAGGTTTAGAATTACCCATCTGAAAACTTTCCAAAAGTTTCTCAATGTACTTCTGTTGTGTCATGTAGATACACTCATCTCGAAACAGAAACTGAATCCCAAGATAATAATGTAGAATGCCTAAATCATTCACATCAAATGTTTGCTTCAATTCTTCTGTGAACATCTACAAATCTTCATCTCTGGGACCTGTGACTATAATATCATCCACATAAATGATTGCTATAATCATCATACCTGTTTCAGCTTGGACATAAAGAGTTGGAGCTGCATCTGAGTTATGGAAACCAACGGATAAAAGATATGTATGTATCTTTTCATACCATGCTCTAGGTGCCTGTTTTAAACCATACAAAGCTTTTATAAGCTTACACACTAAGTGTTCTTTACCTGTCTCTTCAAAACCTTCTGGCTGCTGAATATACACATCTTCGTGTAAATCACCATTTAGAAAAGCAGTCTTAATGTCAAGCTGATATATATGCCAACCAAAATGTGCTGCTAGAGCAAGTACTGACCTAATAATAGTCATCCTAGACGTAGGAGCAAATGTCTCATCATAATCAATACCTTTTTGTTGTGCATATCCTTTGACAACCAACCTGGCCTTGTATCTATCAATAGTACCATCTGCTTTCCTTTTGATTTTGAAGATCCATTTTACACCTATAGCCTTCTTTCCTTCTGGTAACTCACATAGCTGCCAAGTTTGATTCTTATGAATAGAATCAATCTCTTCTTGCATAGCTTTTCTCCAAATAGGAATGTTAAGTGCATCTTTAACACACGCAGGTTCATCTTCAACAGTCGTAAGTGCCAAAATATCATGAATCTCGAAATCTTCAGCAAAACTTACATGATCTTTTTGCTGTCTAGTTTGACTTCTTGTTCTTACATGATCTTGTTGTTGTTGTCTAGTCTGACTCCTTGTTCTTCCAGTAAAAGTCTTTATACCACTGTCTTTCCAAGTCTGATATAACCACGTAGGTGTATCCTTGAATAGTAGTGAAACTCTTTCTGAACTTTCAGCTTCCACAGGTTCTGGAACTTGTCCTGTCGATGTACTAGGACTTTCTGGAACTTTAACTTCTTCCATTTCTGGAATCAAAGTCTCTTGTGGAACTGACTTTGTAGATGGTTGTGAAATTCCTCTTTCTTCAATTTTTTCTTGAATACTAGGAATTTGAGGTTTAACTCCCTCTTGATATGGCTGAACATCTACATCCAGAATCTTTCTAAAAATTCCATAGTCATTTTCACTAATGAACTCCGGAATTTCTGCTTCTTTATCATAAACCTTATCTTCAGCAATATAAGCATTACGTGAAAGAATAACTTCACCTGTCTCTGGAACATAAAACTTGTATCCTTTGCTTTCAACAGGATATCCAATAAAAACAGCTTTCTTTGCCTTTACATCTAGTTTGCCTCGGTCCTTTTTCTCAACATGTACATAAGAAAGTGATCCAAACACTCTGAAGTAACTCACATTAGGTTTTCTACCATAATAAGCTTCATACGATGTGATTACCTTTAATGCTTTTGTAGATGACCTGTTTAAAATGTGATTAGCTGTATGTACTGCATCAAACCAGAATTTCGGTGAAAGCTTCTTGGACGCCATCATGCTCCGCATCATTTCAACAAGTACTCTATTCTTTCTTTCTGCAACACCATTTTGCTGAGGAGTATAAGCAATAGTAAGATGTCGAGTAATACCTTTCTCATCGAGAAATGTCTAAAACTCATTTGACAAGTATTCTCCACCTCTATCACTACTGAGAATCTGGACAGTTTCCTGACTTTCATTTTCAACCATAGCTACAAACTTCTTGAACATAGGAAAGACTTTTGACTTCGACTTAAGACCATAGATCCATGAGTATCTTGTAAAATCATCCACAAATAGGACAAAATACCTGAAACCCTGAATAGAGTCTGCTCTCATAGGACCATTCACATATGAATGAATAATCTGCAATTTCCTGGTAGCTGTAATATGACCATGTTTCTTGAAAGGTAGTTTATGCATCTTACCTTCAAGACAACCTTCACATATATCTGAATCATCAGGTAGCTTGAATGAGGGTAAACTCTCAACCATACCTCTATCTTTGATATTCTTGAGAGCTCCAAAACTGATATGTCCAAATCTTTCATGCCATAGCTTCATATCTTCCACCGGTGACGAAGATTTGACTGCATATGCTTGACTGATTTTTGACAAAACAAAGACCCCTCCTTTATGCTTACCTTGTAAAAGACACTTGTCTTCTTTATGTGATAAGATCTTACAAAGATCTTTCTCAAATACAACTTTAAAACCATCACTTAAAAATGCAGATATAGATAGCAGATTCTTCTTCATTTCAGGTACATAAAGGACATCTGAAATTTGAAAAACACCACCTTCTCTTGACTTTAGGGTTACTGTACCTATTCCCACAACATCCAAATCATTGCCATCTGCAATAGTAACTCTTCTACCTGAAGAATAGGAGAGAGAAGAAAATACATCTCTACAACCTGTCATATGCTTTGTAGCACCTGAGTCAAATATCCAAGGACTTGCTGAAAGAACTTGTAAAGCTGCTTGATCAAAAGCTACTTCCTCAATAGTGATACAGGCATAAGAATCACCTTGAGATTTCCCTTTTTTATCATCTTCTGCAACATTACCTGATGCCTTTTTCTTTTCTGCTGCAATCCTTTTATAACATTCTGACTGAATATGTCCACGTTTCTTGCAAAAAGAACATATTTTTACCTTCTTCTTAGAAGAATTCTCTTTAGATGTCGTAGATACAAAATCTGAAGTAGAAGGTGAGAGGGACCTACTTTCCTTCTTGGATTGTTTTTCCTTCTTCTTATCCTTCTTCTTCTTACCCTTTGATGAAGATGAAAGTGCTTCTTCATTCTCTTCCATTCCCTTCAACTGATCTTCATCTTGAAGCAACAAGAACTCTAATTCTTCAAATGTAACCTCTCTATCTCTTGTGGTAAGGGTAAGAGTGGTTATGAAAGGTCGATATGAAATAGGAAGTGAATTAATCAGCGTATTTACCATTTCTTCATCTGATATCTCAACTCCTACATCTAGAAGTTGATCTCTCAAGTCAACGAGTCTTGTAATGTGGGTTTGTATTGACTCACCAGCTTTCATCCTTGTATTTGCTAGTTGTCTCCTCAAGTGAGCTTTTATAGCAGGATTTCTGCTCTGAAAAAGATTCTCGAGCTTTAACCAAGCTTGACTAGAACTTCTGCAAGATCTGATCTGTGGTAGAATATGCTTTTTGACACTCATTGCTATGAATGAAAGTGCTAAAGCATCTCTAGCAACCCATCTTGCCTGATCTTCAGTAGGAGGAACTCTAGGTAAAGACCTAGCAGTGACTCTGGATGTCGAAGTGGTTACCTCTTCTTTTGTTGGTTCTGTAATAGCAATTCCAGTACCTCTTGAAGCTTCTGTAGACCCTTCTTCGCCTTCTCGTCTTGGTCTTGTTAAGGATCCATTGACGATACTCCATAAATCCTTTGTCACTAACAAGGTCATCATCATGAAACTCCACATGGGATAATTAGAAGATCCATCCAACTTGTCTTCAATCTCAATTCTAATCTCACTCATCTTATCTTAAGTGTGTATGTCAATTATGTAGCTCTGATACCAAGTGTTGGAATTTGGGGCCCCAGGATCGTTCCAATACTAAAACCTCTTGAGCATACACAACTTAATTGACAAGATGATAAGTGAGATAGAGAAAGAAAGAGATCTTGAGACAAGGATAGGGAACGTAAGCTGGATGCTTACTTCACTAAAAATAATAGATGTCCAAATTACAACATGGGAGTACTACTCAACCATATAAAGTGGTGCACTCACTAATGGAAGAATAAGAAGATGATGATACAAAATTTAGATTATGTCGAAATAATCTAAGTGTGTGTGAAGAGAATGAAGCAACAAAGCTAACAAAATAGTGTAACGAAATTGTAAATCAACCACAAGGTTAACTCACAAAAGATAGTTACCACCACCTCGTAGAAGACTTCTTGCTGCAATGAGAGTAGCCTCTCCTTCACCACAACTTCACCTCCTTCAAGAGTGTGAGAACACTCTATCTTCAAGAAGATCTCCAAGCTCTAGATCTTTGAGTGAGTGATTATACAAGGAGCCAAGGCCTTGTTTATATAGTTTTTGAGTATCCATGAAAAGCTAAAAGAAAGCTTAACGATCATGATTGATCGCTTACGAAAAAGAAAGCTCTTCCGTAGTCCGTGCGTATGCGTTTCATCAAAAGCAAAAACATATCTTTATCGCGAACGGCGCCAGGACTCGAACTCAGGTGGATCAACGAACGTCTTTTGAGGCTTTGGACTAGACCAAGTCGTCCGCCTCGTTTTCTTGTACAAGAGTTTAGAAAGACTATTCTATATGGATGCTGCGCCCGTCGACTGCTTGAAGTAGTCTCTAAGAGTAAAACTTCTATATAGTCTATTGTAGAACTAAGACTTGAAGTTGATGCTTCTTAGTGAAGCTAATTGTATTAGAGAAACAATTGTTGAATTTATTTGTTGGACCAATGAGGACATTGACTTCCAACACTTTACAACAATGGTAAACTCGGGCCACGTGCGTCTTCGGAGGACTAGAACATAACAAGGGTTGTATTTGATAAATAGCGGCATGTTGTTCCAGGTACGGACCATTTTAGGGTAAGTTTCTAAAAGTCGTATCCGCTAGGTGGGTTGATGAATGGATCCTTTTTTAGCACTCTCCGGGATATCTTCTGGGCCAAATTGTGTGGCAAAGGTTGGAGCCTTGCCACATCGTTGTTTAATCTCTACGTTATAATCTGCCAAAAGTACACAATATGGCACATACTGATCATCATTGGTTCCTATCCATCTGTGATGAGACATACAGCGGAAATATTCATACTTTATGATAGTGTCTTCCAATTTAGCCATTGATTGGATTTGGATTGCCACTCGATCTTCATGGGTTTTAGCTGTCTTTTCGAGCGTCTGAAGCCATTCGGGTGCTTTGACTTCCAGGGTGTCCATTCCTTCCGAGGTTTGCTGACCTCTTGGCATCGGCATAGGAACATATGGTTCCTCATACGACTCATCCACCTCAATGGGTACCAATTCATCTGGCTCTGGTTCTATAACTGGAAAGGTTGTCTTTCATATTCCAGTAACTTCTTCTACAAGTCTGCCACCTGCTCTGTTAATGCCTTTACTTCCTCTGAATCTGTGCTTCTAATAGATCGGCATAGCTTTCCAAGATTGTCTTCATTGTATCTGAGGGGACTGCTTTAAACTGCTTTGGGTCGATCTCGTGCGGGGAGCCTTCCATTGCAGCTTCTAGGTTTTCTTCATTTTGCTTCTGTAGACGCTTGTTCTCTTCAAGGGCGGTAGCCATGTGTTTTTTGAGTAGGGTCAAATTACGTCGGACTCTTAGATTATCTGCTTGGTAGACTTCAAGTAAAGCTTCGAGTTGTTTGACGCCTGGCAATTGTGATGGTTGGGGTGTCTCCAGGAGGGTTTGATGGGCCTGCTCGAGTGTGGTATAGCGTTGATTGAGGTTAGCGTTTTCATCTTCTATAGTTGTAAGCCGCCTCTGTAGTTATTGGTGATTCGTAGTTAGTTGATGATGACAGTCTTCAAGAGCTTGATAGTCACTTTGTAGTTGGTACACACATTGATGCAACGTTGAAAACATATTATTTACATTAAAGAATGCAAGGAAAGGAGAGGATGGAGGGGGAATGGGGAGGGGAAAGGGAGTCGTGAATGATGTGGAGTCAAGTGGTGAGGTGGGTGGAGGGGGTATGGGAGATTGAGGCTGCGTGGGGGGAGGGAGTGGTGCTGTGGCTGGGGTGATGTTTCCATGGTGTCAAACATGTGTGTGATTGTGTAGATGGGGACAGTGGGTGGGGTGGATGTGATGTTTGTGAATAGTGTTGTGATTCTGGGCATGGTAACTCCTCCGAATTGGATGCCGAGAGAGAGAGGAATTCCCATGACATATGTGGTAATGGTGGAAGTGGGGGTGGTAGTGCCATGTGGTGAGCTAAGTTGTGTAGTGAGAGGTGAGGTGTGTGGTGAGAGTGGTTCCACCTAATGTTCTTCTATTTGTGTGTTATCTCCTGGTTCTGATACATTGATGTGAATTTGCTTGCCGGATCACATGGGACGGGTAGGTACTCGTTTCTCAAAGCGATGAATATAAGCCATAGCTGCATGAATGGCTTCATCTAAGCCTACCGTGTTTGCGTGCAGGTTCATTGATTCAATAAAAATGTCATCCACACCTTCCTCGGCTAACATTTGGCTCATGAGCACCTTTCCTGTCTCGAGTGACAATTTGTGTTGTTCTTGGACTCGCTTCATGGTTTCATACAATCTTTTTATTTGGGCCGAGTAGGCTGGTGCACTTGCTAGTTCTGAAGTTTGTCATATTCTTGATCATACTCCTCGCTTGCTTCTTCTTCTTCTGTCTCCTCTTCATCCTCTTCTATTTCTACTACTTCCGGTTGGGTCGGGGCTGAAGTTGTAGTAGTGGGTTGTGGTCCTTGGGTGTGCTCTGCTTCTGTCTCCAGGTTAGACTCATTGATCATGTGGGCAATTTCTTCATCTATCAAATCGGCTAGGGTGTAGCCTTGTGGGAACTCCAAGTCCGATGGAATCGGAGGGAATACCAGATTGGGTCCTTCTGCACTTGGTCTGGGTAGGCCAATAGTAAATGGTCGGACACGTCGCATTTGTGGGGGGGTCAGCTCTGGTGTGGTGGTGGCTCCCCTCGCTTGGGCACACGGTAATTGCACTCCCCCTCTCATTTTCTTCAATGGAGGACCCACCGTTGATAGCCGTCTTTGGAATTCTTGGGCCCTAGACCATATTAGTGCTCTTTGAATGGGCACGTCATAAGCTAAGCACCTGTAAATTATTTTTGTCAGAGCACAGCATCCATGAAGCACATTCTTCTGTTTCTTATTCCATCCTTGATGGGCTAGGTGGATTTGATCGATGATCCAGTGTGGCGTATTGATGGTGAGATTCTCTATCTCTACCAAGTACAAGCTGAACCAGATCTTTTTTGGTGGCATTGTGAAGCGTTCTTGGGCGGGAAAAGCGAAGTGTTGCATGATCGTTTGTAGGTGGAGAGCGATGGTTGGTGTCATTGCTACCATGTCCTTCAATTTGTTGAGATCCTTGTGCTTCATCCTGCCTGGAATCATTGTTTCTTTCTCAGTGGGAATATGCATACCTTGCATGTTCAATGCTTCTCGTACTAGGTTGAGGGTCAGTTTGAATCTTTGCGCTTAACCGCTTTCCAATGCGTGACTCCTGGGCAATGCATAAACCTTCTCATCTATGAGACAACAAACTGAATATCTGGCCGAGTAATGCATAAGTAAATCAAGCATCCAACAGCCTACTGATAGAGAACAGCATCAAATGCATCTCCAGCATCATGAAGACTCAATCATAAACCTGTCTCCATAGGAGTGGCAATAGGCTTACAGTCTTCAAGGCCAAAACGCTGCAATAATGTGTCAATATATTTCATTTGACACAAAGCCATTCCACCATCAACGTGCATAAACTGAATGCCCAAATAGTGATGCAAATGCCCCAAATCAGACATCTCAAATGAGGCATGCAAATCAGCCTTAAAATCAGCAATATGTGTCTCAATAGGACCAGTGAGCAGCATGTCATCAACATAGACAACAATGATCAGAAGCACATCATTAGCACGTTTAACATATAAGGTGCTTTCAGTTGGACTGTTCTCAAAACCATGTGCAATCAGATAGGCATGTATCTTCTCATACCAAGCACGTGGTGCTTGCTTTAAACCATATAATGCCTTCTTTAACCTGCAAACCTGGTTTTCATGCCCTTTCTGCACAAAGCCACGGGGCTGAAAAACATACACTTCTTCATGCAAGTCACCATTCAGAAATGTTGTTTTAATGTCCAACTGATGTACATTCCAACCATGATGGGCTGCAAGTGCACAAATGCTCCGAACAGTAGTCATACGGCATGTAGGTGCAAAGGTCTCATCAAAATCAATGCCTCTTTCCTGTGCATAACCCTTTGCAACAAGCCTAGCCTTATACCTGTCAACTGTACCATCAGGTTTACGCTTCAGCTTGTATACCCACTTAGTGCCAATGGCCTTCTTGCCAGGAGGCAAGTCACATAAAGACCATGTACCATTCTTCATTATAGCATCATATTCAGATTGCATAGCAGCCATCCAATTTTTTGAATTTTGTGCTTCATCAAAAGAAACAGGCTCATTCTCATCACAGAGACTAGATGCAGCCATAGCATAGCAATCTAATGCAAGGAGGCACTATGAGAGCCTGAACGAGTACGATATGACAAAGGTGCATCTAATTTGCTGTCACGCAAAGTTTGCACCAGCCATTTTGGCATAGTTTTTACCTGCTCAATATCAGCTCTCTCATCAACAAGTGCATCATGTAAATCTGCATCAGAAATGGAATGATCTGCATCATCATATGAAACCTGCAAAGGCTGAGAAGTTGCCTCATTAGGACCAGCACTAGCCTGTCCACCTGTAAAAAGAGGCATCAAAGTATCATACATGTCTTTGGAGCTAACAGATGTCTCCTTAGTACATGAAAGCAATGGCTGAATAGCATCTTCCACAAAGACAACATCACGGCTAACCAGAATTCGTTTAGTCTGTGGATGATACAGACGATAGCCTTTACTTTCAGAATTGTACCCAACAAAAATACATTTTACTGCCTTATCATCTAATTTTCTGCGATGTTGTTCAGGCACTAATGCATATGCCAAACAACCAAAAACACGCATATGAGCAACAGATGGCTTGCAGTCATGCCAAGCCTCATATGGAGTGATAGACTGCAACGCTTTAGTGGGACACCTATTCAGTACATATGCTGCACACATGACATCCTCAAGCCAGAAACTATGTGGTAAAGCCTGACTTTTGACCATGCACCTCGCCATCTCCATGAGTGACCTGTTCTTTCGTTCAGCAACTCCATTCTGTTGAGGTGTATACGGCACTGTACACTGGTGTTTTATCCCACGTTCAACCAGAAATGCATTAAAATCTGAAGACATATATTCCCCCCCTCGATCAGAACGGAGGGTGCCCATTTTACATGCTGACAGATTTTCAGCCAAAACCAAAAACTGTTTGAAGCACATGAACACTTCGGACTTTGCTTTGAGTGGATATACCCATGCATGCCTGGAAAAATCATCAATGAAAGTCACGAAGTAAAGGTACTTTCCAAAAGAGGGTGTCTGCATAGGACCACAAACATCACTATGTACAAGCTGCAATTTCTGCGTAGCCTGAACTGAACCATCTTTTGGAAAGGAAGAACGCTGCATTTTGCCCAAAATACAGCCTTCACAAACATGTTTTCCAAGTGCCTCAAGTTTGGGCAAAGAGGACACCATTTCAGATTTCTGCAGGCGTAACAAACTAGCAAAATTCAGATGACCAAAGCGTGCATGCCAAAGCTTTGCATCTGACATAGCCTGAGAATCATGAACTGCACATGCCGAATCATTCACAGATCTTTCATAGTCTATGAGCTTATACAGCCCACGACATAAAATGCCAGAAGCAATAATCACATCGCCATTTGAGAGATCATGGACTGTACACCTATCATCAATGAATTTCACAACCAAGCCAATCTTGGCTAATGCAGAAACTGATAACAGGTTCTTTTTGATCCGTGGCACAAATAAAGCATCTCACAAAGTGAAAGAACTACCATCAGCAGTAGTCAGAATGATCTTACCAACTCCCATAACAGGATAAGAGGAGTTGTTGGCGCATGTGACAGTATTCCCTGTAGGGGCAGGCTCGAGTGAAGAGAAGAAACTGCGCTGCGAGGTAATATGTTTGGTCGCCCCACTGTCAAAGTACCAAACATCTGAGTCTACTACAGACATGCACTGATCATGAGAAGATGGGTCAAAACTGCAGATAGTAGTAAACGCCCATTCTTCTTCCTGCACAAGATTTGCAGACTCTGTTTTTGGTGTAGAAGCCTCTACAACAACCATTCCAGCCTCTTTCTTCTTTGCCTCTTTAGCAGCCAGTTTTGGACAGTTCTTTATGATATGATCATTTCCTTTACAGTACTTGCAAAACAATTTCTGCTTTTCTGATTTCTTCTCATCTTTATCCTGGTTCTTTGATTGTGCAGCATTTGCAGATTTCTGCTTACTAGTAGAAGAGCTCCATTTTCCTTTGCCCTTTTGACTAGCCAGGAAAGCTTGATCTGCAACACGCATAATGGACCTGTTTTGCCTGGACTGATCTTCATGCAACAGAATAGAGACTAACTCCTCAAATGACAAGGCATTTGGATTGCCTTTCATCATCAACCGAAGAGTAGAAGCAAAACTCTGATATGAATCAGGAAGACAATTCAGAACGGTCTGCACAAGTGAGCTATCTAGTATAACCTCATCAGCAAAAATCAACTGTTCCTTCAAATCTTTGATCTTCGTTCATAGAATCACCTTCATTCATGTGCTCACTCTCCAACTGTTTTCGGAGGTAAGCAACACGAGCCTCATTCCTAGCCTGGTACAAAGTGGTAAGTGTATCCCAAGCATCCTTTGCTGTTCTGCAAGAGCGAATGTGAGGAATAATGGCACGTTTGATAGACAAAGTGTTGGAAGCAGCCAGAGGCACAGACGACGCTGAAGCATGTAACGATGGAGCAGGGAGCCAGTCGGATCAATTTCTCAAACAAATATGTTTTTTATCACTTTTCAAAACATTCAACAATGATTTTCATCACTATTGTAACATATGTAACATAGAAAACCCCATTTTGTAATCCATAGCTCCATTTTGTGCAAGCTGAGGAGTCCTCGAGCGTGAGGAGCTTAGGTAGAACAAGAGTATCAATTTTCGTTATTTTTAGACATCGTTTACCCTTCCAAATAGCATCTAGGACCTAATTTTTAACTATGCCGGTCACTAGATGTGAAACCGGTCAAAACTAGTCTAGAAACTATAAAAAGAGCTAGAGAGCTCATTTTTGAGGTTGGTTAGTGTGAGCTTGTTTGAGGTTAGAGTTCTTTTGAGCTTGTAATAGTGTTCTTGAGTAATAGAGTTGACTTCTCACCTTCCATTCTGTCTTGCTTGTCTCTTCGTAGTGTGTGTGTATGTGTGTGTGCATTTCTATGCTTCTGACCTTCACTCTCACTTCATCTCACATTCACGATCTTCATATCACTCCTATCTCTTCCGCGGATTGACATTAAGGAGGTGAAGCTTCTTAACGTGGTACTTACCATTGTGCCAGAGCAACACCAAATTTGGCGCCGTTGCCGGGGATCGAGTCTAGGACGAATGTGTGATGGTAAGAGTATAGCAAGAAGTGGCGTTGGAAGGTAAAAATTTCAGTTTTTGTTGTTGTTTTTACTTAGTTTTAGTGTTTTTCACCTCCCCCACACTCCATCTTCATCACCGCATCATCATCTTCATCTCTAAAAAAATCAGAAAATTCACCATATCCACCCATTCTCCTCATTTCCCCTCATTTGTGCATGCGAGAGAGTGAGAGAGAGCTTTTGTGCTTGTGTGTGCTTTTGCTTTCTTGAGTTTTCTTGCAGGAACAGTACTCCAGTGCATCAGGAAGGCTGCAAAAAGGTAAGAAAATCACCTTCTGTCAGAATTCTTCCGAGTGTGTCAGACCATCGCGATGGTCTGCAACCTTCGGTATTTTTGGTAGGCGACCACACCACGAGGAAGGCGACCCTTGCGCTTGCACGAATCCACAGGCGCATCTCAAAAAAATCATACTTTGGTGGACCATCGCGACGGTCTCAGACCATCACGATTGTGTCACACCATCGCGATTGGCTCACGCCATCGCGACAGCTCGGCCGGACCATCGCGACGGTCTCACGCCATCGCGACGGTTCATTTGGACCATCGCGACGGTTCGCGGACCATCGCGACTGTTCGGTTGACCCCACACCATCGCGATTGGCTCACGCCATCGCGCCGACGGTGCCACGTGGCAAGCTAGACCATCGCGACGGTTCATTTTTTGGACCATCGCGACGACACCCTCACACCATCGCGACACTTCAAAAATTCGGACCATCGCGATTGGCTCACGCCATCGCGCCCAGACCATCGCGATTGGCTCAAGCCATCGCATCTGTGACCATCGCGACGGTTCACTTGGGACCATCGCGATTGTTCACGTTGACCGTTGACTGACGCCATCGCGATTGTCCGCCTGTTTGAGCCATCACGATTGTCCATTTTCACGCCATCGCGATTGTCCATTTTCACGCCATCGCGATTGTCCATTTTCACGCCATCGCGACGGTTCACCCTCACGCCATCGCGACAGTCCCAGACCATCGCGATTGTGCACCCCCATCGCAAATTTTAGGGTTTCATTTTTTGGCCAATTTTGGGGCTATTTTTGGGAAATTTTTGGGTGATTAGACTCATAGGAGACCCCTTAGCTCATATTTGGAGAAAAACCTGTTTGTGAGTTTTTACCCCCAAGGGCCTGAACGGTCATAACTTTTTCATCCGAAGTCCGTTTTTTGAGCTTAATAGCTCATTAGAAAGCTCTTCACGAGTACTACGTGACCTCAACTATTTTTTTCTTAAAGAATACGTCTATTTTTAGATAAGCTATTTTGAGGTTGACCTAGTTTGGGACTAGAAAGCCAGGGGGCAAACATTGAAAAGTTGGGCAAAAGGGAAGGGATTTAAAAGGTGTATATACTCAAGTGCTTGATCATCCAACTGTGAATTGGTCTAATATTGGATTTTTCCAGGTCTAGCAAGGGCAATCGAAGGCAACCAAGGCAAGGCAGTGAAGGGCATAAAGCTTGGGAAGCACGGCTTCTTGGGCATCAGAGCAACCAGAAAAGCTGACTCGAGGTTGGAAGATTACTCAACCCCCTCAATCAATTCGTAGCTTAGGATAAACGGTAGTGTTGTGGATTAACGACGATAGGAACGCCTCAAGTTCAAGATGTTTAATTCTTTCAAGTCTAAGACTACAAGTAAAGGTGTGTGTGACGAAAACCTAAAGGAAAGAACCTAAGTCTGACGGAACGAGAACTCAAAATTATAACAGAAAGTCGAATTCCTGATGCATACAGTAAGACAAGAATCTAAAGAAATTTAAAAAGAATCAAGAAAGTAATAACAAAGAATCATTGACGATCTGAGCGTGTACTGAGTGTGCAAGGAACAAAATTAATGAACCTTAGATCGGGCAAACATATAGGCAAGTCAGACCGGCGAAGCCTTAGATCATCAGAGGCAAGTGTAAGAACTACTGCACGATCGTGGGCTCAACAATTGAACACTAGTTATCCCTACGAGAGCTCAGATACTAGTGATTCAGAAATGGCATTTAGCACACAAAGACCAGAAGTAGGGTCAAATGTAGCATACTTAGAAAAACTAGAAGGACCCTATAGAACACAACTAGAGTTTCTCCGAACCAACCGATTAGGTGCTCGCATCTATGAGGATGGTTTGCGAAGACAAGTGGTGCAAATGCACAACCCCGATCAACCCATTGGATTGGAACATCCAGTGGTGAAATTCGAGAGAGACGCGTACATAGACAAAGAAGGAACGATGTACATCTTAAGTACACAGCCAAACAATACCAACGAGTTTGGTGTGATTCAACCAGAGACGGAAGCAAAATCTCAAGGAAAAGAACCATTAGAAGAGCCTAGAACACCTAGAGGGAAATCTGTACTGACACGAGTACTAATCCCAGAATGGATCCCTCAGGACAACAGAAGCATAGAGTTGTTTGTAAATAAAGAAACTGATGAAGCCTTTTGGAGATACAAGACATAATTACTTAGTGAGGTAGGAATCATCACGATATACGAGTTCAAGGACCCGGATACACCTGGAAAGGTTGTATACCTGGATGAGACTTCAGAAAGAGTCTTTGTGGTGCCTGACCGTGCTAAAAACACATACACATGGAGAGGTGAATTGGTATTCCCTCCATCTAGAACGAACATGAATACAAGTCAACAAGGGGCAGGAACATCCTCAGCCCATGGAAATCAAAGAGAGAGAAATAAAGAGAGACCGGAAGTAAGCTTTAATCACCCCATGGGGAGAGATAGAACAACCACGGACACTAATAGAGCAGATAGACAAAGAGATCATGGAATACCAGGTGGTAGAGATGATTTTCCTCTACCTAGACCACGTGAAAACGCAAGAATATTGAGACCCACTCAATTAGTGAAATCCATGAAAAATTACTTTGATGGGACAGGAGATCCCTATGACCACGTCGCAGAATTCAAGCAAGTACTAAGAGCCGAACAAGTTGAAGACATGTTCACGCAATACAACGCATTTGGACTAACGTTAAAGAATACCGCTTTAACTTGGTTCCAACCTCTGCAACAAAGGCAATTTAGGGACATCCATCACTTTTTAGAGTCATTCATCACTGAGTTCTCTAAAAGTGGGATTAGACATGACACGTCTTCGTTGATTCATAGCTTTAAACAGACCCCTCAGGAAACAGTTAGACTGGCAGGACGTAGGTTTAGACAATATGTTGAACGATGTCCAATGCAAGAGCTACCGTCACAAGCCAAGCAAGTGTCATTGTTTTTAGATGGCTTGTTGAGCTCTAAACTACGCTCCTACGTGTACCTAAAAGAACCCAGAACGCTAGAGCAATGTGTAAGAATTTGTATAGACATTGAGGACAACTTAGGAGATGAGTTGGAACTCTCAAAGGTCTATAAGGACTCAGACTGTTCATCTCTAGCATCCACAAAATTGTCTAGCTCAATAGAAGACCTTGCAGAAAAAGTGGCCCAGAAATTAGGAGTTTCTAGCAAACCTAGGGTACTAATGAACAAGCGTTGTTACACCTGTGGTGGTGACCATATGGCAAATGTGTGTCCCAATGCACACAACCACAAGCCAACCTTAGTGGCCAATATTGTACAATTGAGAGAAGATACACGAATCATACGGCTCAGGACTGCCCATACAACAAACAAACCGTGAGACAGAACTACCCGCAAGCATACGCACAGCCAGGTAGGTATCAAGGCCATTTCAATGCTCAGCCTTATTACGATAGGCCTCCTCAGAACTACCCATACCAGGCTCAACAGAGACCTCAACCTGTCTTAGCTCAGGAGCCACCCTCCCACCCGCGAATGTCATCTCAGTCAAATACGTTGCTGCAGAAGAGAACCTAAGTAGGGCCTTAGTGCCTTCTTCACCTTTGATCACAGAAAGTGACCCGAACTCAAACAGTTTTGACTCTACGCATGTAGATAGTCCACCTGCATATTACACAGAGTCACCAGAACACGTAGAAACATATCATTATGATAGTCCACCAGTGGAACCTAGTTGGGAGCCAGACTATGCTAATGTGATGTACACAAACCCAAATCCACGGCCCCAATTGAGACAACAAAGACCACAGGGCCCTAGAGGACCATGCTTTAGGTGCCAAGGAGATCATTTCATAAAGGATTGTCCACATCCCCCGATAGCAGGACAATCACAGTACTATAACATCCAAGGCTTTTGTGCTGATTGTGGCAAAGAGCACATAATCAAAGATTGTCCTAAAAATCTAGTTAACGCTTCGAATGTGACACCGATCAATGTGATAGGTATTGTAAATAACGTAGATGGATCCAACCCTACATACGTGCCTATCCAAGCTATAACAAGAGCCCAGGCGCTCTTACAGAACCAAAAGCTTAATCAAGAGAAAGTAGCCGGAACCAGTGAAGTTGCAGAATCTAGCAGTAAAAAGACAAAATCTTGGAAAGATTCTAGAGAAAGAATTAAGAGAAAATGGAGTAAAAAGATAACTGAGTTGGAAGGAAGTTTGAAGGAATCTAGAGCCAAAATCTTAGAATTGACTTCACAGGAATTGAATCAAGAGAATCCAGCTCAGAAATCAGGATCAGTTTTAGCGGAACCCATACCAGAAAATCTAGACATGATGTTTCGTGCATATCAGGCTAGATTAAAAGAGGGACCTCAGGTAGCTGAAATGAGCAAAAACTACCCTCGAGCTGATCTAGAAATTGAGAGAACTAAACTTTGCATGAAGATGGTAGAATTAGCACAAGCTTTGTTCGAAGCCTCTAGATATCTTAATTGGAATAACATGGCAAAACCGGAATTACACTTTCAAGGACTAATGGAGAGGCTAGAATACTTGATAGAGAGCAAAGAGAAAAAGGATCAGCATAGGAACCCTATTGTCTCAGAGACACAGGAAAGGAATGCACCATCCCTGTCTCAAGTACCCAACTCAGAAAGTCAAGACGGTGTGTCTTCCATACATAGGTACTCACATGAATTTTTGAGAGAGATCCAAGAAGAGAAATGGAGAAAAGAACAAGGAACTCATCCTCCTATTCAAGAAATAGATGACTTGCAGGAACAATTTCCCCAAGGCATCCCCTCTATTTACGATGATGTAGAGGAAGAACAACTGAGTGAACACACAAGATTTGAATCTAATTCTTTACAAGAATTACCTTAGTTCACAGGACCTTGGGAAGCAAAGTCTATTAATATGAGAGCACCCACGATAATAGTGAGGAATGAAGAATCAGTAATCCCTAGAAACACGGAAGTGATCAAGAACACTAAAGTACAGTGTAATCTCACTTTAGAGGAGTTGCTGAAGATAAAACCAGAATTGTGGAAACATGTAGCAAATCAATTCCCCAAGCTTGCTACTACTCCCTCACAAATAGGATCACAAAATAAGGTACCAGAGATACCCGTAGAAAAGATCGGAGATGTAAGCGAAGGAGAGGAAGGTAACACTTATCTTCCGATAACCCATCTGGGCTACACCACGAAAGCCATCTTAGATTCAGGAGCCGGAGTAGCCATAGCTACCACCGCCTTATGGAAACGTTGGGGTAAGCCAGCATTGAGACCCACCAGGATGAAGCTACAAATGGCTGATGGACACATAGAAAAACCATTAGGCTTACTAGAAGGCATATCTCTCACCACTTGTGGCATAGAATTTGAGCATACTTTTGCCATTTGTGACTTTGCAAAAAATCATGCTTATGAGATGATATTGGGACGACCATTCATGCGTCAGTTGCAAATTGTACAAGATTGGGGAACTAATTCTTTGTACTTGCAACATTTAGGAGTGACTACCAAAGTCAATCTTAAAGACTATTCACATAGAGACGTACCCCCAATACAATGGAATACCATCCATAAGACACCAGTAGAAACAGAATCCGTGCACTCATTAGAATGAGATCCTTCTTGGTTGCATGAGGATACTCATTTATGGATGTGTAAAGTGGCCAAACAAGAGGAAGAAAGATTAGAAGCAAGGACCTTAGGTGCAGAACAACATCCACGAACCTTCAAGATCCAGCTTACGCACCTGTAGTATTCCCTGACGAAGAGTTTGAACCCCATGGTTGGGCAGAAATCCTAGCAACCATGGACGTAGCCATCAATGAAGAACAATGGACACCCCACTGTGTCGAGGATGGCTATGACATATCAGTTTTCACGATAGAGCCAATCATGTGCGATGCGATTTTAGAAGAATGTGAACCTAACACTGATGCATTTGAGGATGCAAGCGATTTTGATTTAGAATCAATTATCATGGACCCACCCTTTGCATCAGAGGAAGAATATTTCTACGAAGTAGAGACTCACCCTCAGAGACACGAAGAAATTACGAATGATGTGAGAATAGCCACTCAAGTGACTAGCACAAGTGAAGGCAAGAAAAGAAAGAAGAAAGAAACCATGTCAGAAAAAGAAGAATCCTTGTTTGAGGTACCCGAGAACTTCAAGAAATATGAAATCGAAGATAGAAGAATCATGGTACGAATGCCTAATAGAAAAGCGAATGACGGACAAGTATATGATAACCGAGAGAAAACCAAGAAAATAATAGTTGCCATAGAAGGAGAAGAAGAGAAATGTACATACATAGGGCATGATTTGACGAAGGAAGAAGAAGAAGAGCTAGTTTCCCTATTGCGCGAATATAGAGATGTTTTTGCTTGGAGTTACAAAGATTTGAAAGGAGTAGATCCAGATATATGTTCTCATAGAATCCCTATGACTCCAGATGCAAAACCGACAAAATAGAAACCTTACACGTACAATGATAACTACGCTGCGAAGATTAAAGAGGAGATAGATCGCTTGATAGAAGCAGGATTCATTTACGAAATTGAGCATACCGAATGGGTATCCCCTATTGTGGTAGTGCCCAAGAAGAATGGAAAATTGCGTGTGTGTATTAACCTTAAAAAAGTTAATGCCGCCACGATTAGAGACAGTTATCCTCTTCCTATCACGGAACATCTATTGGAAAGAGTTGCGGGCAAGGAAGTTTACAGCTTCCTTGATGGTTTTTCAGGCTATAATCAAGTAGCCATTGCTCTAGAAGATCAACACAAGACGGCATTTGCCACTGAATGGGGCATATTTGCATTTCGTGTGATGCCATTTGGCTTAACAAATGCACCGGCCACTTTCCAGCGACTCATGTGTCATGTCTTCAAGGAATTCTTACGCAAGATTTTGGAAGTTTATGTCGATGACTTATGTGCACATTCAAATGTAAGACAGACACATATCCCAGAGTTAAGACAAGTATTTGACAAATGTCGAGAATATCAGGTTTGTTTGAACACAGAAAAATGTGTTTTCATGGTCAGACAAGGCAAACTTCTAGGACACATTGTGTCAAAAAATGGAATCTCTACGGATGAAGAAAAGGTGAAGGTAATTGCAGAATTACCTAGACCAACTAATGTGAAAGAGGTACAGGCATTTATGGGCCATTGCGGTTATTATAGGAGATTCATACACATGTATGCAATCATAGCCAAGCCTTTGTACTCTCTTTTAACCAACTTTGAATGGACAGATGAATGTGAAAATTCATTCAATGAACTTAAACGACGCTTGTGCTCAGCACCTATATTGACTACCCCAGATTGGAGTAAGCCATTCCATGTACATGTGGATGCATCCAATTATGCCATAGGATGTGTGTTAGCACAACCCACGAATGAAGGTAACATAGATCTCCCCATAGCTTACGCTAGTAGACAATTGAACGCAGCAGAAAGAAATTACACCACGACGGAACGAGAAGGATTAGGGATGATCTACGCAGTAAAGAAGTTTAGGCACTACTTGTTGGCCAACAAATTCAAGTTCTTTACAGATCATCAAGCCCTATTGTACTTAGTCAACAAGCCATGTAACACAGGACGACTAATACGATGGTTTCTATTACTCATGGAATATGATTTTGAAGTAGTAGTCAGGAAAGGAAAGACACATCTTAGAGCTGACCACCTTTCAAGATTAACCTTAGGAGAAGCTCCTCAAGGAGTAGCCGATGATCTACCAGATGCATACTTGTTTAACCTTGAGATAGCACCAGAATGGGCTAAACCTAGAGTCCCTATTCTGACATACGGACCCAAGACTTCTAGGATAAAGATCAAAGAGGGAGAGATTACCAAGTCTCAGAGATACCAAATAATGGCAGGAAGCATATATAAACAGGATAATCAAAAGATTCTTGCTTGTTGTGTAGATGAATCAGAACATGCGAATTGGTTGCAATTAGCACACATAGGTGCATTAAAGCAACATCATTCAAAACATCGAACATTACAGACTTTGCATAGATTAGGAGTATATTGGCCTACGATGGAAGCAGATGTCTACAAGTTGTGTAAAGAATGCCATGCTTGTTGTGAAAGACCACCAGTAGAGCATGCTACACTATATCATGTGTCTCTCACACCAGACTGGAGTGAACCTTTAGTGACATACTTGAGGACGAAGACATTCCCTCAAGAAATGACCTTAGCTCGACAACGCAGTCTAGAGCAGGAAGCTCAAGATTATTCACTTATTGGCGATAACCTATACAAAAGAGGACGAGATGGATATCTAAGACAATGTGTTCATGAGAGCGATTATCTGAGCATACTAGAGACTGCACACCAAGGTGTTGTAGGAGGTCATTTTGGACCCGATAGGATAATCAAAGCCATCCTCTTTGCAGGATTATGGTGGCCCACTCTTCACATGGATGCTCATACCTATGTAAAGAGATGTGATGTGTGCCAAAGAACTCAGTTTCCTACTCGCAGAGATGAAATGCCATTGAAACCCATGATGGGCAGACGTGCATTTTCAAAGTGGGGTATAGACTTTGTAGGACCCATTAACCCCCCTGCAAAAGGTACACATGCTGAATACATTATTATTGCCACGGATTATCTTACGAAATGGGTAGAGGCAAAAGCCACGAAAAAGAATGATGCACACACAACTGCAAAATTCTTATTTGAGAATGTCTTTACAAGATATGGACTGCCTATAGAGTTAGTGAGCGATCGAGGCACTCACTTTCTAAACCAAGTCATTGAATATTTGTTACAGGATTTTATGGTGATTCACAAGAAATCTGCACCATATCATCCTCAGGCCAATGGTCAGGCTGAAAGCACTAATAAAATCCTTTGTAACGTACTGACGAAACTCGTGAACAACAAACGTTCAGATTGGGACATACAATTACACCACGCTATTTGGGCATATCGAGTGGCCTACAAGACCGTACTCAATGCAACTCCCTTTCAGATGGTTTTTGGTCAGAATGCTGTGCTTCCTTTGGACTTCTTGATACCGACCCTTAAGGTTGCACAAGAACATCAGTGGACCGGCCATGAATTATCAGCGAGAATAATGGACTTGGAACGATTAGGAGAAACCAGGCTAAAAGAAGCAGCAGGCATATATGCAGCGAAGAAGCGATAGAAAGCATATTTTGATGCACATGTGAAAGATAAAGGCCTAAAAGAAGGAGATTTAGTTCTAGTATATACGCTAAAGCAACACGCACGTAAGTTAGAAAAGCGAGGTTATGGACCTATGATCATTAACAGACTCTCAACAAGTGGAGCAGTACAATTAGCCACTTTAGAAGGAGATATAATGCCTAATTATATTAGTGGCTGTAGAGTCAAGCTATATCAGGAACCTCTTACTGAGGATATGCTTAGACGACTCACGTTGGCAAAGAAGCGTAAGGAGGAAGAAAATAGAATACGAGCGCAAGCTCAGGTAGAAGCAATAGAACGCATTAAACGCATGAAGTTAAGAAGACAAGGACTAGGGAGAGAACATTATAACCATCAGGAAACTACACCCAGATACCCCATGGCCATGTGTCAAGTAAAGTCAACCACTGATCCTAGTATAGTGGACAGGAGACCATTCATTACAGTCAGGCTAGAGCACGACAACCCTTGCCAAGAGCTCAGGGCTTTAATTGACTCAGGTGCTTCGACTAGTGCGATTAGATGGTCCCACTATAAGGATTCAGGAATAGAAATGCAGCCAATTGAGGCATACCTCGTAGGGCTAGGAGGCATGGAAACCCCTTGCATGGGTGAGGTGGACCTTCCTATCCTCATTAAGGATGTGACCATGACAGCGAAGCTACTAGTATGCCATGATGACGACCTGATAGAACCCCTAATCCTTGGCCAAGATTGGCTATACGATCACTCAGTGGACCTAAATCTTAGACAAGGCTCCTTACAGATTGGAACCTTAGAAGAGAAGCGAGTGATACCGCTTGACTTCCCTAACGGCATTCCAACTGAGGTTTCTAACCCTAGACCCTATGAAATGCATGCGACGGAAGACCGGAAGATCTTAGGTCAGACCAGTCACGTTACGTCTACACCAACCCACTCGGGCTTGGCTAGGGACAATTGTCAATCAGAAGGACGATAGGAGATCTTCCTTGGGGCTTCCTGCAAACTAGAAGGGGCTGTTGGGAGTGATGGTTGGATGCACTCAAGAAATGAGTTGGTGCTGCTATACCTGCTTCACACCAGCCCTCCTTTGATTCCAGAAATGCTTAGTACACACCTTGAGCTTTCAAATGATACCAAGAAAGCATATATGTACTTTGCAAATGATCTGTGTAATGACCAAATCAAAACAGACAACTTTGCACTTCACAAATTTTAGAAAACTTGCTATTTCTGTAATGACACCTGCTCAGTGTTATGCTCAGTGTGACCAGCACACTTGCAATTGAAACAATTCCTTTTGGGAGTATTAAATTACCTTAATAAGCTACCATTTTCAAGTGGAATGAGAAGAAATGATGAACCACTCACTGAGAAATCAATTTAGCAAAATTATATGTACTCCCGACTTTTTAGGAACTCTGCAGACACAGACTAGTGTGCACTTCGATCGAGATTTCTCTGAGATGGCTGATCCAATTGATTTGAAATTTTGTAAGTGTAAAGTAGACTTGAAGCTGAATCCAATGTGCTTTGAATCACTTGATTTGGTTTAGTAGATCCTGAGATATGCTCCTCTGAAGTTGACAGACTTGGAGTAGAAGACTCAGAGACAACAGAGATAATGAATGTAAGTATTTGTATTATATCATATGAATGTACATTCCCATTGGCATGATAAACATAGCACAATGGTACTCAGAGGTGTAGGCTAAGTTGTAGACCTCACACACTCAATGGATAGTACAGAATAGCCTCAGGATTGATGATGGACACCCGCAACTTTTTCAATGTAGTTTTTATAGGAGTTGGATGGTGATTTGAATTTGAATTCAAATGTATCTCCTAGAATCTTTCACCTAAAAGGTGATTGAGATATTCCTTCAATCTTTCAACAACTTTTTCCATGACTCTAATCAAGTAGGTATGATTACATGAGATGCCAAGTCATTCTTGACTTTTACAAAAGAGTAAATGGTAAGAAACTTTTAAGCATGAGTTCCTATGGGTCTTCCCTTATGTAGAGTCTTCAAGTCAATTGTCCTAGCCAAGTGTGATGGCTTGAATTGCACCAACAGCTCCCCCTCAAGCCAAACACTTTGGCTTAAGTCTTCATCTTCTTCATCTTTAGTCTTCAATCACATCCTGCAATCCAATCATGGATTTAAATCTGCATAACTTATTTCCATCCAATGCTTTTGTAAGTAAATCTGCACATTGCATATCAGTAGACACATAAATCAATTGTATATCCTTGCTTAGTAACTTCTCCCTCACATAGTGGTAATGAACCTCTATGTGTTTGGTTCTGGCATGATATATAGGATTAGCTGCAAGGTGAAGAGAGCTAGTGTTATCCCCAAATATGATTGGAGGTCTAGTGTATAGACCTAACTCTGTATACAAGAGTTTCAACCAGATAGCTTCTTGAGTGGCATTGGCAAGTCCTCTATATTCTACTTCAGTGGATGACAATGCCACTGTAGGTTGTTTCTTGGCTGACCAAGAAATAGGCTTATCTCCTGCAAAACAAATGTATCCTGATGTGCTTCTCCTATCATCCTTGCATCCTGCCCAATCTGCATCTGAATAAACTTTAAGGTCAATATCTGATGTATAAGGAAAGTACAGACCATGATTCTGAGTTCCCTTCAGATACTTCAAGATCTTCTTTGCTGCCTCTAGGTGAGGTGCCCTTGGTTTGTGCATGAATTGACTAAGCACACTAACTCCATATGCTATGTCAATTCTTGTCAAGGTAGCATAGTTCAAACTACCTACCATACTTTGGTATCCTGTGATGTCTTGGACTTCTTCTCCTTCATGAGCACTTAGCTTTAGGTTGACCTCCATTGGTGTAGTAGATACTTTAGCATCCTGCAAGCCAAACTTCTTGACCATATCCTGTACATACTTCTTTTGAGTGATATATATACCTGAGTTGGTGTAGACTAACTCAAGACCAAAGAAGTATTTCAATAATCCAAGATCACTAATCTTGAATTCTTTCATCATCTGTCCTTTGATGTGTCTAATCCCAATGACATCATTGCCTGTAATGATGATGTCATCAACATAAACACATAAGTAGATTACCTCTGTACTACTTCTCTTTATGAATAGAGAAGTGTCTGCTTTACTCATCACAAATCCTTGGTCTTGGAGGTAGGTTGTCAACCTGTAATTCCATGCTCTAGGTGCCTGCTTCAAACCATACAGAGCCTTTTTCAATTTACAAACATAATGTACCTTTTTTGGATCTTCATAGCCAGGTGGTTGTGACATGTAGACTTCTTCAGATATCCATCCATTCAAGAAAGCATTCTTGACATCTAATTGGTACATGTTCCAATTCTTGGATGCAGCTACACTCACCAATATTCTGATAGTTGGCATCTTAGCCACAGGAGAAAATGTCTCCTTATAATCAATGCCTTGGGTTTGTGCAAAACCCTTGGCTACCAACCTAGCTTTGTACCTGTTTATTGTACCATCTGAATTTTTCTTTAGCTTGTAGATCCATCTGGATCCTATCACCTTCATAGAGTCTTTCTTGGGTACCAAGTCCCAAGTATCACTTTCCTTGAGAGCTTCCATCTCTTCATCCATGGCTTCTTTCCACTCTGGTTTGGTAATTGCTTCTTCATATGTACCTGGTTCTTCATTCAACAAGTCCTTTGCAAGATATACAGAATGTTTAGTTACAAGTGATGTGTCATACCCAAATCTGATAGGTTTCTTCTTTTCTCTCTGAGATCTCCTCATTGCTTGAGTTGAGGATTCTGGTTTATCTTCTAGTTGCTTCATCTTCATCTTTCCTTTGGACTTCCAAGCCTTGAATTCCTCAAGGTTTATTGTATCATCATCATCTGAGCTTGAATCTTCTTTCTGAATTGGTTCCTCCTTAGTGAGCTTTGGGAAATCTTCTTCCATGTCATAGGGTAGACTAATCTTCCTGCATTCATTTTCATACCAAGAGTCATTCTCATCAAAGATGACATCTCTGCTTACCTTGAAGCCTTTGTTTGTTGGATTGTAGAATCTGTATCCCTTTTGGTTCAAATCATAACCAATGAAGATACATTTTTCAGCCTTAGGATCTAGCTTTCCCCTTACCTGTGAGGGAATATGCACATATGCTACACAACCAAAGATTTTGCAATGATCCAGAGAAGGTCTCTTACCATGCCAAGCTTCATATGGTGTCATGCCATCAAGTGATTTGGATGGCAACCTGTTTATGAGATAGGTGGCAGTGGATACACTCTCTGCCCAAAGATAATTTGGTAATTTTTTTTCATTAAGCATAGACCTAGCTGTTTCTACTATGAGTCTATTCCTTCTTTCAGCTACCCCATTTTGTTCAGGTGAGTACCTTGTAGTAATCTCCCTCTTGATGCCTCTTTCCTGCAAGAAATCTTCAAACTCATTGGAGAAGTACTCTCCTCCACCATCTGACCTTAGCCTCTTCAAGCTTCTTCCTGTTTGATTTTCAACAAGTGCAAGATACCTCTTGAAACAATTAAACACTTCATCTTTATGCTTCATAAAGTATAAAATGGTCCACCTGCTATAGTCATCAATGAAGGACACATAATACCTTGAACCTGAAATGGAAGGGTCCTTGCTAGGTCCCCAAACATCTGTGTGTACCAAGTCTAGGTAGTCTTCATGCATGAAACCTTTCCTTGAATATGGCAACCTGTGAGACTTACCAAACTGACATGCTCCACACTTGTAAATCATGTGTTGCTTGGATACATTAGGTATCCCAAGCACACATTGCTCCCTGCATATTTGTTTTAGCGTTCTTTCACCTATGTGCCCTAATCTCTTGTGCCATATTTCTAACTCTGAAAGTGTCTGATCCTTGTAATTATACAAAGCAATGTTCTTGGTGTCTTCTAGCTCAAAAGTAAATAATCTACCTGATTTATCCCCTATGGCTATCCTTCTGAATCCATGTCTTGGGTCCTCTACATATGCTCCATGTTGTGTGAATCTGACCTGCAAACCTTTCTCCACAATCTGACCAACACTCATTAGATTCTTGGTGATGGTTGGTACATAGAGTACTCTACTCAATAAGTTCTGGTTACCATCACATGTCTTCACATTTCCAATCTTAACAACAGAGTGTTTAGTGTCATCACCTGTTTGTACCTGATGTTTGCCTTTGGGCTCTTCCAAATCAGAAAGTAATGCCACATTGCCAGCTACATGGTTAGAACATCCTGAGTCAATATAAAATAAATGATCATCATTTGTACCTGCCTTGGAGGTCATATTCATGATCAATAGGGAGTCATCTTGCTCCTCTGTGTAGTTGTTGTAATCCCTTCTATTTCTGAATCCACCTTGGTAGTTACCATTGTGGTTGTGGTTGTAATTGTTGTTGTATTGATTGTTGTATCCATTGTAGCTTTGATGTTGGTTGAATCTGCCTCTTCCTTGAGAGTATCCACCTCTTGAGTAGCATCTTCCTCTCTGATTCTTGTAGTTTTTGTAGCATTCATCTGTGGTATGATTGGACAATCCACAAATGTTGCATGGTGATGAGTTGTAGGGTCTCCCCCTACCTGACTTACCTCCTCTGCCTCTTCCTCTAGATGATCTTCCTCTCCCTGCATAATTAGCTTGAGAGGTAGAGCCTTCTTCCTCCTGTTTCTTCCCTTTACCTTTATCCTTAACTTTCTTATCAGTATAGAGAGCAGAGGGGTTGTTACCTTTTGATTGATCTCCTGCCTTTGTAAACTTTGCTTCATGTGTGAAAAGTTGGCCCATAAGTGTTGTGAGATCTGGGGTATGCATGTCCATATAGAGGTCCATTGCAGTGGTGAAACTTTCCCACTTATCATCTGCCTTGAGTCCATTTGTTACTTACCTGACTATTTGCTCCTCTTCAATCTCTTCTCCAATACTTGCTAATTGGTCTGCCACATCTTTAATCTTAGTCACATACTCTGAGACTGGTTGCTTGGGCTGCTTCCTAAGGGTTGTGAATTCAATCCACAGTTGATTCTTCCTGGCCCTTGTGTTGGAAGAAAAGTAGTTTGACAAGGTTTCCCAAGTCTCTTGGGAAGTCTTACAATTCCTTACATGAGGTAAAAGAAAATCAGATATAGAGTTTAAGAGATAAGACCTTGGCAAAGCATCTTTTGCACACCATTGGTTGAGTCTTTCATGTTCATCCTTTGTGGGTAGTCCTCTAGTCTTGAATGAGGGAAATTCCTCATCTCCTGATATGTATCCAAATAAACTTCTGCCTTGTAGATAGGTCTTCATCCTCAATGACCAAGCTTGGTAGTTGTTCCTGTCCAATTTGTCAATGAATGAAGGAAATCCATCACCCATGTTTACCTTCTTTGCTCTGATACCACTGTTGGGAGTGATGGTTCGATGCACTCAAGAAATGAGTTGGTGCTGCTATACCTGCTTCACACCAGCCCTCCTTTGATTCCAGAAATGCTTAGTACACACCTTGAGCTTTCAAATGATACCAAGAAAGCATATATGTACTTTGCAAATGATCTGTGTAATGACCAAATCAAAACAGACAACTTTGCACTTCACAAATTTTAGAAAACTTGCTATTTCTGTAATGACACCTGCTCAGTGTTATGCTCAGTGTGACCAGCACACTTGCAATTGAAACAATTCCTTTTGGGAGTATTAAAGTACCTTAATAAGCTACCATTTGCAAGTGGAATGAGAAGAAATGATGAACCACTCACTGAGAAATCAATTTAGCAAAATTATATGTACTCCCGACTTTTTAGGAACTCTGCAGACACAGACCAGTGTGCACTTCGATCACGATTTCTCTGAGATGGCTGATCCAATTGATTTGAAATTTTGTAGGTGTAAAGTAGACTTGAAGCTGAATCCAATGTGCTTTGAATCACTTGATTTGGTTTAGTAGATCCTGAGATATGCTCCTCTGAAGTTGACAGACTTGGAGTAGAAGACTCAGAGACAACAGAGATAATGAATGTAAGTATTTGTATTATATCATATGAATGTACATTCCCATTGGCATGATAAACATAGCACAATGGTACTCAGAGGTGTAGGCTAAGTTGTAGACCTCACACACTCAATGGATAGTACAAAATAGCCTCAAGATTGATGATGGACACCCGCGACTTTTTCAATGTAGTTTTTATAGGAGTTGGATGGTGATTTGAATTTGAATTCAAATCTATCTCCTAGAATCTTTCACCTAAAAGGTGATTGAGATATTCCTTCAATCTTTCAACAACTTTTTGCACGACTCTAATCAAGTAGGTATGATTACATGAGATGCCAAGTCATTCTTGACTTTTACAAAAGAGTAAATGGTAAGAAACTTTTAAGCATGAGTTCCTATGGGCCTTCCCTTATGTAGAGTCTTCAAGTCAATTGTCCTAGCCAAGTGTGATGGCTTGAATTGCACCAACAGGGGCAGCTACCCAACCGCTAGGGCAGATGAACACAATCAGCGGTCAGGTGGGTTGCATCAGCGGCCAAATGAGCACAACACCCTGCGGTGCTCATCCTTCCAAACTTGCTACGGACTGGCCTAGATTAAAGATAAATAACGAATCACTTCCTAATGGGCAGGTCACGCAAGTGTTGGATCTCCCTTCTTTTCCAAAGCAGAGCGTCCATTGGACCTCTCAAACCCAACCACGAACGAGTCAACCACAACAGAGGAACCCAGACCGACGACACCACCAGACAAGGCAAAGAAAGCAGCAGTATAAACATCACAGAACAAGCGGCACGAAACAAATATGGGTGCCAAAAGGACAGCAACCACACGCTATTGGCAACACTGGAGACGAGAACAGGACAAAGTTTCAACAAAAGCAGAGTCAGCATCCAAAGTCCCCTCGATCTTCTTTCCCAAGTACAAATACTCGACAGATTTGGATCGCCAAGAAATACCTTATCCATAGACCCTCACCCATGCAGATTTGGGTACCCAAACAATGTATTATAGCCCAACCCTCAAGCCATGTAATATATACCCCTCAAAAATCTTTCCATCCTTCAATACCACCGAACCCGATACCACTTCTTGTCCCTCAGCAGAAACACACCACCCACTCCAAGAATCTTAGGAAATGGATACCGAAACGTATCCAAACGTCTTCTTGTACCCCATTATCTAACAATTCTCCCACCCCGTTTAAACTCCACCCTTGTAATAATTCACCCTCAACCAAACCTTGTATAAATTCACACACCATAACCCCACATCATGCATAATAACAGCTCATCAAGAAATGTATGCATAATCTGACCATGTAGGCGTCTAGAGACCTACATTAGTTTTGCAAATAATCATTGCATCAATCACTTCACAACACTTGGCTACACGGGTTACACATCGGTTATGGAAAGGGATTGCGGTCTCACCTTATTGGGATCATAATTAATTTCCATGCTAATGTGTTAATCTTTTGTAGCAGATCTTTTCCATTAGCTCATCAGTCATCATGCAAACCGAAGCAGGACCATCAGAAGCTGGCCCCAGTGCACCGATGGCCACTATTGGAGAATTACTAGCAGAATCTTATCCTACGATGCAACCACCAGAGTTTCAAGGTTTTCCAGGACCCATGCCAATCGATGATCCTCCTAGAGGATATACTGAGAAGATTCATCGTAATTCTCATTGGTTTCAAGGCCTAGCAGGACCATTAGCAGACGCTGATTTCATATTTGAGGCCAATTTGGCGTTTGATCTTCGCACATGGACCAAGTACCAGTTCTTGTCAAGAGAATTTGAAGGACTACAGAATACACAAGATCTAACGCACGTTTGGGCACGAGCGGGATTTACAGAGTATTTTAGTGACCCTCTGCCTAAACCCGATTTTTACAGTTGTTTTTACTTGGTAACCACCTTAACAGCTTCAGAAAACAAGGATCTACCTGGCACATTCATGTTACCATCCTTGGTAAATGATCCTCCATTCAGAAGGTTTTATTTGTCTAAAGATTTAATTCGCGCAGCTCTGAAAATACATGGAACACACACTCCGACGGAGAGGGAACGGCTAGTCCCAGAGCAGATGAAACGTGGTGACGTAACTAAGTGGGAGGATATTTCAACCATAACCCCTGAGCTTTCCAAGCCATTACGGATATGCATGCAGCACTTTGCTTTCCCAGCTCAGGATCGTTTTACCATGCCCCACAAGAGAATCTGGTTTGGATTGTACTTAGCATGTACTGGACCTCAAACGGTTGATCTAGCCAGCTGGATCATTGATTAGCTCTACTTGGCACAACATAGGTGGGAGCGAAAGAAGGTAATCAATGGGTGCTGCGCCCTCACCAGGATCATATATATGTGCTTGGCGTATGACTTACCAATTGAGCGTGCCATGACCAGTGAGGAACTGAAAGGATTTAAAGGCACCACTAGGAAGGCTAGAAAGTCTAGCAAAGGCAGAGCCAGAAAACGCATGAGAGGCACTATCCCATGCTTACAAGTCCCAGAATCACCCTCGCCACAACCATCTCCAGAGCAGTCACGAACAGCAGCCACTCCCACGGTACCACCAATTCGTATACGGTTATCAAGACCAGTTACGCCGGAGGGCACCACAAGTACTGTTGCACCCCAAGTAGCCACAACCACAGAACCTATCACCACAGCAGCTGAACTTCCCACCACTATTGGTGCGGAAGCTTTCTCTTTTCCAATACCCCATTTAGAAGCAGGACAAGCAGAGCCACTAGACCAAACTTTTGATTTTGAGATGCCCGATGCATTCTCCAATGAGTTCCAGTTTTCAGAAGGACAATTGTTTTCCCAAGAATTTGAAAGGCCTAGCTACCCTACCACACCCAAGGATCAGCTGCAAGGACAGATCATGTCCAGCTCTGATGACGAAAGAACAGCAACCGATGACGAAGAAGGAGACGACGAAGCTAGCCAGGGAACATAGGAATCCCAAGAGCATGAACAGACAGATGGCCAAGGCCAACAAACAGACACACATGGTGATACAAGTACCCATGAAGATGAAACTTACGAAGCAGCCGCTTACACACTGGCTATTAAGAAGTTGTATAGAACTATGGAAAAGGTTTGGGCACGCAAAAAGCTGACAGAGGAAGAGAGTCAAACAATAATAGAACAAGAACTTGTCACAGGCGGATTCGAAGACGCATACATCAAAGGATTCAAAGAGTTAGTCAAATCAGTAGGCTCCAACGAAGCACTCAGGTACTTGCAACAAAAGCCACTACCACAGTTTGACCCCCGCAGAGTACGACTACTTTCAAAGCCCGGCGAATACATTCGTGTACCAACCGGAGCACAATCTTCAGAACAAGCCAGGGAGGCACGCCTCGTTCCCGAAAGTTCGTTGGCTGTAGAAACCATCTTTGTAGATTCCCCACCCCACGCTACAGCTGTACAAACCTCAGTAGTCACTGAAGTACCGACCACCCCAACCGCTCCTCTCTCACCACCCGTCCATCCAGCCTCCCCTCTTCACCCTCCTTCCCCCAGACCAACATCTTCATTCGTCGGTGGTGTTGCAGAAATTGTCTTTACGACCACTAACCCCACAATTCCCGCGCCCATTAGCCCTAGTCTACCCCCTCCCACACCCACCTTTCTATCCAACCCATTCCTTCATCAATCTTTTCCATCTTTCCCCACAACTCCAAGACCCATTTTCCCATTCCCCCCGCCCTTAACCTTCTCCCCCGTCTCACCTCCCCGACCCACTGTAACCCCTCTTTCCCCTTTCCACCAAGCTGCTCCAGCCAGCCCCCCTGTAAATTACCCCTCAACCTTTGTAAATCCCGTATTTACACCAGCACGAGCACCCACGATCACACCCATATTCACGGTCACCGCACTAGATACGTCCACTGACATGGACATCTCACCACCCACAGCACCATCACTCACTTCACTCACGACACAAACATTTTTAGGCACATCACAATTTTCAACAATCACTACATCATCCACCTTCCCACACCCATTCCCCATTCCCGTTGCATCTACACCAACTGCATCTTCATTTAGCACCCCATTAATACTATCACCCACTGTAGATAATGCATTCCGACAGATGTTCATGTGTATGACGCAAGTAAGAGATGAGTTCACATCTCTTGGTGATAATTATCAGCAGCTGCAAAGGACAACCAATGACTTACAGTCGCAGCTTAATTTATTGTCTATTGAGAATGCCTCTCTGAACACCCGCTACCAGGAATTACGCGAGGCTTATCACAAATTGGAACTAGAAAGCGAAGAAAAGACCAAGGAAGCAACTGCTGACCTGGATAACTTATTAAGAGCCCAAACAGTTCGCAATGCAACGCTAACACGAAACATGGGCTTACTCAGAAGACATCTAGCAGCAGCAAAGGAGGAAAACCAGTGCTTACAGGACCAGAATCGAGAAAACTTAGAAGCAGCGCTCGACCACCCAGACCAACCACTCAGTCCTAGCAGGTTCAAAGCCATTCCTTCAGACTCGATGAGGATGCTGTTAGAAGATCATGTAAGACTGCTAGATGAATACGATCGCATGAACGAGGAGTTACAGAAACTCAAAGAAGATCATAAATTACTCCAGTTACGAGCACCGGCACACCAAGACATACCAGCACCTGTGGACCCCTCTCTTGACATCTTAGAGGAACTCAACGCATTAAGGGCCCAGGTATCGAACCTTGAATCAAGGATTGCAGTATATGAAGCACCACCAAGGCCAGATTCCCCACCTGAGCTTCCAGTTGAGGAAGAAACGGTCACCATCCCGGTGGAGGAAACGTTTGAAGAAGCGTACGAGCCACAACCCATCCCAGGCGGACGCGTCACGGCCGAAGGTCAGATGACGTACAAACTTCTGACCCCCGCGTGGATGAAGACTATTGAGGAACTTGGAACAACGCACTCAGCGAGAGTAGAGGCACAATTACATGCCATGGCGATGATAGAAGAAAGAATATTACAATCTCCATTCTTTGCTCATTTGGCCCCGCGACGATACATATCTGGGCACGAGCTACAGTATAAACCGTATTTTATGTTAATGGCTGAATACCAGTTAGCCATTGAGAAAGAGACAGGTAAGAAACCATCGCATGCAACTCAATTCGAGGAGGCCGATCTACCACTTGAGGCGCAGCAAGGAGTGATCTATCAACCAGAGTGGCGCAAAGATTTACTACAGCAGTATCCAGAGATGATGAGTACATGGGTAAAGGCACCTTTGCATTTGAAGTACAACCCGTGTTGGGGACCAGTGCCACGACGCCGCTCCTGGACTGCCTTTGCTATTAAGGTACAAAACAATAAGCAGTGCCAAGACTGGTTGAATTACCCCTATTTTAAGCCACCCATTGAGTTACCAACTGTTGGCTACATGATGGGTACAATTCGCCACTGGCTCCGTAGACTAAAGCATATGGATGATATAGCGGCGCATATGACTGTCAAAATCTTTGACATGATGCAAATGATTTTTAAAGTCTTCCCACGCGTCAAGGCACCCCATGTCAACACCTCGGGCTTTGAGCATGGCAATTTTGATCTGGTATATGATATGAGTACAACGCCATCACTACGGGTATGTTATGCCTGGCATTGCAGAATAAAGTACCTACCGGCGTGCTACAAGCAGATGTTCGAAGAGATGTTCACAACCGGCTTCTGGGAATACCATTCAGAGGTATTCATAAGCAGGCCTACACATTTATTACAATTATTTGCCTGTGAACGAATGGTCTATTCCACACACTATCAGCTCCCGCCATCGGAAGAACCGCAACCAATCGACTGGGAGAAACTCGAGGCCGACCTGGCCCGAGGCATTCGTATCTCCGAACACACCCTCGCTCAAGACCTCCTACAGAACTATATCCGGCAGACCTCACAACAAGGTTCTGTCAGGGACGACAGAAGCGAGAGGGAGGGGGGTGTTGGAAGCAGCCAGAGGCACAGACGACGCGGAAGCATGTAACGACGGAGCAGGGAGCCAGTCGGATCAATTTCTCAAACAAATATGTTTTTAATCACTTTTCAAAACATTCAACAGTGATTTTTATCACTATTGTAACATATGTAACATAGAAAACCCCATTTTGTAATCCATAGCTCCATTTTGTGCAAGTCGAGGAGTCCTCGAGCTTGAGGAGCTTAGGTAGAACAAGCGTATCAATTGTTATTATTTTTTGACACGTTTACCCTTCCAAATAGCATCTAGGACCTAACTTTTAACTATGCCGGTCACTAGATGTGAAACCGGTCAAAACTAGTCTAGAAACTATAAAAAGAGCTAGAGAGCTCATTTTTGAGGTTGGTTAGTGTGAGCTTGTTTGAGGTTAGAGTTCTTTTGAGCTTGTAATAGTGTTCTTGAGTAATAGAGTTGACTTCTCACCTTCCATTGTGTCTTGCTTGTCTCTTCGTAGTGTGTGTGTATGTGTGTGTGCATTTCTATGCTTCTCACCTTCACTCTCACTTCATCTCACATTCACGATCTTCATATCACTCCTATCTCTTCCGCGGATTGACATTAAGGAGGTGAAGCTTCTTAACGTGGTACTTACCATTGTGCTAGAGCAACACAAAGCTATCAATGCATGTGCCTGGGCATCTCTGCCATCCCAGCAAATCTGCTTTGCAGTAGGTGCAACAGAAACAGCAGCATGAACAGGAATCTGCGGAATATCATCTTCGAGACCATCTTCATCAGCTCCAGCACCTGTATTTGCAGTACCTGTCGTTACAGGTGTAACAGGACGTCTTTCAACACCCTGCACAATGTTCCACAATCCTTTTGCAACTAGTACATGTCGCATCATATAAGCCCATAATGGGTAGTTGGTACCATCCAACTTATCCTCAACAGCCAACATATGGAATATATCACTACTTTCAGCCATGGCCGGTGACTAAAATACCTTGATGCAGAAAATTGACTGTATCTCAAAAAGTTGAACGGAACTGCCCAGATGAGTTCTGCTAGACCTGTAGCAGACTTCGAGACGCTTAAACTGGCGAACAGAAACTATACCTTTGGCACAAAAGGACGAAATAGCCTGCACAAGCGCTATGATAGTGCGTTTGGAGGCCAAAACGAGCTCAGATCGCGATTTTGGCACCAGACAGCAAAGCTGTTTTGATCTCAAAAACAGCTTGAGTATGCTCACCAAATTTCATGCGAATCTGAGACTGCAAACGGAGGAGTGTCAACGGTGCCCTAGAAGAAGCGACGACTTGCTCTGATACCAATTGTTGGAGATAGATGTCTGCGGAAGCACGCGAACAGCACAAGGAAGAAGAAGAAGCTTGGAGCACAAACATACAATACTGAATCTATTACTAGAGAATGTACAAAAATAAGTAGCCCATTAGGGCAATAGGCGTATATACAAGCCGAGGGAAAAAAACCTCCTAAAGAGGGAAAAAAGTGCCCCGGCGGTCCTAGAGTGTTCACACACATCACTACCTAAATATATCAACACTAAAGAAAAAAAAGGGGCTAACAAACATTTTGATGATGGTATGTAACTCTATCATGGTCTTAATTGGTAACATTCCAAGTGTGAAAGAGTGAAGATGTCTTTGAATCTACAGTGCTACCCTTGCTGGATCAGTTTTCCTCTTTATTGTGTTCGAAGAAATGGCAAGAATGGATTTGTGGTCTAAGATGTGTTGGAGCATCTTAGAAGTGTCTCCTAGAAAATGAGAAGGGAAAACAAATCATGTTGATCGAACTTCCTAGAGTTTTCTTTGTTTTGTCTTACCTCAAAAACCAATTATGTTTTAACAACATTACATTAAAATCAAAACTATAAGAAGAGATCATAATTGTCAAAGATTACCTTTAGCAATTCAATGGGATTACTCTTTGTTGGTGCAGACTGGTGAAATGCATAGGCTCAGAACAGGCTCAGAGTACACCAACAGGCTCTGAACCAAGGCTAGGACTCTGCCAATCCTTTGATTTCCAGTCTGCCTCTTCGATGTTCTCTAAAACTTCATAATTCAATTGTATTACATGATTGTCTGTTCGTGTTCGAATAGAACCATCATATGCTAAATACACTTCCCTTAACCCATACATACATTTTCGAAAAAGTTCTCCAGGCCCCTCAGCTCCATACCCTTTTCCAGGTTTTCGGGAAGACACTAAATGATAAAGGAATTCTTTGGAGGTTAAACCATCTAAAAAGCAAGAATGAATTATTGCCAAACCATCATGAAAGTCAGAAAAGAACAACTCCTCTCCGTTTACAGACTATAAACCTAAGCATGCACACTGTTGTATCAAGTTCGACAATGATCCTTTGCTTCCAGCCCTTATCATTGCCATCATGGAATTGGATGAGCAGCTATGCCTCTCAACAACGGTTGGTATTTCCCCAAGAACACGTTGAAGTTCACAAATTACTGATCTTCTAGCACTGATTTCTTCAACTAAGCTAAGAAAATTTTCTTGGTAACCATAGTCAAGGATATCACTATGACATGGATTGATAAAAGTTCTTGGAATGAGTTCCTCTTTTCCTAAGAGGACTAATCCGATCTTCCTTTCCAAAGTGAGAACTCTCTAAGAAGACAATCTGCCATCATCTACAGCAATATGAACTTCTTCAAGAAGTTTTTTATATGTTTTGATTTCATCTGTTGAGTACATGTCTTTCAAGCCAACACTGAACCCTGTTTGGAAAAGCCATTCATGCACAACATTTTGAAGGCATGTTAGGAATTGAAGAGCAGTTTCAGTCAACTACACTACCTAATTATGTGTACTCTACACCAGGGGAAAAGGTCATATTTAAGACCTATATCCCTGTCCACAAAGGAGCTTTTATACCCGGTGCCTTAATTATTGTAGGCCTGGGAGCAGGAGAGTCACAATTCATATTTGACATTTGAATTTCATGTTTTAGCAGCCAAAAATGATTTTCTAAAATCAAATGGCTTGAAAGGATGCCATCCTGAGATAATTTCAGTAAAGCTTGGCCTCCTTGGGTAGATATTAGCTGATGACTTAAATCCAACAATTCAAAAATCTCAGCCTTGGCTAAAACGGATTGAGGAGCATATACCTGGATGCATTATTTGTGCATGTGTGTATGCAACATTATGTGTGTATATGTGTGTGTATGTGTGTGTGTATGTGTGTCTATGTGTGTATATGTGTGTGTATATGTGTGTGTGTATGCATATGTATGTGTGTGTAAGTGTGTGTGTGTGTGCACATACCTGGCTTCAACGAGATACGTCTCTCTCTCTCTCTCTCTCTCTCTCTCTCTCTCTCGTTCTCTTCTTGCTCTCGTGTGTTAATCCCGACACAAATGTGCCGGGAGAAATTGAACTGTTTTTTTAACATTCCAGAGCGTTGCTTATGCGACGCTCTGGAACACATGACGTCGCATATGGGACACTATTCAATTTGCCAACATCACAAATAGCCTCACTATTTGTGACACACATATTTAGCGTCGCATAAGCGACACAAACATCACTTATGCAACCTCCCCCGTAAAAAGAAAAATATCCAAAAATAGCACCGTCGCCTATGCATGTATGTGTATGTGTGTGTATGTCTCTATATGTGTATGTGTATGCATATATGTGTGTGTATATGTGTCTGTATGTGTGTATGCATGTGTATGTGTGTGTATGCATCATTATGTGTGTATGTCTCTATGTGTGTATGTGTGTGTGTGTATATGTGTGTGTATGTGTGTGTATGTGTGTGTGTCTCTCTCTATGTGTATGTGTGTGTTTCTATGAGTGTGTATGTGTCTATGTGTGTGTATGTGTCTATGTGTGTATGTGTATGCATGTATGTATGCATATGTGTGTGTATGCATGTGTATGTGTGTGTATGCATCATTATGTGTGTGTGTGTCTATGTGTGTATGTTTGTGTGTGTGTATATGTGTGTGTATGTGTGTGTGTCTATGTGTATGTGTCGCTATGTGTCTATGAGTGTGTATGTGTTTATGTGTGTGTATGTGTCTATGTTTGTGTATATGTCTATGTGTGTATGTGTATGCATGTATGTATGCATATGTGTGTATGTGTGTGTATGCATTATGTATGCATATGTGTGTGTATGCATTATGTATGTGTATGTATGCATGTGCATTATGTATGCATGTAAGTAAGTATGTATGCATATGCATATGTATTATGTATGCATATGTATGAATGTATGTGTATGTGTGTGTATGTCTCTCTATGTGTATGTGTATGCATATATGTGTGTGTATATGTGTCTATATGTGTGTATACATGTGTATGTGTGTGTATGCATCATTATGTGTGTATGTGTCTATGTGTGTATGTGTGTGTGTATATGTTTGTGTATGTGTCTATGTGTATGTGTGTCTATGTATGAGTGTGTATGTGTTTATGTGTGTGCATGTGTCTATGTGTGTGTATGTGTCTATGTGTGTATGTGTATACATGTATGTATGCATATGTATGTGTATGTGTGTGTATGCATCATTATGTGTGCATGTATCTATGTGTGTATGTGTATATGTGTGTGTGTATGTGTGTGTGTCTATGTGTATGTGTCACTCTGCATCTATGAGTGTGTATGTGTTTATGTGTGTGTATGTGTCTATGTGTGTGTATGTGTCTATGTGCATGTGTATATGTGTCTGTATGTGTGTATGCATGTGTATGTGTGTGAATGCATCATTATGTGTGTATGTGTGTATGTGTGTATGTGTGTGTATATGTGTGTGTATGTGTGTGCACGTCTATGTGTATGTGTGTGTGTCTATGAGTGTGTATCTGTTTATGTGTGTGTATGTGTCTATGTGTGTGTATGTGTCTATGTGTGTATGTGTATGCATGTATGTATGCATATGTCTGTGTATGTGTGTGTATGCATTATGTATGTGTATGTATGCATGTGCATTATGTATGCATATGTATTATGTATGTGTATGTATGCATGTGCATTATGTATGCATGTGTATTATGTATGCATGTGCATTATGTATGCATATGTGTGTGTATGCATGTAATATGTATGTATGTATGCATATGCATATGCATTATGTATGCATATGCATTATGTATGCATATGCATTATGTATGCATATGCATTATGTATGCATATGCATTATGTATGCATATGTATGCATGTATGTGTATGTGTGTGAATATCTCTCTATGTGTGTGTATGTATGCATATATGTGTGTGTGTATGTGTGTGTGTATGTGTGTGTGTATGTGTGTGTATGTGTGTGTATGTGTATGTGTATATGTGTGTGCATGTGTATGCGTTATGTATGTGTATGTCTGCATGTGCATTATGTATGCATATGTGTGTGTATGCATATGTGTGTGTACACATATATGTGTGTGTGCATGTATTTGTGTGTGTGTATGCAACATTATGTGTGTATGTGTGTATATGTGTGTGTATATGTGTGTGTGTCTATGTGTATGTGTGTGTGTGTGTCTATGTGTGCATATATGTGTGTGTATGCATATGTATGTGTGTGTAAGTGTGTGTGTGTGCCCATACCTGGTCTTTCGCTTTGTCTCTCTCTCTCTCTCTCTTGTGCTCTCTCTCTCTCTCTCTCTCTCTCTCTCTCTCTCTCTCTGTCTCGTTCTCTTGCTCTCGTCCAAATCCCAGCACAAATGTGCCGGGAGAAATCGAAATTTTTTTTAACATTCCAGAGCGTCGCTTATGCGACGCTCTGGAAAGGACGTCGCATATGCGACGCTATCGAGTTTTCCAACATCGCAAATAACGTCGCTAGGTGGCAATGCTATTTGCAACGCACAGATTTGGCGTCACAAAAAAAAAATTCAAAAACAGCACCCTTGCTTATGCGATGCTAGCATCGCATAGGCGACAGTGCTCGTTTTTTTTTAATTCGGGGGCGTCGCTACGCCCCCCTATTTCTTGTAGTGAAGTGTTCCTCTCTCTTATCGTCACAACGCATTATAAGTTCTCTAAATTAGATTTTTAATCTATATACATATTCCTACTTTAATTTCTCGTTCATTATTTACGTAATTTTAATAAATTCCCTCTTTTTATCAGAAACAAATAAAACGCTATTTATGAAATGCTTGCAGAGAAAAATAAATAGTAAGAATAATTAGAATTAAGTCACCTGGTTATTCTTTGTCTTCATCGTCATCCTCGAGGAAGTCTTCGTCTAACTTGAACTTACTACTTTCTCTTCTTTTAAACAACTTTTTTATTTTCCCTGCAATCAAATTTCTTAACACAGAACCATCCAATTCTCATAATTTATAAGTACATGTCTCAAAAACCGAAACAACAACATAAGGTCCGAACCAATGTTTAGTTAGTTTACGTTGAGTATCGAAACTACTATCATATACAAGCACCCAATCACCACTCTCTATTGGTTGCGGTCACAGTCTATGTTTCTTGGCAAAGTATATTTTATTTTCCAGTCGAGATGTTTTTAATTTCTTAATTGCTTCTTTTAGATTTTCATTACCTTGTTTTAGTTGTTTAATCCTAAGCACTCATAATTCCTCTCGTGAAACATTATCTTTTCAACCTAAACTCATCCAATTAGCTATCTAAGTATGTACAGGAAATATCATCTTCTGATAGTACACGAGTTCAGCCGGCATAAAACCAGTTGTTCTCGTGTACGTCATTCTATCAGCCCAAAGAGCAAATGGGAGATATTTTGGCCATTGTCCAATATCTTCATGGCAAGCTTTCAAAATAGCCTTCACTATGGAAGGATGCCCTCTTTCTATTTTACCATTTGCTTCTGGATTATAGGCACTTGTAAGAGACAATCAAATTCCATGATGTGCAAAGAATTCTCTTGCCTCTCTAGCATCTAACTCACCTCGATCTCCTACTACTTTTTCTACATATCCAAATCTGGATAATACTTCTTCTAAAAGGAATACGCATACATTATAAGTAGTATTGGAATGAAGTGCTCTACCCTCGACGTGGTTTGTCAAATCTTCTCATGCAAGAATTATGTATCTCATACCCTATTGCTTTTAGGCATGGTCACAAGGTCAACTACCCACTTGTAATGAATACAAGGTGGATAGGTCGGGTGCAAAGGATCTCTATGCTTGATAGAGGAATGTAATTGGCACGTTATACAAGTGCTCACAAATTCTTTAACAGTTACATACATCCTCGGCCACCAATAGCTTTCTCTAATCTTTTCATATGTAGCTACAAAGCCTTTATGACCAGCCCAAAGGCTTTCATGCATCTCTTGCATAACTTGCACTTGAAAAACTTTTAAGCTTAGAACTCTTTCAGGGTTTCATATCTTTCCTCTAGCGTGTCTCCAAAGATATCCATCTTTCAAGAAGAAGTTAAAAGACTTCTTCCTGATGTTCCAGAATCGATTTAAAGACCAGCTTGGAAGAGGCTGAAACGAACTCAGATAGTATCCTATATCTCGCCACTCTCCTTCATAATCGTCTTCTCTGAATTTCCCATATGTATAGGTCCATGTTTCATAATTTATTAAATTTATATGATTATCTATTGCTTCATTATCATTGCCGAACTTTGCTCTTGAAAGCATATCAGCAACGGTGTTATGTTTATTGGCAATATGTACAAAAGCAGGGTTAATAAATTTAATAAAGGCTATCCATCATAACATAGCTATATCTGGAGATGAACAATTGACTATTAAACCTATTAACGGAAGACAGCCAGCCTCTACTATTACATTAGCTCCTATAAAGTATTCTTTATCTGTTTTTAAAGCTATAACTAATCCCCATAATTCTCTCTTAATTTGAGGATAATTCCTTTGAGTATCATGTAAGATCTTCGCTCCAAAGCCAACTCTGTACCTTTGCTCCTCCTCATCATCCTGCCCAATGACCCAGCCTATACCAATAGGACTAGTGTCAACGGTTAGGATTACAGGATTATTTCCTATATAGTCAATACATTTCAAAATAGGAGCATTGATAAGCAATTGCTTTAGACGTCTCATCGATCTAGAATGCTCATCAATCCAAAAGAATTTCTTTCTTTTTCTTAATAAATCATAAAGTGGGTTCGTTACGTGAGCAAAGTGAGGAATCCAGATGACATAGAAAACACATGCACCTAAGAATCTCCTTACTTCACTAATATTGCGATATCGCTCAAAAATCCTACTAATGGCATCAACTTTTGCTGGATAAGGCCTACGACCGTAATGACCACATAAATGTCCAACTATCAACACTTCATTAACACCAAAAGTAGATTTCTCTACAGACAAAGTTAGTCCAACCTCTTCAAATCTTTCAAATATATTTTCACAATCCGAAATATGGCTGGAAACAAACTTTCTGCAACCAAATGAATCTAAACTTTCATCTTTTTCTTTTTCCACACACCCTTTTATTGGAATCTCATCAATAAAAGGCATCGTCATTTTTGGTATAAAGTCATGTAAGACCAAATTCACAACATTCATCATGTGTGCCACAGAATTCTCACTCCTTGTGGTAAAGTACACATGCGTACTAAACCCAAAGGAGTCTTCATCATGGTCACATCTCGACTCTCAATAGCTAATTGAAACTAATCATACCCTGAATACAGGTCTCCCATTGAATAGATAGAATGACTGACAAATGCCTCGGCAAACTCATCTATAAATGGGACCCATTCCTACATTCCTAATAGTGACTTTATTTACTGGCTACAAATCCTGAATAAAGCGTAACTTCTCGCTCTTTTTCGGTACCGTGAACCACCTATTGGAGTATGGTGCTGAGGATGGTTCCAAGATTCTCATGTAAATCTTCTCCTTTAAGAGTCTCATTAGCTCAAGTAAATGAGCCTTTGGGACTAGAATCAGACAAAGATTCCAAGGAATGTGTGGTACAGTGAAAATAATCATCGGAGCTACTAACTTTGGGTCTGCACATCCTATTTTGTGTGGGAATAAAGAAAATGGTTTACCATGATGAACAATCCTCTTGGTAAATTGATCTTTTTCTATTTGAGAAAGAAATTCATCACCAAATTTAATATATTTCTTCCTCTCCTCAGTAAACATATGACCTATCTTAGATCGATCTCTAAGTATAGGGTCATCTGATACTCGCCAAAATATATCATGACTATCTTTGGGTAAGGGTTGAGCTACAAGCTTTATTTTATTTTCTACAATTTTGTATTTAGTTTCTATGCTAACTTCATGTTCTAAAATGAATTCACTAATAATCTCATATTCATTAATGGAGTTAAGAATAATTAGATTTGATTCTAAATTTTCTAGGGAAACATTTTCTAAATCTTCTAATAAAGTAGAACTTTTTTATAGTTCAATTATACACTCAATTTTCTCATTATTTAAAATTAATCCTGATTTTCTAAAATATTTTTCATTTTGTTTTCTAAATGTTTTTGTCAGGTTTTCCTTACTGATATAATGTAAGCTAGTCATAGGAGTACAAACTAAATAATCTTCGAAATTATGTTCATTATTAGGTGAGACATCAAAACAATATCCATTATTGTCCTGCTCAATAGTGGAGTCTAGAAAAAATTTTGATCATAATATGCCCCATATTCTCTGACAGCCAATGGATCATCACATACATGACTGATCGAGTCAATGGGGTTTCTTCTTAAGTTCTTTTTATTTCTAGTGTGATTTGGGTATATGCAAAGAATCCATCCCTAATTTGGATCGAGTTCTTGCATACACTGATTCGTCATTCATTGCTTTTGTTTCCATTCAACAACTCGGCCAAAATATTTGACTAAAACATCATCAGGTAAACCCTGGATTTGCACTTGCTCCTCAAATGCATCCAGGTATTCTGTAATGTTTAAGCCAGTGAATTTTCCTTTTTCTCTTAAAATGGCTTGGACTGTGCGTGTTCCTTGCTTCTCAATCATCATATTTTTGAACATCTCCTCCATTTTGCCTTCTTCATAACGCTTTGAATGGAGTAGAAGATCCCTAATAGCAGGTTTTGGTTGTTCTCTAAATTGCCTAAACCTATCGCTAGTTGATAAAGCGAGGGATGTTGGCTTTACCTAATCCTAGGCTTTAATATTACTAACTTCCTTCTTAAATATTTTTGTTTCCTAAATTTATACTTATCTCTTTAACTTAATCTTTTGAATTTATAAGTAGATTTTTCTTTTAATTTTCAAGTTTTTTATTTTTTTGACTTTTTAGAACTTAATTTTTTAAACCTTTTTAATTCTAAAGGTTTCTTTAATAAATTAGATAAATTTTATAAAAAATATTTCCTTGATTTAGATATTTTGGTTTTTTGACAAAAATTACTATTAATTTCCTTAATAATATTTTCTTTGATTTTGGATAAATCAAGAAAAAAATAAAAGCAACAACTCTAAATCAAAAGAACCTAAATCTAAAACTCTTTTTATGCTATAAAATTCTTTTTGTGCAATGAAATAAAAAAACAATCTTTCTGTTTCAAAGTAAAAAAATTTTTTGGGTGTTAAAAAAAAATAATCTTTTTATAAAAACTTTACTAAGATCTAATATGAGGATGTTTAAGTGCTTTAAACAAAACTATCTTTCCTAAATGAAAAGAAATTATCAATGCTCTTTCAATGCAAATATGAAAGTGCCTAATTTCTAGTGCAAATGAAATGAACCTTCTTTTTTAGTGATGGGAATGAACTAAAAATAAAGGAACTTGAAAAACACCTTACTTGAAGTTTACTTGATGTAGAGGTTCTAAAGTGCACGTGATATATATATATTTACAACCTTTTTTAACAAATCCTAAATATAGAACTAAGAGTGAATGTGAAAAAGGTCTTGATTTTCTTGTATGTTGATGGGGGGAAGTGAAGTGACGAAGCTTCTCCGGTTAGATATCCTTATTCCTGTGGAGGCACTCAGGTCATAAGACCAGCCCTCAACACCTAGGGAAAAAGTAAGCAGCAAAATCTTCATGTTTTGTTGCAGCTTCTTTCTTCACTTTCCTGCATACAAGAAGAAGATAAAGTTAATTGTTTAAAATAAAACTAAAAAATACAATGAAAACCCTAAGCACAATATCGTCACGCTTCACTTGGGTTCACCAATGTTGTCGTAGAGGGGTGTGAAGGGAGGCAGATGTTCATCTAACAGATTCATGCTAACCTAACAGTGCGACTATACGTAGGGTGTTTCTTAATATGCTTCGGGATTTGGGTTGAGTTCTCAGTTTTTGGGTGTTAAAAGCTAGAGGTTTTTAATCTATTTAAGTTTAATTTAAGAACTAAGATTCTTATGAAAGTATATTTCTAGCATTTTGATATGCTGCAAAAATCAAATCCTCTTCAGTAATTCGATTAGAACTCTCTTCAATAATACAATTTTTAATAATAGCTATCTTGTTGTTTTTAGATTGATTTTTCCTATTAGGGATAGGTGGAAATAAGATTCTTTTTCGTTAGATTCAAGAAAAGCAATAGAACAAAAAGTTTTAAATCTAGACACTCTATATTCGTCAGGTGAAGAGTATAAAGTTTCCGTTACAATAAGATCTTTTACTTTTTCTACTTCTTCTATATTATCCTTGTTTTTGTTAATTTGAGCAGTATTATTTTCTAATGGAATAGCTAAAAGTGTATTTAAAATGAAAGAGTTATCTATTTTCTTTTTAATTGGAGTTTTACTAGTAGAAGCAATATTTGAATTCATGAAAAGTAGAACACTATGGACCGTAAGGAAGTGCGTTCCTATACTTAGCTAAAGCTTCTAAATATGAAGGCAAAATTATTTCCTCCCTAGTTATTCTATCTTTAATTATATCCACTATCACGTTCTCGTTTTGTTTTAAATTAGTATTTCTTTTTAAGTTAGATGGAAACAAATCTTCTTTATTCTCAGGTTCCCGTAAAACTATTGAAAGTAAAGGCAAAACTCTGGATACGTTATGATCATATTCTACTGTATGTAAAGTCTCATCAACTATTTGGTCTTTAATTATTTCTATTCCTTCACTCTCGTTACTAATCGTTCTTTCAATAGGTGACGGTAGAAGCATTCTAGAAAACGGAATATATAGATCTTAATTAAATCGTAAGGTGAAAGTATGAAAAACTTTAAGATCAATTTTAGCCTATACAAAAGCTTATAATAAGATCTAATACAATTCCCAGAGAATATTCCTATACAAATTTATATATCTAAATATCATATGCTGCTTCAATCTCGTAATCTCGTCCAATCTTCTTCAATACTCGTCAAAATCTCTTCACAATGATCTACACAAAATAACATTAAGCAGCATAAGTATGCTTTTAATTAAAATAAGACACTCATTTGTTAACCTAAATATGTTTTTATGCACAAGTAAACACGTCTATTTAACTCACACACACATATACTTCTACTTACATTTATATGCATATGCATTAATTCTAATATGCACATACATTCACATACAACTCATGCTTTATCACTCAAACATGCATATACTCCTAACATACATGCATACATTTCTAACATATATGCATACATTTCTAACATATATGCATACATATACTATACATATGCATGCCTATTTACATTACATATGCACATGCATTTCTTTCATATGCACATATGCATTCTCATACATATAATGCACTTATTCATATGCATTTATACATACTTTTATACTTGCATGCTTACACATGCACTACACATACTAACATACATGCACACATGCACTTACAAATACACACATATATGTAAATTCACTTTACATACTCATGCATTCACTTATCATATGTGCATGTACTAAAATACTCTCACATATGTACATGTACACATGTATCCCTTCACATGCATACATGCATACTCATATGCACATGCATTTAACACTTCTCATGCATACACTAATCTTTGCATGCATACACATCATTCATGCATTATTATACACTTATTAACATTTAGGCATAAACTCACACATATACATGCATATATGTATCTCACACTCTTTATATGCATAAACACACATTCATCACATGCATTCATGCATCACATCACATACGTAAAATCATGCATACATACATTCATATTAACATGCATACAATTATGCATAATCACTCATGCATACATGCAAACTTCATTCATGCATTCATGCATCACATATACTAACATACAAGCATACATGAATACTAACATACTACTCACATATGTTTATATACATACATCATTTCTTATGCACATCATTTCTTATGCACATCATTTCTTATGCACACATGCACATGATTCTTCACATGCACACATGCATACATGCAACATACATAAACTCATACTAACATGCATACATGCATACTAACATGCATTCACAAACATGCATACTAACATGCATTCATAAACATGCATACTAACATTTCTTATGCACACATGCACATGATTCTTCACATGCACACATACACATCACATGTATATCACACATGCATACTACACATGCTTATATGCATGCATCACATACTCATGCACATGCATAAACACACAACCCTTTCATGCTCATATGCATTCACATGCATCTATCATATGCACATGCATACATGCTTAAATACATCATATCACATGCATAAATAACTTCACATGCATACATGCATCATACATTCATGCTCACATGCATTCACATTCATGCACTTGTCACTAACATACATGCACATATGCACTCATCACTTACTAACTTACATGCATATGCATTTGTGCACATCATACTCAAATAGATATGCACATACATACATAAACTTATGCATACATTTTAATTTTATCATACATTTATACTTTGCATGCATACAATTATGCATACATGAACACTAATCACTTATGCATGGATATACCTATCATATGCATCATATTCCTACAAACATATGCATATATTCATTTACTAACTTCACATGCATACATGCATAACTCTTCACATACATGCACATGCTTCATATTCTAAAACATGCAATTACACTTACATTTCAGATGCATGCACATGCATTATGCATCATTACTCATGCATACATAAACATGCATGCATATATGCACACTCAAAACAATGGCCTACTCTCTCTCTCTCTCTCTCTCTCTCTCTCTCTCTCTCTCTCTCTCTCTCTCTCTCGTCCTCCGCACGATGTGCATCTGTAGGTAGGAAGAGGGGAATGAAACTCTCTCTCTCTCTCTCATCCTCCGCGTGATGCACGTCTGTAGGTAGGAAGAGGGGAATGAAACTCTCTCTCTCGCTCTCTCTCTCTCTCTCTCTCTCTCTCTCTCTCTCTCTCTTTCTCTCTCCCTCTCTCTCTCTCATCCTCCGTGTGATGTGCGTAGCTACTGCTGCTAGAGGAACTATGGAGGAGGGAGGGGAAGACTGAGCTTTTTCTCTCTTTGCCTCTCTCTCTACAATACCTACTACTTCGACTAATTGCTATATAGATAAACAAAAAACAAGAGTTTCCAAAGCATAGGTCGATATAAGCCCATGATGAGCACCCAAGATCCTACTCTCATAGTAACACCAGGCTTTTAGGAGTATTATGCTCCGCTTGAAGAAGTGGTCTTTTTGAACTAATCGATCCACCTCTTCGAGAAAACAAAGTGTACATATTCCACCAAGCTCACTAAAAGAGATGTCAACAACAATAGACTGGATTCTTAGCCAAAGCAATGGCACTCTGACTATCACTGAGAAAGCGAGGTACATGCTAAGGTAAACCCATATCACAAGCAAGACGAGAAAGCCACAATGCTTCCTTGCATGCCTCGCTTGTTGCAACATACTCTGCTTCTGTGGCGAAAACAGATGTACATTGTTGAAGACAAGATCTCCAAGGGATAGCACCTCCAACAAAATGAAAAATGTACCATGATGTAGACTTAAGATTGTCTACACAACCAGCATAGTCAGAATCTCTCTAACCAATAATGGATGCTTTCCCTCTACCTAAGCATAGACACTTGTCCTTAGTGCCACTCAGATATCTCAAAATCATCTTGTTCGCTTCCCAATGTTTCTTGCTAGGATTAGACATATATCTGCTCACAACTCTCACTGCAAATGCAATGTCTGGTCTCGTAGCTAGCATAGTGTACATGAGACTAGCAGTTGAAGATTAATAGGGAATTTTGGTCATTAATTCCTTTCCCTCATCTAATTTGGGCATCCTTGCTCAATTTCACATATGCGGGTAAAGGTGTACTCAATGCCTTTCCACCCTGCATATTGAACCTGTGAAGTACTTTGGATATGTACTCACTTTGAGACAAGTATATGCACCTTTTACTCTGATCACGAGTAATGCGCATGCCAAGAATATTTTTGGCATCCCCCAAATCCTTCATATCAAAGGTTTGACTCAACTTCTATTTGAGAATTGACAAATTATAAGAGGACTTCCCAGCAATTAACATATCATCAACATAAAGTATCAAGCATATCAAGCTGCCTCTTGAGCATCTCTTTGTGTAGAGACAATGATCATCATTGCTTCGAGAATAGCCTTGAGACTTCATAAAAGCATCAAACTTTTGGTACCATTGTCTAGGGGACTATCTAAGTCCATACAAGCTCTTTTTGAGCTTACAAACTAGACTTTCCTTGCCAGGAACTACATAACCCTCTGGTTGTTCCATATAGATCTCATCTGTAAGATCTCCATGCAAGAAAGAAATTTTCACATCCATTTGGACTAACTCTAAGTCCTCCATTGCAACAAATCCAAGCAACATGTGCAGGGTAATCATCTTGAACACTCGAGAGAAGATCTCCTCGAAATCAACACCATATTGTTACTTAAAACCCTTTGAATCCCAAGTACCATTCTTGTGAATAGAATCCAACTCACTCTTCATGGCACACTCCCACTTGACATGATCCTCTATCTACATAGCCTCTTTGTAGCAAGAAGGCTCACCGACATCTATTAGCATAACAAAATCTAAACCTAGAACATATCTATTAGGTGGATGTGAGACACGTGCAGAATGTCTCAATGGTTGTTGAATAGGAACATGTGCAGACTGATCTGAATGGACATTCTCTTGAACATCCCTATGTGCAGCATTTTTATGCATGCTAACCAGAGGACTAGTATCCTCAAACACCACTCTTCTCACTTCAACCTTCTAATGGGCTGTTTATGCATCTTAGATTCATTGAAAATGACATCACTACTTCTGATTAGTGTCCGTGTTTTAGGATCCCATAAGCGATATTCCTTCTCGATCGTATCCAAGAAAAATGCATTTCTTTGACTTATGATCCAACTTCTATCTAAGATTCTTTGGTATATGAACATATTCTTCACACCCAAACACTCAAAGATGATCATAATATGGTGGCTTCCCTGTCCACAACTCTTGTGCCACTTTCAGACCTTTTGCAGTATTAGGTGAAAGGTTAATCACATGAACTGCAGTCAATACTGCTTCTCCCCAAAAGCCTTGTGAGAGGTTTGCATGATGCAACATAGAGACTACTCTATCTTGAATAGTTCTATTCATCCTGTCAGCTACACCATTCTGTACTGGGTTTAAGTGTTGGTGCAGACCAATCACCAATTGAAGGCTTGGAAGGTTAAAGAGTGAAGGAAGGATCAACCATTGAAGCTTGGAAGAAAGACATATTCAGAGGATAAGAGAAGTGTACACATATGTACATTAGTATAGTCATAGGTGACTTAGATCTTTGTTTGAGTAAGAATCTTGTACAAATTATCTATAAATACTTTGAGAAAAGTCGGGGCATGTATGAGAGCATATGTAGAAGCCAAGATTGAGAAAGTTAGAGGTCATGAGATAGAGAAAAGTTAGTTGAGTTAGCTCTCATCACTCAGTTGTAATTTTCTGAGTTAATGAAGAAATATTGCGCCCGATCTTTCCGTGTCTACTCCTTCTGTGTTTGATCAATTGTGAAATCCTTTTGAGGATATCTAAGTTGTTAGTTAATGAGCCTGTGACCTGAATTTCAGAGTCTAATTGTAAACAGGCTAGGAGAATTGTTAGTAGGAACATTCATATGTGTTGAATGTATACAGTTCTCTGAAACAGGCGCAAATTTCGAGTTTAATCTTTTGGTCAGTTCTCACTCCATAGTTTAAAGTTTTGTGCAAGCAAGCACTTAATCTTTAAGTTGGAAGGTGATCTACTCGTGGCTAGAAGCATTTGCTTAAACGGGTTTTGTACTGAGAGAATTGAAGTTAAGAAGTTAGGGGTGTCTAAATCGACTTTTCAGAAGTGTAGATTCAGACATAAGTAACTTGTGAAGTCAAGTTTTCAAGTTATACTAAAGCTTTTGAAGTAATTCAACTTGGAGGTGATGCGCAATCTCTAGGAGATGATTCGTACAAAGTTTCATGAAAAACTTTACATGTTTGATAAGTCAATGTGAAGAAATTCTGCAGCAGACTTTTCTGTGTTTTATCTTCTTCACAGATTTTCTCAAATTTGATAATTTGGAGATTGGACTTATAATTTAGTGAAGGTTTTGACTTACTCTTGATATAGAGGTGCTCTAGATTCAAGAGTAGGTTGTTCTTTTGGAGATTAACACTCTCCATCAGTGGTATCAGAGCAGGAGACATCAAAATCAAGGAAAGGAAGGTCCCGACTGCTGCAGATTCAAGAAGTTCAACATTTGAAGAACTAAGAAGTGAAAGCTTGGAGTCAAAAGCCTGAGGAGAAGACTACTCGACATCAAGAAAGACAAAAGGAGTCTAATTCAAAGTAAAGGTACATACATTGCTTGTAAAGCTTGAAGTTTTCAATACACAGGTGGATACAAGATGGGAGATGCTCTACAGATAGAGAAATTGGATAGGGAAAACTATCCTGCATGGTCAATGAGGATGGAAGCTCATCTTATGAGCAAAGATTTAATTGCTTACATCACAGGAGAAGAAGAGAAGCCACAGTTCAGAGATCCTAGTGTTCCAACTAGGGAAGAGTTAGCAGATCTGAAAAATTGGATGAAGAAAGATGCTCAAGCTAGGAGCATTATCTATATGGGAGTCAATGATTACTTGTTACCTCATATTAGAGGTCTTGAAAGTGCTACTGACATATGGAATGCTTTGGAGGAGCATTTCCAGAACACTACAAAGTCAAGGAAGGCATCCTTATGGGCAGAGTTTACTACCTTCAAGAAGAAGGCCTCTCAATCCATCTCAGACTATGTAACAAGGATGAAAGATATTGCAGATGCTTTAGGAGCTGTTGATGAAGACATTGAGGAAGATAAATTGGTAAGGCAAATCCTTACAGGGTTGAGAGGTGATGACAAATGGAAGCCATTTATTTTGTCTACAGAACTATCACTTGACCATTTCACTCCTGATTTAAATCAATTGTTAGGTCATATGCTAACATTTGAGCAGGATGTTAAAGGAGATGGTGACAAGAGTACAGGACATGCAATGTACTCAAAGGACAAGAAGAAGAATAGCAAAGGAAAACAACAAGCAGGTGAAGATGAAGGAACAACTACTCAAGCCAACTTCCTAAGAGGAAGAGGAGGTGGCAAAGGTAGAGGAAGAGGCAGGAACAACAAAGATGGAGGCAAAGCTTGCTGGATTTGTGGTAAGACAAATCACCTAGCTAATGATTGTTGGCATAATAATCAGAATAATGGTGGATACAATCAAAATTATAATTCAAGAGGAAGAGGTGGCAGAAATCAAAGAGGTAATTACAGAGGTAGAGGTGGAAGGAATTACTTTGGAAGAAATGCAGGTAGAGGATTCCAAAGTCAACAATACAACAACACCTACTACAATTATGCTTCAGATCAAAAGGAAGATTCAACATTGATAATGAATGCAACTTGTGAAAGGCAGAGTGAAGATCAAAGAGTCTTCTACATTGACTCAGGGTGTAGCAATCACCTGAGTGGTAACATATCTTTGATGACTGATTTGGAAAGTAAAGTTTTTAATCATGTTGTTCAAACAGGTGACAACACAAAGCACAATGTGAAGTCAATTGGATCAGTGAAGGCCAAGGATGGAAGCACCTTATTGAGTAAGGTCTTGTATGTTCCTACAATCCCTAAGAATTTGATAAGTGTAGGTCAAATTGTTGAAAAGGGATATGAAGTAAGGTTCACTAATGATGGAGTATATGTGGAAGACCCTAGCCAAGGGTATAAACAGATTGTTTCAGGAAAAAAGGAAGGAAGATTATTTACATTGAAGATTCAAGGCAACATTGGTCATGCTATGTTCACATATGGAGGTCATAAGATTTCTGAGTTAGATCTTTGGCACAAGAGGCTTGGACATTTCAATGAAAGAGGTATTAAAGATATGGTTAACAATGGTTCAGTGCTTGGATTGCCTAATGTTGCAGGTCAACATATGACATACAAATGTGAGGCATGTCAATTAGGTAAGGCTCATAAACATTCCTATTCCAAGCATGGTTTTATGCACTCAGAGAAGCTTGAGTTGGTACACACAGATGTGTGGGGACCATCAAAAGATTTCAGTATAAATGGATCAAGGTATTATGTGATTTATGTTGATGATGCTACTAGGTGGATCACTATCTATGTGATCAAAGATAAGTCAGAAGTGTTTAATACATTTAAACACTATCATGCATATGCAGAAAGAATTACAGGTCATAAGTTGAAGAGACTAAGGTCAGATGGAGGGGGAGAGTATTTCTCTAATGAGTTCAGTGATTACTTATGGAATGCAGGTATAAAAAGGGAAATTACTTGCAGGTACTCTCCTCAACAAAATGGTGTAGCAGAAAGAAGAAATAGGACTCTTGTTGAGTTTGCAAGGTCCATGATGAAGGAGAAAAATTGCCCTAATTATTTGTGGGCTGAGGCTGTAAATACAGCCACTTACTTGGTCAATAGGTTACCATGTAAAGCCTTGCAGGGTATGACACCATATGAGGCTTGGTGGGGTAAAAGACCTACCTTGGATCATTGCAGAGTTTTTGGGTGTGTGGCATATGCATATGTGCCATCACAATTAAGACACAAATTGGAACCCAAAGCTGAAAAGTATGTTTTCATTGGCTATGATGACAAGCAGATGGGCTATAGATTGTGGAGTCCATCAACAAAGCAATTTATGGTTTCTAAGGATGTTACATTTGATGAACAAAGCACTTGGTATGCAGGTACAATTAATATCAATACAGGTGATGAAGAAGAAGTGAGTCAAAGAAAAGGTAAATCAAAAGTTCAGATATTTGATGAGCAAGAGAATAATGAAGTGCAGGTTGAAGTGGAAGAGACACCAAGATTTGATCCTGAATGTGAAGAGCCAGAAACCTCAAGGAGTGGAGAACTCAGAAGGTCAACAAGAAATAGGTAGCAACCTACAAGGTATAGTTATGATACTTCATTTCTAGCCACAAAAGATTATGCTTATATGGTGAATACAGATGAAGACCCTTCTACATATGAAGAGGCAAAGGGTAAGGAAAAATGGGAGAGTGCTATGCAGGAGGAATATGATGCACTATTGGAAAATCAAACTTGGGATTTGGTTCCAAAACCAAATAGTCAGAAGATTATTGGATGCAAGTGGGTCTACAAGACAAAAAGGTTTGCAGATGGAAGTGTGTCTAGATACAAAGCTAGACTTGTTGTCAAAGGCTTTGCTCAGACATATGGTATTGATTATGATGAGACCTATAGTCCTGTGGCAAAGATGACAACCATAAGGACACTTATTGCTATTGCTGCATGTAAAGGTTGGAAGCTATGTCAACTTGATGTGAAAAATGCTTTTTTGAATGGTTATATTTCAGATGATGTATTTATGGAGCAACCTCAAGGGTTCAGAGATAAAAGGTATCCAGATCATGTGTGCAAGCTCAAGAGAGCTTTGTATGGCTTGAAGCAGGCCCCAAGGGCATGGAACTATAGACTTGTGAAGTTCCTAAAAGAACTTGGTTTTCAGGTGTCTAAAGCAGACAGTAGCTTGCTTGTCAAGGCAAGTGAAAATGGTTTCATATACATGTGCATATATGTTGATGATATAATTCTTACAAGTACAGATGAAGAAGGAATACAAAGGCTCAAGAGGCAAATGGAAAAGGAGTTCAAGATAAGTGACTTGGGAGACTTATCATACTTCTTGGGCATGGAGATTACATATACTCAACATGGAGTATTTGTGACCCAAGAAAGGTATTTGAAGAACTTGTTAATCAAGTTTAAAATGGATGATTGCAGGGTAGCACCTACACCAATGGAGGTGAATCACAAATTGAGTAAGTATGGAGGTGAAGAATTCAAGGACATGAGACAATATCAGAGTTTGGTTGGTAGCCTTATCTATGCTACTCTAACTAGACCTGATTTATCATATGCAGTAGGGGTTTTGTCTCAATTTATGCATTGCCCAAGGAAAGAACATTGGATTGCAGGACAAAGGGTGTTGAGGTACATTAAGGGTACACTCAATGAAGGTTTGTATTATGGGTTTACTTCAGATACAAATATCAAAATTTATAGTGATGCAGATTGGGCAGGTAATCCAGATGATAGAAGGTCTACATTTGGATATATGTGTTATGTGGGAGATAAACTTATCTCATGGTGTTCCAAGAAGCAACATACAGTTGCTTTATCTTCTACAGAAGCAGAGTATAAAGGCATGGTTGAAGCTGCAAAGGAAGTGATTTGGCTTAAGACCTTGATGAAGAGTCTTGACATTATGCATGGGGTACCAATTATATATGGAGATAACATGAGTTCATTGTATTTAGCTGCTAATCCTGTTTTTCATGCCAGGACCAAACACATTGAGATTCAGTATCACTTTCTAAGAGAGAAAGTGATGGATAAAGAGATTGAAGTAGTTCATACTTCAACAAAAGATCAGATAGCTGATATGCTTACAAAAGGCTTGGATGGACCAAAGTTACAAAGGTTCAAAGACATGGCAGGTATAAAGAAGATAATGAAGACCTCAATTGATGATTGAGGGGGAGCTGTTGGTGCAGACCAATCACCAATTGAAGGCTTGGAAGGTTAAAGAGTGAAGGAAGGATCAACCATTGAAGCTTTGAAGAAAGACATATTCAGAGGATAAGAGAAGTGTACACATATGTACATTAGTATAGTCATAGGTGACTTAGATCTTTGTTTGAGTAAGAATCTTGTACAAATTATCTATAAATACTTTGAGAAAAGTCGGGGCATGTATGAGAGCATATGTAGAAGCCAAGATTGAGAAAGTTAGAGGTCATGAGATAGAGAAAAGTTAGTTGAGTTAGCTCTCATCACTCAGTTGTAATTTTCTGAGTTAATGAAGAAATATTGCGCCCGATCTTTCCGTGTCTACTCCTTCTGTGTTTGATCAATTGTGAAATCCTTTTGAGGATATCTAAGTTGTTAGTTAATGAGCCTGTGACCTGAATTTCAGAGTCTAATTGTAAACAGGCTAGGAGAATTGTTAGTAGGAACATTCATATGTGTTGAATGTATACAGTTCTCTGAAACAGGCGCAAATTTCGAGTTTAATCTTTTGGTCAGTTCTCACTCCATAGTTTAAAGTTTTGTGCAAGCAAGCACTTAATCTTTAAGTTGGAAGGTGATCTACTCGTGGCTAGAAGCATTTGCTTAAACGGGTTTTGTACTGAGAGAATTGAAGTTAAGAAGTTAGGGGTGTCTAAATCGACTTTTCAGAAGTGCAGATTCAGACATAAGTAACTTGTGAAGTCAAGTTTTCAAGTTATACTAAAGCTTTTGAAGTAATTCAACTTGGAGGTGATGCGCAATCTCTAGGAGATGATTCGTACAAAGTTTCATCAAAAACTTTACATGTTTGATAAGTCAATGTGAAGAAATTCTGCAGCAGACTTTTCTGTGTTTTATCTTCTTCACAGATTTTCTCAAATTTGATAATTTGGAGATTGGACTTATAATTTAGTGAAGGTTTTGACTTACTCTTGATATAGAGGTGCTCTAGATTCAAGAGTAGGTTGTTCTTTTGGAGATTAACACTCTCCATCATTAAGGAGTTGTAAACTCTCTACGAATCCCTCTAGACTGACAGAAAAGACTGAATTCATGTGATGTATAATCACCCCCATTATCTGAACGTAAAGCCTTAAGGTTATTCCTTTTTTAGTCTCCATTGAAGCAAGCCATTTTCTAAAAGTAGGGAATACCTCATCCTTCAATTTGATAGGATATACCCAAACTTTTCTAGTAGCATCATCTATGAAACTGACAAAGTAAAGAGATCCACCTAAGGACCTAGTGGGCATAGGACCACACACATCTGTATGAAGGAGATCTAAAAGCTGAATTGAAGAGTCAATGTGCATTCTATGCACATTTCTAGTTTGCTTTCCATATTGACAATGCTCACAAAATGAAAAATCGGAGAAAGATAACACAGGTAAGTAGCCAGATCGAGAAAGATTTTCCATTCCACTATGAGATATATGGCCCAAATGACCATGCCAAATACAAGCCATAGGTTGTTCAGTAACAACTAACAAGTGTTATTTGTATGATACAAATAAAGGATACAGTGAGCCAACTTTGCTTCCCTTTGCAATAACCATATTGCCCTTTGATATGCGAAAGGACTGAGCATAGAAGACCACCTTGTAACCAAGGTCATCAAGTTGACCAACTGACATCAAACTGCGTGATAACTGAGATACATGGTGTACATTATGCATAGTAAATTTTGAACCATCAATGAACTGCACAACCATATCTCCGATCCCCACACCATCACACTAGTAAGAGTCACCAATTCTCACGGTAACAAGAGACTTTGCTACATAATTAGAGAACCATTCTTTGTATGTTGTCACATGGAAAGAAGCACTAGAATCTAGTAGCCATGTTTGGGAAAGAGAATCAACCATAAGCGCCTCAATTAGCACAATACTATCAAGTGTCAACACATCAGCATCATTAGAAATAGCATTAATTTCTTCAATCTTCACAATCGAAGTAGATGGTGTAGGTAACTATTTAACATGCCCATCAACGTTATGTCCTTTACCTTTAGCACTCTTTAATGCGTAACAGTATTTCTTCATATGTCCTTTCTTATGACAATAATGGCATTCAATATCCCTCTTCCTTGATTTACTTCTACTCTTATTCCGTTGACTATTCTTTTCCTTGTTCTTGCTCCTGCCATGTTGCTGATTCTTTCCTTGGTAAGAATCACAAACATTATATGCATCTCCACTCTCAGTGCCAACTATAGATTTTCTGCGAATCTCCTCACCCAATAGTGCTCCACATATGTCATCATAGACGAGTTTACCACCAGGTGCACTATTGCTAATAGCTATGCAAAATGTATCCCATGATGATGGCAAGGTGCATAACAACAATAATACTTTCATTTCATTATCCATATCCATTTTCTGAGCCTGTACTTGGGAAAATATAGCATCAAACGCATTTAGATGGGCAGCAACACTATCTCTGTCCTTCATGCAAAGGTCATATAATTTTCTCATTAGATACACTTTATTTGATGCGGTCTCTTTTTCATAGGTATTGCATAACTTCTTCCAAAGATCCTCTGCACTTTCACATTCTAATACTTTAAAGTTAACATTATCTGCCAAGTGCAAGCGAATGGTAGACCTGGCCATTTCATCTAACTCATCCCAATCATCTTCATCCATGTTAGTAGGCTTCTTTGAAATCCCACTTACTAGCTTCCATTGCCTCGTTTGAATTAGCACATCTTTTCAATGGCCACATGGACGTACATAAGCAGTATCCATAGAATCATACATGGTGTGTATGTGCTCAATATATGTAGTACAATGACACTAAAAGGATGAATGCACAACCCAAAAACTAGCCAACAACACCTGTAAGTGTCTGCCAAATCTGATGTTTTAGGCTCAAAAAACCTGCATAAAATTTGCAACGACTACTCCACAAATTGAAAACCTTTCAAGAAACCTGTAGGTTTACGAGTGGCTGAAAATAAAGCTCCAAATGTTGATATTTATTGTTAGAAAAGTACAAAGAACACTCTTCTTGATGTTCTTGGACGTGTGTGAAGAGAACTATGTGCAATAGTACTCCGAAATGGCTCCAAAAGACACCCAAAGATGCTTCAAAATTAGGCTTTGAAAGCAAATAATGAAGCTTTGAGGAACCAAAGCATGTTTAAGGTAATGTCAATCTTAGTGTTTCCCCTTCTTCAAATACCACAAGAGTGTTGCTTAGTGGCAAGAGATTGCCACGGTTAAGTGAGCTCTAGGGGGAACAGTACTGGGATGGGTGACCTCCTGGGAAGTACCGGGAACCTCTATCTTCCTTGATCGTTGAGGTCCTCCCTCGTGCATAGCCAACAGTGCCAATGGTGACTCGGATGACAAGGTATGCCAAGGTCTATGCCTTGGTCGCCACCTTAGTTGTAAGCCTTGGAGAAAAGCCTAGGGGGGTGGTGCTCGCTTCGCTTGCACAAAAGGAACAAAGCTTTATTTGTCAAACTCCTCTGATACCAATGAAAGGATTCGATGACGATGCATCATAGTGCACTCTTCTTCTCGAGAGCTCCATGATGATATGCTCCGAGTAGAAAACCAAGCTCCTAAGGCCGCATAGAGGCCGCAGAATACGCAGAAAAACACAGCTCACAAGGAGTACGAAGACAAACTTCTTAGGTCTTACAAATGCAGTCCAACTTAGAGTCTGTGATTGACTAGGCCACTATACGTTTTATTAAAGAACATATACAAAGAAGTGTCTAGTGGCCATTTGGCCTTTCACATGGACACTAATGGTAACATGCACATCATTTAATCCACATAATTCAAATGAATCCACATCATTTACTCCACTTAATTCAAATGAATCCATACTATTAGCAATCAGAACCGACTAACCACAATTGTGTAATCTACTATGTTATGGAGATTTTAAAGAGTTTCAGAAGTCGAGTGTCCTTTTAATTCCAAAGTACAGAATGGTGCGAGGTAGTACGGAGAGAGAAAGAGATAGAACGGTGTGGTATCTAGAGAAATCTATACGAACCGAACTCTATCTTTTGAAATTATGCGAGTACATAAGTATTGCAATGTGGAGTGAAGATTGAAGTCTGTAAGCAAGTTTTGTATGTAATAATCCTTTTTTGTATTTTGTGGACCTATCTATTTGATGATTATCTTGTTCCAAAAATGTCTGATTCTTCGTGTAAGATAAATACTCCAAAATCGTTCAGGAACATAAATGCATGTTGTGATTGCATTAGTGCAGTGCTAATCCCTATCCACATACCCAACCTTTGAATAGCATTCTATTATGTTTGTCAAGGACATCTCAGTTGTCAAACATTTGGCGACCAGGATGGGATGGGGTTGAGTTTGAGATGTCGATCCACTTGAACAGATGGTATTGCAGAGCGGTAAAGAGTACTTGAGAAGTGATCAACATCATGAGTATTTGGATAAATTCATTAAGCAGACTTTAGCAACATGATGCCTCAAAGATATCTCAATTGCCGAAGTAGCGAATATCACAGAGGAATTATAGTAATGGGTGGAGAATGGAGTGCTACCTCAGACTATCTTGGAGGATTGGATATTTCAATGGAGGAAGGAAAAATTATCCAAAACGTATTGGCAAAGGGAATTCAGCAGAGCTGATTAGCAGAGCCAGTATTAGGAAGGAGAGTGCTCTACAGACTTTGGCCAAAGCAGTGGGAGCGAACCCCAACCAGAGTTTGATTTAGCATTAGTACCTTTCCCTCGACCTAAAATATTAGAAGAGTCTACAGATAGGATGGTGCACCGATTTCTATGGACGAATAGATGATGATCTTGGTGTGCATTGTTGGTATATTTAGGTAGTGATATGTGGGCTACTAATCTTTGTACATTCTATTGGTAATACATTCAGTATTGTGTGTTGAGATCCAAGCTTCTTCTTCTTCCTTCTGGTGTTTGTGTGCTTCCTCCGACATCTAACTCCAACAATTGGTATCAAAGCAAGTCGCCGCTTCATCTAGGACATCGTTGACACCTCTCCAGTTGCAATCTCAGATTTGCATGAACTCTGGTGAGCATACTTATCATTTTTTTGAGATCAAAACTGCTTCGCTTTGTGGTGTCGAAATTGCGATCTGACCTCGTGTCGACCTCCAAATGCACTATCACAGTGCTTGTGCAGCCTATTTTGTCTTTTTTGTGCCAAAGGTATATACCAGTTTCGATTCACCAGTATAAGCATCTCAAAGTCTACAACAGGTTTAATAGAATTTGTCTGGGCGGTTCTGTTCAACGTTTTGAGATACAATCAATTTTCTGCATCAAGGTATTTTAGTCACCAGCCATGGCTGAAAGTAATGATGTATTTCGTATGTTGGCTGCCTAGGATAAGTTGGATGGTACCAACTACCCATTGTGGGCTTATATGATGTGACATGTATTGGTTGCAAAAGGACTATGGAACATTGTGCAGGGTGTTGAAAAACATCCTATCACACTTGCAACTGTTACAACTACAGGTACTCAAGCTGATGCAGAAGGTGTCGAAGATGATGATATTCGACATATTCGTGTTCGTGTTGTGGTTTCTCCTAAACCTTCTATAGAGCAAATTTGTTGGGATGGCAAAGATGCCCAGGCACATGCATTGATAGCTTTGTCTATCAAACATGCCATTATTGCTCACATTCGCTCTTGCGGAACAATCAAGGGTGCTTGGGATACACTTAGCATATTGTACCAAGCTAGGAATGAGGTTTGTGTTGCTTACCTCCGAAAACAGTTGGAGAGTGAGCACATGAATGAAGATGATTCTATGGATAGTTTTCTAACAAAGATCAAAGACTTGAAGGAACAGTTGATTTTTGTTGATGACGTTATACCAGATAGCTCACTTGTGTAGACCGTTCTCAATGGTCTTCCTAATTCATATTAGAGTTTTGCTTCTACTCTTCGGTTGATGATGAAAGGCAATCCAAATGCCTTGTCATTTGAGGAGTTAGTCTCTATTCTGTTGCAAGAATGTGAGTCTAGGTAGAATAGGTCCATTATGCATGTTGCAAATCAAGCTTTCTTGGCTAGTAAGAAGGGCAAAGGAAAATGGAGCTCTTGAAGTAGTAAGCAGAAATCTGCTAATTTTGCACAATCCAACAGGGAAGACAAAGATGAAAAGAAATCAGAAAAGCAAAAATTGTTTTGCAAGTACTGTAATGGAAATGGTCATATAATAAAGAACTATCCAAAACTGGCTACTAAAGAGGCAAAGAAGAAAGAGGCTTGAATGGTTGTTGCAGAGGCCTCTACATCAAAAACAGAGTCTACTAATCTTGTGCAAGAAGAAGAATGGGCATTTACTACTGTTTGCAGTTTTGACCCATCTTCTCATGAGCAGTCCATGTCTGTAGTAGACTCAGATGTTTGGTACTTTGACAGTGGGGCGACTAAACATATTACCTCCCAGCGCAGTTTCTTCTCTTCACTCGAGCTTGCCCCTACAGGGAATACTGTTACATGTGCCACAACTCCTCTTATCCTGTTATGGGAGTTGGTAAGATCATTTTGAGTACTACTATTGGTAGTTCTTTCACTTTGTCAGATGCTTTGCTTGTGAAAGGGATCAAGAAAATTTTGTTATCGGTTTCTAAATTAGGTAAGATTGGCTTGGTTGTGAAATTTGTTGATGACAGATATACAATTCATGATCTGTCAAATGGCGACGTGATTATTGCTTCAGGCATTTTATGTTGTGGATTGTATAAGCTCATAGACTATGAAAGATATGTAAATGATTCGACATGTGCACTACATGATTCTCAGGCTATGTCAGATGCAAAGCTTTGGCATGCATGCTTTGGTCATCTGAATTTTGCTAGTTTGCTATGCCTATAAAAATCTGAAATGGTGTCCTCTTTGCCCAAACTTGATGCACCTGAAAAACATGTTTTTGAAGGTTGTATTTTGGGAAAAATATAGTGTTCCTCCTTTCGAAAAGATGGTTCAGTTGGGGCTACTCAGAAATTGCAGCTTATACATAGTGATGTCTGTGGTCCTATGTAGACACCTTCTTTTGGAAATTGTCTTTACTTCGTGACTTTTATCAATGATTTTTCTAGGCATGCATGGGTATATCCATTGAAGGCAAAGTTCAAATTGTTCATGTGCTTCAAACAGTTTTTGCTTTTGGCTGAAAATCTTTTAGCATGTAAAATGGGCACTCTCTATTCTGATCGAGGGGGGAATATATGTCTTGTGATTTCAATGCATTTCTGGCTGAAGGTGGAATAAAACACCAATGTATAGTTCCGTATACACCTCAACAAAATGGAGTTGCTGAACGAAAGAACACATCACTCATGGAGATTGCGAGGTGTATGGTCAAGAGTCAGGCTTTACCACATAGTTTCTAGATTGAGGATGTCATGTGTGCAGTATATGTACTTAACAAGTGTCCCACTAAAGCACTACAGTCTATCACTCCATATGAGGCTTGGCGTGATCGCAAGACATCTGTTGCTCATCTGCATATTTTTGTTTTTTTGGCATATGCATTAGTGCTTGAACAACATCACATAAAATTAGATGATAAAGTAGTAAAATGCATTTTTGTTGGGTACAATTCTGAAAGTAAAGTCTATTGTCTGTATCATCCACAGACTAAATGCATTCTGGTTAGCCATGATGTTGTTTTTGTGGAAGATGCTATTCAGCCATTGCTTTCATGTACTAAGGAGACATCTGTTAGCTCCAAAGACATGTATGATACTTTGCTGCCTCTTTTTATAGGTGGACAGTCTAGTGTTGTTCCTAATGAGGCAACTTTTGAGCCTTTGCGAGTTTCATGTGATGATGCAGATCATCCCATTTCTGATGCACATTTACATGATGCACTTGTTGATGAGAGAAGTGATATTGAGGAAGCAAAAACTATGCCAAAATGGCTGGTGTAGGCTTTGCGTGACAACAAATTAGATGCACCTCTATCATATCATCCTCGATCAAGGTCTTATAGTGCCTCTTTTGCATCACATTGCTATGCTATGACTGCATCTAGTCTCTGTGATGAGAGTGATCCTGTTTCGTTTGATGAAGCACAAAATTCTAAACATTCGAAGGCTACTATGCAATCTGAATATGATGCTATAATGAAGAATGGTACTTGGTCTTTATGTGACTTGCCTCTTGGCAAGAAGGCCATTGGCAATAAGTGGGTATACAAGTTGAATCATAAACCTAATAGTATAGTTGACAAGTATAAGGCTAGGCTTATTGCAAAGGGTTACCTTTGCTCCTACTTGCCGAATGACTACTGTTCATAGCATCTCTGCACTTGCAGCTCATCATGGTTGGAATGTACATCACTTGAACATTAAAATAGCATTTATGAATGGTGACTTGCATGAAGAAGTGTATGTTTTTCAGCCCCGTGGCTTTGTGCAAAAAGAGCATGAAAACCAGGTGTTCAGGTTAAAGAAGGCATTATATGGATTAAAGCAAGCACCGCGTGCTTGGTATGAAAAGATACATGCCTATCTAATTGCACATGGTTTTGAGAATAGTCCAACTTAAAGCACCGTATATGTCAAGCGTGCTAATGATGAACTTCTGATCATTGTGGTGTATGTTGATGACATGCTACTCATTGGTCCTCATGAGAAGCATATTTTTTATTTCAAGGCTGATTTACATGGCTCATTTACATGGCTCATTTGAGATGTCGGATTTGGGGCATTTGCATCATTATTAGGGCATTCAATTTGTGCACGTTGATGGTGGAATGTCTTTGTGTCAAACAAAATATATTGACATATTATTGCAACATTTTGGCCTTGAAGACTATAAACCTATTGCTACTCCTATGGAGACAGGTTTACAACTGAGTCTTCATGATGCAGAGATGCATTTGATGTTGTTCTCTATCAGAAGGTTGTTGGATGCTTGATTTACTTATGCATACTCGACTAGATATTATGTTTCCTATCTCACAGATGAACAGGCTTATGCATTGCCTAAGGGTCAAGCATTGGTAGGCGGTTAAGCACATCTTTCACTACTTGAGTGGTAGTTGGTTACTTGGGTTGATTTATCCCAAGGGGGGATCACTACCACAAGATTTTCATTCTTTTTCTGACTTTGAGTGGGCTGGTTGCTATGATAATCGTGTGTCCACTAATGGCTTTTGCTTCATGCTTGGTAGCTCATGTATATCTTGGTTGAGCAAGAAGCAGCCTACTGTGGCCACTTCTAGTTGTGAGGCTGAGTATAGGGTAGCTTTCACAGTGACTGTTGAGTGTGCAGAGAGTGGATAGAAAAATTCACTTGGCTAAATTGGGGTCTAAAAAAATAAGCCCAATCACAAAGAAAAGTGTTAACCTAGCCCAGAAATTGTATTATTTATGGTGTTAGAATGTGGGCCATATTATGGCAAATTCTGCACTCAACCAGGGATACTACCCCATTTGCAATACAAAAAACCACAGTTTGGAAGAATGGAGGTTCAATGCCAAAAATACATTGTTTGCAATAGCACAAGTGGAAGCTCCTATGTGGAAATGTAATTCTAGAGGTTATAAACCTCTAGACCAGTCCGGTCCATGGATGAAGAGTCAAGATGCGAGAGGTTTTAGACAATTGCAGTTCTCTAGCTCTGAGCAATTTCAATATCAAGGGAGATTTTACCGACCTAATTTTCAAGAGTACGGAAGAGATTGGAATTTTGGAATGTGAACAAGCTAAGGAGGATTTAAATGTGAACAAGCTAAGGAGTATGATCAAAGAAAACAAAAAGCCAAATTGAAGACTCCAATGGAAAATGTGGTGACCATGGAATGTTTAGAACCTTCAACAACAGTTATCACGAGGTCTCAACGAGAATATCACGATCCATGATGATCAGAGCATTGCGCACTAGTAGAGCAAAAGATCAATTGTAGAAAGCAATTCAGTGGGCTCAAGAATACCCACCATACTATGTTGACCCCAAACTTGTTCCAAAAATCATTAAGAGTAAAGGCCAACTAGGTAAATTGAATAAAAGAAGTTTACAAAGTGTACTAGCTTAGGAAGATAGAGTAGTTGTATAAGAAGGAGAAATTTCGAAACACTGAATAGGGTTCCCATCCTTTGAAGTTGAGAAGTTAAGTTCTAGTGGCCATGAGCCTAATATGGAATTGCCGAACTGGATGTGTGCCAAAGAACAAACCTAGAGTGTGGTAAATCTGATAGCATCGAGGGAAGGTACATCCTCACAATTATTAAATACTTCACAGATTCAAGTCCCTTTAGGTGCCTTGTTGGAGTTAGTGCCAACTTTCAAAGAAAACCTATTGAAACATTTGCAAAACAAATAATTTTCGAACTCCACTCTGAAAGCCACAATATGTATGGTTAGAGACGTTCCACATAAGGTAGTGGACTATGCCATCCCCACTATTACTATATGGTATAAAAACAAGGCTATTTTGAAAGTTTATATTGATGGTGGATCCAGCATTACCATTGCTTCTACGACTACTTGTAAGCACATGGGCTGGAATAGCATCGAATAAGCTCCATTTTTTGTGCAGATGGCCGACCAGTCTCGAGTGAAGTTAGTGGGACATATTAAAGACATTCCAATAATGATTTCCCATGTGGTATCTCCCATTATTTTTGTTGTACTTGAACTTAAAGGAAAGAGTTTAGACTATAATTTATTACTGGGAAGAGCCTAGTTGCGAAATGCGAAGGTAAGACAGAATTGGGATGCTAAAACAATTCCATTCTGGAAGGGCCACATGAGATTTTTGGTGGAGTTGGAGGATGAGTAATATTGCCCTCTAAAAAATAAACCAGCACTAGTAAAACCACTACATATGCTGGATGGCCTAGAGGAGAGTAAAGAGCAAAAACTCCTTGAAGCTAACTGAGATTTACTGTCATTTGGAGTTGTTGATGTTAACCTAGTCATTAGCTCTATCTGTGATGGTATGGTTGCCTCAATATGCACCAAACTTTTGGAACCAGACGAGGATAAAGATCTCAATCTAGTGATTAAACATCCAACGGAGCTTGGCAAAATACACGTAGAAGAAGATTCACTCAAAGTGGTGAATTTAGGTACGTCGGATGAAGCTAAACTAGTACAAATTTGTGGAGAGCTTGCTGCAAAATTTTGGATGGCCTTAATTGCATTGCGACAACAGTATAAAGATGTGTTTGCATGGATCTATGGAGATATGAAAGGTTTAGATCCTAGACTATATCATCATAGGATTTTACTTAAACTCAATGCCACTCTGATGATGAAACAGTGGTATAGAATGAATCCAAATTTTGCAGAACAGGTCAACCACGAACTGGACTGTTTAATTAAACTAGGGTACATTGTTCCTATAGAAAATCCAGAGTGGGTATCATCGATAGTCATCGTACCAAAGAAAAATAAGCAGTTATGGATTTTTGTGGACTACTAGAAGCTAAATGCAGTGAGGATTCTAGATCCCTTCTCGCTCTCATTCTTGGATAGTATGTTAGATGAAGTTATAGGTAGAAAGATGTACTCAATTATGGATGGGTTTAGGAGTTACAATCAAGCTCGCATGGTGGATGCGGATATACGAAAGATAGCATTTATTACCCATTGGGGGGTCTTTGCATGCACAGTCATGTGGTTTGGACTGAGGAATGCTCCAAGTACATTTCAATGATGCATGCGGTAGATATAAGCTCCCTATCTTAACCTCCTTCATGCACATATTTTTGGATGATTTTTTCCATTTTTGGGCAAATGGCTATGCACTTGGAGCATCTCTTAGCTTATTTTGAGGTGTGTCAAAAGGTACACCTCTATCTAAAACCTGATAAATCTACTTTTGCAGTCAAGTGCGGCAAACTGCTTGGACATATTATTTCACATGATGGTATTGCAATTGATCTGGATAAGGTAAAATTCATTTTGGAGAAATCCGATAGAAGTGTTGCGGTTCGTAGGTCATAGCGGCATGGGAGACATCTGTGAGGATTGGCTCATATTGCGATACCCCTTAACCAGTTAGCACATGTTCGACCAGCTAAATCCCAATGGATAGAGGAAGCTTAGTTAGCATTTGAAAGATTACAAAAGATGCTTACCACAACACTTATCTTGAAAGCTCCAAATTGGAAAGAACCATTTCGTGTATTTGTAGATGCATCCAACAAGGCAATTGGTAGTGTTCTTATGTAGAAGGACGAGCATAAGTGGTTCCGTCCCTCATTTAGCCTAAGTCTAACCCTTTTGTTTCATTTAATTTTATTACAAGTGTGAAACCAAACCATAGTCCAAAAATAAAAAAGGGAAAAAGAAAAAGAAATAAAAATAGAAAAAGAAAAATTGGGAACATTAAAAAGAGAAAAACCAAAATATAAATAAAAGATGCAATTTTCCAAAAAATAGAAAAAGAACATGCAAGAAGATTATGAAAATAGAAAGGCATCAATAAGGGAGGTTAGAAGATTCTAGAGAGAAGTCCTAGAGGAAACCTACAAATAGATGCCTCATGCTCATTTGGTTTTCCCATGGATTGTCTCCAGGTATGCCACATTGATTTTCGTGTTCATTCAATTTCTTGTTCTTGTTTTCTTGTTCATGCTATGCGAGTACTTTCTGTTTCTCTCTATTACCCTAACTCTCGAGGTTTCCATCTCTGGATACCATGCCGAGAGAGAGAGAGAGACAGAGATGTTAGCAGCTGATGTGAACGACCACATTAATTGTAAATGTATTTATGATGTAATGGGAAAATGGGATTTTACAGAGATCAAAAGAGTTTCCAGAGTCTGTGAATACGGTGATTTATTGTATATTCCAAAATATGGAACTGTGTGAAGACTATGAAGAAGTCCACTGTCGTTCATTATGGTATGTGTTACAAAGAGGAGAGTTCAAAGGACAAAGATATGTGGAGCGTGAAAGTTTGAGAGCGAACTATCAAATGCTAAGTGAAGCTCTATCTCTGAGAATATGATGTTTCTCAGTGTTGTACATTCTTATTAATCGAATATCTACTATCTCTAACCAAATTCGTATGCTATCTGAAGTGTATTAGTATATTCAACTGTTGTTTCTTTGAAGCTATAATACCAAAAATAATAAGGAACAGAAATGTATGTTTATGAGTACTGTTGTATTCATAAATCCTCATTCCCGATCCCAGTACCTTGGATATTTTGGTGTTGTATTATTCAAGTACATTATCAGCCAAAAATTTTGGCGACCACGATGGGATGGGGTCAATAATAGTTTACAACATAGAGTGAATTGATGCCATTGCACAGCAGTAAGGAGAATCTAAAAAAGACCTATCATCTTGTGTATTTAGACAACTTCATTTAGCAGACCCTAGCAACACTAATACTTGAACATATTTCCCTTGAGGATGCAACTAACATTTCGAAAGAAGTGCTATATTGGGTGGAGACCAGAGTTTTGTCTCTAAGGCTTTTGAAGGACTAGATCTTTGAGTGGAAGGATGAAAAAACTAGCCAAAGTCTTGTGGCAAGGGGAATCTAGCAGAACTGACCAGTAGAGCCACCAGTAGGAAAAAATATACCTTGTGGAACCATGCCAAAGTGGCAACAGTGAACCCTTGCTAGAGTTGGAGCTAGCACTAGTTTATTTGACTTACTTCAATACCTTATAGAAGTTGGGAAACTCGATGGCACACAAAAATCAATTGCCAAGGTTGATTTATACTCATTTTTATGGAAGAATAGATGAAGAGCGGAATGTGCACGTACGCACATTCAAAAATCAATATATCTATAATCATCATAATTTACATGATGATAAGCATAAGTTTCAGGTATTCCAAGCTATGCTGGTAGGTGATGCAATGAAATGGCTTATTGAGTACCCTTCATATTATTTTTCAACATATGATGAGTTGAAAGAGGCTTTCTTAGAGCGATTTTGGACCACCAAGAGCATTTTTAGAACTCTATGCTACACTCTAGTATATGGTGTAGAAGGAATGGTAGAACAATATGCATCAGATTTCACATCCACAATGCGATAATTTTTGATAAGCAAAGGTCCTTCTCAAGGAATGATACAAGAATTTTTTGTTGATGGACTTCAACCAACCATTAAAGAGAAGATTTATATGTACACTCTGGACCAATCTCGTACACTTGATCAGATAATCGACTTAGAGACAAGGATGAACTAAAAAATACAATTTGCGAATTTGGGCTCCGAGAAGACTAATCTAGTGATGAAGAAAAGTATGATCCTAGCGCAGCAATTGTATTGTTTATGATGCAGGAATGTGGGCCATATCATGATCAATTGTGCATTGAGTCAGATATTTTATCCAATCTATAATAAGACTAATCATAGTCCATGTGAATGCCAATTTAATGCAACAAACATACTAGTGGGTACTGCACAATTAGACGTTCCTTTGTGGAAAGGAAAGCCAACAGGATATAAGCCACAAACCTCCTTCGGACAATGGTAGGATAACCAAGACACTGGATTATCAGGACCACCGCAATATTCGGGGCCACAGCAGTTTTCGGAATAGTGGCGAGGTCTTCGACAAAATTTGCAAGAATTCAGCCAAGGTTGGAGATTTTGACAACTCGGGCTAGGTATTTCAGGGAATCAACCGATCTAGTGCCAATTTTGTTTGCATTTAGGCCACTGAAGATGGGAATGTGAAGAGGCCAAGGAATAGGATTAGCGATAATAGGAAGCTAAGCTTAAGGCACCTATGGCCAATGTGATGACCTTAGAGTATTTGGAACCTTCATTATTAGTGGTCAACAGGTCATAGAAAGATGATCAGAGTGGCCAGAAACTAGATTCTCTAGCCCTAGCGGAGCAAAAACAAACATTTAAAAAAGTAGTACAGTGGGCTATGGAGTATCCACAACATTATGTAGATCCTCAACTAGTTCCAATGGAACCATTTAGAAAGTAGCAACATAGTAAAATTGAAAAGAAAGTTGATAAACCTACTCAGGATACAAGGGAAACAAGAAAAGAAATGAAGAATTCCAAGCCTCCATCCGAATAAGGAGTTTCAGAAGTGTTGGAGGCAGGCTCTACTGATTAAGAGACTACCATCACGATTCGGAGCCACAAGCCCCGAACAAAACAGAAGCAAGGGGATTTAGTCCCTAGAGCATTGGATGGTACATTTTGCAAGTTCTTGTAGGATTCACATATTAAACTATCATTGGGGGCTTTATTGGAGCTCCTTCTGGCTTTTCAAAAGCAGTTAGTATAGCAAACATAGGAAAGGTATTCGCCATCACTAAGTCTAGAACCTTTGGTCTAAGTCTAGAACCTTTGGTCTCGATGGTAAAAGATATCATTGATAGAATAGTAGACTATGCAGTTCCCACAATTACCATCAGATATTAAAATAAAGCCACCCAAAAGGTTTTGGTTGATGGTGGGTCTAGTATTAACATCACCTCTACCACCACATGTAAACAAATGGATTGGAACATAATAGAACCAACTCCATCCTTCATCTAGATGGTGGATCAATCGCGAGTGCAGCGAGTGGGGCTGATTAAAGACATCCCCATCTACATTTCTCAGGTACTATTCAATATTACATTTGTTGTGCTAGAGCTTAAAAGGTAGAATCTGGATTATTATTTGTTGTTGGGAAGACCTTGGGTATGAAATTCTAAAGTCAGATAGAATTGTGATGAAAAGACTATCACATTCAGGAGAGGACATGCAAAAATTTTCCTTTCCATTAGAAGAAGGAAAATACTACCTCCTCAAGCATAAACCCATATTAGCAGAACCTTCGCATATGCTGCATGGGCTCAAGGAAGAAGAAGAGCAACATTTTCTAGAAGTGAATAGAGATATATTATGTTGGGGTTGTGGATGTGAATTCAGTCATGACCCCAAGTTGGGACGACAAAGGCGGCCACCTTGTGTGTAGAACCTATGGAATTAGATGAAGAGGATATTATGGACCTAGTGATGAAAGATCACATGGAGATTGGAGAAATTCGGGTTGAAGAGGATTCTTTGGAACTACTGAATCTCAGTAGTGAGAAAGACCCAAAGACTATTCAAATCTATTCGGAGCTTGCTCCGGAATTCTAGGTGGAATTGATAGATATCCTACAACAATACAAAGATGTTTTGCATGACATATGCTCACATGAGAGGTCTTGATCGAAAGCTGTATGATCACTGCATTTTGCTTAAGCCAGATGCTACCCCAATCATGCAGCAACAATACAAGATGAACCCCAACTTTGTAGAGCAGGTGAAATACGAGCTGGATAGACTAATCAAAGTGGGATATATTGTACCCATTGAGAACCCGGAATGGGTCTCTCCCATCATTATTTGTTGGTGCAAGTGCCAAGCCTTCACACTTGGCTAGGCATTAGAAGCATTATGTGCAAATGCTTGAAGACCCATAAGATCCATTGCTTATGGTCTTTTACCATTAATCTTTGTAAAAGTCATTTAACATTTGAAGAATCTTGTAAAGCCTACAAACTCGTGGAGTTTGAAAGAGATAAAGCTATGAATCATCTTGGTGGAATATCTCCTAACTAATAAGAGTACTTTTAGGTAAATCCAAGTTTGACTTTGAATTCAAACTTAGAGGCAAGGCATCTATAAAAGATGGTTGTAAAATCTCGCAGGGTACCACTCCATTCTAGAGCCTTTAGTTGATCAAATTGTAGAGATTGTATGGCTCACACTATAGCCTATGCTTCTCACTATCATTGGGCATTATTCTTCATGCCAATGATCATGTACAACATTGTTATATAATACATCTTATAATTGATCATGTCTATTCATGATTGTTGGCACACAAAGCAACAGAGGAATCATGCACAATACGGCAACAAGGCCAGATCATTTTTCCCCATGGGTTATGTACAACTCAAGTGATTTTAATCACTACACAAACATTGTAAATCCCGTTTTTGGTAGAATAGACTCCATTTTGTGCAAGCCGAGGAGTCCTCGAGCTTGAGGAGTATTAGAAGTACCATCGTACCAAATTTCATAATTTTTAGACTTCGTTTGAGCCCTCAAATAAGCCCTGGAACCTAATTTTTAACTAGGCCGGACACTAGGTCTGGACAGGGCCAAAGCTAGTCAAAAACTATAAAAAGAGCTAGAGAGCTCATTTTTGGGGTTGGATTGTAATTGAAACGAACTTGTAAGAGCTTGTGAAAATAATCTAAAGCACTCCATTGATTCTCATTCTTTGTCTTGCCTTGTGTGCGCGTGTGTGTGTATGTGTGTGCATGTTTGTGTGCTTCTCACTCACGCACTTGTGCCGCCACTTGCTCGAGGTCTTCATACCATCCTCACGTCTTCCCGGATTGACATTAAAGGAGGTGCTACTCATCACTGAGCTACACCAAATTTTGGCGCCGTTGCCGGGGATCGAGCTTTGAGGACGAGCGTGTGATGGTAAGACGTAGAGTTGACGCGTTGGAGTTGTAGGTATTTTCTTCACTCTCATAGATTTTCTTTTACTTTCTTCACCATCTCCATCACCATCATCATCATCACCATCTCCCACGTCCATCTCCATCATCGCGAAAATTTCAGTTTTTTGACTATATCCCCATCTCCACCTCATTTCCCTCATTTCACTTGTGAGAGAGAGCGAGAGAGCGAATTTGCATGTGCTGTTTTTTTGCATGTTTTGTGAGCTTCCTGCAGGTACAGGCCGCATCATCATCCCCAGCACCCTGCGCAGGTACGGAAATCTGAGTAACTGTCTGTGTGTCGCCGAGCTCTGTCAATCGCGACCGACAGAAAAATTGCTCTAATTGCTAAACAAAGTGCATATCCATGACCTACAGGCCAAGGGCTTCCCAAAAATGTGTTTAGTTTTTTGAAATTCCACAGATTTCTGTCAATCGCGATCGCTCTGTCAATCGCGATCGACAAACCACGACGGACAGATCTGTCAATCGCGATCGACACGTCAATCGCGACCGACAGCCCACGACGGCTCTGTCAATCGCGACCGACAGAGTCAACGACCGATTGACCACGACCGACTGACCATACGCGTGCCACGTGTCAATCGCGATCGAGTCATCAATCGCGATCGACTCATCAATCGCGACCGACACAGTCAACGACTGTTTGACCACGATCGACAGACCCTCGCGACCGACCTGTCAATCGCGATCGACTCATCAATCGCGACCGACAGAGTCAACGACGCTTTGACCACGATTGATTGACTTTTCGGCCACGTGTCAATCGCGACTGACCAGTCAATCGCGACTGACAGCCACGACGGACCTGTCAATCGCGATTGACACGTCGATCGCGACTGACCTGTCAATCGCGACCGACAGACTTTGCGAACACGTTAGAAGGGCAAATTAGGTCAAATTTTTAAGGCAAAGTGATTGGTCTAAATTGTGTTTAAGTGTGGGGCAAGCTTTAAGGTGTAGTATTGCATTGTTAGGCCGTACCACAAGCTATGCGAGTATTCCTGTTCGACTGTTAGCTTGTATTGAACCCTGATTTAACTCCCTAAACCCTGAACAGTCCTAACTTTTTCATACGAAATCCAATTTTTGAGCTCTTGGGCTTGTTGGAAAGCTCGTAGCATATACTACACGCCCTCAACTGTTTTTTATAAAGATAATGCATTGATTTTCAGAGAGGGTAAATTGAAGGTGAACATACCCAGGGGGATCAAAGCCAGGGGTCTTTAGAATTATTTTCCTAAAAGTCACAATGCAAATGTGTGTTTGTGTCACATGAATGAAAGTGGTTGGTTCTGTCCTTTGAATATAAGCATTGAGCTAACCGTGGATCTTTTATAGGTCCATTGAGAGCAACTGAGAGCGTACAAAGCAAGGCTTCTTTGCGAGCTTGAGAACCGGGTTCTTGAGCACCATAAAGCAAGGGATCAACAAGTAAGGTTGGATTATTCTCAACTCCCTCTGTCATTTCCTAGCTCAAGCTAAGAACGAGTAGAGATAGGAGTAAGTCAGGGCAACGATAGGCAGTTATCAAGTTGAAGACTATTAAGGAACTCAAGTTCAAGCTAAAAACTTAGTTACTGTACTGTCGATAACCTAAAGGAAAAGAACCTAACGTGGAACGATCAACCTGAAAGTACGAAGAACATTCAAGTATTCCTGACGACGTGATATCAGACAAGACCAGAAACACAATAATTAACTAAAAAGAATCAAGTGACTGGTACCAATTGATTGGCAACGAGGTTGTACTCGGGAAAAAAGCGGGTTAATCAGTTAGGCATATGAACCTTAGATCAGGACGACACTTAGCCAGGGAAAGACAAAGCCTTAGGTCTTCAGAGGCTAGTGTCAATCACACTGCAAGGTCTTGGGCCCAGCAGTTGAGCCACCACTCATACTACCCTAGCTCTGAGACCAGTGAGTCAGCAATGTCTCAAGGCATGGACAGACCTGCGGGAAGTTCAGGAGTGCCTTATTTGTACAGGGTAGAAGGCCCTTACAAAACACAGCTGGAATACCTTAGGACCAACCGACTAGGTGCGAGCATCTATGAGGATGGCCTAGGAAGATCTGTGGTCCAGATTAAAAACCCTGACCAATCCATAGGACTAGAACACCCAGCTGTCAAGTTTGAAAATGGCGCATACCTGGACAAGGAAGGAACTATATATGTTGTCACTAGTCACCCTGATAGGACAGATGACTTCGGGAATGTAATCTCAGAAGCAGACTTAGGTGACCTGGAACAAGGGAACATGGGTGCGGAACCTAGAACCCCTCGAGGTAAATCAGTTCTCACTAGGATTATCACGCCTGAATGGGTCCCCCAAGACAACAAGAGCATAGAGTTGCTCCTCAATCGAGAAACTGATGAAGCCTTTTGGAGGTATAAGTCTAATCAGCCAACAGACATAGGAAATATCATGATCTACGAGCTTAAGGATCCGGATAGCCCAGGCAGAGTGACCTATTTAGATCATGCTTCAGAACGGATCTTTGTGGTGACAGAAAATGATAGGCATGCGTACACTTGGAAGGGTGAATTTATTTTCCCTCAACCAAGATCGAATGTATCCTACGGTCACCCGGGGGCGGGAACTTCACAAGCTCATGGTACGCAAAGAGACAGAAGTAGGGATAGACCAGAAGTAAGTTTCGCCAACCCTGTAGGCAGAGAAAGAACGAGAACGGAGACGAATAGGGTAGAACCTCCTGAGATACATAGAGCCCACAGGAACCAAAGAAATGTAGATGGATTCCCTCTGCCGAGGCCTAGAGAGCACGCCAGAACTTTGAGACCCACCCAGCTAGTTAAGTCCATGAAGAATTACTTTGACGGCACAGGAGATCCCTATGATCATGTGGCAGAGTTCAAGCAAGTCTTGAGAGCTGAACAAGTGGAAGATCTGTTCACGCAGTACAATGCCTTCGGTCTAACCCTTAGGAACACGGCACTTACATGGTTCCAACCATTAGATGAGCGTCAGTTCAGGAGCATAGACCAACTCCTAGAGGCTTTCATTGTAGAGTTTTCTAAGAGTGGCATACGACACAATACTTCCTCATTGATCCACAGCTTCAAGCAAACCCCTCAAGAGACTGTGAGACTTGCAGGAAGAAGATTTAGGCAATACCTTGAAAGATGTCCGATTTCGGAGCTACCCACATCGGCTAAACAAGTAGCCCTATTCCTTGATGGATTGCTGAGTACGAAATTGAGATCCTATGTGTATCTGAAGGACCCTAGGACTATAGAAGAGTGTGTACGCATGTGCATTGACATTGAGGATAACCTAGGGGAAGAGCTAGAGCTTTCCAAAATCTATAAAGATTCAGATAGCGCATCTAGCCACTCTTCCATGCAATCTACATCAATCGAGGAACTTGCTGAGAAGGTAGCTCAGAAATTAGGTGTGACTAGCAAACAAATTCCAAGATTTGCTCCTGTAAAAAGGTGCTATACATGCGGTGGTGACCATATGGCGAACGTCTGTCCCATTATGGCTCAACCCCAAGTAAACCCTAGTAGCCAGTACTGCACCATAGAACGGAGATACACCAACCACACCGCGCAAGATTGCCCATACAACAAGCAGACTGTTAGGCAACCCTACCCGCAACCCTACCAACAAGGCAGATACCAAAACCAAAACCCACCGCCACAATATGCTAGACCCCAACAAACCTACCAACCACAATATCAGGCTCAACAGAGACCCCAACCAGTACTAGCTCAACAGCCCCCAAACCCCACTAACGTGATTCCAGTAAAGTATGCTGTTGCAGAAGAAAACCTGAATAGGGCCATAGTACCAGTAACCCCATTGATCTCGGAAAATGACCCAAGTGACCATAGCTTTGATTCTACACATGTTGATAGTCCCCAGGCTTACTACATGCAGTCTCCAGAACATGGTGAGTCTTACTATAGTGAGGAACCAAGTGAACCTAGTTGGGAGTCAGATTACACGAACGTCATGTATGCAAACCCCAACCCCAGGCCTCAACCTAGGCAAGTAAGACCTCCATTCCCAAGAGGACCGTGCTACAGGTGCCAGGGAGATCATCTCATCCGTGATTGTCCCTTGCCCCCACCTACACAACCCCAGTCAGTGACTATCCAAGGTTTTTGCCAAGATTGTGGAAAAGAGCATCTTTTACGAGATTGCCCTAAGAACCCCAATAATATGCCAAAAATCACTCCAATCAATGTGATTGGTTTGGTTGTAGATTCCTCAGGAAGCGTCACTTCCACTGCACCAGTGCAGGTGGTCACTAGAGCTCAGGCTTTGCAGCAAAACCAAGAGGCAAACCAGGGTAAGAACTCAGAGGCTAGTGAAACCGAGAGCATAACAAAGAAAAGGACTAGAGCATGGAAAGATAGTCGAGAAAGAATGAAACGACAATGGGCCAAAAAGATGAGTGAGCTTGAGGAAAGCATAAGAGAAACCAAAGCGAGGATAACTGAACTCACAGCTCAAACTCCCTCTCACATCACCCCGCCTCCACCACTCCCATCTCCATCCGACTCACCACCTTCCCCATCGCCTCATCAAATCCCACCACCCCCCAGAGTAGGATCAGTCCTAGCAGATCCCACTCCGGAAGACCTAAACATGATGCTTAAAGCATATCAGGCCAGAATCCAAGAAGGGCCAAACGTCACGGATCATGACAAGTGCTATCCTAGAGCTGACCTAGAGATGGAAAGAACCAAACTATGCGCGAAAATGGTCGCATTGGCTCAGACTATGTTTGAAGCCAGTCGCCTTTTCAATTACTCGGGCTCAGCCAAGACGCAATTACACTTGGATGGATTCCTAGAAAAGTTAGAGAGGATAATTGCCAGATCTGACAAGGAAGAAAAAAATCAGGAGAAAGAAAAAGCAAGCAAAAACCTGAGCCATTCCCCATCGGAAGTTTATGCAGCCAATTCCACTAAACCAGACAACTTCCCCTCCTTAGAAAGATTAGAGAGGCTAACTGCACAGCCAGAAGGGGAGCCTATCCCTCAAAAAAAGGAAAGGGCAAGAGAACGGATAAGCCAGCCTCTTCAGGAAGCTCATGTGCCTCCTCAAGGAGCCTATCTTCCTCCCCAAAGGTCACAGGTGCCTCCCTCGAAAGCTTATGTACCCCCACAGGTAACCCACATCCCTTCCCAGAAAGCTTATGAGCCTGTTCGGAAAAGTAATAGCATAAGTAATCCTCCCCAAGAAGCTTGTGCGCCAGCTATCTATGAGAACGAGGAAAGAGCCAACGATAGAATAAGCCCTCCTTCCCAGATAGCATATGTGCCCAATTCTACGGAGCCAGACATTTCTTCTTCTATGAATCGGTTTGCACCAGACTTCCTACGAGAGATTCAAGAAGACAAATGGGATAACGAAAGCGAGGTCGCCCCCCCTTTTGAACTTGTGGACGATGCACACGACCAATTCCCACAAGACATCCCATCTATTTACGGGGAGCATGAGAGTGTTCAGTCTCACGAGAGATTAGACTTTGAGTCTAATTCTATACAAGAGCTACCCCACTTCACAGGCCCATGGGAAGCAAAGTCCACATGTATGAGAGCACCCACAGTCATGGTAAGGAACGACGACTCAGTCATTCCTAGGAACACAGAGGTAGTGAAGAACACTAATGTGCAGTGTAATCTCAGGTTAGAAGAGCTACCCAAGGTTAGACCTGAATTATGGAAACATGTAGCCAAACAAGTACCAGAGATAGCAAAACCTCGTTCCCGGGTAGGATCCCATAGGACAGTACCGGAAATTCCCTTGGATAAGATAGGAGATATGTGTGAAGGTGAAGAAGGGAACACCTACCTTCCCATCACCTATCAGGACTACACCACGAAGGCAATTTTGGACTCAGGTGCAGGAGTTGCAATTGCCACCACCTCCTTATGGAAGCGTTGGGGCAAGCCAGCACTCAGGCCGACGAGAATGAAATTGCAGATGGCCGATGGTCATATTGAGAGACCCCTAGGATTGCTGGAAGGAATAACTCTCACCACTTGTGGTGTTGAGTTTGAGCATAGCTTTGCTATATGTGACTTCAACAAAAATCATGCTTATGAGATGATTTTAGGAAGACCATTTATGCGACAGTTGCAAGTGGTACAGGATTGGGGAACCAACTCCTTGTATTTGCAACACTTGGGAGTTACGACCAAAGTCAATCTCAAGGATTATTCTCATAGAGATGTCCCTCCTATCCAGTGGAATCCCATCCATAGAGCTAAAGATGACACAGAATCTATGCATTCCATAGAATCTGGATCCTCATGGATGCATGAAGACACCCACTTATGGATGTGCAAGGTAGCAGTAGAGGAAGAGAAGAGAGAAAAGGCCAGAGAGGTAGGTGCGAAAGAAACCCATAGATCAATCCAAGACCCAGCCTATGCACCTGTAGTTTTTCCAGACGAAGAATTTGAACCTCACGGTTGGGCAGAAATCTTAGCAACAATGGACGTAGCCATCAACGAAGAACAATGGACACCTCACTGTGATGAGGATGGCTATGATATTTCAGTCTTCTCCATAGAACCAATCATGGGAGAGGCAGTCCTAGAAGAATGCGAACCTAGCCCTGATGCATTTGGGGATGCAAGTGACTCCGATCTAGAGTCAATCATTATGGACCCACCATTTGCATTAGATGAAGAATATTTCCATGAAGTGGAATTTCAACCCCAGAGGCATGGAGAGGTTACAAATGATGTAAGATTAGCAACACATATGACCCCGAAGGAAGAAGGAAAGAAACGAAAGAAGAAAGAAGTCTCACCCGAAGAGGAAGAATCTTTGTTTGAGGTCCCCGAAAATTTTAAGAAGTATGAGATAGATGACAGGAGAGTCATGATAAGAATGCCTAAACGAGAGGCACAATCAGGAGAGGCCTATGATAACAAAGAAACTACCAAGAAAATCGTAGTGGCCCTAGAAGAAGGAGAGGAGAGATGCACGTATATAGGCCATGACCTGACAGAAGAAGAAGAGCACGAATTGATTGCCTTGCTAAGAGAATACAAAGATGTATTCGCTTGGAGTTACAAGGATTTGAAAGGGGTTGACCCGGATATATGCTCACACACCATTCCCATGACCTCAGATGCTAAACCCTCTAAGCAAAAGCCATATACATATAACGATAATTACGCTGCTAAGATCAAGGAAGAGATAGATAGATTGGTTGAAGCTGGATTTATCTACGAAATTGAGCACACCGAATGGGTATCCCCCATCGTAGTGGTGCCCAAGAAGAATGGCAAGCTGCGTGTGTGCATTAACTTGAAAAAGGTTAATGCCGCCACGATTCGAGATAACTATCCGCTTCCCATCACAGAACATCTCCTAGAAAGAGTGGCAGGCAAGGAAGTGTACAGCTTCCTTGATGGATTTTCTGGCTACAATCAAGTAGCCATAGCTCCAGAAGATCAGCATAAGACAGCCTTTGCCACAGAATGGGGCATTTTTGCTTTTAGAGTAATGCCATTTGGGCTTACCAACGCACCAGCTACCTTCCAGAGACTGATGTGCAATGTGTTTAAGGAGTTCCTAAGGAAGAGTTTAGAAGTCTATGTTGATGATCTTTGTGCTCATTCCAACGTTAGGCAAACTCATATTCCTGAACTCAGACAAATCTTTGACAAATGTAGAGAATATCAAGTCTGCCTAAACCCAGAAAAGTGCGTTTTTATGGTCAGGCAAGGCAAGATTCTAGGACACATAGTGTCAAAGAATGGCATATCTACTGACGAGGAGAAAGTGAGAGCCATAGCAGAGCTACCTAGGCCAAAGAATGTCAAGGAAGTACAAGCTTTCATGGGGCATTGTGGTTATTATCGACGATTTATACACATGTATGCTGTCATTGCAAAGCCCATGTACGGACTTCTGACAAACTTTGAGTGGACGGATGAATGTGAGAATTCCTTCCAAGAGCTTAAACGAAGATTGTGTTCAGCACCAATCTTGACCACACCAGATTGGAATAAGCCATTCCATGTTCATGTTGATGCATCCAATTATGCTATTGGGTGTGTGCTGGCACAACCTACTGGTGAAGGTAATATGGATCTTCCAATTGCCTATGCCAGTAGACAATTGAACGCGGCTGAACGGAATTACACCACTACAGAGCGCGAAGGATTAGGCATGGTATATGCAGTCAAGAAATTTAGACACTATTTGCTTGCAAATAAGTTTAAATTTTTTACTGATCACCAGGCTTTGTTATATCTTGTAAACAAGCCATGCAATACAGGAAGATTAGTAAGATGGTTTCTCTTGCTAATGGAATATGACTTTGAGGTTGTGGTAAGAAAAGGTAGAACTCATTTGAGAGCTGATCATCTCTCTAGGCTCACATCGGGAGAAGCCCCACAAGGAGTGTCAGATGACCTTCCTGATGCTTACTTGTTTAATTTGGAAGTTGTGCCGCAGTGGGCTAAGCCTTTGGTACCAGTCTTGACATACGGGCCTAACCATCCAGTGGTGAACACACGGAATAGAGAGGTTGTAAAAGCCCAAAAGTATCACATCATGGCCGCAAGCATGTACAAGCACACAGATCAAGGGATCTTGGCTTGTTGCGTAGAAGAGGATGAGTACACTAAATGGTTGCAATTAGCACATGTAGGTGCGTTAGAGCAACACCATTCAAAGCAAAGAACTTTGCAGACTCTAAAGAGATTCGGAGTGCATTGGCCAACTATGGAAGCTGATGTCCAAAAGTTGTGCAAGGAATGCCCAATCTGTTGCACTAAACCACCAGTGGAACATGCCACTCTTTATCAAGTATCCATTGTGCCAGATTGGAGTGAACCTCTAGTATCATTCTTGAGAACAAACACATTCCCTCCAGACATGACTCTAGCTAGGAAAAGGAGTTTAGAACAAGAAGCCCAGGATTACTCACTCATCGGTAATAATCTATATAAGCGCGGTAAAGATGGTTACTTGAGACTATGTGTCCACGAAAGTGAATATCTGAAGATCTTGGAAACTGCTCACCAAGGTGTAGCAGGAGGACACTTTGGACCAGATCGGGTAATCAAGGCAATACTATTTGCGGGCTTCTGGTGGCCTACCCTTCACATGGATGCACATACCTATGTGAAACGGTGTGATGTCTGTCAGAGGACTCAGTATCCTATACGCAAAGATGAGATGCCACTGAAACCTATGATGGGTGGACGTGCATTCTCTAAGTGGGGAATAGACTTCGTAGGTCCTATTAATCCCCCAGCTAAGGGTTCTCATGCGGAATACATCATTGTTGCAACAGATTATCTCACCAAGTGGGTAGAGGTAAAGGCTACAACCAAGAACGATGCTCAAACAACTGCCAAATTCTTGTTTGAGAATGTATTCACGAGATATGGACTACCTATAGAGCTTGTAAGTGATAGAGGCACTCATTTCTTGAATGAAGTTATTGAAAATCTACTCCAAGAATTCTTGGTAATACACAAGAAGTCTGCCCCTTATCACCCTCAAGCTAATGGACAAGCTGAGAGCACTAATAAGATTTTATGCAATGTACTGACGAAATTAGTGAACACTAAACGCTCTGATTGGGACAAACAGCTACACCATGCTGTTTGGGCATACCGAGTTGCCTACAAAACGGTACTCCAAGCCACCCCCTTTCAGATGGTATTTGGCCAGAACGCTGTGCTACCCTTGGACTTCCTGATCCCCACATTGAGAGTAGCACAAGAGCACGAATGGAGAGGTCATGAGCTCTCCTCTAGGATCTTTGACCTTGAACGATTAGGAGAAACAAGACTGAGAGCCGCTGCAGGGATATATGCAGCCAAGAAGAGACAGAAGGCATACTTTGATGCCCACGTGAAGGATAAAGGCTTGAAAACGGGAGATCTAGTCTTAGTCTATACACTGAAACAACACGCAAGGAAGCTAGAAAAGAGAGGCTACGGACCTATGATCATCAATAGGATCTCCACAAGTGGAGCAGTACAATTGGCCACATTAGAGGGTGATGTTCTCCCTAACTATATTAGCGGATGCAGAGTCAAGTTGTACCAGGAACCCCTCACGGAGGAAATGCTCAGCCGACTCAACACTGCTAAGAAACGCAAAGAGGAAGAAAAGAGAATTAGAGAAGAAGCTCAAGCAGAGGCTTTAGAACGCATCAGAAGGATGAAATTACGAAGGCAAGGTAGAGATCAGCCTGGTGCGAATGACTATGCAGACCAAGGATTTCCTATGGCCATGTGTGAAGTCGCAGGAACAAGCTCGCATAGGATAATTGATAGACGTCCTTTCGTAACCTTAGATATAGGACAAGGAAAGAGTGCAAGGACCGTAAGAGCCTTGATTGACTCAGGTGCAGCCACTAGTGCTGTTAAATTGTCTTACTGCCAAGAATTACAATTGACTGTCAATCCTGTGGAAGCATATCTTATAGGATTGGGAGGAGTGGAAACCCCTTGCATGGGCGAGGCGGAACTTCCCCTTTACATTCATGATGAGGCAATGACAGTTAAAGTACTGGTGTGTCAAGATGAGGATCTCACTGAACCTCTAGTCTTGGGTCAGGATTGGATCTATGACCAAGCAGTCAATCTAAACCTAAGAAGTGGACTTCTCCAGGTTTGGGTCAATCATAGTCGAGTTACAGTAGAATTAGACAATGGAGCACTCAAGGAACTAGGAAAGGCACAGACTCCTGGTCCTTCCAGGGGTACACATGAAGATGACCATGCTGTTCTTGTTCAAAACCCTGTGTTGCAGAGGAATGACATTTGCAAAAAAGGAGTCAGGGATGCAACGGAACTCCCTTCTTTTCCAAAGGTCAGAAGGAGGCAGCAACCAAAGGTGGATCACAGGCAGAAGAAGCCGAGTACTACCTATGTCCGAGATCAAAAGTACCTGCGCAGCAGAATGCCCCAGAAACTCAACCAGATGTGGGTGCGGAAAGGCGAACGACCGGTTGCACCACTGTCAACCACACGGGCAAAGCCTCTTATTAGTAGCCAACAACACGACGCTAATAAGAAGTCTTTCAGAAATTCTTCTGCTAAAGTAAAATCTATTTGGGTGCCCAAGAAGTCGATGAAGGCAAGCCCACAATCTAGACAAATTTGGGTGCCTAAGGCTTGCTTGCGGGCACAAGTAGTTAAGCCAAGGCCGCAACCTATGCAGCATAACCCATCTACGAGTACCACCAGAATTCCCTCGTGCTCAACACTTAGGAACACACAAAGACCCATGAGTATGCATGTAATCACTTATAAGTGGGTCCCTAAAAGGCCCCATTCCCAAACAGCGACACCGACACAGCTCTCTGGAGTCTCTATGAAACCGAAAGCAAAGCCCATCCACTGCATTTGGCAGTCTAAGATCTGTAATAAACCCCCCGACCCCGATTTGTAAATTCACCCCACTTACTAACGGCATTAGTCTCCTAGGAATACACAAACGTTAACTACACTCACTGTCTTCGTGCACTTACTAACCACTAACTCACCATATACCTCATGTTAATGTTGTAACGGGGACAGCAACGGATTTAGTCTGTCCATTACGATATTAACACATGCTTCTATATTCTCACAGAATCAGAAGGCAAGCAGTAAAATGGCAGAAGCGACAGGTTCGGGCTCACAAGCAGGGATACTTACTGCAGGAATTGATGTGGATAGCCTACCTGTGGACGTGCCTCCGACTGAACGACCAGTGGAGATGCAACACCTTCAGCAACTCCCGGTGCCGGATCCACCTACAGGCATCACGGAAAGAGTTCATGCGAATTCTCATTGGTTCAATGGCATGCCCGGTCCATTAGGTGAGGCCAAGTATATCTGGGAGTCTAAATGCGAGTATGACAGATCATGGGTGCGATTCCAATTTTTCTCCAAAGAGTTCGAGACTTTACAGAACACAGAAGATCTACAGATCATATGGCAACGAGCAGGACTGGCGGAATATTTTGAAGCCCCACTACCTAAACCCGATCTCCTCCGATGTTACTATTTGGTCTCCACATTACAAGCTAATGAAGATAAGGACCAACCCGGATCATTTGTTCTCCCCTCATTGCTGGGCAACAACGAGTTGAAGAGGTTTGAACTTACTGTGGAGCTAGTGAGTGATGCTTTAAAGATGCATGGCACGCATGTACCCTCAGAAAAGGATGCTCTCGTTCCCAACAACATGAAGGACAGGAAAGTTGTGAAGCTGAAAGACATGGCAGCCCTCACCCCAAATGTGTCCATCCCTCTCCGCATGTGCATGCAACATTTCGCCTTCCCCGGTCAAGACCGATTCACGCAACCACACAAGAAGATCTGGTTTGCTCTCTACTTGGCGGAAGCAGGTGCGCTACCTATTAAGCTACCAGTGTGGATTATAGATCAGTTGTATGAAGCGAACAAACGGGCTTCTAGGAAATTAGTGGTGAACGGATGCTGTGCACTCACACGCATCATTTACCGATGCTTGGCATATGATGTCCCCATTGAGCGTGCCTTGACTTGGGCACAATTACAAATGTTTAAAAGGCTCAAGACATCCACACATCAGTCCAAGCGCATGAGGGGCGCGATTTCGTGTGTCCAGACAAGGGAAGTCCTGACTACTCCTGAGGCATCACCATTAAGAGAGGGCACTGTACCTCCTTTTACCATTAGGATACCCAGGTCGGAATCTGACACTACGACACAACCCACCCCATCGGCTCCTCCGGTTACACCTGAATTCGAGTTTGCTGCCACTGGAGAGGCTGAAGGACTGGACCCCCAGGATTTCGAAGCATTCCTACAAAGCACACAATTCTCTGATGTGGAGTTTTATTCAGAGGCAGAGGAGCAGGGCACATCCTCACGGAGAAGAAGAAAGTCTACAGACGGTAGACATGTCCATTGGAGTGACGCTCAGCAAAGCCAACAACACGGACACCCGGAAGAAGAAGAAGCATATGAAGAAGAGACCACTGAAGCCCCAGCATATACAGCAGAACTCCGAAGGCTGTATCAGATTATGGAAAGAGTGCGATCGCAGCAGTTACTCACTGAACAGAGCAGCAGAGTACTTATGACTCAGTTGTTGGAAGAAGCGGGAGTTGACTCAGAGTACAGGGAAGGTCTCTTATTGATGGCAGAAACATATGGAGTTGTAGAAGCTGTGCGCACTGCCATTCAGAGGCCTTCAGTTCAATATGACCCACGAAGGTTCCAGACACGACCTCGCCCAGGTAAAAATATACAAATTCCCGTTACAGTTGCAGAAGAGCCGACCACTACACCTGAAACTATCAGAACAACCTCCCAGACAGCTAGCCAACAGCACCCAGCCACCCATGAGGAGTCCACCGAACCACTACCACCTACTCCCCCGCCATCACCTCCTAGAGGAGAAACAGTAGAAACCACATCGACTAATCAACCCACCGACCCCACCTTCATCTTCCGTACTCCGATCTCCAGTGCCACCCTATTCTCTACCACTGATAATCCTATCTTCGAAGGCAACCCCAACACTACACAATCCGCCGAACCCCTCCTAGACCCTGCCCTAGGGCAACCATCCCCAACGCCCTCAGCCACGGGTCATCCTGACCCTAGATCCACATTCATGGGCTTCCCTGCTACCACGCAACCCTTTCAGCCCTCCTCAACTTTACGACCCCAACCCCCGATATCCCTCTCTCCATTTCTACAATCCCTCCAGGACATCTTTGCTAGGGCTTTTCAACCAGGCCCTCAACCATTCCCTGTCTTTTCAGCTCCTCACCCCACTTCACATCTATTCACCACTTCCACACACACACCACCTACCATACCAGTGTATATGGCAGGTCCCACACTAACACCCACTCCTGAAGGAATGGACATTTCACCACCCACGGCACCTCCACCCACGGGTTCACCTCCTCCCATTCCCCCTCCACCAATTACACCCACACACACAACTTTCGTAGACACATCATTCACTGTCTCCCTTCCCCAATTCCCTTCCCATGCATCTTCCACGGTAAACACCCCCCACTCATCTATAGGTAATGCATTGGACACCATGTTGGCTTGTATATCAAATTTAAGAACAGATTACATTCAGCTCCAGCAACAAAACGCACGCCTGCAAGAGCACTCAGCGACACTACAGCTCCGCCTTGCGGTACTAGAAGAGGAGAATGCTCGCCTCCACACACAGTTCCAAACCCTCCAAGACGCCCATAATATATTGGAAGTACAGCTACAGAACGTAGATCAGGAAGCAGTGCAGGTGGTAGAAAGTCACCTACGAACACAACTGGAACGCAACTCAAAACTTCAGCGAAATATGGCGCTCCTGAAACGCCATCTTGCGGCTGCTCAGGAAGAGAACAGACGACTGCAAATACAAAATCAAGAGAACCTGGAGGCAGCTATTGAGAGCACACCGGGGGCACCCATCAGCCCATCCAAGTTTCAAGCAGTGACCCCCGATAACATCAAGATTATATTGGAAGATTATGCCATGCTGCTCGAAGCACATGATAAGCTATCGGAGGAGCTAGGACAACTGAAGCAGGAACACCAACAAGGACCAACAGCTGCCCCTCCAACCACCCCCTCTGCGGCTTCACTTCTCAACGCAGAGGCCATAAAAGATCTCCAGGAACAGGTAACTGAATTGCAAACACGCCTACTACAATATGAGAGGCCATCTTCCCCTCCGGAGGCTCCCACGGACGAAGAAGTTGTGCAAATTCCTGTGGAACAAACGTTTGATGAAGAATATGATCCGCAACCATTCCCAGGAGGCCAACAAACAGAAGAAGCGCAGGACACGTTCGAGGCACCACGGCCGCCATGGTTACGACAAGTGGAGGAAATAGGGACCTCGCATGAAGAGCGCACCGTAGTGCAAAATCAGGCTATGAGGGTCATAGAGGAGACTGTTTTACAATCAGATTATTTCAAGAACTTGTCATCGAGACGCCTGATTCTCTCATCGGAACTCCAGTACAGGCCATATTATATTATCTTGGCTGATTATAATGCAGAAATACAAAGAGTCACGGGTCAGATTCCTACTTTTGCGACCCAATTTCAACCCGAAGACCTTCCTCCAGAGGTGCGAAAAGGCAAGATTCGTCAACCAACATGGCGTTAGAAACTTTTAGAGACCTATCCAGAAATGCTACGCACATGGAACAACGCGCCGTTGCACCTCCTGTACAACCCATGCTACGGTCCAGTCCCCCGCCGCAGGTCGTGGAAGGCATTTAATATCAAGGTACAGAACAATGCGCAATGCAAGGAATGGCTGAACTACCCGTACATCGCGCCACCACAAGGACCACCATCGGTAGCATATATGATGGGGACCATTCGCCACTGGATGCCGCGCTTGAAGCCCATGCAAGATGTAGCAGCGCAAATGATGCTTAAAATCTTAGATATGATGCAAGTAGTGCTGAAGACCTTTAGAAATGCAGCCGCACCACAGGTACGTCTTCCGGGGTTTAGCAATGGAAATTACGACTTGGTGTATGACATGAGCACCACCCCCAGTATCCGTGTGGCTTACGCTTGGCATGCACGCATCAAGTACCTCCCCGCCTGCTACAAACAGACCTTCGAAGAAATGTTCAGATCAGGTTTCTGGGAGTACCACTCGGAGATTTTCGCACCAAAGCCGACACATCTGCTTCAACTGTTTGCTTGTGAACAAGCAATGTATTCAGAGTACTACACCACCCCGCAACCAGAAACCCCCGGTGCAATAAATTGGGAGGCATTGGAAGCCGATCTAGCAAGAGGCTTAAGGATAGGAGAACATGAACTGGCCACCAATGTCATCCAATATTACATCGACCACCCGCGCGAACAAAGGTCTGTCAGGGGCGACAGACGCTAGGAAGGGGGGAGTGTTGGCACACAAAGCAACAGAGGAATCATGCACAATACGGCAACAAGGCCAGATCATTTTTCCCCATGGGTTATGTACAACTCAAGTGATTTTAATCACTACACAAACATTGTAAATCCCGTTTTTGGTAGAATAGACTCCATTTTGTGCAAGCCGAGGAGTCCTCGAGCTTGAGGAGTATTAGAAGTACCATCGTACCAAATTTCATAATTTTTAGACTTCGTTTGAGCCCTCAAATAAGCCCTGGAACCTAATTTTTAACTAGGCCGGACACTAGGTCTGGACAGGGCCAAAGCTAGTCAAAAACTATAAAAAGAGCTAGAGAGCTCATTTTTGGGGTTGGATTGTAATTGAAACGAACTTGTAAGAGCTTGTGAAAATAATCTAAAGCACTCCATTGATTCTCATTCTTTGTCTTGCCTTGTGTGCGCGTGTGTGTGTATGTGTGTGCATGTTTGTGTGCTTCTCACTCACGCACTTGTGCCGCCACTTGCTCGAGGTCTTCATACCATCCTCACGTCTTCCCGGATTGACATTAAAGGAGGTGCTACTCATCACTGAGCTACAATGATCTTTGCCATTGTCATTGAGAATAGTGTACTTGTCTTGCTCATATCGTAGTCATTACCCCATAATTTTCAATGTTCTATGGCTCCTTGGAATCAGCTCTAAGTCTACGAAAAACTGACAAAGTTTGATGAGATTCCATTTAGCCGATTGGGAAAAACGTGTCTTGATGGAGTCACTGGTCTTTCTATGCACATCTCCTAAAAAGTCGAGGGTAATGTTTTACTTGCTAAATTGATTGCTCTATGCATAGTCAATCATTTTAAGTGATTCCACTTGGAATCATTAGCTCTTTAAGCTAATTAGATAGTCTCATAAGGAATTTTTCTAATTGCTATTGTGTTAGGAGTACTGAGCTTAAGAACTAGCAAGCGTGTGAACCAAAATAGCAAGTTTTTTATGACTTGTGACTTGTGAAGTTATCTGCTTTGGATTAAGCATTACATTCATGATCTCCAAAGTACATATGCACTTATTTAGTATCAATCATTGGAAAGCTAAAAGGGCCGAAAAACCCATTCTGCAGTAATATAGGGCTGCTACAGAGCAGGGATTAGCAGTACCAACTCATTTCTTGAGGTATCCATTCATCTTTTCCAACAGTGGTATCAAAGAAAATTGAGGTAAAATGGGAGATGGTTTTCCTTCTTTTATTGATAAATTGGATAGGAACAACTACCAAGCATAGTCCTTAAGGATGAAGACATACTTGCAAGGAAGGAGTCTCTATGGATACATATTATGAGATGAGGAGATGCCCATTTTTAGAAGCAAAGGACAACCTACAAGAGAGGAGCATGAAAAACTCAATTCATGGTGTGCCAAAGATGCATTAGTAAGGTCATATTTACTTAACTCTATCTCTGACTTCCTTCTTCCACATGTTAGGAATTGTAAGGCGTCCCAAGAGACTTGGGATACATTGTCATCATATTTTTCTTCCAACACAAGGGCTAGGAAGAACCAATTGTGGATTGAGTTTACTACTCAAAGAAAACAACCCAAGCAAAACATTTCAGAGTATGTGACTAAAGTTCAGAATGTGGCTAACCAATTGGCAAGCATAGGAGAGGAGATTGAAGAGGAGCAGATAGTAAGTCAAGTAATCAATGGCATCAAGGCAGATGACAAATGCAAAAGCTTCACAACTGCCATGGACTTGTACATGGACATGCATATTCAATATCTTACCACACTCATGGGGCAACTCTTTACCCATGAGGCCAAGCTCAACAAAAATGGAGAGTCATCAAGAGGTAATAACTCTTCTGCCCTATGCACAGATAAAGGCAAGTCTAAAGAGAAAGAGAAAAGCAAATAGATTGAGGATGAAGGTACTACTTCTAAAGCTAACTATGCAGGGAGAGCTAGGAACTCAAGAGGTAGGGGCAGAGGAGGTAAGCAAGGTAGGGGGAGACCTTTCAACTCTTCCCCATGTAATATTTGTGGTTTATCAAATCACACCATAGATGAGTGTTATAGGAACTTCAAGAATAAGAGGTAGAGGTGTCCAAAGAGGTTGCTACACACAATCAAGAGGAAGATTCAACCATCATCAAGGCCACAACAACAATTACAATAACAACTACCAAGGAGGCTACAAATCAAGGAAAGACTATAACAATTACACATAGGAACAAGAGGACTCCCTTCGGATTATGAATATGACTTCAAAGCAAGGTATGAATGATGACCATCTCTTCTACATTGACTCAGGATGTTCAAACCATGTGGCAGGCAATGTAGCTCTTCTCTTTGACCTTGAGGAACCTAAGGGAAAGCACAAAGTGCAAACAAGTGATGACACCAAGCATTCAATGGTAAAGGTAGTTAACATTCAAAGAATGTATTTTGGTAGTTTAATTCAGATTTTCTTTCCATCGAGTAAGTTTTTTATTGCACCATGAGGATATGTTTTTATATCAAATTGCATTAAGACAAAGGAAAGGATATACATGCATCAAGATTGCATGATATACATTCTTAGTACAAGGCATGCATCAAGCTCCTGCATGATTGTTGCATTATTTTTTGGGCATGCAAAGAACATGCATGCATACGCATGTGAGCATATGCTTTTGCATGTAGGCACATACATTTGCATGATAGAACGGGATGTTGTTTGCAAATAGATATGATAATTTACTCTCTTAGTATTTAACTTACTTTATAAAGCTCATGGTTTGACATTAGGGAAGTCAGAGGACTAGTTAGTTGCAAAGACATACTAGTTTTAGTTTGCAGCTCAAAAAATTAATCGATTCCTTCCCAAGTTGATACTCCGTTATCAAAAATAAATACTTAATAACAATTAGGTATGTTTGATGTCTTACTAGGTATAAGTAAGCACTAGGAGAAAAGTAAGTATTAAATTTTCTTGATGACCAAGAAAATTTAATTATTTGCAAACCTTTATATAGTGACTCTAAGTCCCGGATGTACTTAGGGAGCGAGGTTAGTTCAGACATGAGTGACTCAGATATGTCTTTTAACACAAGGAGACGAGGGGTTTTGTTTTGTGCAACCCACCTAGAGAAGATAGAGGGACCCTACAAGACCTAGTTGGAGTACATCTGCATGTATAGATTGAGTGCCCAAGTATTGAGAGCAGTACGGGCACCCAAGGACTGACTAGACAAGGAAGCCAGCGGAGAGAGTCAGAGCGAGGTGAAGGAGTAAGTAGACAAAGCAGTTGACGCAAATCTGGCAGATAGGCCCTTCAAATTCTTTCCAAATCAACATCTTTTAACAGTGATTCTTATCACTAACAATCATTGTAAATACCATTTCATATTTTTGTAGCTCCATTTTGTGCAAGCCAAGGAGTCCTTGAGCTTGAGGAGCCTTAGAAGTACCTACATATCAATTTTCGTATTTTTTAGACTCCGTTTAAGCCCTCAAATTGGCCCTGGAACCTAATTTTTAACTAGGCCGGACACTAGGTCTGGACAGGGCCAAAACCTAGTCAAAAACTATAAAAAGAGCTAGAGAGCTCATTTTGAGGTTAGATTGTAATTGAAACGAACTTGTAAGAGCTTTTTGAAAGTAATCTAAGAACTCCATTGCTTCTCACTCTTTGTCTTGCCGTGTGTGCGCGTGTGTGTGTATGTGTGTGCATGTTTGTGTGCTTCTCACTCACGCACTAGTGCCTCCACTTGCTCGAGGTCTTCATACCATCCTCACGTCTTCCCGGATTGACATTAAAGGAGGTGCTACTCATCACTGAGCTACACCAAATTTTGGTGCCGTTGCCGGGGATCGAGCTTTGAGGACGAGCGTGTGATGGTAAGACGTAGATTGGAGACGTTGGCGTTGTAGGTAATTTCTCTACTTTTCCTATTTTTCTCTTTCTTACCTTACCACCATCATCACCATCATCATCACCATCTTCCACCTCCACTTCCATCATCGCGAAAATTTCAGTTTTTTGATTATATCACCTTCTCCACCTCATTTCCCTCATTTCACTTGTGAGAGAGAGCGAGAGAGCAAACTGTATTCCCTAGAGGACCATGCTACAGATGTCAGGGGGATCACCTCATTCGTGATTGTCCTGTGCCTCCACCGACACAACCCCAGTCAGTAACGATCCAGGGTTTTTGCCAAGACTGTGGAAAGGAACATCTCTTACGAGACTGCCGTAGGAATCCTAGTAATATGCCAAAAATTACTCCTATTAACGTTATTGGGTTAGTGGTAGATTCCACAGGAAGTGTCACTTCCACTACACCCGTGCAAGTGATCACTAGAGCTCAAGCATTGCAGCAAAACCAAGGTGTAAACCAGGAGAAGAGCCCAGATGTTAGTGAAACAGAGAGCATGACAAAAAAGAGGACTAGAGCTTGGAGAGATAGCCGTGAAAGAATGAAACGGCAATGGGCAAAAAAGATGAGTGAACTCGAGGAAAGCCTCAGAGAAACAAAGGCCAGGATAACTGAACTTACATCTCAAACTCCCTCTCACACTACTCCACCTCCACCATTCCCAACTCCATCCCACCCGCCACCTTCCGACCCGCCTCAACTAATTCCACCACCCCCTAGAGTAGGATCAGTTCTAGCAGATCCCACTCCCGAAGACCTTAATATGATGCTTAAAGCATATCAGGCCAGAATCCAAGAAGGGCCAAACGTAACTGATCATGAAAAGTGTTACCCAAGAGCAGAACTAGAGTTAGAACGAACCAAAATTTGTGCTAAGATGGTGGAATTGGCTCAGACCATGTTTGAGGCCAGTCGCCTATTTAACATCTCTAGCTCAGCAAAGACGCAGTTGCACTTTGATGGACTGCTAGAAAGAATAGAGAAGCTGATTGCACAATCAGAGAAGGAACCTGCCTCTCAACACAAGGACAATGCAAGTGAAAGAGTAAGCATTCCTGCTCAGGAAGCCTATGTGCCTGAAGCCTATGTGCCTAACTCTACGGAGCCAGACACATCATCTTCTATGAATCGGTTCACACCAGAATTCCTACGCGAGATTCAAGAAGACAAATGGGCTAAAGAGAGGGAAGTCCCTCCTCCTATTGAACTTGTGGATGATGCACGCGACCAATTCCCACAAGACATCCCATCCATTTATGAGGAGCAGGAGAGCACCCACTCTCAGGACAGACTAGACTTTGAATCTAACTCTTTACAAGAATTACTCCACTTCACAGGCCCATGGGAAGCTAAGTCTACTTGTATGAGAGCACCCACGGTCATGGTACGAAATGAGGACTCTGTCTTACCTAGGAACACAGAAGTAGTGAAAAACACTAAAGTGCAGTGCAATCTCAAGTTAGAAGAGCTACTCAAGGTTAGACCTGAATTATGGAAACATGTAGCCAAACAAGTACCAGAGATAGCAAAACCTCGTTCCCAGGTAGGATCACATAGGACAGTGCCATAAATACCCTTGGATAAGATAGGAGATATGTGTGAAGGTGAAGAAGGGAACACCTATCTTCCCATTACCTACCAGGAGTACACCACCAAGGCAATTTTGGACTCAGGTGCAGGAGTTGCAATTGCCACCACTTCCCTATGGAAGCGTTGGGGCAAGCCAGCACTCAGGCCCACGAGGATGAAATTGCAGATGGCCGATGGTCATATTGAGAGACCCTTAGGATTGCTAGAAGGAATAACTCTCACCACCTGTGGTGTCGAGTTTGAGCACACATTTGCCATATGTGGCTTCAGCAAAAATCATGCCTACGAGATGATTTTGGGAAGACCATTTATGCGACAGTTGCAAGTGGTACAGGACTGGGGAACCAACTCCTTGTATTTACAACACTTAGGTGTTACGACCAAAGTCAATCTCAAGGATTACTCTCATAGAGATGTCCCTCCTATCCAATGGAACCCCATCCATAGAGCCAAAGATGATACGGAATCTGTGCATTCCATAGGCTCAGGATCCTCATGGATGCATGAAGACACCCACTTATGGATGTGCAAAGTAGCAGTGGACGAAGAGAAGAGAGAAAAATCCAGAGAGGTAGGTGCAAAAGAAACCCATAGATCAATCCAAGACCCAGCCTATGCACCTATAGTTTTTCCAGACGAAGAATTCGAACCTCACGGCTGGGCAGAAATTTTAGCAACCATGGATGTAGCCATCAATGAGGAACAATGGACACCTCACTGTGATGAGGATGGCTATGACATTTCAGTCTTCTCCATAGAGCCAATCATGGGAGAGGCAGTTCTAGAAGAATGCGAACCTAGCCCTGATGTATTTGAGGATGCAAGTGACTTCGATCTAGAGTCAATCATTATGGACCCACCATTTGCATCAGATGAAGAATACTTCCATGAAGTAGAATTTCAACCCCAGAGGCATGGAGAGCTTACAAATGATGTAAGATTAGCAACACATGTGACCCCGAAGGAAGAAGGGAAGAAACGAAAGAAGAGAGAAGTCTCACCAGAAGAGGAAGAATCTTTGTTTGAGGTCCCAGAAAATTTTAAGAAGTATGAGATAGATGACAGGAGAGTCATGATTAGAATGCCGAAACGAGAGGCACAATCAGGAGAGGCCTATGATAACAAAGAAACCACCAAGAAAATAGTAGTGGCCCTAGAAGAAGGAGAGGAGAGATGCACATACATAGGCCATGACCTAACAGAGGAAGAAGAGCATGCGTTAATTGCCTTGCTAAGAGAATACAGATATGTATTCGCTTGGAGTTACAAGGATTTGAAAGGTGTTGACCCTGACATATGCTCACACATTATCCCCATGACCTCAGACGCTAAACCCTCTAAGCAAAAGCCCTACACATATAACGACAATTACGCTGCCAAGATTAAAGAGGAGATAGATAGACTGGTTGAAGCTGGATTTATCTATGAAATTGAGCACACTGAGTGGGTATCCCCCATCGTAGTGGTGCCCAAGAAGAATGGCAAGCTGCGTGTATGCATTAACTTGAAGAAGGTTAATGCAGCCACGATTCGAGATAACTATCCGCTTCCCATCACAGAACATCTCTTAGAAAGAGTAGCGAGCAAGGAAGTGTACAGCTTCCTCGATGGATTTTCGGGCTACAATCAAGTAGCCATAGCTCCAGAAGATCAGCATAAGACAGCTTTTGCCACTGAATGGGGCATTTTTGCCTTTAGAGTAATGCCATTTGGGCTTACCAACGCACCCGCAACCTTCCAGAGACTAATGTGCCATGTGTTTAAGGAGTTCCTGAGGAAGAATTTAGAAGTCTATGTTGATGATCTTTGTGCTCATTCCAACATTAGACAAACCCATATTCCTGAACTCAGACAAATCTTTGACAAATGTAGAGAATATCAAGTCTGCCTGAACCCAAAAAAGTGTGTCTTTATGGTCAGGCAAGGCAAGATTCTAGGACACATAGTGTCAAAAAATGGCATATCCACTGACGAAGAGAAAGTGAGAGCCATAGCAGAGCTACCTAGGCCAAGGAATGTCAAGGAAGTACAAGCTTTCATGGGACATTGTGGTTACTACCGCCGGTTTATTCACATGTATGCTGTCATTGCAAAGCCCATGTACGGACTTCTGACTAACTTTGAGTGGACGCATGAATGTGAGAATTCCTTCCAGGAGCTTAAACGAAGATTATGTTTGGCACCAATCTTGACCACACCAGATTGGAATAAGACTTTCCATGTTCATGTGGATGCATCCAATTATGCCATTGGATGTGTGCTTGCACAACGTACTGGTGAAGGTAATATGGATCTTCCAATTGCCTACGCTAGTAGACAATTGAATGCAGCTGAACGAAATTACACCACTACGGAGAGAGAAGGCTTAGGCATGGTATATGCAGTTAAGAATTTTAGACACTACTTGCTTGCAAACAAGTTTAAATTTTTTACTGACCATCAAGCATTGTTATATCTCGTAAACAAGCCATGCAATACAGGAAGATTAGTAAGATGGTTTCTCTTACTAATGGAATATGATTTTGAGGTTGTGGTAAGGAAAGGTAGGACTCACTTGAGAGCTGATCACCTTTCTAGGCTCACATCGGGAGAAGCCCCACAAGGAGTGTCAGATGACCTTCCTGATGGCAGGAAGCATGTACAAGCACACGGATCAAGGAATCTTGGCTTGTTGTGTGGAAGAGGACGAGTACAATAAATGGTTGCATTTAGCACATGTAGGTGCGTTAGAGCAACACTACTCAAAGCAACAAACCTTACAGACACTAAGGAGACTCGGAGTACATTGGCCAACTATGGAAGCTGATGTCCAAAGGTTGTGCAAGGAATGCCCAATCTGCTGCACTAAACCACCTGTGGAACATGCCACTCTTTATCAAGTGTCCATAGTGCCAGATTGGAGTGAACCACTAGTATCCTTCCTGAGGACGAAAACATTCCCTCCAGACATGACTATGGCTAGGAAAAGGAGTTTAGAACAAGAAGCCCAGGATTACTCACTCATTGGTGATAATCTATATAAGCGTGGTAAAGATGGGTACCTAAGGCTATGTGTCCATGAAAGTGAATATCTCAAGATCTTGGAAACTGCTCACCAAGGTGTAGCAGGAGGACACTTTGGACCAGATCGGGTGATCAAGGCAATACTATTTGCGGGCTTCTGGTGGCCAACCCTTCACATGGATGCATATACCTATGTGAAACGATGTGATGTCTGTCAGAGAACTCAGTATCCTATACGTAAAGACGAGATGCCACTGAAACCCATGATGGGTGGACGTTCATTCTCTAAGTGGGGAATAGACTTTGTAGGCCCTATTAATCCCCCAGCTAAGGGTTCACATGCTGAATATATCATTGTGGCCACGGATTATCTCACCAAGTGGGTGGAGGTAAAAGCTACGACAAAGAACGATGCTCAAACAACAGCTAAGTTTTTATTTGAGAATGTATTCACTAGATACGGGCTACCCATAGAACTAGTAAGTGATCGTGGCACTCACTTCTTGAACGAAGTGATTGAAAACCTACTCCAAGAATTCTTGGTAGTTCATAAGAAATCTGCCCCCTATCACCCTCAAGCAAATGGCTAGGCTGAGAGCACCAACAAGATCTTATGCAATGTATTGACGGAATTAGTGAACAATAAACGCTCGGATTGGGACAAACAGCTACACCATGCTGTTTGGGCATACCGAGTCGCCTACAAAACGGTACTCCAAGCCACCCCCTTTCAGATGGTATTTGGCCAAAACGCCGTGCTACCCTTGGACTTCTTAATACCTACATTGAAAGTAGCACAAGAGCACGAATGGATGGGTCATGAACTCTCCTCTAGACTTTTTGACCTTGAACGATTAGGAGAAACAAGACTGAGAGCAGCTGCAGGGATATATGCAGCTAAGAAGAGACAGAAGGCATACTTTGATGCCCATGTGAAGGATAAGGGCTTGAAAGCAGGAGATCTAGTTTTAGTCTACACATTGAAACAACACGCAAGGAAGCTAGAAAAGAGAGGCTATGGACCTATGATCATCAATAGGATCTCCACGAGTGGAGCAGTACAACTAGCCACTTTAGAGGGTGATGTTCTCCCAAACTATATTAGCGGATGCAGAGTCAAGTTGTATCAGGAACCTCTCACAGAGGAAATGCTAAGTCGACTCAACACTGCTAAGAAACGCAAAGAGGAAGAAAAACGAATTCAAGAAGAAGCTCAAGCAGAAGCCCTAGAGCGCATACGGAGAATGAAATTAAGAAGACAAGGTATAGAGCAACCTGTGCCAGATGCATATGCAGATCCAGGATATCACGTGGCTATGTGTGAAGTTTCAGGTGTTAGCTCACATAGGATAACTGATCGACGTCCTTTCATAACCTTAGATATAGGACAAGGAAAGAGTGCAAGGGCTGTAAGAGCCTTGATTGACTCAGGTGCAGCCACTAGTCCTGTTAAATTGTCTTACTATCAAGAGTTGCAATTAACGGTCAATCCTGTGGAAGCATATCTCATAGGTTTGGGAGGCGTGGAAACCCCTTGCATGGGCGAGGTGGAACTTCCCCTCTATATTCATGATGAGGCAATGACAGTTAAAGTACTAGTGTGTCAAGATGAGGACCTCACTGAACCCCTTGTCTTGGGTCAAGATTGGATCTATGACCAAGCAGTCAACCTAAACCTAAGAAGTGGAATTCTTCAGGTATGGGTGAATCAGACTAGAATTACAATTGAGTTAAATAATGGAGCACTCAAGGAACTAGAAAAGACACGGACTCCTGGTCCCTCCAGGGGTGCACATGAAGTTGACCATGCTGTTCTTGTCCAAGGCTATGTGATGCAGAAGAATGAAGATCTCAAAGAAGGAGTCAGAACCACAATGGAACTCTCTTCTTTTCCAAAGGCTAGAAGGAGGCAGCAACTAAGGGCAGATCAATCACTGAAGACTCTCCAGGCAAGAGACCAAAAGAACGCGCGAAGCAGAACAACTCAGCCGATGAAACAAAGGTGGGTGCGGAAAGACGAGCTGCCGACCGTAACTAAGTTGCAACAACGGTCTCAACTTCCTATTAGTAATCAACGACTTGATGCTAATAAGAGGACTCCTAAAACCTCTGTTGAGAGACTTCAACAACAAAACCAAGACAACCTTGAAGCGGCTATGGAAGGAACTGTAGGAGCAACCATTAGCCCTACCAGATATAGAGCAATCCCATCGGAAGACATTCGCATCTTACTTGAGGAGCATGCAAATTTCTTGGAGTCATATGAAAAGCTAGAGACTGAATGTGCAGATCTAAAGAAACAGATAGCCAATGTCCCCACAGCTCAACAGGAGCCGGCAATCTTACAACACTCTACAGAAGAAGTAGAGACCCTCCGGAAACAGGTGGCAGAACTCCAAGCACGCCTCTTACCATATGAAAGGCCACCCTCACCCATTGAAGAACCAGAACCTGAAACAGTGGTGGAAATCCCCGTCGATGACAGCTATGAAGAGCCATACGAGCCTATGCCGACACCTGGTGGTCGAACTACAGAAGAAGGACAAGACACTTTAGAAATTCAAGTTCCAGATTGGGTCAAAAGGGTCGAGAAAGTGGGTAAGACACATGATGATCGTGTGGCCGTGCAAATGCAATCTCTCACAAATCTGGAAGAAACTGTCCTTCGGTCTTCCTACTTTCAAAACTTATCCCATCAGCGGTTAATCACAACATCAGAGTCGCAATACATGCCTTATTTTGTCTTACTACACGATTATAATGCAGAAGTCAAAAGACATACAGGGAAGGAGCCCACATTCGCCACTCAATTTGAGATAGGGGATTTACCGACAGATGCACGGGCTGGCTCGATCTTCCAACCTAATTGGCGTGCACGTCTACTAACCGATTACCCAGAGATGATGAGCACCTGGGCAACCATGCCACTATATATCAAGTATAATCCATGCTATTGCCCAGTGGTACGTCGCAGATCCTGGCAAGCATTTGCAATCAAGGTACGCAACAATAAAGAATGCTCGGCTTGGGTTAACTATCCATATTTTGCTCCACCTCGAGGGACCCCAACCGTAGCCTACATGATATCAACAATTCGGCACTGGTCTACACGTCTAAATAATGTACCCGACATAGCAGCAAAAATGTGTATGAAGATATTCGAGCTCATGACCATTGTCTTCAAAACCTTTCGGAATGTGCAAGCTCCATACATCTCTGCCCCTGGATTCTCTCAAGGTAACAAGGATTTAGTCTACGACATGAGCCAGACCCCCTCGGTCACTATAATCTTTGCTTGGCATGCACGAATAAAGTACTTACCCGCATGCTTCAAGCAGACATTTGAGGAAATGTTCTCTACGGGATTCTGGGAATATCATTCGGAAATTTTCATTCCCAGACCCACACATTTGCTACACCTATTCGCAGTAGAACAAGTGATCCATGCAGATCAGTTACGTCTGCCACATCCGGACATTCCAGGACCAATTGATTGGGATCGTATGATGACAGATTTGGCCAGAGGACTATGCATACAAGAACATCAGCTTGCCACTCAGGTTGTGGAATATTACATCCAACACTCCCAGCAACAAGGGTCTGTCAGGGAGGACAGACGCGAGAGAGGGGGGGGTGTTGAGAGCAGTACGGGCACCCAAGGACTGACTAGACAAGGAAGCCAGCGGAGAGAGTCACTAACAATCATTGTAAATACCATTTCATATTTTTGTAGCTCCATTTTGTGCAAGCCAAGGAGTCCTTGAGCTTGAGGAGCCTTAGAAGTACCTACATATCAATTTTTGTATTTTTTAGACTCCGTTTAAGCCCTCAAATTGGCCGTGGAACCTAATTTTTAACTAGGCCGGACACTAGGTCTGGACAGGGCCAAAACCTAGTCAAAAACTATAAAAAGAGCTAGAGAGCTCATTTTGAGGTTAGATTGTAATTGAAACGAACTTGTAAGAGCTTTTTGAAAGTAATCTAAGAACTCCATTGCTTCTCACTCTTTGTCTTGCCGTGTGTGCGAGTGTGTGTGTATGTGTGTGCATGTTTGTGTTCTTCTCACTCACGCACTAGTGCCTCCACTTGCTCAAGGTCTTCATACTATCCTCACGTCTTCCCGGATTGACATTAAAGGAGGTGCTACTCATCACTGAGCTACACCAAGTATATGAAGATGGCCTTTGTAGTTTAGTAATCCAATTGCATAACCCTGAACAACCCATTGGATTGGAGCATCCAATGGTGAAGTTTGAAAATGAGGCTTATATAGACAAGGAAGGAACCATGTACATAGACACGAGTAAGCCCGACTGAAGGAACGAATTTGGTGAGGTGGTAGAAATTACAAACTTAGGAGTGGAAGGACAAGGGAAACAAGTCAAAGAACCTAGTATGCCTAGAGGCAAATCCATGCTAACGAGAGTGTTGACTCCTAATTGAATGCCCTAGGACAAAGGAGCATAGAGCTGTTTTGGAATAAAGAAACCGATGAAGCATTTTGGAGATAAGCTAGAGCACCCTACGGCTGTGGGAGCAACAAGGACTTATGAGCTGAAGGACGTTGAGGTCCTAGGGAAAATATTAAACTTAGATGACGCTTCAGAAAGGGTGTATAAAGTCATAAAACATGCTCGTCATGCATATATGTGGGGAGGAGAACTAGTTTTTCCACTGATGAGATTACATGGGTCTAAGGAGAATTTAGGCATCCGAACATCTCAAGGACACAGAGGGAAGAACAAGGAAGGACCAGAGAATAGTTTCACCAATCGCTCAGGGAGAGAAAGAAAAACTACAAAAGGTGGGAGAACGGAAAGAGAACGAACTGGGGACCATAGAACTCAAAGGGGTAGGTATGACTTTCAAGTACCAAGGCCTAGAGACCACCCTAGGACTTTGAGACCCACTCAACTAGTGAAGGCTATGAATAGTTGCTTTGACGGATCCAAAGATCCCTATGAGCATGTAGTTGAATTCAAACAGGTGTTACAGGTTGAACAAGTTGAAGACATGTTCACACAATTTAATGCCTTTGGACTCACTCTAAAGGGTGATGTGTTGGATTGGTTTTGCATCATCATTGATACACACGTTCAAACAAACACCTCAAGAGACAATGAGGATGGTTGGATGTAGATTCAGATGCTACATAGAGCGATGCCCCGCATTGGAACTACCAACTCAAGATAAGTTGATAGATTTGTTCATTAACGACCTATTGAGTGCTAAGATTAGGCCATGTGTATTCCTGAAGGAACGAAGGACCTTGGATCAATGCTTGCGCATCTCTGTAGACAAAGAGGATAACCTAGGGGAAGAGCTAGAACTCTCTAAGGTATATAAAGATACAGAAAGCACAACAAAAGCCTCATCAAAATGTTCCGATTCTATAGAGGACTTAGCATAACAAGTTGCCAAATGATTGGGAGTCTCTAGTAAGCATGGCATCAAATAAGACCCCCCCCAAAGGTGTTATACTTGTGGAGGTGATCACATGGCAAATATGTGTCCGAATTCAATGCAACCCATAGGAAACTCCAATGGCCTATACTGTCCCATAGAGCATAGGTAAACTAACCACACGGCTCAAGATTTTCCATATAATAAATAGGTGGTTAGACAGACTTATCTTGAGCCATATCAACGAGGTAGATACCAAGGGTAGTACCAGCTACAACAATACTATCGTGTCCCCCCCCTCATTATCAACTTCCATATCAAGCATAGCCTAGACCCCAACATGTCCTAGGACAACAACCTCCACCCCATGCCAATGTAGTTTCTGTGAAGTATGCCACTCCCGAAGAGAATTCAAATAGGGCATTAGTATCTATAACCCCTTTGATCATAGAAAATGACCCTAATGCAAATAGTTTTGACTCCACTGATGGAGAGTGTTAATCTCCAAAAGAACAAGTTATCCTTGATGTTCGAGTACCTCTATATCAAGAACAATTCATAACCTCAACCAATTTTGGAAAACCAATGCCAAATTATCGAGACTTGAGTTAACTATGGAGAAACTTATTACACAGAAAAGTGTGTTCCACTTAACACACTCATTGACTGATCAAATGTGAAACATTTTCAATAAAACTTTATGCAAAGAGGTGTCGAATATTTATGCACCTTCTCCAAGTTAAAGCTCCTTAAAAGAATTAGTAGATCTTGAGAGTTCCTCAAAACAATCTACCTATGTCAGAAACATTTCTTCTGTGTAGTCGACTTTGACACCTGCAACTTCTAATGCATGGTTCTCCCAAACTAGACCCCATTTATTCAAATGCTTTTAGGCAGAAGTATCTTACCTTTCAACTTAAAGAATGAGTGCTTACTTGCTCAAAACTTTACATTGTGGAGGGAGATCTGATCAAAACATTGACCATCAAGTATGCACCTATACCTGTCTTCACTTATTCTTTTTACACATGTAAATGTTCCTACTTAAACTTCTCTCATCTTGATTACAATTAGGTTGTCAAAATTTGTAACAGAGATCAGTCAACTATAGAATTAGAATTTTACAAAAGCATTTCTCAAGAGGATAAACACAAAAGGAGCACTAAGCAAAAGATCAAGGTGCAACTTTCTTCTATTCAGAGAAATCATACATCTGATAGACAATTCATATTCTTCTCATTTTCTAAAATCTCTAATGAATTCTAAAACTTGTCACTCATCATCTCTCTTCGGATTTCTTCTTTATCCATCATGGAACTTCCTAGGCCATGATGTGATGATTCTGACTCTTGTCCAAGTTCCTCCATTTTTGCTTTACCTTTAGACTTCCACATTTTGAGTTTTTCATATTGAGTTTCCTCATCATCTTTTGAGGTATCCTGCTCTTCATCTTCTTGGTATCCCGCCTCTCCCTCTTTGATTCCTAGAATTCCTAAAAAAGTTTTCACTTGTATGATTAATGAATCCACAAATAGAGGATTAATTAGAGTCTTGGGATCTCCCCCTGCCTTGGCTTGCCTTCCTACTCTGTCTCTACCTCTACCATGTCTTCCTCTACCTACATAGTTAGCTCGATGTGTACCTACTTCATCATCCACTTTCTTTCCTCTTCCTTTGTTTTCTTTCGACTTTCCTTTATCAATATACAAGGCAAAAGATTGATTACCTTTGAAGCTTTCTGCATTCTTGATAAGCTTGGCCTCTTGAGTAAGTAGTTGTCTTATGAGTGATTGAAATCTGGTACATGCATATCCATGTATAGATCCATAGTTGTGGTGAATGCTTCCCACTTGTCATCTCCCTTCAAGCCATTGATGACCTACCTTACAATTTTCTCTTCCTCTATTACCTCTCCAATGCTTCCTAACTGATCTACTATGTCCTTGAGCTTTGTCACAAAATCAGTCACATTTTGTTTGGGAGCTTTCTTGAGAGTTGTGAAGTCTAGCCATAGTTGATGCTTCCTGGCCTTTGTACTTGAAGAGAAGAAGGGCTCAAGTGCATTCCACACTTCTTGAGATGTTTTAAAACTTCTAATGTGAGGCAACAAAAAATCTGAGCTAGAGTTGAGGAGATAAGACCTTGCAAGTGCATCCTTGGAGCACCATGTGCTCAATCTTTCTTGCTCTTCTTGTGTTGGTTGACCTTTGTTCCTAAAACTTGGCATAACTTCATCTCAAGATATATAACCATATAAATTCATGCCTTGAAGATAAGCTTCCATCCTTAATGACCAGGTTGAATAGTTACCTCTATCCAATTTGTCGATTGATGAAGGAAATCCATCTACCATGTTGTCCAACCTTGCTTTGATACCACTCTGAAGAGATGGATATGCAGTGGATGAAGATGAAGTGGTGTTGCAAAAACCTTGCACTACAGCAGCCAAAAAAACTCCAAGAATATGAATTGGGCCCTTTTATCTTGTCAAAGGATGTATTAGACACCCTATGTACCTTGGAAGATCACTCTCAAAAAGATACATCAAAACAGATAGGTAGAAATTGAACCAAAGGTAAAAAACTTGTTATTTTGGTTCATACATCTGCTCAATGTTTTGAGCAATTATGTGGCCACAGTAGCAATTGACTTAATTCCTTTTGGGGACTACATAAAGAGAAACGAGTTTAGCAAGTTATAGCATCATCCCGATTTTCATGGGTTGTAGTACTCCTCAAACCCGTAACCAAAGATATGTTAATATCTTGAGATTCCAAAATGCAATGTTTATGAACTTTTGTTGGCATATACTAGACATTATGATGATTTTATCAAGCTTTAAGTCATGGACAGTCATGAACGACACACTGAGAACAATCTCTAAGAAAATCACTATTCTGATGAAGTGTTGATAGAGAAGTAAAGTATGAAGAGATATAGGCTACTTCAAATGAACATATCTTGTGATTGAAAAACCCAATTGGAATGAAATTTTATGCCTATGTAGGAGACTGAAGGAGAAAACTTTACCAACTTAAATCACTCAAAAGGATGCATCATGCTCATAGAAATTAACTCTGCAAGCTCACTGAAAAAACTGAGATATATGACAGTGAACAGTATACTCACAAAAAGCATGAAAATATGAACTCAAATGATCATGAAAATGAATGTATATTGATTTTAAAATACAATGGATTTACGGATGCATATGTGTATCTTGAAACCACACTTTGATATGGCATAAAGCTCTGCTCATTGAGGTCTAAAATTGTGACTAAAAAGCCATGTATTTATAGTGATGTTTGGAGCCCAATTTTGAATTTGAATCTCACCTAAAACCATCCTCCAATCTTTTAATGATTGATTGATTGATTCTCCAACTACATCAATGACAAATTTGTGGCTTCTCTTTCCTTTTTCCTCAAGTGAATTCAACCACTTTATATTCCTTTACTTTTAGATCAAATAAGTACTCAAAAAGTTACAAGGGTGAGTTCACAAGCGAACTTTACAAAGACTAGACATTTCCTTCAAGCTTCTTTGTCTTTTGATGACTCAAGCCAACACTTAGACTTGCCATAGACTTGTTCGAATAGAGTTTCCATGTAAGCATCGTAAGTAAACCTTTGAGTTGGATACTTAACCTTAGAGGACTTCCTTTCTTCACCTTTTGGAGGAATAAACCTCCTTTGCCTTGGGTACATAATCTCTTTCTTTGATATGGCTTCTTTCTCCATCGTGTGTCCATCATCTTCAAGTTCATTAGCTTCTTCATCCAATTCCACCAATGTTGCTTCACCTTTGTTGATTGATTATGATTCATAGATTGATGAAGACCTCCCCCACCATGGAGAGACCATGCTTGAACTATCTTCATTGATGGAACTCCTTGGCCCACTTAGCTCTAACTCAATTTGTTCTTCATCATGTCCATGGTTTTCTTCTTCATATTCTTGAATACAATCATACTTCTTATACCAAGGGAGTAGCTCATCAAATGCTACATCCCTTGATATCCTCAAGTCCTTTCTGTTTGGGTTGAAGAACGTGTAACCTTTATGATCATTTGAATATCCTAGAAACACACACTTTTCCACCTTTGGTCGTAGCTTGTGCCTTAATTTGCTTGGCACATGTACATAACAACTACATCCAAATATCTTCAAGTGGGAGAGATCAGGTTCCTTACCATACTAAGCTTGATATGGTGTCAAGCCATGGATCCCTGAGGTAGGAGCTCTATTCATAAGATACACGATGATATTTGTTGCATCACTCCAACTTTTGCTTAATCCTTCTAATACCTTCAATATCATTACCTATGAGTATGATTTCATATACATATAAACAAATTTTTATAAATTTTCCATGTGTCCTCTTGATAAAGAGCGAAGGCTCTACTTTGCTTACTACAAACCATTTTTCCTTCAAGTAAGTCACATGCCTTGGCACTTGTTATAGCCCATATAATGCTTTGCTTAACCTACATACATGTTTAGAACAATGTGAATCCTCAAAACTAGGGGGTTGGCCCATGCATTCCTCAAATATCCATCCATTGAGAAATGCATTCTTCACCTCCATCTAATAGATCTTCAAATTTTTGGCCTGTACAATGCTCACAAGTACTTTGATTATTGGTATCTTTGCCACATTATATGAGTTCTCTTCATATTCATCACTTTTGGTCTAAGAATACCCTTTGGCCACATTTCTAGGCTTGTACCTATTGATAGTTCCATCAGAGTTTTTTCTTCACTTTTTATATCCATGTGGATCTAATGATCTTCATAGTAGGAGTCTTGGGTACCCATTCCCAACTATTGTTTTTCATGAAGGCTTCAATTTCTTCCTTCATAGCATTCATCCAATTTTGCTTCTTCTTGGCATCCTCATAAGATGAGGACTCTTCAAAGTTCAAGTCATGTGCTTTACATATAGAATGTATAGTCACTAATAATGTGTCATGGACATACCTTTCTACCTTCTTCTATTCCCTTGTAGATCTCTTGATGGTCTGCTAAGAGTATTTTTCAAGATCCCTCAATTCTTTTGTCTTGGCCTTTTCTTTGGAGTTCTATGGTTTGGTCTCATTCCTAGGATTCTTCTAATCATCTTCAAAATTCCTTGATGCTTCAAGTGTATTTATAACCTTGCATGAGAGGGTTGGAAAGTTGTCTTCTAAATCAATATGGTAGCCTAATCTTCTTGCAATCATCTTCAAACCATGATATTATTTTCATCAAATATTTCTAGGATTATATAGTCTATAACCCTTTGGATTAAGATCATAGCACATAAAGATACACTTCTCTACCTTAGGGTCTAGTTTACCTCTGGTTTGAGATGGTATGTGTGCATATGCAATGTACCTAAATATCATGCAATCATCCATGCCTCGCCTCCTTCTGTTTCAAGCTTCATAAAAAGTCATACCATTGAGTTCTTTAGAAGGTAAATTTTATTAAGTGTGTGGTAGTGGATACTCCCTCTACCCATAAGTAATCATGTGGCTTCTTCTCATTCAACATGGACCTTGCTGCTCCCACAATGGTCCTATTGCTCCTCTTTGCTACTCCATTCTACTCATGTGTGTATATGGTGGTTATATCTTGATTTATTCCTCTATCTTGCAACTAATAATCAAATCATGGGAGAATCATTCTCCCCCTCCATTAAACGTTAGTCTTTTTATGGTTTTACCTATTTGATTTGCAAAAAGGGCTAGATACTTATTAAATCATGATAAAACTTCATCTTTATACTTCATAAAATAAGGGATCCTCTATCTACTACAATCATATATAAATGACACATAATACCTTGAACCTAACATGGATGGCTCTTTGCTTGGTCCCCAAACATCTGTGTGCACAAGGTCTAGGAGGTCTCCATGTATGTACCCTCGCTTAGATGAATACATTGACAAATACTGAACATAGAGGCTCATCAAGGATGATAGATGCCAAAGGGAGGGGAGTGGTCCGCACAAGGGCTAGCAGGTAGATGCAATGAGTCAAGCAGACATTGAAGATGAGAAAGTATATGAAAGAAGGCTCATTGTTAAAATTTAGCTAAAAATTCATTCATCGTAAATAATGATTCTCATCACTACCTTATTGTATAAAATCCAACTTTAGTAAATATATGCACCATTTTGTGCAAGTCAAGGAGGCTTCAAGCTTGAGGAGCTTGAATCCACATTTAAAATTTCATGTTTTTTAGATCTTGTTTGGGCCCTCAAATTAGTGTTAGATACTAATTTTGAACTATGCCAGAAACTAGGTTTGAAATCATCCAAAACTCATTGAAAACTATAACAGGAGATAGAGAGATCATTTTTGAGATTTGCTTTTGGAGAGAAAGAGCTTGTATGAGCAAATAGAGATCTTGTAATCTTGATGATATGAATATACTCCATTGTTCAATATCATTTTTGCTATGTTTTGTGTGTATATGTGTGTGCATGTAGCATTCTTCTCACATTCACCTCTATGCACATCACTTGCTCACAATCTTCATATCACCCTCATGTCTCCACAATTTGAAAACTCTAGGTGGATCTATGTCGATGTTGATACTCATCATTGTTCTACGAGTGACACTAGAAAAGGTCTTGGTTTATGAAACATACTAACCAATGGGTTTCCTCAATGTCACACTTGGTCCTAAAGTCTTTGATGGATATCCCCATATTTCCCAATCCCTGATTTGAAAAGTATATAAACAAATAAAAGAGAACTCTAATACACGTGATTGACCATTCTGTTAGCTAGCACATGTTTCTTGAATTCAAAAGAATTTCACTCATTAGAATGCCTCTCTTTTGTAATCAAAACCTCTATCGCTCTCTTTCTCTTTATCTTTTTCTTCGTACATACACACACACACATACATACATACATATATATATATATATATATATATATATATATATATATATATATATATATATATATATATATATATATATATGTTTGATAATAATACTTAAAAAATACCTATTAATCATCTCATCCTTGTTCTCAATTCTTGTTAGTTATAATACAACTTCATTTAGAGCATGTTCACCTTCACCTATATGATTTCTTGACACAATGTTCAACTTGTAATGAACCATTCTAGTTTCCTTTGAATTCTTTGAAAGAACGCACCCATATAGTTTGCAATTTCCCTAGAAATGTGTAGTATTTGCTATCGTATACCAATTTGAGGTCATCTTATTTTGTAGCTTGAATCTTGAGATTGTAGTCATGTTTATCCTTCTTACATCTTTGGATGGCCTCCAAACTCTCTTTGGAGATAATCAAACTAAAATCGACGATACCAACCATAGGGTAAGCTATATGGTTTCTTAGTGCTACCTTACAAAATTTACCATGCAGGCCAGTATACATGAGTCTCCCCTATAAGGATTCGTCTTTTCCAAGTCTTGCTTCAATTGCCACACGTAAATATCGAGTTTTTTTTTCTATTGGAAAAATTTCTTCCTCCCCATACATTGATGAAAATGTTGTGCATTTTGTGGTCACGGGATATGATGTCCAATAGGCCCACAAAGCCTCATTTGGACTTTGGACCCAATCTCATCTATGATTCGCCTACAATCTTTATCAAGGCTTATTCAAGAATTCTCTTAGTAACTTCTACTTGTCCATTGGATATAAGATATTACATATTTATTTTTCCATGCTTAATTTTATCAAACTCCATTGATTCCTCAATCAACGCATTGACAAAATGTGAGCCCCTATCACTTGCTATTTCTAATGGACAACCAAAATGGGTGATGATGTGTTAATATGCAAAGTTTTCCACATCAATGCATCTATCCACTTCTAAGTTCTATTGTTGTTGTCATTCTTGTAGATCAATTTGATGACTTCTTGATGGCCTTACAAGTGTCTCTAATATTTTTTCGTTATGTGTGGGAACAAATAAATAAGGCAAACATGGAAATAGATTTATCATCACTATTTATGACCAAAAACTCTTATTTTGAAATAAATAATGAATAATGAAACATGATTATGTCATATGGAATGTGCAAGATGAGTACATATATTAGTTTCAAGCATTTCAATAGCATGTACTAGTGGAGATATATCACTTTTTGTATCATTGAATTTATTTTTTTCACTAATATAAGAATTAATTTATTAAATGTTGGCATCTAGATATACATGTCAATGATAGAAAATATTCCCTCATCAAAATAAAAATATTTATGGTACCACTTTGAGAATTGGAATATGTGAATAACTATATAAATAGTTAAGTTTAGATATATTTTCAAATGAATAAAGGATTCGATTTTGGAGATATAGAAATATATTTTATCATTTCTTTTTAGTTGATCTATGTAACTATTACTAATAAAAAACTGAATTATACTTAGGCATGTCATGGGATGTCCGAAATGATATAGAATACTCCAATTGCATAGTAGTTAATAGCATATTACATAGTAATATTGGTTCATATATTAGGATTCTAAATGTGTTTAAAGACGAATCCTCATGTAGGCATGTTATGGAAGTGACCCAAGATCTTTAATATTAGAGTTTCACAATGGATAATAGTGTTTTATATACTATTTATATTTTATCAGAGCACTTTATATTATAAACAAAGAAAAGATACAAGAATCTTAGAGAGAGTTACAAAGATAGCTTATAACCGTTTGTGCATGAGAATCACTTGTTTTCCATCTTATTGTTTTGTAGAAAAAACTCCCTATGGTGCCAAAGAGGGGGGGGGGGGGGCTTCTCATAGTCACAAATCCATCTAGTTAGATAAGCAAGGGATTTATCTAAGACCACTCTTAAGGAGGTATTTCAGAGTTGACCACATATCTTTCCTTTTAGAGTTTCTTAAGTGGTTCACTCCTCAAGGCATTTTAAAGAGCAAAACAACATCTAGTCACTTCATTCAATTGCTCGTGTTTCTAGTTACCTTGATAATCCACTAAAAAGAGCTTGCTAAGGTGCTTTCAAGTCTTAATGCTTCTAGGCTAGGAAAAAGAAGAGGTGGCCTTAGTATTCCCTACCATTAAGGCATGCATTGCACCACGAGGGAGCACCACAAATTTTAATGTCTTTGACATTGGTCCAGAGCCTCTAGTGGAGAATGTGCCACATGTAGATGACCTTTTTATTCTCAATAAGATGGTGCCAAAGGTTGTTGAACTTGAAGTCCCATCTACTTTAAGTCCAATCTGACACCACTTCTTGTTCTAAGAGTGATGAAAGTAAAGATTTATCTTTATTCTTGGAAATTTCTTCATTAATCTAACATCATGCCACTTGAAAGTCTTCATGTGGAGAGAATCCTGAACAAACATGAGGCTAATATTCAACTCATACAAGCATTGATTCTATGCCTTCAAATGTAAATGTGTTCAAAGTCTACTCTATGACTTAGTTCACTATCATCAAACCTGACCTAATGTCTTCTACCATAGTTCAATATGTTTTTCCACATTCTCTTGCCTCTCGCATATTACTCGTAATCCAAAACCAAGTAATCATTTTTTCAAATCACATGTTGCTCGTAATCCAAAACCAAGTAGATTCATTTTTTCTAATATGTGAGAGTCATTTACTATAGTGCTTGATGAAGCAAAAGGGTTCATCTTATTCCATCCTTTCTATTGGGAGCACACAAAATTTGAGCCCTTAGGGACTATGTTAGAAGATGTATTTTTGGAAGCTTTTTTGAAGCAAAATAATTGTAAAATGATAAAAATTTGTAAAAATATTTATGCAATTGTTGTAAAAATAAGGAAGAGTCTTCCTTATGTAGGATAGAATCTTATGTAATTTTTCTAGAATTTTTGGAAACTCCTAGATAGCATATTTTTAGAATAATAGAGGAAAGGACCAAAATTCAAGTGTGAAAAGGGGACACTTGAAAATGTATATAAGCTAATTTCCTCTATTATGAGGGGGTTGGTTAATCATTTGTTTACATGCTATCCAAGTGAATAGAGAAGGAGTTTTCTGTTGAAAATCGTGTTTTCTCCTCTTTTGTGTGGTTTCTTTGATTTGTGAGTCTAATTCTTGAGTATCCATGGAGATTTGTGAGCTTCTATTGTGTAAATCTGTTGAATGTGTATGAAGAGAGCTGAATACTGATGTGTTGAGTGATAAGTTGATGAAGAATGGTGCTAGAGCTGAAAATCGTCTGTTTTCACAGAATCGCGATTGCCTCGTCTGTATGATACAGGTGATATTTTTTTATTTTGACTTCATAATTGTGTTCTGTTGATAAAATAGCATGCATTAGACACCAAGATTGTGGAAAATGGTGGAGATTTGCTCAAGATAATCCAAACCCTAGAAATGCCTCTTCATTTTCACTATTCTCAGAAATCCAGCCATTATTCTCTTATTTCTTGGATTCTATCATCTTGAAGGGGCTGTGGTCTCAAGAATACTTCCAGGATTGACAAAATAAAGATGTATTGTTGATTATTTATGCTAAATGATTGGAGAGGACAACTCCAAAGATCAATAACAAACATTTTTTGGCACCGTTGCCGGGGAGTATTTCAAAAGCTTCATTGAAGTTGGACCTTGCTGGATCTTCTATTGATGATGGTAACAAACATAAGGAAAAGGTAACACTCTTTAATCAGGAAATGTGAACATGAAAAGGTAGATGTCTTTGTTTGTCTTTTGGGAAAAGAAAGCAATAGATCATCTTTTAGAATTGGAAGTGCTGAAATTTTTGTAAATTGATAGTTGCTCATTACATTGTTGAAGTAAAAGTGTAGGTGTGTGAAAAATTTGAATCAAGAAAGCTGAAGATGAGGTAACATGTGTCTATTTTTTCTTGCATTTTTAGAGTTCTTTTTGACCAAGTACTAGGCAATATTGTTGATCTTGGGAAGATAACATGGTTGCACTAAGGAAAAGTCAGGTAAATTAGCTAGATGAAGTAGAAAAGATTCATTTGTGAACCAAATCAAAGCATAAATCTTGAGAAACAAAGTTGATCTGCATTTTGAAAAGAAATGTGTGATTGAGTTTATCTTTGCAAAAATTGATACTGGCATTTCATAGCACATTTTCTTTGGAAAGTTTTTCTCATGAAATGTTTTGATAGCTAAGCCATAAGAGATCATAACCAATCAAGGAACATAGGATCAGTAGATCACCAAACAAGAAACCCTAATTGAAGTGTTTACCTTTATTTAGGGCAAAATACTAAAAAAATTCATAAAATTCATAAAAAACAATCAAACAAATTTCTTTTCTTCTTAGGAAGTTGGACTGGAGCTTTGTGGATAAGAGTAATAGAGACCAAGTAAGAGAAAAGCAAAAAATTTATCAAAAAATTTAGCAGATTTGAAAAAACCCGATTTTCTGTACAACATCGCGATTTTCTGATTAATGTTGTGACTATGAGGTAAAATTGCAGGAGATTGTGGAATTGGAGTTGGTAAAGGGTACTAAAGGGGAACAAGAGAGAAGAATACTCAAATTTAAATAAAATCAAAAGTATAGAAAAAACACGATTTTCTGCACAAAATCGCGATTTTCTGAGTAAGGTTGTGATTTTGATGCAAAAGTACAGGAGTTTGGTGAATTACAAAGGGTAGAGGGTATTGAAAGAGAACAAGAGGAAAGAATACTCAAATTTGCACAAGATAATATCTACAGAAAAAACATGATTTTCTATAGAAAATCGCGATTTTCTGTAAGGGAAATTTTTTGGAATTTCTAGCATATTTGGGTTTTTGGAGAAAGATAATTGCAAGAGATGTCATCAAGATTGGGTAAGTAAAGATTGGACAAGTGAAAGAGTGAAGAACAGTGGAAATCACACAAAATCGCGATTCTGTGGACACTATAAAAACCTGGAATTCAAAGAAAAATTCATTTGAGTGAGTGTGAGAGAGTGAGAGAGCAGGAAAAATCGAGACTTTTTGCAAATACAGGTCTTGAGGAGCTTCTTGGAGTCAAGCAAGCAAGGTGAGTGGTTTCTATATCACCTCAATTACATGACTTTAAATTTTTATGATCAATAAGTACAAAAAAGTAGGAAAATAGCAAAACTACGAAATTGCGATTTTTTGAGTTTTGAATAATATTATTTTTTGGTTAAGATGTTTCATTGCATGTTAAAAACTTAATAAAGCGATTCTATTAGAAGAAAGAAAATTTTGAAAATCAACACTTCAAAAAAAATTCAAAAAAGTGTTCAGAATCGCGATTCTGTAGTCAAACACAAAATCGCGATTCCCAGAACACGATTTTCATAAGAAAATCGTGTTAGTTACGATTGTGAGCAATCACGATTGTCTGGGAACAGAATCGTGAAAAACGCGATTTTGAGCACAAAATCGTGAAAAACGCGATTTTGAGCACAAAATCGTGAAAAACACGATTTTGAGCACAAAATCGAGAAAAACGCGATTTTGAGCAAAAAATCGTGAAAAACGCGATTTTGAGTACAAAATCGTGAAAAACACGATTTTGAGCACAGAATCGTGAAAAACGCGATTTTGAGCACAAAATCGAGAAAAACGCGATTTTGAGCAAAAAATCGTGAAAAACGCGATTTTGAGCACAGAATCGTGAAGAACGCGATTTTGAGCACAAAATCAAGAAAAACGCGATTTTGAGCACAGAATCGTGAAAAACGCGATTTTGAGCACAAAATCGAGAAAAACGCGATTTTGAGCACAGAATCGTGAAAAACGCGATTTTGGGCACAGAATCGTGAAAAACGCGATTTTGGGCACAAAATCGTGAAAAACGCGATTTTGGGCACAGAATCGTGAAAAACGCGATTTTGGGCACAGAATCATGAAAAACCACGATTTTGAGTTCAAAATCGTGGAAAATACGATTTCAATCATAAAATCGTGAAATAACATTAATTTGAACACAAAATCGTGAGAAACACGATTTTGAGTCCAAAATCGTGGAAAACATGATTTTAGTCATAAAATCGTGAAAAAACACTAATTTGAACACAAAATCGTGAAAAACACGATTTTGAGTTCAAAATCGTAAAAAACACGATTTTAGTCAGAAAATCGTGAAAAATCATTAATTTGAACACAAAATTGTGAAAAACATGATTTTTGAGTTCAAAATCGTGGAAAACACGATTTTAGTCATAAAATCGTGAAAAAACACTAATTTGAACACAAAATCGTGAAAAACACGATTTTGAGTTCAAAATCGTGGAAAACACGATTTTAATCAGAAAATCGCTAAAAATCATTAATTTGAACACAAAATCGTGAAAAACACGATTTTGAGTTCAAAATCGTGGAAAACACGATTTTAGTCATAAAATCGTGAAAAAACATTAATTTGAACGCAAAATCGTGAAAAACATGATTTTAAGTAGAAAATCGTGGAAAACACGATTTTAGTCAGAAAATCATGAAAAATCATTAATTTGAACACAAAATCGTGAAAAACACGATTTTGAGTTCAAAATCGTGGAAAACACAATTTTAGTCAAAAAATCGTGAAAAATCATTAATTTGAACACAAAATCGTGAAAAACACGATTTTGAGTTCAAAATCGTGGAAAACACGATTTTAGTCAGAAAATCGTGAAAAATCATTAATTTGAACACAAAATTGTGAAAAACACGATTTTGAGTTCAAAATCGTGGAAAACACGATTTTAGTCATAAAATCGTGAAAAAACACTATCCTAGTTAGAAAATCATGAAAAACACGATTCTGACCTCAGAATCGTGAAAATTAGGTGAATGATTCTTAGGTCTGAGAACAAACTAAATTCACATACTAGGCAAAACCTAGGAAGGAAGGAGATAGAGTCAGTAGTAGGGAAAGGGCAAGAAAGAAATTTAGGGCAAGAAAACTACATGCAAAATTTAACTGAAACAAATGAGCCCATTGAAACTGGGGATTATAGAAATATCTCAAATACATGTATACAAATAGGTTTGGCACCTATGTATATCAGGATGGAATGCATAAGTTTTTCATTAGATTGAGAAACTTAGAAGCTCCCCTAAACATAACACCAATAGCTCAGTTCAAAGATGGTAGGTATGAGGATAGGCAAGGGTGTGTGTACATCTTCTCCCAAGACCCAGAAAATTCAAATTACTTAGGGCAATGTGCTGACAAAGGACCTTGGGAACATAATATGGGACAACCAGATTTACCTAGACCACATGGAAACTACACTAGTACTGAGCAACAACATGGGAGGAGGACACATGCTTCCCCAAATCCTTTTGATAAGGAACCAGAAGGTTATAATGAGTTTTCACTCAGAAGAAGACATCATTGGCAACCTCAGGGTAGAATGCGTAGACCATATCAAGTAGCCAAATGTATGAAAAATCAATATGAAGGGTATTCAGATCCTCATGCTCATGCTGCAGAGTTTAGGCAATTAATTAGAGCTGAGGAGGTGGAAGATTACAAAGTTCAATTTGAGGCATTTGGTCTAACCCTAACAGGACCAGCATTATCTTGGTTCATCCCTTTGAGAAAAGAAATGTACCTAGATATTGAATCCTTCCTAGAAGCCTTTATTGGAGAATTCTCAAAGACCGGAATAAAACATAGCATAGCCACTCTGATACACAGTTTTAAACAACAAAAAGATGAAAATGTCAGAGAGGCAGCCAGGAGATTTAAGCAATATATTGATAGATGCCCTAAAGAGGAAGTACCGTCCATGGCTAGACAAGTATCCCTATTCATAGAACGGTTGAGAAGTGCTCAATTAAGAACATTAGTGTACTACAGGAGATGCCCCGACCTAGGAGCTTGTGTAAAAGAAGCAATAGATTTGGAAGATAACAGAGGCCAAGATCTGTTAGCATTTGATCAACCTAGATCAAATGAAGATAAAATTCCTCCAGCAGAAGAATTGGCTCAGGCCATTGCTAAAGCCCTAGAGGTAAGCACTAAAACCAATTTGATAAACTCCAGGATAAACACAAATAAAAAATGCTACAATTGTGGAGAAAGTCATCTGGTACAACAGTGCCCATATCAAAAGCCTCCACATTTGCAAGATAGGAAGACACTCAAATATTGTACACCAGAGAGGAAATGGACCAACCATACCAGGGAAGAATGTTTCTATAATAAACAACCCATAAAGGAGAGAGACTATGGGAGCCAAAGAGAATCAATGTATATTGAGCAACCAAGACCTGTGCTTGGGCAACAACCTCCTATACCAACAAATGTGGTACCAATCAAATACACACCAATAGAGGATGGAAACTCAAGAACAAAGTCACCATACAAGGAAGATTATCCATGGAATGAAGGATATCAAGAAGAATGGGAAGGTTATGAGTCAAGAGAACCAGAATTACAAGCCCTAGACTTGGGAAATGTAAGAATTGAGATGGACACTGCCACTTTCATGTATATAACGAATAATTATATGTCCAATCAAAAACCTAATTCAAAGGAGGACCAAAGATAACTTGTTATAGGTGTGGGGGAGATCATTTCATTAGAGACTGTCCAAAACCTCCTACATTAAGAATAGAAGGAGCATATTGTAAGGATTGTGGTAGGGAGCATTTAATTAAGGATTGCCCAAAGAATCCTCAAAAACAACAAAACACACCTAATAACATACCACTAAAAGCAGTCAGTATCATGGAACAGGAAGAATTGAGTGACATTGACCAAGTAAATGTAAATGCTATAACAAGGTCACAAACAAAACAACAAAGAACAACTAAGGAACAAAATGAAGGTTCAATCTCAAAGGTAAAGAAAAATAGACAAAAAGGGAAATGGGAAAGGAAACAGAAAATGGGTAAAAATATTGAAGAAGAAAATAGGGAACAATCAAACAGTACTTCTCCTCAAAAGACACAAACCCAGTTGGAGGTAGGAAATTCACAAAGTCTAGACACTCTAATAAAAGCATACAAAGGAAGAATTCAAGAGGGACCAAGCCCTGCTGATCATAAAATGGCTTATCCTTTGCCAGACCTAGAACATGAAAGAATGCAGAAGTGTAAACAAATCATACGGGAAGTGCAACTCAAAATGGGGGAAGAAGACAATTCTCAACAAACAGTTGAGGAATCGGAAACAACAAAAACAAGAGGAAATAGTATCAGGGAAGAAAACCCCCAAGTAACACTCTAGGTGAATATAGATAAACGATGCACAATTCTTTATCATACTACATGGGAAGATTTAATGAAACAAAATCCTCACCTACAGAACCAAGTGAAAAAATGGGAGACAACACCAGAAAATCTTCACCCACAACTACAGGAAATGGAGGAGTTGTGGTATATTCCCATTGATAAGATAGGAGGATATTGTGAAGGAGAAGAGGGAAATTCAACCTTAAAAATACAATTTGGTAAAAACCAGGCCAAAGCTATTCTGGATAGTGGATCAGGAGTGGCCATCATGACTAAACAAACTTGGGAGAAATGGGGAAAAAATGAATTAATACCCACAAAAATGAGATTGCAACTTGCAGATGGACACATTGAAAAACCCCTAGGAATATGGGAAAAAGTGATTGTGGACATATGTGGGATAGAGATAGAACATACCTTTGCTATAGTTGAATTGCCACAATCCACTTCATATGAAATTATCCTAGGAAGACCATTCATGAGACAAATGCAAATTGTACAAGATTGGGGTAATGATTGCTTATACCTGCAGAGCAAAGGAAGAATAACCAAAGTAAATCTAAGAAATGGGCACTACTGTGACATATCTCCTCAAGAATGGTATAAAATTCATCAGAATCAAGAGTTGAGTGAGGAATCAGAAATAGAAAGCCAGGATGAGACTGAATCATCAGTATGGAAGTGAAATATGATAAGAAATCTTACCAGTAGGAAGAGGAGATTAAGAAGAGAGGATTGTGTGGAAGGAAGGAAGTTACACGATGAGAATTATGTACCACAACAATTCAAGGATGAGGAATTTGAGCCCTATGGGTGGAATCAAATCTTGGCTACCATGGATCTAGCCAGTGATGAATATGTAGGAGTGGAATTTCAAAATGAAGAAGGATATGATATTTTTCACATTGGAATACAAATGATAAAGGTATCCAGAACAGAAGAGGACATAGAAGAAGAAATGATATTAGAAAAAGGGAAGACACAATTTTTAGAGCAAGTAAAAGCTGAAGATGCTATTACGGATAAAATCTCAGGCAAGTACAAGAAAAATAAACACAAGGAAATCGAAGAAAATCAGGAAAATGAAAAGAAGACAAGGGAAATGAACAAAGATCAACAGTTTGATGTACCAGAAAATTTCAAGACTTATGAAGTGGAAAATAGATTACTTCTCAAAAGGAAACCAAAGAGGGAAAAGAAGAAAGGAGAGGCTTATGATAATGAGGAAGAAACTAAAAAGATCGTGATCACTTAGGAGGAGGGAGAAGAAAGACACATTGTAGTGGCTGATGACATGACAACTCAAGAAGAAGAGGCACTAAGAAACTTGGCAAGAAACTATAGGGATGTATTTGCTCATAGCTACAAGGATTTGAAAGGTATTGATCCTAAAATCTGTGAGCATAAGATTCCTATTACACCTGAAGCAAATCCTAGTAAACAAAGACATTACACATTTAATGATAAATACTCTGCTAAGATAAAGGAAGAAATTGACAAGCTATTAGCTGCCAATTTCATCTATGAAATTGAGTATACAGAATGGATATCTCCTATAGTTGTGGTACCAAAAAAGAATGGGAAACTTAGGGTATGCATTAACTTGAAAAAGGTAAATGCAGCAACTATAAGAGATAATTATCCACTGCCTATAACAGATCATCTTCTAGAAAGAGTTGCAGGGAAGGAGGTTTATAGTTTTTTAGATGGTTTTTCACGATACAACCAGGTTCCTATAGCATTGGAAGACCAACATAAAACTGCCTTCTCCACAGAATGGGGAATTTATGCCTTTAGGGTTATGCCCTTTGGATTAACTAATGCTCCAGCAACTTTTCAGAGATTGATGTGTCATATCTTCATAGAGTTTCTGAGAAAGGTAATGGAAATCTATGTAGATGATCTTTGTACTTTTTCACTAAAAAGACAAGATCATTTGCAGGATTTAGAAAATATATTCAGGAAATGCAGAACCTACAGAGTATGTTTAAATCCAAAAAGATGTGTATTCTTTGTGAGACAAGGAAGAATGTTGGGTCATATAGTCTCTAAAAATGGAATTTCAACTGACGAGAGGAAAATAAAGGCCATAATAGAGCTTCCAAGACCAACAAGTGTAAAGGAACTTCAAACTTTCATGGGACATTGTGGGTACTATAGGAAATTTGTACACAAATTTGCTGACATAGCAAAACCCTTATATGCCCTAATTATAAAGTTTGAGTGGTCTAAGGAGTGTGACCAAGCCTTTGAAACTCTAAAAACTTGTTTGGTAACAGCCTCAATTCTGAAAACACCTCAATGGGACAAAATTTTTCATGTTCATGTGGATGCTTCAAATTATGCTTTGGGATGTGTGTTAGCACAACCAATAGAAGGAAGCAAGTTAGATTTTCCAGTGGCCTATGCTAGTAGACAATTGAATCTAGCAGAGAAAAATTACACAACCACTGAAAGAGAGGGATTGGGCATGGTATTTGCTGTAAAAAAATACACACATTACCTTTTGGCCAACAAGTTTAAGTTCTTTGTAGACCATCAAGCTCTGTTATATTTGGTAAATAAACCTTGTCACACAGGGAGAATAGTCAGATGGTTTCTTTTGCTAATGGAATTTGAGTTTGAAGTGGTGGTCAGACAAGGGAAAACACACTTGAGAGCAGATCATTTATCTCGAATTCAGTCTAAAGAACCCAGTTCACCTTTAGATGACAATCTCCCAGACACCTATCTGTTTAAGGTAGAGAGTGTTCCTGAGTGGGCCATGACTTTAGTACCATTATTAACCATGGGACCTTGTAGAACAGTTGGGAACAATGCACACTTAGTATTGCAAAGCAGGAACTTTATGTTGCTAGCTGGGCATTTGTACCATCTCAACCACACAGGCATATTAGAATATTGCACTCCTGAGGAGGAGCAACAAGAATATCTGAGGAGAGCTCATCATTGGAACCCTTGCACTCATGCTTCTAGGGTAGTCACTCTAAGTAATCTCAATAGGATGGGGGTACATTGGCCTAATAAAATTCAAGATGTATCAAAATACATTGCCAATTGCAGGAAGTGCCAAATATTGCAAGATTTAGAATTCATAACTCTATATTGGTTCCAGAAAAATCCAGATTGGAGTGAAAATATCATTGAAGAATTGAGAAGGAAGAAGAAAGGAAAACAAGTGATAGCTGATACAAATTCAAAAAATTTACAAGTAATCTTTGAAGAATATCAGTTGATAAGAGAATAGTTGTATAAGAGAGGAATGGATGGATATCTAAGAATTTGTGTTCCTGAGAACAAATATCTGGAAATGTTGGAAATGGCACACTCTGGAGTGGCAGAAGGACACTTCTCAAGTGACAGAACTGCTAAACTCATTTTATATTCTGGATTTTGGTGGCCAACGCTATTTCCTGATGCAAGAACCTATGTAAAAAGGTATGATGTCTGTCAAAGGGTGAGTCAACCAAATAGAAGAAATGATATGCCATTGGTTCCATTAATTTCAGCCAGAGCCTTTAGTAAATGGGGACTGGATTTCATTGGACCTATACATCCTCCAGCAAAACAATCCCATGCTGAATACATCATAGTGGCTACAGACTACCTGACAAAGTGGGCTGAGGCCAAAGCCACAAAAAGAAATGATGCTAATACTATTGCCAGATTCCTATATGAAAACATTATCACCAGATTTGGACTTCCAATTGAACTAGTAAGTGATAGGGGGACCCATTTTGTAAACCAGATCATAGAAAACATCACTAAATATTTCCTGATCAGTCATAGAAAGTCAGCCCCATATCACCCACAAGCCAATGGGTTAGCAGAAAGTACTAATAAAGTACTTTGTACTGTACTATCAAAATTAGTGAATACAAACAGGAATGATTGGGATCTACAACTTAATCATGTCCTATGGGCTTATAGAGTGGCTTATAAAACTGCAATAGGGAGCACACCATTCAATCTAGTATATGGACAAAATGCAGTTTTATCTATGGAATTCCTTATTCCAACATTAAAAGTAGGAAGTCACTATAATTGGACTGGACATGAACTATCAGAGAGAGTAATGGAATTGGAAAAGTTGGGAGCATCTAGACTCCAAGCCATTATGAGTTTATATGTGGATAAGAAAAGGCAAAAAGCTTATCATGATGTTCACATAAAAGAGAAAGATCTACAGGTAGGAGATCTAGTGTTGGCTTACACAGTCAGAGAACATCAGAAAAAGTTCCAAAAAAAAGGACATGGACCATATATTATACATCAGATAAGCAACAGTGGAGCCATTCAACTAGCTAACATAGACGGAGAAATCATAAGTGGATATAGAGTTAAGAGGTATGATTGCCCATTAACTGTTGATGAATGGAGAAGGTTGCAACAAGCTCAAAACAGGAAAAGAGAAGAGGAAGACATGAGAAAGGAAGCTCAACAGGAAGCTATGGAAAGGATAAGGAAAATCAATGAGCTTAGGGAAGTCTGTCTGTGTGAAACTCCTCTCAAACCAAAGGAACATGTCCCGGTGATGATGATGGATTTTCAAAATGAAAGCATTAGGGTTTTGATAGATTCTGGAGCACAAGTAAATCTGATTAGTTCAGCTTTGGTAAGTAAATTTAACATAAAAAGAACTAAAAGCAGAACCCTAATCAAAACATTGGAAGGTCAAATAGTACAGAGCATGTCTTCACTGTCTATTGAAGTAAAGTTCAATGAAGAATATATGAAAATAGACTGTGAAGAATGGCCAGATAATTTGATGGCTGAAAAAGTGATTTTAGGTCAACCATGGCTTCAAAAAGGTAAAGTGATCTTGGATTTTGAAAAAATGAGGGTTAAATCGAACTTAAATGACAAAAGGTTTTTAATATTTTTATTGAGTAATGAAAAGCAGGGAATTCAATCAGATGTTCATGCTATACACATGGAAGGATTCACTTTTGCATTTGGAGATACACAGACATTACCAATACAAATATTAAATAATCAAGCTTCATGTAATCAAAATCAGCAAAAGATTGGAAGAACAAAGAAGGGTGGAGAGATAGGAAGAAATTGGCAATCATGGCTTTGTCCAAAGAATCAAAACATCAGAACAAGAAGCACATGGAATCAAAGTCTACAGGAGGTCTGCTCATCAAAACAGAAATCAAGGACAAAATGGATATGGAGACCAAAAACTCCTACAAAATGCTTAGCCAAAGGGAATGGTTGTTGGCCTGGAACCAGAACCATTGGAGTCAGGAAGTATTGGGTTAAAAAATCAGAGTTGTTCTAGTGGAAAAAAGATCATCCAGATTTGATCTGTATTTAGAAAATCATAACAATGTTGAAAAAATTATGAAAAAATATACATTTGACCTGATTTTCTTTTCTAAAAAAAGAGAATTAGGAGGGGAAGAAAAGAAATAGAAAAAAATTATTATGAAAAAAAAAAGAAATAGACAAAAGCAATCATTGTTGAAAAAAAAGAGGAAGAAAAGCGGAGAAAAATTTGTTTACTTTCCTTTCTTTTTTACAAAAAAATTATATAAGCACAAAGCAAGATCTAGGTAGAAGAGTAGGAGAGATCTATTTATTTTTTATTAATTAATTTTTGTTTCTATCATTGATAAATGTTTTGTTTTTTCTCCAAAAGAAGTGGTTAGGAAAAGGGACTGCACTAGACATCTTGCTACACCTGTAATGATCACTTTTTGTTTTTTTAAGAAACAGAATTTATTGTGGATTTATTTTCATTCTTATGTCATGACATCTCAAAATAAATATTACTCTTTGATTTCTTGTGACTTATGTGGGTAGAGTTTTTCTTTGTACATTTTCTTTTCTTCAGAATGGTGAATACAAAGGAGTTATCAATTCATGACTTCAAGGCAGAATCAGTAACTCTGTCAAGAGGCCATTGGTTCCTAGACAGTGAAGCTGTGGAAGAATAGGTGGACTTAGAGTCAGATGAAGAATCAGAAATTCCAGAGGCTGAGAAGGTGGTGAAGGAACTCAAGGAGACCTTAAGCATAATTTGTCAGCACATATTCACAGTGGGAGTAGGAGGATATAAGTATACAATGTTGTGCCAGGAGTTCTACAGGTTCCAAAGAGTGGCAGTCAATATGAAAAGATGGAAGGCAGTAGGACTACACAAAATATTGGAGGAGCCTATCTTTTTCATTGATTTTGAGAGAGTAGCACAAGTAATGAGCAGTTTGATGGAAATAGGAAGAGGGAATGATGCCTATTTCAGGTGCAAAGTCAAAAACAAGGATAATCAGGAAGTAGGTATCACTATCAAGGCGGAACATATCAGAGCAGCATTGCAATTCTACACAATGGGAACCAAACTTGACCGGAGCTTTGTCAAAAAGAATAAGGAAACTTATACAGGATATGCAAAATTCACTGACTTTAAAGGAAGGGAGAATGAAGAATATGCCACAAGGATGTTCTTATAGTACTTCTGTTTTCCAAAAATACCAAGGTATACCATGCCACATAAGTCAGTGACACTATTGATGTTCAACAACAAGGATAGAACCAAACCTTTTGGAGTAATGGATGTCACACCATACATCCATGAACAGCTGACAGAAGCAGCAAAACACTGGGAATAGAAGAAGTTCATGAATGGAGCCCAGTTCTTAACAAGAATCATTTATCATGGTCTTGGGATGGAAGATCAATTGAAATTGGCTCTAGAGGCACAATATTTCAGAAACCTTATGTCTCGAATCAAGAGTCCTCCAAGGAAAATGGCTGAAAGGGATATAGAAGGACAAACACGCATGAGAGGAACAGGAATGAAAAGAAAGATGATATCTGAGGAAGTGATTCCTATAAAGAAAAAGAGGTTGGACCCAAGGAAGGTTGAACTAGAAATGGAGGAAGCTACAGAAGAAGAACATGAAGAGGCACAAAAGCAGGTTCAATCCTCAAATGAACCTCATCCACCTCAAACAAGCAAGGAGCAATTGTACACTTATTTAACCCAAGGAAATAACAGAAGAGCTATGTATGAGGCACAATATCAGAAAATGCTAGAAGACTATTCATGCAAAGCTACAAATTGGGTTCAAGAGGAGGTGGAGCACTATGAAGCACTCCATGATCAAATGATGACAGCCGAAACAGAAGAAGTGTTTGTCAGAAAAGAGGTTGAGTTGCTAGCCTACTTCAAGGAATTGCAAGGACCTCCAGAGACCAGAACCACTATTGTGGTGAAAAAGAAGGTTCCAAAGAAACCAGTACAAAAGAAGAAGTTGACCAAGAAGGGGAAGGGAAAATCAGTGGTTGAAGCTGTTATCACCAAAGAAAGGGAGGAAGTAATAATGGAAGAAACACAGAAGCCATCCACTGTGGAAGAAGTATCAAGACCCACAGAACCAGAAAGAGGAGGACCTTCACATTTTTCATCTGATTCTGAAAGTGATATTGAGAGCTTTTTGCTAAAGAGTCTAAATTTGTCAATACCAAATACTCCTAATGTAACTATACAGGCTTCTGAGAAACAGAAAAGACCTGAAGAATTGAAGAAGAAGTCTCAAGAGAAGCCGATTCAGGAACAAGCAGGAAAACAGCTCAGTATTGAAGATGAAAGAAGGTTGATGAAGGGAAAAGCAGCTATGATAGAACAGGCAAGTGAAATAAGGGAAGAAGTCAGTTGTGGACTAGTGCATACTGGGATGAAATCCATATGGACAAAACCCTCACAAACCTACTTCAAACTAGATGAGAGCATAGAAGAAATAGCCAAGAAGGCACAAATAAGCAGCTCAGTCATAAATCAAAAAGGTACAGATCAAGATCCAATTCAGGAAGAAGAGGAAATAGTTGTGAAAGGCAATATTCAAGAAGTCACAGGGGGAGTAGTCGAAAAGGAGATCATCCAGAGTAGAAAGGATGTACTGCATGATTTGAAGAACAATGAAGAATTTACATCTAATGAGGATCAAGAACAAGAGGTAGCAATGGACTTCATGAACATTGATGAGCAGGAAGAAGAACACAAAGAGGAAAGAAGTAATGATCAGGTCAAAGATCTTGAAGTAACTGAATCAGTTCTAGCCCAGGAAAAGGAAAGACATGAAGAACAAACAGGTGAATGTCAGGGAAACTCTGGTGGGGAAACTGAATATACTCTGTTCCAGGAAACTTTAAGCCAGGAAAAGGAGATACAAATAAAGGAGGGACACCTCTCTGAAGAGAAGCAACAGGTGATGGAGAAGGAAAAGGTACAGGAAATAAAGCTTATTTGAGATGTTTTAGAGCAAAAGAATTCAGGTGTTCAAGAAGACATGGCAGATTCAGAAACATTGGACACTCATCCAAGCAATGAAGAAAACAAGGCCAAGATTATAGAATATGAAGAAGAAGAGGAAGAGGTGAGTGAATGCAAAGAGGACAAACAACTAGAAACTAAACAAATGGAAATGGAAGGGGGATTGGAAAGAATACCAAAGAGTATAAGATCAACATGTCAGATCATTATGAATAACATTGAACAGTTTTGACCTTCTAGCCGAAACATGATCATTTCAGGAATGGTAGCAGAGTCAGAATTTGAGAAAGGTAGTATGATTATTAAAGAGCATAAAAGGGAGAAGGAGCAGATGTCAGAGCAACTGAGGAAGGTACAAGAGAAAAATGAGGAATTTACCAACAAAATAATTGCTTTGGAAGAGCTAGAAGTGCAGAAGCAAAATAAGATTCAATATCTAGAAGAAAAGAGTGTAAAACTAACAGAGCAGAATATTAAATTGGAAAAGGAGTTGAGAAAGATTGAGGGAAGATATAGAACTCTGCAAACCTCTTATCAAATTTTGACTAAAGCAAATGAAGAAATTAACAAGCTACTATTGGAGGAAGGGCAGTTGAAGGAGGAAAGTTAGACAGCCCAGATGACAGAGGAAGAAAAGGAAGGATTACTCAAAGAGATTCAGAAATTACAAAGAGAATTGAAAGAATCCAAGGAATTAGAAAAGCAGGCTAGTATACATGCTGCTACATCTATGAGAGGATATAATAAGTTACACATGGATATGGAGAAGGAAAGAAGTGATTGGCAGACAAGGAGAGAAAAGGAACATGATGAATGGAAAAAAGAAAGGGAGCTATGGGCAAAACAAAATGGAAGTCTGATGATGACGATAGAGGAATTACAGAAAAAATTGGATAAGTCACAAATTCAGGAAGAAACACATGTGGAAACCACATATACAAAAGAATATGGGGTAGAAAATAATGAGGGAATACAACATGATAGAGAACCGGTAGATAAAAGATCAGAAGGAGAATATTCAGAAGGTTTTGTAAAGAAATTGCTGACAAATAGAGATTCTAGAATGGAGTTTATCAGGAAGATGCATGATGAGTATGAAGAGCAAATTGTCACATTTGCATTAAATAAGGGAATTAATCCAGATCAGCATCATTGGGCCGCAGATGGATTGGGAATACCATTGTGTATGATTATGGAGAGTATAAAGAACTATCAGTTGGCCAGAGTTGGGCTACCTCCAAACAAATATCTTGAGTATGAAGAGGATATCAATGTAACTAAAGAACTATTTGAAAGAGCCAATCCAAAGTGGAGAAACAAATGGTTGGATGCCAACAAAGAATGTAGGAAAATTTGGAAGGAGGCACCTCTTCATCTAAAAATCAATCCAGCTTACTGTCTAGTGGCAAGAAGGAGAGAATGGACAATCTTTTGGGAAAGACGAAGAGAAGGTCAGATTCCACCTAAATGGTTGAATTTCCCAAAAATAGCAGGTCCAAAGGCAGGCACTTGGCCTACAAAGAGTTACATGGTGAATACAGCTGAGTCCGTAATAGCTACATACAAAGATGTAAACGACCCTGCATGCATTCTACTTATCAGAATAATGAGATTAATTTTGGCCTGTATAGAAACATACACCGACACAGATATCAGAACTCTAAATTATATCGGCTTTAATTCTCCAACAGATGCATTATTATTTGATTTGAGCGAAACACCTAATAGAATCTGCTTAATGGCATACTACAGCAGAGTGATATTTCTGGGCAGTCATTACTTACAAATTTTTGAAGACACCTTTGATTACGGATTTTTCGAAAGAGAGTCAGAGATTTTTGGAAATCTGTCAGTTGTTACTAAGTCCAGACTTACAGCATATGAAGCTGCCTATACAGAGTACTTAAAAAAGGATGTCATTGATAAACCAGAGGCTGCAGTATAGTGGAGAAAGGCATTATTTGAAATGGTCAATAATCTAAATGTTACAGAAAGGAAAAGTCATGATTTGCTGTCACAAGTATATCAAAGAAAGAAGAAATGAAGAAAAGTGATCAGTACAGAAGAGCAGGAAAGTCTTTTGTCAGGAGCCAAAAGGTTTAGGAGGGGAAGGATGTTAGAAGATGTATTTTTGGAAGCTTTTTTGAAGCAAAATAATTGTAAAATGATAAAAATTTGTAAAAATATTTATGCAATTGTTGTAAAAATAAGGAAGAGTCTTCCTTATGTAGGATAGAATCTTATGTAATTTTTCTAGAATTTTTGGAAACTCCTAGATAGCATATTTTTAGAATAATAGAGGAAAGGACCAAAATTCAAGTGTGAAAAGGGGACACTTGAAAATGTATATAAGCTAATTTCCTCTATTATGAGGGGGTTGGTTAATCATTTGTTTACATGCTATCCAAGTGAATAGAGAAGGAGTTTTTTGCTGAAAATCGTGTTTTCTCCTCTTTTGTGTGGTTTCTTTGATTTGTGAGTCTAATTCTTGAGTATCCATGGAGATTTGTGAGCTTCTATTGTGTAAACCTGTTGAATTTGTATGAAGAGAGCTGAATACTGATGTGTTGAGTGATAAGTTGATGAAGAATGGTGCTGGAGCTGAAAATCGTCTGTTTTCACAGAATCACGATTGTCTCGTCTGTATGATATAGGTGATATTTTTTTATTTTGGCTTCATAATTGTGTTCTGCTGATAAAATAGCATGCATTAGACACCAAGATTTTGGAAAATGGTTGAGATTTGCTCAAGATAATCCAAACCCTAGAAATTCCTCTTCATTTTCACTATTCTCAGAAATCCAACCATTATTCTCTTATTTCTTGGATTCTATCATCTTGAAGGGCCTGTGGTCTCAGGAATACTTCCAGGATTGACAAAATAAAGATGTATTGTTGATTCTTTATGCTAAATGATTGGAGAGGATAACTCCAAAGATCAATAACAAACAGACTACTAAGAAAGGAAAGAAGAAAAGAGTGATAGGATCTATCTCTCTCCATCTGGGGATCCTAGCAAGTGAAAGGACATTTCTATTTTTGTAAATGGGTTGTCTCTAAGAAGAATCAACATTATACTAGGATTTGCGCATTTATTTGGGCACAAGCATGTTGGCCAAGCTATCCACATTGAGAATGTCTAGACGACCCAACTCCTTCAACATATGAAAAATTTCCCATTTGAATTTCCACATAACTCCTCTATTGGGATCCCCCATCCAAAGCAAATTTGAACACATTTTTTTCATCTTCTTAATTTCCTTGTCCTTTGGACACCAAAAAGCTAATAAGTAGATGAAGAATATCTTAACCACCATTTTGTATGCTGCCACATTACATAGCCCACCCTTCTAGTAGTCGGGCTTGTTGTCTAGCTTGGAAATCACCTAGTCCTGTTTTAGAATCATAGAAACCCTAAAACCCAATGGGGTACTCAACACACAAAATATCTAACTACATTGGAGCTCTAACCATCCATCATTTTAGTAAACCAAAGATTTGACCAAAGGGGAGCTCTAGCCATCCTTCAATCCTATGAAATAGTAGGGACGTACCTAAAACCTTCTTGAAAATGATTTATCAATGGTTCTATATCTAATGCCAACATAGGACATATCAAGGAAATTCCTAAATGGGTAGACACAATCAATATTATTTTGTAAAAATATATTGGTGTCTTTTGTGAAGAGCCTTAGAACAATCTAATTCTTACCTCAAGAGAGGGTGATCCTTACCTTGAGGGAGGGTGATTAGACCTTAAATGTGACTCATCTGCACTTAATTCTCAACAAGTCAATTGCACCCATCAACAAAAATGGAAAACTACAGAAAGGCAATCGGGTGACCCTATCTAATAGAATGCTTAAGGCAAACAACATAGAAGTCCTTGTAATTAAGATTGATATGTGTAGAAGCATTTTCAAAGAGCATAAAAACCATGTTGATAAACCTAATTCCATGATCATGTGATAGAACTGGACTTTGATGGATTTAGGAGTGAAATCCGATTCAATTCTATCATACTCTTTGTCAAAATCAATCTTGACAAAGATAAGGTTTTGGGAAGACACTTTTCCATAATCTAAACCCTCCCAAATGTCAACAATGAATTCAAGGATGGATCTACCTCTGACAAAGCCATTTTTATCTTGATTGATCAAAGAGTGTAGATGGCTTGCAACACGCTTGGAAAGACCTTAGCAAATATTTATTTGCAGATCTAGAGCATGGTTATAGGTTGCTAATTTTCAATTCTATTCTTTTTTCTTTTTTTGTAGATGTGATTTATTACACTTTCATCCAAGCATCTCAATAGATCACCAGAATTAAAAGCTCCTATCAAACTAGGCAAAGGTGGACCATCGAAACATCTTCAAAGGTTTCTAAAACATCACTTTTAAGGCCATCTAGGCCTAAATTTTTATCTTTGGGGTGACCATTGATAGCTTCATGGATCTCATGGCCTTATAAGGGAGATTCAAGCATGTGCATAATGTCTTGTGAAATTTTTTCTGTGTGAATTGAGTGATAAGGACCATGCACTCACACCTCTCAAGTTAAAATGGGCTAAAAAATCCGAACAAATGAATGAAGTGGTTAACAATCCATACAAATTTATCATCTTCCGAATTACATTCAATTCCATTGTTGTCAAACATATTGGAAAGGACTTCTCTACTTTGATTTTATTTGCGAGTCTATACCTTCCTCCTCAAATTTAACGAGTCTATACTACCCACTAGTCTTTCAAGAACATTTAATGCCTCTTCCTTCTAAATTCCTGTTTGTATTTTGGAAAGGAATTCTCTACTTTGATATTATTTGGGAGTCTATACATTTCTTTTGTAGGTTTGTGTGCCTTACCTACCCACCGGTCTTTAAAGAACACTTAAAGCCTCTTCCTTCTAACTTCCTGTTCATGTTAAGAAGACCTTTCGGTGGGGATTAGCTTTGTTAATGTTCCTCACTAGTCAAAGTAGCCTTCTGTAGACTTTCTCTCTTCTATCTTTGTGACTACTTTGGCTTCCATTTTGAGTTTTGCATAGGATATCTTGATCTTTTAATTATTTAGAAACGAAGGTTAAAGTCTTTGTTCTATGAGGATATGTACTTTTGTACGGAGCTAGATCTGACGTACGAAACTTTAATGTTATTGTCTTAAGTGAAAGAAGGAAGTAATGATAATTCTATTTTAGACGAAGAATAATTATAATTTCATGACACTGCATCGAATTCCATGTTGTAGTGAATCCAATCTACAATGCAATATATAAGATATTGATGGAAACTATCACTTTGATAGGTAGACTCCATGAAAGGATATCACTTTAACACAACTGGGAAACGGATACATATTTCAGAAAATGGTGTTAAGTCCTTTAACACAAACGGAAGAAGGATACATGAGTCAGAAAATAATGTGGATCCTTTGAAGTTGGAAGAGTCGCACCACTTTGTGCATCTTCTGGTGTTAGAGTGGGGAATTTGTGCATCTTCTCCATGTTAGAGTGGGGAATTTTGCTTCTCCCCTTTGTGCATCTTCTCGTGTTAGAGTGGAGAATTTTGAATATGGACTTCTTTTTTTCACCTTTTTCTTTTCGCTTAACCAAAAAGCTTTAGATTGGTGGAAAAGAGATACACGTACAAGTCCCTGATACACACCCCGAAAGGTAGTTGATAAAGCTTTCACCCTCTTCATAGAAAGGATCCATTTTTCTGTTTTCATGACCTTGGAGACCTCAGATCATCGATTAAAGAAGGTGGGGATAGCTTTTATGATTCTCGATTCTCATCACAAATAAAGCAAGGATTCTCTATGGAATATATCCTTGGGGTTCTTTCTATAAAAAATTTCCATCTGCTCTCCCCTCTAATGGAGTTCCAAAGAGCAGCTGCACATTCCACTCCTGCATTAACTATGCTTTGTCTCCATCAAAATCAACACGCTAAACTCTTTTGCATAATGTGTGATCTTTGGAGCACGGGAAGGAAAGGTGTTCAACATTCTCCACGGTTGTGTGAGATCTTTTGCGGAAAGGAGAAACCATGTTCAACTTGTGCGCTTTAAAGTTAGTATGAATACGCTTGTCGAGTATCTACTAAAGCAGGAAAGCTTGCTTCCTCTTGATCAGGGAATGCGAAAGCCTGTCTAATCTTAGGACATACTCTCTTCTTTTATACTTGAGATATGAAAGGACAAGCACACACACACACACACACACTCCCGTAAGTTCTATATCCTTCATTCAGGTCTTCATCTTCAGCAAGCTCGCAGATCTTGCACATTCGACCTTTCCTCCACAGCTGACGAGTGTTTCCATTACACCACATCCCCCCAACAGACTCTGGAATTTCGAATCCCACCTTTCGACATGCTCAAGCATATCAACAGCGACACAATTAACACAGAAATGAACTCCAGTCCTCAGGTTGGCATTTAAAACACAGGACGATTCCCCCAGTGACAACCGTGCATCATCATCAGAACGTAAACTTTATCACACATTTCTGAAGCATCCTTTCCAAATAAAAACATTAATAGCCATTCAGGGCATTAGATAACAATTCTCTATGACATTGTAGCTACAATGAAAAAAGCAAGAATGATACCTGTTTGTAAAGGACATGGAAATGAAGTACTATATTCTTTCACTACTTTCAGGTGATGAGAGAAGGTATCGTAACAATTTGCTCAAATGAAGCCAATATCGGAACCTTCTCTTTCGGTACAAAGTGAAAGTACCACATCTCGATTTCCATGCGTCGAAGATACTACAGAAAAACCAAGCTTGGGATACGTTCTCATTGTCGCTCTCGTTGCGTTCTGTCGTAGAACATATTCCTTGAATACATATTCCTTGAATACCATGTACAGGCATCATCAAACAATAAGTTATCACTTTTCAACCTTCCAACAGGACCCACAAGGCTCCGTGGTTCCATGCCAACGCTTCCACCTTCTCTCTCCCCTCCGTCCATCAAGAGATTGCCGATGTGTGGAAGGTGGCGTTCGCCTCTGGCTTGGCCCCAGCCAAGTGCTGGAGAAGTGCGGTCGACAAGTCTCGCAAGATCATGATTAGAACTAAGAAGATGCTCGAGAGAGTGCGGCGGGCTCGTAGGGAAGCGCTTTACCACAGACTCTGGCGACTCGAGGAGGAAGTGAACAAAGGAAAACACCAAGCCCAGAAAGGTCTCCGAAAAATCAGAGCAGCGTTGAGATACGAGGAAGAAATACAAAGGAAAAACTTGCAAATCTTCTTCAAGGAGTGGTGGGCTGGAAAAGCCGACAAACCCACCAAAGAGATGTGCAGTATCCTTAAAAGGAAACACAACAGAGAGACGATTCCCCTACTGCTAGACCCACATGGCAATGTATGCAACTCGGAAGAAGATAATTTTGGCATCATCGAAGGGCACTTCACGAGACTCCTGGGAACCTCGAACCCCCTCTCCCATCATAGAAGGGACTGCATGGCTGCCATTTCTAGGGTTTCCCCCCGGAGAATACCACCCAACCTCCACTCCCTGCTTCATGCCCCGATCTCTGAATCAGAAATCATTGAGGTCATTGATGCCCTCCCTCTCGGTAAAAGCCCGGGACCCGACGGACTCACTAACGAGTTTTTTAAATCCTTCAAGCTGGTGGTTGCCACCCCTCTTCGGATGGTTTGGCAAGAAGCGCTAAAATATGGTGCTCTTCCTTCTTGTATAAATAATGGAATTATCAAGCTGATTCACAAGAAGGGGGAAAAAAACAGAATCGAGAACTGGCGGCCAATTACGATGCTCCAAACAGGATACAAGATCGTCGCCAAAGTCATTGCCAACAGACTTGCGTGCCACCTGAGATCTTGGCTTAGTGAGGACCAAAAAGGTTTCATCAAAGGCAGGTCCATCCTGGAAACCATTATGGATATTTGGGAAGGTATTCAATTTGCAAATGAGTCTAATCAAGATGTGGTCTTCCTCAAGATCGACTTTGACAAAGCCTACGATAGGCTAGAATGGGACTATATTCTGCAGTCGCTCCAAGACCTCGGATGTAGTCAGAAATTCACCAAGATGATCGAGACCCTTCTCGGCAACGCCACGACCCAAATTAACGTTAACGGCAAGCTTTCGAAGGCGATCCATCTTAAAAGATCTATTCGACAAGGGTGCCCCCTTGCCCCCCTTCTCTTTGCCATCGCCACTGAGGGGCTGAGCAGACTTGTGGCTCATCATGTGGAGGCTGGCAATATCAAAGGCCTCCAGCTACCTCACGACCACAGTCAAATCATCATGAGACTTTTTGCCGACGACATGAACGCGTTCGTTCACAATGATAATACCAGCCTGGAGACTTTCTGGAGGTGTCTTGATACCTTTTGTGAGGCCTCTGGATCCAAAATCAACCACAATAAGACTGCCTTTAGGGCCATTGTGGGACATCAACCTGGCCTTCTCATTGATCATGGCTGTCAAATCATTCCGCAGGGCCAAATCTTTCGGCTGCTTGGAATCCCCTTGGGGTTTGGCGTCTCTATGGAGCAGCGATGGAACTGGGTGCTGGCCAAACTTGAAAACAAGCTCAATTACTGGAGAGGCATGCAAATCAATCTCGCTGGACGGGCGATGGTTATCAACACGTTCCTCCTCTCGTCTACCATCTATTTCCTTTCTTACTGGAGACCGAATGAGCAAGGCCTGTCCAAACTGAATAGCATCTGCAGAAACTTTCTTTGGATGGGTGATCATAACAGAAGGGGGGTGCCTAAAATCAAATGGGCCATCTGCACCAGCCCTAGAGATAGCGGGGGGCTTGGCATCCTGGACATTGGGTGTATGGCTAATAAACTGGCAGCCAAATGGATGATTAAGGCTTGGTGCAATAGGGAGGCCTCGTGGGCCAAGCTGATCTTCAGAAACAAAAATGAGTTGGCCCTCACGGGGTCCCCGAACTGGAAGAACCTTGACATCATGACCCTGCTATTCTCCCCGATACCTGTCTTCCCGAAAGGCTCCAATCTCGTATGCTCTCTTTGGAAGGGCTGGAATAAAGTCAAAAGCTTCACAAGAATTAGTGAGGACTGGAAGTGGGCGGCCGGAATCAGACAAAACGACTCTATCTGGTTTCCGATACAGGGCATCCGGAGTGTGGAGTCGTGGAACATTCAAAATGCCAAGAAGTTATGGAACAAAGGATTCAAAAAATGGAAACACCTCTGGAAACATGACACCAACAGTTGGATCAACTACGAGGATATCGACCCTCGCATAAACATCTCCTACGAAGAATGGAACACCTTGCAAAGCAGATGCCTCGCTTGGGATCGTCACAAAACTCGCCTTCTCATGGGACATGATGCCCCGAGCACGCGTGGTCTCAAATGGCACAATGGAAATAGCCTACTCAAAATCCCGAACATCAAAGAAACGACTGACCTCCAGGTCAGCCTCAACAAGAAGTGGTGCCTGTCTTGGACGCGGCTTCGGTGGGACATGAAATTCATGGGTATCTGGCACCCACTTATAGAGATGAAGAAGTCTGTCCTCTTATGGCAAATTCTTCATCGAGGAATTTGGACTAACCATAAGGCAAGCAAAATTTGTGGGATCCCTCCGTGGTGCAAACGCTGCCACCGTGCAATCGAAGATGTCCCACACATCTTCCTTACTTGCCCCAACTCCTACAGAATCTGGCAGATGGTTGGACTGAAAATCAGAGTTCAGAAACAGCTTAGTTGGAAACAAGTCCTTTTGGGAGAAGCGATTGGATGCTCTGCGGCTCTCTGGAACGCAATCAGAGGGGAAGTCCTGTGGAAAATTTGGCGGGAGCGGTGTGCTCTCAACTTCGGCGACCCCCCCAGGGAGTGGTCGATTGAAAAATCTCTATTCCTCCTTGGCAAAAGGATTGTCAACAGTAAGAAATCCCCCCCCTTCAGACACCATCAAGTCCTCCTTTTGATCAACAACAAGCTCAAACCCAAGTGGGTCCCGCATGAGGGCGACGAGAGGGTGATCAACCTTCTTTGTAATGCAACCTAGGAATCAACCAAGCTTCCCCTGCTTTGTGGGATTTGGGGGGTCCCGTGGGCACTAGTCCCCTTCTTTTGTACCTTTGTTTCTTAATTTAATTCAAGTCCGGGAGAGTAGGCTATTGCCGAACTTCCTTTATATTAACAATAAGTGAGAGAAAGAAAAGTGACTAAAGTCAGTCATCTAAGTAGGAGTTCGCTTCTTTCGTACAGAGAAAAGGACCCACAGAAAACTTCAATACTAAGCATTTTTTTGACGTTTGGACTGCATCACTTTGATAACATGGTATGCGTAATCTCGGATGGTGTCACGCAGATGCAAGCAATGCATCAGTCTTAAGAGACATCCATGGCACCACCGAGGAAATCTGTTCACTGTCGTCGGTCCAACGAATATACACACATCTGTTCGCTGTCGTCGGTCCATGTCCATTGACCTAAGCTTTAAGAGAACAATGCTCATCCTAAGTAACTTTTTCACTTCTACTAAGTAGAAGAACAAATGTACTCTTAATCTGAGAATACTCCTGTACAGAGAATACAAGTCGTTTCTTACGCTTGAGCACTGTACATTGCTTATCTTTGTGAACCTCATGTTATCGACGTCGGCTGAAACGCACAGATGTGCAGCAGGTATATTGATTTGGCTATAATTCTCCTATCTGCTTTTTCAAGGTGACTCCTTAATCGCGCGAAGTACCGGATCTGAACTAGCCCTCAACACAAGTGTTAAGATGAACATTTATGCCTTCACACGAACATATTCATTAAAAGAGAGAAATCACTCATTTATGAAGGAGGCGATGATCCTATGCCCCTTACCAAGGAGAATGATTTTCACATAGTTAACTTTGTGCCTTGCTATTTTATTCGATCTCACACAGAAGGAAACACATTAGGTGACACTACATATGGTCCCATATCAGAGAAAAAGTTAACAAACATTCGGCATAGTTAAGGCTTGATAGTCCCTCGAGCTCCTCCCCTACCATGAACACCTTCTGAACACTTTCCCTTTCTCAAATCCCATTAAAGGGTGCATGCAATTTTACAGTATGTGTGCTCTGGATAATTATGTACTTTAGATTAATCATTGATGATGTGGCAAAGTGGAACTTTCTAAAAGGTTAATTGAGTGAAATATTTGGTGTACCTTCATCGCCAAAGTGCACCTATCTTATTAGATTCTTTGTACGTCTCTTGCTCTCCCCATTTCTATTATAGGATGTGGCACCATAGCCACACACATCCACAAGTGGTATCAAAACTGAAAGGGATGCAGATGGCACAAAGGCTCTTTAAGATGGTTTGATTGATCTCGAGGTGATGTCCATTTGGCAGAAGAATGGGATAGTGTGGATGCAGAAAATCCTCCTATTGTCAATCATGTTAAAGGTCGAGAGGAGCAAGGAGAAGAGTTTTTCCAAGATAGCTCTTCTTTTATGACATGGTTGGAATGAAAATGGTGTCTTATGTACCTTACTCCAACCACAGTGGCAACTGAATGTGAAGTTCTTGAATGTGAAATGATTTGCTGTGACATTTGGCCGCTAAATGACTAGATGCATAACACCATTGAAGATTCTTTTAATTCATCAGTCCAAAGAACTCTCTAAGAGAATTTCTAGTTGTATCCGTTGGATATCCATATGCATTTCTAAGAGCCTTATCCTACACATCATGAAAGTTGGTAGATCAAACGAAGCCTAGAATATTATTCACAAGATCTATAGTACATCCTTCATGCTAGAAAAATTCATTTGAAGTAGAAGTTGCATAGTGTATGGAGCAAAAATAGGTCCATTACCGATAATATTGGAGAGATAAGGAAGATTATTGATGATCTAGCATCCATAGATTGCAAAGTGGATGAATGTGGTATCCATCATGCTAAATGATCTAGGACCACAACATGTTAACCTCCCTTGTTGGTTGATAGGGTTCTTGGGTGGAAGAATTGAGTAAGGGCTAAATCCTTGTGTTTCTCCAACTACTCACACCAAACTAATTAACAATTTATCAATTACAACAACAAGCTAATGAACCACCACATTATTGAACCACCAACACTTAGAGATAACAAACCATTAATCTCTACACAACATAGTAATTGACAACACCAAATCAATTTGAAAAAGCCCTCTTCTTTATGACATAGTAGGCTTGATAGCCCGGCATGTCTCATACTATCTTCTTTCTTACTTGTTTGCTTAGCCCTAGATAGAATGATGTATATTACTTATGAAACATTACATTTAGTGGTCTGCCTCTTTGACGAGACATTTCATGGGATTAAGTATTTACAAAGTCCGGCATCCGATGGCTAACATTGGCATGCACAGAGGACATGAACCCAAAAAGATTAATTACAAAAAGAAAGAACTTTATTCTTCCTCATCCGGTTCTTCATTTGATAAAGTGAAAATTTTAGCTTTAAACAAATCTCAAGCTTCTTTAAAGGTCGTCTCAATCTTTTTACTAATAGTTCTAAGGAAGCACTACACTTCATCCGATTGCAATGTAAGTGAACCATCTGGAGTAGCATCGGAGGTTGTAGCATGAGACAAAATGGATTTTCTTTCAGCTTCGACAAGCTACAAGCCAAATTCTCCCTAAAGATAGAAATCTTGTTGAAAGAGATGTTTATGGCATTGAGCTTCAGACTAAGCACTCTGCATAGCTTGATCTTTCAATAAATTTTCTTGGTCTAAAGCTTTCTGTAAGGTTAAAACTTGTTGCTATGTAGCTAGGACCTATTGAGCTTGTTGGTTGTCCTTGGTAGATAGCTGCTCATTTGTTTCTTTTAGCATAGTCGCAGTCTGCTATAGGAGGTCATAGTCCTAAGCTTGTTCTTATAAATGAAACTTCATTTCATTTATGGCTGCACCCTGACCATCGTCTCCTTCTCCAATTCTAATATCTAGAGCAAGTTTTGAGAATTCCCTTCCTATAGATTGGAGACCTTCTTCTTATAACTCTCTATCTAATGTCTCGACTCCTCAAAAAAACCTTTGAAATCCTAGTACAGAGCATCTCCTAGCTGCTCGTTGGTGAAGATCTAGTTGTGGAGCTCATCCTACAGCTATTGAGATCAGAGTTGAAGCCACTCATTATGTTCTCAAAGGCGAGTACAAGTCTAATGTTAGTGGTCCATGTCATGAGTGATGAGGGATTGCATATGAAGGAGGTATTTGTTGAGTTGATGCAACTCATGTAGACCACATTTCTCATTAATGTCAAATTGTTAGAACTCTTCACTAGGTGTCGAGAGAGGTGGTAAATTAGGAAATTCCATTTCATCTTAAACCTCAAGGGGTGCTGAATTCCATGGAGATATCGGCAAAGAAGGGGTTGACCAACCGGCACTCGAAGGAGTTCTTGGTGGAGAATAAGAGGGTGAGGAAGGAGGAGTAGGTAGTGATGTGGCATGTTCAAGAGAAGGGATCTCAGTAGTGTTGGCAAGTGTGGGAGAATGGAAGGGAGGAGAAGGGGTAGCTTAGGAGGCAATAGCTTCAACTGTTGATATATTTAGGTGGTGATGTGTGTGAACACACTAGGACTGTCAGGGCACTTTTTTCCCCCTTTAGGAGGTTTTTTCCCTTGGCTTGTATATACGCCTATTGCCCTAACGGGCTACTTATCTTTGTACATTCTAGTGGTAATACATTCAGTATTGTGTGTTGTGGTCCAAGCTTGTTATTCTTCCTTGTGTTGTTTGCATGCTTCTACAGATGCCTAACTCCAACAATTGGTATCAGAGTAGGTCATCGGTTCATCTAGGGTGTCGTCTACACCTCTCCGGTTGTAGTCTCAAACGTGCAAGAATTTCAGTGAGCATACTCAGCGTGTTTTGGAGATCAAAACAACTTTGCTATGTGGTGCCGAAATCGAGATCTAAGCTCGTTTCGACCTCCAAAAACACTATCACAATGCTTATGCAAGCTATTTCATCCTTTTGTGCCAAAGATATATACCAGTTTTGGTTCCTTGGTATAAGCGTCTCGAAGTCTGCTACAGGTTTAGCACAATTCGTCTAAGCAGTCCCGTTCAACTTTTTGAGATACAGTCAATTTTTTGCATCAAGGTATTTTAGTCATCCACCATGGCTGAAAGCAGTGATGTATTTCGTATGTTGGTTGTTGAGGATAAGTGGGATGGTACCAACTACCTGTTGTGGGCTTATATGATGCAACATGTATTGGTTGCAAAAGGATTTTGGAACATTGTGCAGGGTGTTGAAAAACGTCCTATCACACCTGCAACTGTTACAACTGTAGAAACTGAAGCTGATGGAGAAGGTGTCGATGATGATGATATTCTACATATTCCTGTTCGTGCTGTAATTTGTGCTGCACCTACTATGAGCAAATTTGTTGGGATGGTAGAGATGCCCAAGCACATGCATTGATAGCTTTGTCTGTCAAATGTGCCATTATTCCTCACATTTGCTCCTGCAGAAAAACTAAGGATGCTTGGGATACACGTACCACATTGTAGCAAGCTAGGAATGAGGCTCGTGTTGCTTACCTCTGAAAACAGTTGGAGAGTGAGCACATGAATGAAGGTGATTGTTGCTCTAGCACAATGGTGAGAACCACGTTAAGAAGCGTCACCTCCTTAATGTCAATCCGCGGAAGAGGTAGGAGTGATATGAAGATCGTGAACGTGAGATGATGTGAGAGTGAAGGTGAGAAGCACCAAGATGCATACACACATACACACACACAATGAAGAGACAAGCAAGACACAATGGAAGGTGGGAAATTAGTTCTATTACTCAAGATCGCTATTACAAGCTCCAACTAGCTCTAAGCTCACACTCACCAAAATGAACCAACCTCAAAAATGAGCTCTCTAGCTCTTTTTATAGTTTCTAGACTAGTTTTGACCGGTTTCACATCTAGTGACCGGCCTAGTTAAAAAATAGGTCCTAGAGGCTATTTGGAAGGTTAAACGATGTCTAAAAATAACGAAAATTGGTATGCGCATTCTACCTATGAGTCCTCGACTTGCACAAAATGGAGCTATGAATTACAAAATGGGGTTTTGTCTATAGTACATATGTTACAAGAGTGATGAAAATCACTGTTGGATATTTTATGAGGTAATAAAAACATAATTGTTTGAAAAAATGATCCGACTAGCTCCCTGCTCCGTCTTTACATGCTTCCATGTCGTCTGTGCCTCTGACTGTGCCTCTGGCTGCTTCCAACACCCCCCTCCCTCTCGCTTCTGTCGTCCTCGACAGAACCTTGTTGTGTGGTCTGCCGGATGTAGTTTTGTAGGAGGTCGTGAGCGAGGGTGTGCTCAGATACTCGAATGCCTCGGGCCAGATCAGCCTCGAACTTCTCCCAGTCGATCGGTTGCGGTTCGTCGGGTGGCGGGAGTTGATAATGCATGGAATAAACCATTCGCTCACAGGCAAAAAGTTGCAATAAATGTGTGGGCCTGCTGATGAATACCTCGGAATGGTATTCCCAAAACCCGGTGGTGAACATCTCTTCAAAGGTTTGTTTGTAGCATGCCGGGAGGTATTTTATCCTACAGTGCCAGGCATAACACACCCGGAGCGATGGCATTGTGCTCATGTCATATACTAGATCAAAGTTACCATGCTCAAATCCCGGGGTGTTTACATGCGGTGCCTTAACGCGTCGGAAGACTTTAAATATCATTTGCATCATGTCAAAAATTTTGACAGTCATATGCGCTGCGATATCATCCATATGCTTCAGGCGAGGGAGCCAGTGACGGATTGTGGCCATCATATAGCCAACAGTGGGCAACTCGGTAGGTGGCTTGAAGTAGGGGTAATTCAGCCAATCCTGACACTGCCTATTGTTTTGTACTTTGATAGCGAATGCAGTCCAGGAGCGGCGTCGTGGTACTGGTCCCCAGCAAGGATTATACTTTAAATGTAAGGGCGCTTTCACCCATGTGCTCATCATTTCTGGGTACTTCTGGAGTAGGTCTTTGCGCCAATCAGGTTGATGGATTTCTCCTCTTTGCGCATTTGGTGGCAAGTCCGCCGGCTCGAATTGTGTAGCATGCATGGGTTTCATGCCGGTTTCTTTCTCTATAGCTAGCTGATATTCAGCCATTCACATGAAGTATGGCTTATACTGCAGCTCATGCCCAGATATATAGCGTCGGGGGGCCAAATGAGCAAAGAAGGGGGATTGTAAGATTCTCTCTTCAATCATGGCCATGGCATGTAACTGTGCCTCTACTCTGGCCGAATGTGTCGTTCCAAGTTCTTCGATCGTTTTCATCCACGCGGGTGTAGGAAGTTGGTAGGTCATTTCGGCCGTCACTTGTCCGCCTGGGATGGGTATTGGCTCGTATGCTTCTTCAAACGTTTCCTCCACCGGAATGGTTATGTTCTCGTCGTCAGCTGGGATCTCCGGTGGGGAATCAGGCCGTGGTGGTGCTTCGTATACATCTATGCGTGATTGGAGAGTGGTTACCTGGGCCCGTAGTGCGTGAGTTCCTCTATGAGTTCAGGAGAGGGGTCCACAGGTTCTGGTACTTCTGCTGCCACTGGTAGTTGTTGTGGTGCCGGTTCTCTGAGCTGTAGTAACTTGTGATCTTCTTTTAGCTTCTGATGCTCTTCGTTCATTCGATCATAGTCCTCTAGCAGTCGAACATGGTCATCTAGCAACATCCGCATCGATTCAGATGGGATTGCCTTGAATATGCTCGGACTTAATGGTTGTTCAGGATGATCCAATGCCGCTTCCAAATTTTCTCTATTCTGCGCTTGGAGTCTCACGTTCTCCTCCTGGGCTGCGGCTAGGTGCCTCCTGAGTAAACCCATATTCCTTGTCAGCGTCCCGTTTCTAATTGTTTGGGCTCGAAGCAGGTTGTCCAGATCAGCAGTGGCTTCTTTTGTCTTCTCTTCACTTTCTAGCTCTAGCTTATGATATGCCTCTCTTAGTTCTTGGTATCGCGTATTTAACGAGGCATTCTCGATCGATAATGAATTAAGCTGCGACTGTAATTCATTTGTCGTCCTCTGCAGCTGTTGATAGTTGTTGCCAAGAGATGCAAACTCATCTCGTACTTGTGTCATGCATGTGAACATTTGTTGAAGTGCAGTGTCTATGGTGGGCGATAATAGTAATGAAGTGTTGAGTGAGGATGCAGTGGAAGTAGATGCAACGGGAATGGGGAATGGGGAATGGGGTTGGGAAGGTGGATGCAGTGGTGATCGTGGAAAATTGTGACGTACCTAAATATGATGGTGTTGTGAGTGGAGTGGGTGCTGGTGCGGAGGGTGGTGAGATGTCCATGTCATTGGACATGTCAAGTGCGGTGACTGTGAAAAGCGATGTGTATGTGGGTGGATGTGTAGGTGTGAAGGCTGGATTTACAAATGTAGAGTAATTTACAGGGGGGATGGCTGGAGCAGCTTGGTGAAAAGGGGAAATAGGGGTTATAGTGGGTTGGGGAGGTGAAACTGGTGAGAAGGTTAGTGGGGTTAGAAAGGTAAAAGGGGGTCTTAAAGGTGGGGGAAAGGATGGGAAGGATGAAGGGGTGAAGGGGTTAACATGTAGACGAGGAGGGTTGGGTGCGGGCATGGTGGCATGAATGGGCAGGGCAAAGGGTGTGGCTATGTTGCCGTCGACTGGTGTGGATGTGGGAGGAGCAGGTGGGTGTGCGGGGGATACAGGATGGATTGGTGAAACTTGAGGTGAGAGAGGAGTAGATGGTGTGGATGTTATTTCAAGGATAGTGGTAGTATGTACAACGGTAGTATGTGGTGGGGAGTCGACTAGGATGGCTTCTTCGGTGAAGGATCTTTCCGGTTGTAGGCGTGCATCTTGCACCTGGTGGGATGATTGAGCACCTACCGGAACTCGAATATATTCACCGGGCTTTGATAACAGGCGAATTCTGCGAGGGTCATATTGGGGAAGTGGCTTCCTTTGTAAATATCTCAATGCTTCGACCGGGCCGATGGATTGGACCAGTTCTCTAAACCCTCTGATGTAGACTTCTTCAAATCCTCCGGAGACTAGTTCTTGTTTGATTAGGGTCTGGCTCTCTTCTTCAGTTAATTTCTTCCGTGCCCAGACTTTCTCCATGGTACGATATAATTTCTTGATTGCCAGCGTGTAAGCTGCGGCTTCGAAAGTCTCCTCTTCGTGCGTGCTGGTGTCACCGTGTGCGTCGGTTTGTTGGCCTTGGCCGTCTGTCTGTCCTTGTTCTTGGGAATCATGCGTGTCCTGGCTGGCTTCGTCATCACCTTCGTCATCATCGGTGGCTGTTCTTTCGTCATCAGAGCTCGACACAACTTGTCCCTGTGGCAGATCCCGCGGTGTGGTAGGGTAACTGGGGCGTTCATATTCTTGGGAGAACATCTGTGCCTCTGAAAACTGGAATTCATTTGAGAATGCATCAGGCATTTCAAAATCGAATGTTGTGTTTATTGGTTCTGCCTCCATGTGTGGTATTGGGAAAGAAAAGGCGTCCGCACCAATTGTGGTGGGAGCTTCTGCTGTCGTGGTGGTGGGTTCTGTGGTTGCAGCTGCCTGAGGTGCAACGATACTAGTAGTGCCCTCCGTGACCACTGGTCTAGACAACCTTATGCGAATAGGTTGCACTGTGGGAGCGGCTTCTGTTGGAGATCGCTCTGGAGAGGGTTGTGGTGATGGTGACTCTGGCACTTGAAGGCAAGGAATAGTGCCTCTCATGCGCTTACCTGCCCGTGTTCTACTGGGCTTCCTGGCTTTCTTCGCCGTTCCTTTGAATGCTTTCAGCTCTTCTCCTGTTAATGCGCGTTCAATTGGCAAATCATAGGCTAAGCACATATAAACAATTCTTGTGAGCGCACAACATCCATTAAGCACTTTCTTTCGTTCCCATCTGTGTTGTGCCAAATACATTTGATCAATAATCCAGCTCGCCAGATCAAGAGTCTGAGGTCCGATACACGCTAAGTACAATCCAAACCATATTCTTTTATGGGGCATGGTGAATCTGTCCTGAGCGGGAAATGCGAAGTGTTGCATGCATATCCTTAGTGGCTTTGACAGCTCAGGTGTAATTGCTGAGATCTCCTCCCACTTCGTGACATCCCCACGTTTCATAGGGTCTGGAACTAATCTTTCTCGATCTGTGGGCGTGTGGGTTCCATGAATCTTGATGGCCGCTCTGATTAAATCCTTCGAGAGATAAAATCTCTTGTAAGGTGGATCATCCACTAAAGAGGGCAAAATAAAAGTTCCTGGGATATCCTTATTCTCCGAGGCCAGCAAAGTAGTGATTAAATAATAACACCTGTAAAAGTCAGGTTTGGGTAGCGGATCACTGAAATACTCCGTGAAGCCGGCTCTGGCCCAAACGTGAGTTAAGTCCTGGGTGTTCTGTAGGGCTTCGAACTCTCTGGAGAAGAATTGGTATTTTCCCCAGGTGCGGTCATCAAACGTCAAATTGGATTCAAATATAAAATCCGCGTCCGCTAAGGGTCCTGCAAGTCCCTGAAACCAGTGAGAGTTACGGTGTATCTTTTCTGTGTAGCCCATAGGTGGGTTGTCGATCGGCATGGGCCCTGGAAATCCTTGGAATTCTGGCGGTGGAGCAGTCGGGTGGGATTCTGCTCGTAACACGTTGAGGGGCACTGCAGCTACACTGGGGCCTGCTCCTGATGGTCCTTCGTCGGTTTGCATGATGACTGGTGTGTTAATGAGAAAGATCTGCTACAAAAGATTAACACATTAGCATGGAAATTAATTATGATCCCATTAAAGTGAGACTGCAATCCCTTTCCATAACTGATGCGTAACCCGTGTAGCCAAGTGCTGTGATGTGATGGATGCAATGCTTCTTGCAGCACTAGTGCAGGTCTCTAGACACCTACACGTTTCAGATGATGCATACGTTCCTTGATGAGATGAGATTATGAGTGACGTGTGATGATGGTGGGTGAATTTATACAAGGTTTAAAGGTTAGTGATTTATTACAAGGTTGTATGTTAGTCGGGGGGGTAGTTTTGTCAGACATGGGGTGAGGGGAAGACGATTGGACACGCTTCGGTATCCATTTCCTAAGAGTCTGTGAGTGGGTGGTGGGTTTCTGTTGAGGGGCAAAAGGTAGTATCGGGTGAGGTGGTACTGAGGGATGGAAAGATTTGTGAGGGGTATATATTACATGGCTTAAGGGTTGAGCTACGATACATGGTTTGGGTACCCAAATCTGCGTGGATGTGGGTCTATGGATAAGGTATTTCTTGGCGATCCAAATTTGTCGAATGCTCGGACCTGTAGAAGAAGGTCGAGGGGATGGTGGATACTGATTCTGTTTCTGCCCTGCCTTTTGCTTGTCGATCTCTGCTTGGTTGGAGTTCTTCGGTGCTCTTTGCCCTTTTGGCACCCATATTTGTCTAGTGCCGCTTCCTTTTGGTGGTCTAGATTGCTTTCCTTGTTGTGTCTTCTGATACTGCCGTCGGTCTGGGTTCCTTCGTCGTGGTTGACTCTGTCGTGGTTGAGGTTGAGAGGTCGGATGGACGCTCTGCTTTGGAAAAGAAGGGAGTTCCAACACTTGCGTGACCTGCCCATTAGGAAGTGACTCGTTCTTTAACTTTAATCTAGGCCAGTCCGCAACAAGTTTGGAAGGATGAGCACCGCAGGGTGTCGTGCTCATTTGGCCGCTGATGCAACCCACCTGACCGCTGACTGTGTCCATCTGCCCTAGCGGATGGGTAGCTGCCTCTTCTAGTTTGCAGGAAGTCCCAGGGAAGATCTCCTGTCGTTCTTCTGATTGACAACTGTCCATAGCCAAGCCCGAGTGGGTTGGTGTAGACATAAGGTGACTGGTCTGATTAAAGATCTTCCGGTCTTCCGTCGCATGCGTTTCATAGGGTCTAGGGTTACAAACCTCAGTCGGAATGCCGTTAGGGAAGTCAAGCGGTATCACTTGCTTCTGCTCTAAGGTTCCAATCTGTAAGGAGCCTTGTCTAAGATTTAGGTCCACTGAGTGATCGTATAGCCAATCTTGGCCAAGGATTAGGGGTTCTATCAGGTCGTCATCATGGCACACTAGTAGCTTCGCCGTCATGGTCATATTCTTAATGAGGATAGGAAGGTCCACCTCACCCATGCAAGGGGTTTCCATGCCTCCTAGGCCTATGAGGTATGCCTCAATTGGCAGCATTTCTATTCCTGAATCCTTATAATGGGACCATCTAATCGCACTAGTCGCAGCACCTGAGTCAATTAAAGCCCTGAGTTCTTGGCAAGGATTGCCGTGCTCTAGCCTAACTGTAATGAATGGTCTCCTGTCCACTATGCTAGGATGAGTGGTTGACTTTACTTGACACATGGCCATGGGATATCTGGGTGATGTTTCCAGATGGTTATAATGTTCCCTCCCTAGTCCTTGTCTTCTTAGCTTCATGCGTTTAATGCGTTCTATGGCTTCTGCCTGAGCTTCAGCTCGTATTCTGTTTTCTTCCTCCTTACGCTTCTTTGCCAATGTGAGTCGTCTAAGCATATCCTCCGTAAGAGGTTCTTGATATAACCTGACTCTACAGCCACTAATGTAATTAGGCATTATATCTCCTTCTAAGGTGGCTAACTGTACTGCTCCACTAGTCGAAAGTCTGTTAATGATCATAGGTCCATAACCTCGCTTTTCTAACTTCCGTGCGTGCTGTTTCAGCGTATACACTAGAACTAAATCTCCTTCTTTTAAACCTTTATCTTTCACATGTGCATCAAAATATGCTTTCTGTCGCTTCTTCGCTGCGTATATTCCTGCTGCTGCCTTTAGCCTGGTTTCTCCTAATCGTTCCAAGTCCATTATTCTCGCTGATAATTCATGCCCGGTCCACTGATGTTCTTGTGCAACCTTAAGGGTCGGTATCAAGAAGTCCAAAGGAAGCACTGCATTCTGACCAAAAACCATCTGAAAGGGAGTTGCATTGAGTACGGTCTTGTAGGCCACTCGATATGCCCAAACAGCGTGGTGTAACTGTTTGTCCCAATCTGAACGTTTGTTGTTCACGAGTTTCGTCAGTACGTTACAAAGTATCTTGTTAGTGCTCTCAGCCTGACCATTGGCCTGAGGATGATATGGTGCAGATTTCTTGTGAATCACCATAAAATCCTGTAACAAATATTCAATGACTTGGTTTAGAAAGTGAGTGCCTCGATCGCTCACTAACTCTATAGGCAATCCATATCTTGTAAAGACATTTTCAAATAAGAATTTTGCAGTCGTGTGAGCATCATTCTTTTTTGTGGCTTTTGCCTCTACCCATTTCGTAAGATAATCTGTGGCAACAATAATGTATTCAGCATGTGTACCTTTTGCAGGGGGGTTAATGGGTCCTACAAAGTCTATACCCCACTTAGAAAATGCACGTCCGCCCATCATGGGTTTCAATGGCATTTCATCTCTGCGAGTAGGAAGCTGAGTTCTTTGGCACACGTCACATCTCTTTACATAGGTATGTGCATCCATGTGAAGAGTGGGCCACCATAGTCCTGCGAAGAGAATGGCTTTGACTATCCTATCGGGTCCAAAATGACCTCCTGCAACACCTTGGTGTGCAGTCTCTAGTATGCTCAGATAATCGCTTTCATGCACGCATTGTCTTAAATATCCATCTCGTCCTCTTTTGTATAATTTATCGCCAATAAGTGAATAGTCTTGAGCTTCCTGCTCTAGACTACGTTGTCGAGCTAAGGTCATGCCTTGAGGGAATGTGTTCGTCCTCAAGTATGTCAGTAATGGTTCACTCCAGTCTGGTGTGAGAGACACATGATATAATGTAGCATGCTCTACTGGTGGTCTTTCACAACACACCTGGCATTCTTTACACAACTTGTAGACATCTGCTTCCATCGTAGGCCAATATACTCCCAATCTCTGCAGAGTCTGTAATGTTCGATGTTTTGAATGATGTTGCTTTAGTGCACCTATGTGTGCTAATTGCAACCAATTCGCATGTTCTGATTCATCTACACAACAAGCAAGAATCTTTTGATTATCCTGTTTATATATGCTTCCTGCCATTATTTGGTACCTCTGAGACTTGGTAATCTCTCCTTCTCTGATCTTTATCCTAGGATTCTTGGGTCCGTATGTCAGAATAGGGACTATTGGTTTAGCCCATTCTGGTGCTATCTCAAGGTTAAACAGGTATGCATCTGGTAATTCATCCGCTACCCCTTGAGGAGCTTCTCCTGAGGTTAATCTTGAAAGGTGGTCAGCTCTAAGATGTGTCTTTCCTTTCCTGACTACTACTTCAAAATCATACTCCATGAGTAATAGAAACCAACATATCAATCGTCCTGTGTTACATGGTTTGTTGACTAAGTATAATAGGGCTTGATGATCTTTAAAGAACTTGAATTTGTTGGCCAACAAGTAGTGCCTAAACTTCTTTACCGCGTAGATCATCCCTAATCCTTCTCGTTCCGTCGTGGTGTAATTTCTTTCTACTGTGTTCAATTGTCTGCTCGCGTAAGCTATGGGGAGATCTATGTTACCTTCATTTGTGGGTTGTGCTAACACACATCCTATGGCGTAATTGGATGCATCCACATGTACATGAAATGGCTTACTCCAATCTGGGGTTGTCAATATAGGTGCTGAGCACAAGCGTCGTTTAAGTTCATTGAATGAATTTTCACATTCATCTGTCCACTCAAAATTGGTCAAAAGAGAGTACAAAGGCTTGGCTATGATTGCATACATGTGTATGAATCTCCTATAATGACCGCAATGGCCCATAAATGCTTGTACCTCTTTCACATTAGTTGGTCTAGGTAATTCTGCAATTACCTTCACCTTTTCCTCGTCCGTAGAGATTCCATTTTTTGACACAATGTGTCCTAGAATTTTGCCTTGTCTGACCATGAAAACGCATTTTTCTGGGTTCAAACAAACCTGATATTCTCGACATTTGTCAAATATTTGTCTTAACTCTGGGATATGTGTCTGTCTTACATTTGAATGAGCACATAAGTCATCGACATAAACTTCCAAGCTCTTGCGTAAGAATTCCTTAAAAACATGACACATGAGTCGCTGGAAAGTGGCGGGTGCATTTGTTAAGCCAAATGGCATTACACGAAATGCAAATATGCCCCATTCTGTGGCAAAAGCCGTCTTGTGTTGATCTTCTGGAGCAATGGCTACTTGATTATAGCCTGAAAAACCATCAAGAAAGCTGTAAACTTCCTTGCCCGCAACTCTTTCCAATAGATGTTCTGTGATAGGAAGAGGATAACTGTCTCTAATCGTTGCGGCATTAACTTTTTCAAGGTTAATACACACACGCAATTTTCCATTCTTCTTGGGCACAACCACAATGGGGGATACCCATTCGGTATGCTCAATTTCGTAAATAAATCCTGCTTCTATCAAGCGATCTATCTCCTCTTTAATCTTCGCAGCGTAATTATCGTTATACGTGTACGGTTTCTGTTTTGTTGGTTTTGCATCTGGAGTCATAGGGATTCTATGAGAACATATATCTGGATCTACTCCTTTCAAATCTTTGTAACTCCAAGCAAAAACATCTCTATATTCGCGCAATAGGGCAACTAGCTCTTCTTCTTCTTCAGTCGTCAAATCATGCCCTATGTATGTGCATTTTTCTTCTTCTCCTTCTATGGCAACTATTACTTTCTTGGTTTTCTCTCGGTTATCATATACTTGTCCATCATTCGCTTTTCTATTAGGCATTCGTACCATGATTCTTCTATCTTCGATTTCATATTTCTTGAAATTCTCGCGTACTTCAAACAAAGATTCTTCTTTTTCTGACATGGTGTCTTTCTTCTTCCTTTTCTTACCTTCACTCTTGGTAGTCACTTCCGTGGCTAATCTCACTTCATTCGTAATTTCCTCATGTCTCTGAGTGTGAGTCTCTACTTCGTAGAAATATTCCTCCTCTGATGCAAAGGGTGGGTCCATGATAATTGATTCTAAATCAAAATCGCTTGCATCCTCAAATGCATCAGAGTCTGGTTCACACTCTTCTAAAATTGCATCGCACATGATTGGCTCTATCGTAAAAACTGAAATGTCATAGCCATCCTCGTCACAGTGGGGTGTCCATTGTTCTTCATTGATGGCTACATCCATGGTTGCTAGTATTTCTGCCCAACCATGGGGTTCAAACTCTTCGTCTGGGAATACTATAGGTGCATAGGCTGGATCTTGAAGGGTCCTTGGATGTTGTTCTGCACCTAAGGTCCTTGCTTCTAATCGTTCTTCCTCTTGTTTGGCTACTTTACACATCCATAAATGGGTATCCTCATGCAACCAAGAAGGATCTGATTCTAATGAGTGCACGGATTCCGTCTCTACTGGTGTCTTATGGATGGTATTCCATTGTATTGGGGGTACATCTCGATGTGAATAGTCTTTAAGATTGACTTTGGTAGTCACTCCTAAGTGTTGCAAGTACAAAGAATTAGTTCCCCAATCTTGTACAATTTGCAACTGACGCATGAATGGTCGTCCCAATATCATCTCATAAGCACGATTTTTCGCAAAGTCACAAATGGCAAAGGTATGCTCAAACTCCACACCACAAGTGGTGAGAGATATACCTTCTAGTAAGCCTAGTGGTTTTTCTATGTGTCCATCAGCCATTTGTAGTTTCATCCTGGTGGGTCTGAGTGCTGGCTTACCCCAACGTTTCCACAAGGCGGTGGTAGCGATGGCTACTCCGGCTCCTGAATCTAAGATGGCTTTCGTGGTGTAGCCCTGATGGGTTATTGGAAGATATGTGTTACCTTCCTCTCCTTCGCTTACGTCTCCAATCTTTTCCACGGGTATCTCTGGTACCTTCTTATGTGATCCTATCTGAGAGGGTGTGGTAGCAAGCTCAGGGAATTGATTTGCTACGTGCTTCCACAATTCTGGTTTTACCTTTAACAATTCCTCTAGAGTGAGATTACACTGTACTTTGGTATTCTTGATCACTTCCGTGTTCCTAGGGATTACTGATTCTTCATTCCTCACTATTATCGTAGGTGCTCTCATACTAATAGACTTTGCTTCCCAAGGTCCTGTGAACTGAGGTAATTCTTGTAAAGAATTAGATTCAAATCCTGTGGGTTCACTCAGCTGTTCCACCTCTACATCATCATATATAGAGGGGATGTCTTGGGGAAATTGTTCCTGCAAGTCGTCTATTTCTTGAATAGGAGGATGAGTTCCTTGTTCTTTTCTCCATTTCTCTTCTTGTATTTCTCTCAAAAATTCATGTGAGTACCTATGTATGGAGGATAGGTTATCTTGACTTTCTGTATTGGGTACTTGACACAGGGATGGTGCAATCCTTTCCTGTGTCTCTGGGACAATAGGGTTCCTAGGCTGATCCTTTTTCTCTTTGCTTTTTATCAAGTGTTCTAGCCTCTCCATTAGTCCTTGAAAGTGTAGTTCCGGTTTTGCCATGTTATTCCAATTAAGATATCTAGAGGCTTCGAACAAAGCTTGTGCTAGTTCTACCATCTTCATGCAAAGTTTAGTTCTCTCAATTTCTAGATCAGCTCGAGGGTAGTTTTTACTCATTTCCGTTACTTGAGGTCCCTCTTTTAATCTAGCCTGATATGCACGAAACATCATGTCTAGATCTTCTGGTATGGGTTCCGCTAAAACTGATCCTGATTTCTGAGCTGGATTTTCTTGGTTTAATTCTTGTGAAGTCAGTTCTTGGATTTTGGCTCTAGATTCCTTCAAACTTCCTTCCAACTCCGTTATCTTTTTACTCCACTTTCTCTTTATTCTTTCTCTAGAATCTTTCCAAGATTTCGTCTTTTTACTGCTAGATTCTGCAACTACACTAGTTCCTGCTATTTTCTCTTGATTAAGCTGTTGGTTTTGTAAGAGCGCCTGGGCTCTTGTTATAGCTTGGATAGGCACGTATGTAGGGTTGGATCCATCTGCGTTGTTTACAATACCTATCACGTTGATCGGTGTCACATTCGAAGTGTTAACTGGGTTCTTAGGACAATCTTTGATTATGTGTTCTTTGCCACAGTCGGCACAAAAGCCTTGGATGCTATAGTACTGTGATTGCCTTGCTATTGGGGGATGTGGACAATCCTTTATGAAGTGATCTCCTTGGCACCTAAAGCATGGTCCTCTAGGGCCCTGTGGTCTCTGTTGTCTCAATTGGGGCCGTGGGTTTGGGTTTGTGTACATCACATTAGTATAGTCTGGCTCCCAACTAGGTTCCATTGGTGGACTATCATAATGATATGTCTCCACATGTTCTCGTGACTCCGTGTAATAAGCGGGTGGACTAGTTACATGCGTAGAGTCAAAACTGTTTGAGTTCGGGTCACTTTCTGTGATCAAAGGTGAAGAAGGCACTAAGGCCCTACTTAGGTTCTCTTCTGCAGCAGCGTATTTGACTGAGATGACATTCGCTGGTGGGGGTGGCTGCTGAGCTAAGACGGGTTGAGGTCTCTGTTGAGCCTGGTATGGGTAGTTCTAGGGAGGCCTATAGTAATAAGGCTGAGCATTGTATTGGCCTTGATACCTACCTGGCTGCTGGTATGTTTGCGGGTAGTTCTGTCTCACGGTTTGTTTGTTGTATGGGCAGTCCTGAGCCGTATGATTCGTGTATCTTCTCTCAATTGTGCAATATTGGCCACTAGGGTTGGCTTGAGGTTGAGGTGCATTGGGACACACATTTGCTAAATGATTTCCACCACAAGTGTAACAACGTACATTAGTTGGTAGCTTGGGCACCTGTTTACTAGAAACTCCTAGTTTTTGGGCCACTTTTTCTGCTAGGTCCTCTATCGAATCAGACAATTTTGTGGATGCTAGAGAAGAACAATCTGAGTCTTTGTAGACCTTTGAGAGTTCTAATTCATCTCCTAGGTTGTCCTCGATGTCTATACATATTCTTACACACTCCTCTAGCGTTCTGGGTTCTTTTAGGTACACATAGGAGCGTAGTTTAGCGCTCAACAAGCCATCTAGGAACAGTGATACTTGTTTGGCTTGTGAGGGTAGCTCTTGCATTGGACATCGTTCGACATATTGTCTAAACCTACGTCCTGCCAGTCTTACTGTTTCTTGAGGGGTTTGTTTAAAGCTATGAATCAACGAAGACGTGTCGTGTCTAATCCCACTTTTAGAGAATTCAGTGATGAATGACTCTAAAAAGTGATGGATGTCTCTAAATTGCCTTTGTTGCAGTGGTTGGAACCAAGTTAAAGCTGTATTCTTTAACGTTAGTCCAAATGCATTGTATTGCGTGAACATATCCTCGACTTGTTCTGCTCTTAGTACTTGCTTGAATTCTGCAACATGGTCATAGGGATCTCCTATCCCATCAAAGTAATTCTTCATGGATTTCACTAATTGAGTGGGTCTAAATACTCTTGCGTGTTCACGTGGTCTAGGTAGAGGAAAATCATCTCTACCGCCTGGTATTCCATGATCTCTTTGTATATCCGCTCTATTAGTGTTCGTGGTTGTTCTATCTGTTGGGGATGTAAGGGTCATGTGACCTTACCCCCATATTCATATATATACATCATATATAGAGCATTGCCTCAAGAGAGTTCATAATGTGGGTTTCGAGGCTCCCACGCATATCCGCGCGTCGTTCCTCTCTTCTCTCTTGTTCCATCTCCTTCTTCCTCCTCTTCTTCTGCACTCCAAACCCCTTCATTGGTATCAGAGCATGTTGAAGGCTGGTGTGCAAGAAGCTTCAATGGAAGCTTAGGTGAGAAGAGGTAGAAGTGCAGGTCGGCATCTCTTGACAGTTGTTCAGTATTTCGGTCATAACTCGAGCTACGAAGCTCGGATTGACGCGTTTTAAAGTTCTGTGCGTAGCTAACACAGAGAGCTACAACGTCTTAGAAGGGCGCAAAACCTGGTTCGGACTTCTGAAGTGCCGAAAAGTCGAAAAACGCAGAGAATTGTAGAAGGCGAATCTACATTGAGTAGGACAGTAGGTCGGTTTTTTTGTCATAACTTGAGTTCTACAGCTCGGAATGCGATGATTCAACTTGCTGCTCGTAGCTTGGAAAGATAGCTACAACTTTGCAGAATAACTCAGATCCAGATTCTGAGTTTTAGGTTGCCGAAATTGCAGAATACAGAGCAGTATTGTTGCAAGTGAAAGTGAAATTGACAGCAGGTGCTTATTTTGAGCATATCTTGAGCTACGCACCTCTGATTGAGGTGTTCTTTATGTCGTTACGTAGCCAAGAAGCAGATCTTCAAGTTTGCTGAAGACCAAAAGTTCAGATTCAGAGGTTATCACCTCTGAAACAGCAAAACACAGAGCAGTACAGTTTTGCCCAAACAACTCTAATTCCACTTGGAGGTTGAATTTGCTTTGGAACTTCTTCGAGAGAGAATTTATGGTGTGCAAGCTCTTATTTTCAGAGCTTCAAAACATTGTACATGTATGATCATTGTGGTAGCTCCTCCATATGAGAGTAGAGCATGATCTTGTTACATGTTTGGCATGTAAGATGACATTGTGGTATACTCTTTTTGAGGTTTATGTCATCATGAGTTCGATCATGGATGTATAGTGGCATTGTGGTCTATATCTTGCTTATGCCACTTGGTTATGGATTTACTTGCCGATTGCACATACTTTTATGAGAGTTGATTTTGGATCTTGTTTGGTACTTGTATCTTTTGTTTTCCTTGCAGGTACATGATCCAGATTGGAGCCTCAGTTACACGTTTGTTTGTCACCGTTATTAGCATTTGTTCATTGATTGATATGTATTTGCGAGTGTGCCAGTGTGATTCTTGGCATATGTGGATGGTGATTCCCACATGGTTATTTTGGTTCTAGAGTCCATGTTACAGAGGAGATGCTGCCGAAATTTCATCGGCTTTTATGCTAGAAAGGAGCTCTAGTGGATCTTGAAGCTTGTGTGATAGTTTTGGATCATTGATTATCTCCATTCAGTTGGACTTGGTCACACATTGTTCGTGATAGGTTGGACCATCTTGCAGGATTTATTCTTGAGTGGGAGTTGTATTGCCATTGTATTGGCGTGTATTGCCATTAGTTTTTTGGCACATGTAGTTTCCATTATCTTCTTGATTTATATCAGTGACAGGTGGTGACAGATTATTCATTGTTCTTTGGTGATTGGTTATCTTGTTTGATTGCTCAGTTTTTAGGGGATACTCTGTCGAAATTTTCCCAGGATTCTTTCACATCTACTTGATCACTTTGGAGACTTGGTGAGCAAGCTTATGCTCATGGTTTTATGTGCATGCTAGATGCATGGTTATGTGACAGGTGGTTCACATGGTTTTCTTCTCCACAGAGACATATGTGATGTGAGTTATGCATATGGATATGCAGGTGTGATCCTATTGAGGATAGAGTATTATTTCTAGTCTCTTGTTACATTGCTAGTCTATTGGATTGCTAGCATGGTATCTTCTCGATTTGATGGCACTGACTTTCCGAGATGGAAAGCTCAGATGTGGCATACATTGGTTCGTGTAGGGTTACACGTGTATGTGCATAGAGATGCACAGAGGCCTCGTGACATGCCCGACCACGTATGGATGGATATGGATGCATTGGCCAGCTCCACTATCCGATTACAGCTTGTGGATTCTATATATGAGTCTGTTATGTATGAGGAGACGAGTAGTGCATTATGGCAAAGACTACATGATATGTATGCGAGTCCATTGACTCATGTGAGACATAGATCACATCGACCACTTCGATGTTGGCACTGTGGCCGTGATGGCCATACTCGACGACGTTGCTTCAGGCGGATGCGACGACGACGTCAGAGATATGCACGTGATGCAGATCAGGTAGTGGTTTCAGGAGATTCTATGGCAGTTGATTATGCTAGTGATGGAGATATCACTTTCTCCTATGGTTCATCTCATGATTCCTCTTGTTCATTGGATAGCACACATATGGCTTGGTTGCTTGATGCATTAGCCACTTTTCATGTTACTCCATATCGTGAGTGGTTTTGTCGATTCTGAGGTGAGAGTCGTGGATGTGTGCACTTGCTTGATGGTACATCATATGACATTGAGGGTGCAGGAGATATATGCCTTATGCTACCTAGTGGAGCATCACTTATACTCAGACATGTACGTTATGTGCCTTCATTCCCTATGAGCTTGATTTCAGTTAGCCAGTTACAGAAGAGCAGATGTTATGCATTCCTTGGTGAGCATCATTTTCAGTTGCAGTTGGGACAGCTTATGCTTATCAGAGGTGCCAGGATTGGGCACATGTATCCACTGCAGGTACTTCATGTGAGAGACAGTCTCGTCTCAGTGGGAGTTCAGCCTTATGTGCGATGTGAGACTCGTCATGTCTCATTTTGTCTACCTACACATATGTCTATTGACATTCATGATGCACATGTATGGCAGGATTCAGATGCTCAGATGGATGCACATGTAGAGCATGTTTTGGATGCTCATGATGCTTATATAGAGCATGATTTTGTTGATCATGTGGATGCTCATTTGAAGCACACTTTGGATGATCAGTTGGATGCTTTAGAGCATGATGTGGATGCTCATGTAGAGCATTGTGATGATACTCACTTAGAGTTAGATCATCAGATGGATCTTGGTGTTGATGTTGTGCAGTCAGCTCAGGTGGAGCATGATGATACACTTGGTGTGGTAGAGCACGATAGCTCTCATGATACACAGTGTATGGTAGAGCATGTTAGCTCTCATGATGCACAGCTAGATACATCCTTGGTTGTGAGCATGGCTGATTTAGATGCTGAGGAGTCAGCAGTTATGCAGTCATTCTTGGATTCGCTCATGCCAGATGTTGACATAGATATATCAGGACATGTTGGTCTTGATAATAGTGCTTTGGATGCCTTGGATACAGGCATAGCTGACATACTTAGGTTAGCCAGGATAGCACATGTTTCGTCAGCGTTCGGGAGTCTGATGTACGAGTTGTTATGCTCGAGACCAGACATTGCAGTTGCTATTGGAGCATTTGCACTTGGAGTTGTCAGTCGTTCGATGATTGACATAGGCATAGAGCGAGTGGGAGCTTTGCAGGAACTTCATCAGTTCTTGCATCAGTCATATGTGAGCTCGACTCTTGTCAATATGAGTCTAGAGCAGTTTGAGGTGCATGGATACACCTTGTTCGAGGCGGTTGGTGTAGGCTGATCTGGTATGGGTAGAGATCCGGACTCTTCCTGTACATTCTTGTAGAGTCCTACATCATTCTTTGTATATGTTACCACTTATGGTCACATTGACCCTTAAGTGGGAGATTGTTGGGGATGTAAGGGTCATGTGACCTTACCCCCATATTCATATATATACATCAGTTATAGAGCATTGCCTCGACGGAGATCATTATGTGGGTTTCGAGGCTCCCACGCATATCCGCGTGTCGTTCCTCTCTTCTCTCTTGTTCCATCTCCTTCTTCCTCCTCTTCTTCTGCACTCCAAACCCCTTCACTATCTCTCCCTATGGGGTGATTAAAGCTTACTTCCGGTCTCTCTTTATTTCCTTCTCTTTGATGTCCATGGGCTGAGGAGGTTCCTGCCCCTTGTTGACTTGTATTTATGTTCGTTCTAGATGGAGGGAATATCAATTCACCTCTCCATGTGTATGTGTTTTTAGCGCGCTCAGGCACCACAAAGACTCTTTCTGAAGTCTCATCCAGGTATACAACCTTTCCAGGTGTATCTGGGTCCTTGAATTCATAAATTGTAATGATGCCTATCTCACCAGGGTGTTCCTTTCTGTACCTCCAAAAGGCTTCATCTGTCTCTTTATTTACGAACAACTCGGTGCTCCTGTTATCTTGAGGGATCCATTCTGGGATGAGTATTCTTGTTAATACAGATTTCCCTCTAGGTGTTCTAGGTTCTTCTAACGGTTCTTTTCCTTGAAATTTCGCTTCCGTCTCTAATTGAATTGTGCCAAACTCATTAGTATCGTTTGGTTGCGTACTTAGGACGTACATGGTTCCTTCTTTGTCTATGTAAGCGTCTCTCTCAAATTTCACCACTGGTCTTTCCAATCCAAAGGGTTGATCAGGGTTGTGCAGTTGCACCACTTGCCTTTGCAAACCATCCTCATAGATGCGAGCACCTAATCGGTTGGTTCGAAGAAACTCTAATTGCGTTCTATAGGGTCCTTCAGGTTTTTCTAAGTATGCTACATTAGACCCTCCTTCTGGTCTGTCTGTGCTAAATGCCATTTCTGATTCGCTAGTATCTGAGCTCTCGTAGGGGTAATTACTATTCAATTGCTGAGCCCACGATCGAGCAGTAGTTCTTACACTAGCCTCTGATGATCTAAGGCTTCGTCGGTCTGACTTACCTATGTGTCTCCCTGATCTAAGGTTCATTAATTTTCTTCCTTGCACGCTCAATTACACACTTAGATCATCAATGGTTCTTTGTTATTACTTTCTTGATTCTTTTTAATTTTCTTTAGATTCTTGTCTTAATGTATGCGTCAGGAATTCGACTTTTCGTTATAATTTTGAGTTCTCGTTCCGTCAGACTTATGTTCTTTCCTTTAGGTTTTCGTCACACACACTTTTACTTGTAGTCTTGAACTTGAAAGAATTAGGTATCTTGAACTTGAGGCGTTCCTATCGTCGTTAATCCACAATGCTAACGTTTAGCCTAAGCTAAGAATTGACTGAGGGGGTTGAGTAATCTTCCAACCTCGAGTCGGCTTTTCTGGTTGCTCTGATGCCCAAGAAGCCGCGCTTCCCAAGCTTTGCTGTCTTCACTGCCTTGCTTGCTTGCCTTTGATTGCCCTTGCTAGACCTGGAGAAATCCAATATTAGACCAATTCACAGGATGATCAAACACTTGAGTATATACACCTTTTAAGTCCCTTCCCTTTTGCCCAATATTTTCAATGTGTGCCCCCTGGCTTCCTAGTCCCAAACTAGGTAAACCTCAAAATAACTTATCCAAAATTAGATGTATTCTTTATGAAAAAAACAGTTGAGGTCACGTAGTACTCGTCACGAGCTTTCTAACGAGCTATTAAGCTCAAAAAACGGACTTCGGATGAAAAAGTTATGAGCGTTCAGGCCCTGGGGGGTAAAAACTGACAATCAGGTTTTCCTTCAAATATGAGCTAAGGGGTCTCCTATGAGTCTAATGGTCCAAAAATTTCTCAAAAATACCCCCAAAATTGGTCAAAAAATGGAACCCTAAATTTGCGATGGGGTTGCACAATCGCGATGGTCTGGGACCGTCGCGATGGTCCAAGCGAACCGTCGCGATGGCGTGGAATTTGGACAATCGCGATGGCGCGAAAAGGTCGAACCGTCGCGATGGCCCGAAGTGAACGATCGCAATGGCGTGAGGTCGAACCGTCACGATGGCCCGAAGTGAACGATCGCGATGGCGTGGAAATGGACCGTCGCGATGGTCCAAAAGATGAACCGTCGCGATGGCGTGATCAGGCGGATAATCGCGATGGCGCGGTCAACGGTCAAAGGTGGACAATCGCGATGGTCCGAAGTGAACCGTCGCGATGGTCACAAGTGCGATGGCGTGAGCCAATCGCGATGGTCCGATTTTGGACCGTCGCGATGGTCCGGCCGAGCCGTCGCGATGGCGTGAGCCTATCGCGATGGTGCGACACAATCGCGATGGTCCGAGCCAATCGCGATGGTCCACCAAAGTATGAATTTTTGGGTTGCAACAGTGGATTCGTAGATGCGCAAGGGTCGCCTACCTCGTGGTGTGGTCGCCTACCAAGAATTCCGAAGGTTGCAGACCATCGCGATGGTCCGCCACACTCCGCAGATCTTTGACAGAGAGTAAATTTTTACCTTTTCCAAGCTTTCCTGATGCACTGGAGCTCTGTACCTGCAAGAAAACTCAAGAAAACGCAAGCACACACAAGCACAAAAGTTCTCTCTCGCTCTCTCGCATGCACAAATGAGGGGAAATGAGGTGAATGGGTGGATATGGTGAATTTTCTGATTTTTTTGGAGATGAAGATGATGATGCGATGATGATGCGATGATGAAGATGGAGTATGGGGAAGGTGAAAAACACTAAAAACTAAGTAAAAACAACAACAAAAAACTGAAATTTTTACCTTCCAACGCCACTTCTTGCTATACTCTTACCATCACACATTCGTCCTAGACTCGATCCCCGGCAACGGCGCCAAATTTGGTGTTGCTCTAGCACAATGGTGAGAACCACGTTAAGAAGCGTCACCTCCTTAATGTCAATCCGCGGAAGAGGTAGGAGTGATATGAAGATCGTGAACGTGAGATGATGTGAGAGTGAAGGTGAGAAGCACCAAGATGCATACACACATACACACACACAATGAAGAGACAAGCAAGACACAATGGAAGGTGGGAAATTAGTTCTATTACTCAAGATCGCTATTACAAGCTCCAACTAGCTCTAAGCTCACACTCACCAAAATGAACCAACCTCAAAAATGAGCTCTCTAGCTCTTTTTATAGTTTCTAGACTAGTTTTGACCGGTTTCACATCTAGTGACCGGCCTAGTTAAAAAATAGGTCCTAGAGGCTATTTGGAAGGTTAAACGATGTCTAAAAATAACGAAAATTGGTATGCGCATTCTACCTAAGCTCCTCAAGCTCGGGGACTCCTCGGCTTGCACAAAATAGAGCTATGAATTACAAAATGGGGTTTTGTCTATATTACATATGTTACAAGAGTGATGAAAATCACTGTTGGATATTTTATGAGGTAATAAAAACATAATTGTTTGAAAAAATGATCCGACTAGCTCCCTGCTCTGTCTTTACATGCTTCCATGTCGTCTGTGCCTCTGACTGTGCCTCTGGCTGCTTCCAACAGTGATTCTATGGATAGTTTCCTAAAAAAGATCAAAGACTTGAAGGAACACTTGATTTCTGCTGATGAGGTCATACCAGATAGCTCACTTGTGCAGATAGTTCTAAATGGTCTTCCTGATTTATATAAGAGTTTTGCTTCTACTCTTCAGTTCATGATGAAAGGCAATCCAAATGCCTTGTCATTTGAGGAGTTGGTCTCTATTCTGTTGCAGGAAGATCAATCTAGGCCGAACATGTCCATTATGCATGTTGCAAATCTAGCTTTATGTGAGAATATCCTCAAAAGAAGACATGTGAATGATGTGTGTGCCACTCTCCTCCCATCCATTTATATCCTCTTGTATCTAAAATAGCAGTGATCTGAAATGATCTAGCGTCGCCATGTGGCCAGCATGCAACACTCATCCCCACTAACCATCAAATACCTTAGGATATACCCCCGAGTTTAGGACCTTGGCTAACTAGCCCTCGTCCCACACACACATGGAATGGTCTTTGTATCTTTGTAGACCAATGACTGACACTCTCTCCCCCTTCTAAAGATCATTGTCATCAATGATCAATGAGGGAAAGTACTTGCAAACCAGAGCTTCTGATTCCCAAGTAGAGTCAGTAAGTGGTAATCCTCTCTAGGCTACCAGATACTCTTGGATGACAGGATTCCTCAACCGTTTCTGTCTCCTGTCTAGTATTCTGTCTGGAGAATGATCTGCTCTATCGGTTTCCTGCAAAGAAACAATACCCTCTATTAGATTATCCTCCCTAGAAATATACTTTCTTAGTTTACTGACATGAAACACTGGATGGACTCTGCAATCTGGAGGAAGCTCTAATTTGTATGCAACATCACTCAACTTATTTAGTATCTTCCAAGGTCCACAATACCTTGGTGATAGCTTACTACACTTCCCTATGGACAGTGAAGTAGATCTAGCTGGGACTTGAAGAAAGACTTGGTCGCCTTCCTCAAAGGATCTAGGAGACCTTTTCCTATCAGCATACTCTTTTTTCCTATCAGCTGCTTGGTGCATCCTTGCTTTAGCTATTTCAAAGTTTGCTTGGAGATTCATTAAGAACTCAAAACCACTAGAACATTTCTTAGGCATTCCTATGGTACTGGGAGCAGTGGGATTCATGCCATAGTTCATCTCAAAAGGAGACATCCCAGTCACCTTGTGAGGCCTATTGTTATAAGCAAACTTTACAAGTGGCAAATAACTATCCCAATCTGTCTGTCTCTCAGACACATATGCCCGCAACATATCCTCAAGAATCTGGCTGACCCTCTCGGTCTGACCATCTCTCTGTGGATGATCACCACTACTCATCTTTAATGGCACCTTCAGTTTGTCGAATACGAACTTTCAGAAGTGTCCTGTACATCTGACATCCCTATCTAAGACTATGGATGTCGGTAACGCGTGCAATCTAAAGACATGCTGGATAAACAACTCCGCTACCTGTGGAGCTTCTATTGTCTCTTGCGTGGTTATAAAATGAGCCATCTTGCTTAGTCTATCTACCACAACTAGGATTGTATCCTGCTTCCTTTGGGTCCGTGGTAACCCCACTATGAAGTCCATGGATATACTATCCCAATTATGATGTGGAACCTGTAAAGGATGTAATAGACCTGGTGTCTTTACCCCTTCTACTTTGTTGACTTGACACATAAAGCATTGTTAGATAATTATGCGGTGGACTTGGTAAGAGTGGATAATTTAGCCATTGATTATTTATGCTACCCTAGCGCTCTCCTTCCCAAAAATGCAACCAGGAGCGTCTGCGTGGTACTGGACAAAAATATGGGTTTACTTGAAGGGCATAAGGCGATGATTCCCATTGTACCCGGAGTGTAGGGTTTTTTTTCTAGAATTTTTCTCCTCCATAGGGGGTCAGCTCTTTCAAATTCCTCTTGAGTATAGTTGAATGTGTTATTGTTGAACTAAAGGTTGTTGTCAGGCTCCTTATTTGTCGTGGACTTTATGTATTGCCATGTCTGCTCTTTAAGGAGTCCATATGGTACATTAAATGGTTTCAATATCTGTTCTAAATTTTTTCTTTCAAGTTGAGCTTCCTTCATGACCTTTATTATTTGATCTTCAAATTCTGTAGTAAGTTGGGACACCAGTAGTACCCTCTCATTTTGGCTTAGTTCTGCAATATCCAAATGAGTATGTTCAGAGTGGATCTCCATTTCCTCCCTTATCGGTGAATGATGTAAGGGGGGAGAGAGAGGACATACCTCAATCTCCTCAGTAGCCGTTGTGGAGTGTGGAACTACTGGTGTCCCCTTCTGTCGTCTTCTGTGCGAGCTGATCTTGCAGTTGCTTTATCATCTCCTCTTTTTGCTTAATCTCTTTGTTGGCCTTCAAAATCGTTTCCTTATTATTCTTTTGGATTTCTTTTGCAATGATAGTGAGTTGATCAATGTCCTCTTTACATTGCACCAGATATCTATTTTTGGCCTTTTTCCATTTTTTCCTTAGAGTTGCGGTATCATCCATATACCTCTTCTCCCATTCTGCAATGATGGTCTGCTCTTGCTTGAGCTGATCTTCATACCTTGCTAACTTTTCCTCCAATGTCTTGGTGTCCTTTTCTGGAACTTCCTGAACTTCTGTAGGTTGATTACTTAAAAGAGCTATCATCAGCTCCTTGTTTCTGTTCCTTAAGTTCTCTACCTCATCCATGTATATTTTTATTTGTGATTCCAATATCTTGCTTCTTGCGTTCATCCGTGTCTTCTCGGCCTTGCTAGCATCATATTTCTTTTGTAACTCCTGCAGTTGTTCTTTCAATTTCTCATTTTGGGTCTCTAGGGTTTTACATTGCTGCTTGGCTTCTTGGACTTCATTCTCTTTATCTGTTACGTTCTTTTGAACTTGAATCAATTGGGTAGAGAGATTCTTACCCATTTTATGAAGTTTATGCTTTTCCTGCATCGCTTTGTCGTAGTCAACATCAGCTTCAAGCATTAATTGTTGCGTATCCATAGCTGTCTTGATCATATGTTGTACCACTGGCTTGAGCTGAGCGACATCTACATTCAACCACGTTTTTGGAATGCTTGGAGCTTCTCCTGTTAGGACATCCTTTCCATGCTCCACATGTATAGTTTCATTATGTGGTTGTCTAATTTGAAGCTGCACTTCCGGTTCTTTGCTTTCTTCTTCTATATTGAAAATTTTCATGGCACTTCCTTGAAATGTGACATCCATATCAAAGGGTCTTGCCACAAACCTTATTGGTGTGAATGGTGCGGACTCTTCTCTCGTAGTTTCTTTTGGTTCTTCCTTGGGATTCTTGAATGAACCCGCTCCTGCCAGCTTGGTCTCATGGATTTGAATGTTAGATGTTTCATTTATTTTGATGACATGTACTCTTTCTTGGGATACTTCTTTGTTTGCGGTGTTGTGATTAGGGTTGATGGGAGTGTCATTTACCTTCATGTCCTCTTCTTCAGCATTGTAGTTCACTTCGTTTAATTCCTCCCATTGTCCATCATCTTTCGACTCACTTCGAATGTCCGCATTTAGTAAGGAGTTGTCTGGTTCCTCTCGTTCCTCTAAAGATGAGCTCGAATTTACTAACCCTAATTCTCTGTACCGATGCACCTTGGTGAGCCTCTTTTTTACTTCCACATCTTGGTGGGCTTGCTGGTAGTGGTGCCCTTGCACTGGTAGATTGACTTGAGCTTTAGTGTATTTATGTGTGTCTTCTAGGGCTCTTGTTAATTCCTCTTCGGTAATTGGTTGGTGCTCTTCAATTCTTGCTTTCGGGAGCACGTGTACCTTTTTTGTGGCTGGGGCATCAGCTTCTGCTTGCATCATCTCTCTTAGTCATTTTGTACCTCTCATTTTAGGTTGGGAGCTAGTTTCTACCTCCTCAATGATTTTGACACCTGTTTTCTTTCTGGGGACTGTAGCGACCTTTGCATATTTCGCCATGGCTTCCGATGATGGCATTCTTGCAAGTGCTCTCTAATGCCCAAGGCATGATATATCAATATGGTCAAAGCTACACTGCCGTTCAGGAACTTCTTGTGGTTCCACTGTTTCTTTGCTTCGAATAGCCTCTCTTGAATATAAGGCGTCATATTAATTTGATTCCCAATTTGTTTAATAACATGAGACAACATCTGTACTATGATTTTCTGAGGGGCAGTGTATCTATGCATGTTAGGGAAACAAAAGTGTTGATGAATGAATCTGACTTCTTCTTCAATTACTATGCGATTAATGTCAATAAATGTCCTGGTCTTTGCCCCTCGACTTTCCTCTTTTAATACTGTATTGCCATCTGTCTCTCATCCAAAAGCTTCTTTGATTAAATCATGTGTAAATTGGATTATGGCCCATTCACCTACTGCATCCATGACTCTTGCCTTTGGCACCAATGGATCATATAGCGCTGGCTGTAACGTATTCATAACTTGCGTGCACCTTTGAAAGTCGGGTTTATAGATTGGCAATTCAAAATATTTGTGGATGCTTGCTTTCTTCATGATGTCAATGGTCGATGGGAGCTCATGTACCACTTTAAAATCCTGGGACATCATCGGGAACTGATGATCCATGTCCATGATCTTGATGGTCACTAGGAATAGATAATCCCCAGCCGGTTGATCCTCTCTAAACCAGTGTCCCTTTGCTTTAGTTACACTTTGTAGAGGAAATTCCATCACTTCCTCCTGAATGGTTGCTTCAGAATCTTCGAAGGCCATCTGCACTTGTAATGCACAGAGCATTAGCTAGTGTTGTGTGTTGTAGTGACATGTCGTTTGTTTTGTCACTCCGTTTTCCTTGCTTGCATAAGTAAGATCTCTTACCGCATATTTTTCATTTTCTTTTCTAAAAGAAAACAAAGATTAGTATAGCCAAAGCATTTATTTATTTACATAGTAGGTCCATTCCTAGGAAGTAGAAGCTATGACCTATTCCCCATTGGAGAATGTGCACCACTAATTATCTTAAGTACATCATGTGCCGAATGCATGGCCTTTATTGTGGCCCTATCATGCATACTTTAGGTGCATTGGAAGCTTCATGAGTGCAACAGAAATCTTCGTGGTTCTGGTGTTCCATTCCTTGCCGTTGCTTGGGTTTCCAGATCCATTTCATAGTAGAGGTTTTGAACCTTGTTTTTGTCTCATTGTACCGTGCTCCATGTGTATCTCTTCTCTTTCTGGTTGTTGGAGGTGTGGGGTTTCTTCTCTTGAGGTATCTGTGACAAAGCGCATTAGTCCTTATGGTACTGTTGTGTTGATATAATGTTTCCTCCTGCTTGTCCAACTCTTTAATGGCCGCTTGTCTGAGCTTCTTGGGAATCCACATTTATTGCCGTGCTTTTTGAGCTTCAATCAAAGGCTTAGGAAGCCATACTTGTAAGAGTCGTTTCGGTTTTGATGTCGGTGAAGAAATGTTCTTGATGGCCCTATAAGAAATGACATTCACTGGCGTTGGCTTTTCTGGTTCCTTCACTCGGTCCTTGCGCACCCATTTGAAGTTGGCATTTCCTGAATGCAAGTAGTTGAGGGTGGTTTTCCAAGTTGGTGATCATTCTTTTGTGTGAGAAATTCTAAGAGTATTGATCTCCTTAGTTTCTTTCTATTCATCAATCGAGTATAGTGAATCCACTTCACCCTTGGATATATTAGGGTTTGAAATCTCTTCTCCTTTCGGACGAGCTTCTGAGTGATTGGTGTTGGAATCGTTTTCTACGTGCTCTTCTTTGAGCTGTTCCGCACTTTCGATGACTTCCGGTGTCTATGAGGGTTTCTCCCCTAATAGGCTAAAGACTTCCTTGTGCCCTATCTTGGCTGAAATGTATCCTTGCGCTAGGTGGATGCTTACCTCATTCTCAATGATCTAGTCTTGTCCTAGTATCAAGTTTTCTATTAATTCTTCATCTCTGCACACTAGAACTCGTTGTTCCTTGAATTTCCTAGGTGGAGGGATACTATGGCTTCTCCAATGCATGTTATGGTTTGACCTCCAACCCCTATCATATGTGCTTTCATGGGTGTCATAACCGTTTGACGATCTCGGGTGATAGTATTTCGTATGCAATTGAGTCCTGCTTCTGAGTCTATCAAGGCATCTATCAGTCTCTACTCCATCGTTCCAATTCCTAGGTTTAAATAAGGTGGGGACATGTTGACATTAGTCGTGTCAGATTATGAACCTGGTAATTAGCCATGGGAATAGGCTCTTCTCCTTGGAGATACCGTTCATCTCTTTGCTTTATCCATTCCTTCCGTTTCTTAATACGCTCCAAGGCTTCTCGCCCTGCCTCCTCTCTAATCCGTTCTTCCTGTTTCTTCCTATTCTGCGCACCTACGAGGCATGCAAGCATTTCATCCATCAATGGCTCCATATATCGTTTTAGTCGGCATCCACTTATGTAGTTAGGAAGAACATCTCCATCTAGAGTAGCTAGATTAACTGCTCCACTCGTAGAAATCCTATTGATGATTAGAGTTCCATATCCGCGTTTTTGTAATTTCTTGGCATGTTGCTTCAATGTGTAGACCAGGACCAAGTCTCCTTCTTTTAGTCCCTTGTCTTTTATATGTGCATCATAATATGCCTTTTGTCTTCACTTAGCCGCATAAATACCTGCTACCGCTTGTATTTTAGTCTCATGTAGCTTCTCAATTTGGTCTAGTTGCTTGGATAATTCATGTCCTGTCCATTCATACTATTGGGCTACTCTCAAAGTGGGTACTAAAAAATCAATTGGCAAGATTGCGTTCTGTCCGTATACTAGATTGAATGGGGTAGCTCCAATGGCAGTCTTGTAAGCGACTCAAAAGGCCCAGATTGCATGATGCAATTGTTTGTCCTAGTCAGACCCCCCGTTATTGATGATTTTTGTCAATACTGTGCATAACACCTTATTGGAACTTTCCGCTTGACCATTGGCTTGAGGGTGGTATGGGGCTGATTTTTTATGGATCACTAAGAACTCATTCATTAAAGACTCTATTACTTCATTAATGAAGTGCGTTCCTCGATCACTCACAATCTCAATTGGTAATCCGAAACGAGTGAATATATGGTCAAAAGGAAACTTAACAGTGGTTTGAGCATTGTTTCTTCTAGTAACCTTTGCCTCTACCCATTTTGTCAAATAATATGTGGCTACTATGATGTATTCGGCATGTGACCCCCTGGCTTGTGGATTAATGGGTCCTATGAACTCTATAACCCATTGGAAAATGCTCTAGCGTAGACCATAGGTCTCAATGGCATGTCATCTCTCCGAATGGGGTATTTAGCCCTTTGGCATGTCTCACAACTTTGTACTTAGGTTTTCACATCCATATGTAGAGTTGGCCACCACAAGCCCGCAAAGAGGATCATTTTTATAGTTCTCTCAACTGAAAAATGACCTCCTGCAGCACCTGCATGTGCCATCTCCAATATGGGTAAATATTCTCCTTCATGTACACATAGCCGTAATTGATTGTCTTTCCCTCTCTTAAACAAGTGTCTTCCCATGAGTACATAGTCCTTGCTCATTTTCTCTAGGGATCGCTTCCTTGCCAAGCTAATTCCCTTCTCATGTTCTCTGGTCTTTAGGAATTTCACTAGTGCTTCACTCCATTTGGGTGCTATTTTAGGGAAAGGTAAGGATGTATGATCCTCAGGAATTGTCTCCTGGCATTCTACGCAATGACTAACATAATCATGGACAGCTTTAGGCATATCAGGCCAGTATACTCCTAATCATTTCAAGTCTCTTAGAGTTATGTGAATTCCTTTGTGTGTCCTCCATTTGTTCACATGAGCTTGTTCAATTAACTTCACTTGTTCGTCTTCCTCAACACATCTAGATAGTACATCGTTGGGTTTCTTATAGTACACACTTCCCGTAATAATGTACAAATTCCTTGACTATAGAATTTCCTTTTTACTCTCTTTATTGATTGAGTGTTGTGGGCCATGAGTGAGTATAGGAATTAGTTTCTCTGCCCACTTTGGACACACTTCCAGATTAAACAGGTAAGTGTCTGGTAGATCGTTGGGTACTCCACTTGGTGGTTCTCCATGTGTTAATCTAGAGAGGTGATCTGCTCTCATATGGGTATTCCTCTTTTTCACTATTACTTCAAAATCGAACTCCATCAATGGCAGAAACCATCTCAAAAGTCTTCCCGTGTTACAAGGCTTATTGACTAGGTACAATAAAAAGCTTCATGATCTATGAAGAACTTGAACTTATTGGCTAAGAGATAGAGTCTAAATTTTTTCACTGCATAGACCATTCCTAATCCCTCTCGCTCTATAGTTGTATAGTTCCTCTTAGCTTGATTCAGTTGTCTACTCGCATAGGCAATTGGGTGATCTAACTTTCCTTCGTCTGCCGGCTAGGCTAAGATACATCCTATTGCGTAATTAGAAGAGTCCACATGAATATGAAAAGGCTTGTTCCAATTCGGTGTTTTCAAAATTGGGGCCATGCTAAGTCGCCTTTTTAACTCATTAAATGCCTTTTCGCATTCATCAGTCCAAGTGAATTGAGTTAGGAGTCCATATTAGGGTTTGGCAATTATGGCATACATGTGGATAAATCGACGATAGTACCCACAATGTCCCATAAATGCTTGCACCTCTTTTGCATTCTTCGGTCTAGGAAGTTCTAAAATGACCTTGATTTTATCTTCATCTGTAGATATTCCATTCTTAGACACTATGTGTCCTAAGATCTTCCCTTGCCTTACCATGAAGACACACTTTTCAGGGTTCAAGCAGACTCTATATTGTCGGCACTTATTAAATATCTTTCGCAATTCAGGAATGTGGTCTTGTCTTTGATTCGAGTATGTACATAGGTCATCCACATACACTTCCATACTCTTCTTCAAGAATTCTTTGAAAACATGACACATCAATTGTTGGAAAGTAGCAAGCGCATTAGTGAGTCCAAAAGGCATCACTCGGAAAGCATAGACTCCCCATTCAGTTGCAAATGCGGTCTTATGTTGATCCTCAGTAGCAATAGCTACTTGGTTGTATCGAGAGAATCCATCTCAGAAGCTGTAGACTTCATTTCCCGCAACTCTTTCCAATAGATGGTGAGTGATGGGCAATGGGTAGCTATCACGGATAGTAGATGCATTCACTTTTTTCAGGTTAAGGCATACTCTGTTTTTTCCATTCTTCTTAGGCAGAACCACTAGTGGCGATACCCATTCAGTGTGTTCTATTTCATAAATGAATCTAGCCGCTAATAGCTTGTCTATTTCTTCTTTTATTTTAGCAGCATAGACCTTATTGTATGTATAAGGGCGTTGTTTAGATGGTTTTGCCTCCGCCGTCATTGGTATTCTATGGGAGCAAATAGAAGGTTCCACACCCTTGAGATCCTTATATGTCCAAGCAAATACATCTCTATATTCTCGGATCAATTGTATTAATTCTTCTTCCTCCTCAGTTGACACATCTTTACCTATGTATGTACATCTTTCTTCTCCATCTTCCACTGTTACTATGATCTTTTTTTTTTGTTCTTTGTTGTCGTATGCTTCTCCTTCTCTAGCCTCTCTCTTAGGCATTTGAATGGTTATCTTTCTCTCTTCTACTTGGTACCTTTTAAAATGCTCCGGAACCTCAAAAAGGTCGGGATTTTGGTCCGGTTTAACTCACACTTTCCTCTTGCTTTGGCACTGTGGGGGCTGCTTCTATTGCTAAGACCTTGGTCATTTCCTGCTTATCTTTGGTTCAAATGGTTTCTAGGTAGCTTTCTTCCGAATCAAATTCTGGTTCCATTTCTATACTCTCATATTCCTCTTTCCACTCCTTTTCTAAGAGTTCCCCTGCTTCCACCTCTTGTAGGACAACCATGTACAAATTTACATCATAGTCTTCTTCGTCTACACATTCATTTATCATCATAACTTCTTCATTCACACATACATCCAAGGTTGCTAATATTTCCATCCATCCATGCGGTTCAAATGTTTCATCAGGAAAGATTTGAGGCATATACATTGGGTCCACTAGCGGTCGGTAATTAGGATGTCCTATTGGGCACAACTGCCTTTTATTATCCTCTTTCTTGACTTCTTAACACATCCATGATTGGGCATCCTCATGCATTAATGATTGATCGCTTGATCCAGTGCTATGAATAGATAGATCATCTTCCTCCTTGCGTATAGGATTCCATTGTAGTGGGGGTACATCTCGATATGCAAACATATGCAAGTTTATTTTGGCGGTGTTTCCTTGATGTTGAAGGTATAAAGAGTCTCGTCCCCAATCTTGCACTACCCTAAGTTGTCTCATAAAGGGTCGCCCTAATATCATCTCATAATTATTTTCTTTTCTAAATTGACAGATGGCTAAAGTATGTTTAAATTCAACTCCACAAGTGGCCAATTTGATATTTTCTAATATTCCTAGTGGCTCCATGCGAGTTGGTCGTAAGTCAAGCTTTCCCCATTTCTCCCAAATCTCCTTGGTGGCAATTCCTTCTCATACTCCTGTGTCTAGTATAGCTTTGGTCATATAGCCATTGTAAGTGATGGGTAAACATGTGTTACCTTCATCTCCTTGGCTAAATTCTCCAACCTTATCCACTGGGATTTGTACCTTAGATGGGTTTTCTTTTCCCTTCGTTTCGTCCTTCTCCTGCCCTAGTTCCAGTTGACCTGCTAATTGTTTCCATATTTGCAGTTTAACTTAGAGTAGTTCTTCCACAGTCAGTTGGCATTGTATTTTTGTCTTTCTAAGTTCTGTTAGATTGTGTGAATTCTTATTTGAGTTTCCCTTTCCTTTTCCTCGTACTGTGGGTGCTTGGAATATCATGGATTCCTTTTCGTATTCTCCCATGTAATTGGGTAGGGTCGAAATGCTCTAAGCTTCTTATCTATTTTGTTCTAGTCTCGATACTTCCTCGTATACCTCTTCCATGTTGGGACTTGGCTGATAAACTTCCATATCTAATTCCTCAAAGGGAGGTCTAGTCACTCCATTCCTCTTCCAGTGTTCTTCTCAGATTCTATTCCATAATTCTTTTGGCCAATCAACCTCTAAGTCAGGTATTGTTGATATAGGTTCATCCTGGGTTTTCACTAGCTCCCATTTATCATTCTTTTCTTTAGGTTTGTTATCCTTGGCTTTCACACAATCCTTGTATTGATCCTCTGCTTCCTTGTCTCGAGGAGGGCTGGGATGGTCTTTTTTAGGGTTGCTTGTGCTACCTCTATGAGTTTTTTGCATATGGCAAGCCTCTCTTTTTCTAACTCTCCTTGAGGGTAAAGCTTTTCGTATTGCTCCACATTCAGTCGAGTCTTAATTCTATCTTGGTACGCTTTCAACCACATGTCCAAATCATCCGGTTTTGGGTCAGCTAGAATTGATCTTGGTTTCTCTGATTCTTGGATGAGCGATGGAATGGGAACTTCTTCCCGAATCTCTAGTTCTTTATGCTTTTTAGTACTTTTTGTGTGTTTCTTATTTTCTTGACTTTTGTTTTTCATCCATTTTTCTTTGAGCTTCTCTCTTCTTTCCTTCCATTTTTGTGCTTTCATGTTTTGGGTATTTTCACGTGGGTCCTCTGAATCTTCCACTATTTGAATTTTGGGGTTTAAGGTTCTATGGTTTGTTTGATCCAGATCCCGTTGTTTTCCTTCCCATTCCTTCGTTTGTGCTTGTGTAATGGCCTTTAAAGGTACGGTGTACTCCTTATCACTTCCTGGTGCTTCTATCACTTCGATTACATTAATAGGTGCAGTGTCTTGAGCCTTGTTGGGGTTTTTTTGGCAATCATAGAAGAGATGTTCCTTTCCACAATCACTGCAATATCCTTCCCAAGTCATAGGAGGTGGTGGATTGTAAGGCCGAGTGGATTCTCTGATAAAATGGTCTCCTCCGCATCTATAACAAGGTCCTCTTGGCATAGGTGGTCTGGGGGGTGGTCTTATGGGTGGTTGCGCTTTAGGTGAAGTGTACATTAACGTTGCCACTTCTGGCCCATATGCATATTCGTATCCTTCGTACCTGTAGTAGTGTGGATCATAAGTTTGTTCATACTCTCACATGTTAGTGTCATAGGGATGGCTCGTAACCTGATTTGTTGACTCCATGTTGGTCATAGGTGATGTTGGCACAATGGCTCTTTCTAGGTTTTCCTCTCATTGAGCGTACTTAACCGTACCACATGTTGGGGCTGCGACAGTTGTGGTCTTAACACTAGTTGGGGTTGTGGATAGTGTGCTTGCTCATAGGGCCTCGGTGCTCCTGGTGGTGTTGGGTAGGGACTGTACCTGGGCATATCTCTACCTAGCTCTCTAGGTGGATACCCATATGGTCGATACTGAGGTGGTTGTAGAGGTTGTGTCTGCCTATTGAATGGACAATTTTCTGTGTTGTGATTGGTGTACTTTTGTTCTATGTGGCAATACAGGGCCGTTCCTTGATGGGGTTGTCTATTGTAAGGATATGGCTGCCGTACACCTGTTCCTCCTTGTACACACATGTGCGTGGGGTGATCTCCTCCACATAGACTACACCTTTGCAACATGGGTACTCTTAGGGGTTGATGTTGATAGTTTCTCTGTCCTTGGACTCCTAATTTCTTTGCCACTAGCTCAACTAATTCTTCCACATTACTGGAGTCGGATGTAACCGTACTCCAAGAGTCTCCTGATTTAGTGGGGCTGGGCGCACTCTTCAGCTCATCCGCTAGGTTTTCCTCTAAGTCAATACATTCTTGCAGGCATTCACTCAGGGTTTGTAACCTCTTCACATAGACTAGCGTTCTTAGAGTCCCATTTGTTAGTCCATCCAAAAACAATGATATCATTTTTTGTTGCGTAGGTCTTTTTGCTACCAGACATTTATCCACATACTGGTTGAATCTTCGGGTAGCTATTTAACTATGGATTAAAGACACAGAATTGTGTTTAATCCCTCTCTTAATGAATTCCCATATGAATTCTTGAAAGAATTGCTCCATGTTTGCAAATTTATTGGGATCTAGAGGTTGGAACCACGTCAAAGCCGTCCTTGTGAGGTTAAGTCCGAAAGACTCATACTGCACAAAGAAGTCATCTACTTGTTCAGCTCTTAAAACTTGTTTAAATTCGATAATGGGTTCGTAAGGTTCTCCTAGTCCATCATAGTGATTCCTCACACATTTGGCCACTTGGATCGGTCTCAATCTTCTCATTGGCTCTTGATGTCTAGGCATTACAAGGAAGGTGGGGATTGTTGGTCTAACTAGGGGCATTCCAAGCTGCACTCCTATTGGTGGTCGTGGCCTTACTCGTGGTCGGTATTGATTTCCTATTCTAGCGTGGGTCTGATTGTGTGTTTGCACTCCGAGTGTCGCAAATTGTACGTGAGCATCGTTCGGAATGCTTCGTTGGCTTGCTTGTCCCGACATTGTGTGCTCTGCCTCTTCTTGTGTTCCAAAGGGGTTTTGAGAGGTGGTTGCCTGCTCTCTCTGAGGGAATAGAGGCAATCCCATGTATTTCACTCGAGCCTTGTCTATAGCATCTACCAACCAATACCTTCTCTAGTTCTTGTCTAGGTATGTCACTCTAGACTCATCTTCCGGATCCTTTAGCTCATAAAATGTCATCGTACTTTCTTCTCTTCCTTGAGTTAGTGAGTCAGTTTGAAGTAACAAGTCTGATCCATGGATCAAATAGACTTCCAGTAGACATTCGTCTTGAGGTATCAAGTCCCCTCCCAAGACTCGCGTTACTATTGACTTGCTGCTAGGGGTAGTCACTAACTCTTGAGGGTTCGGTCTCCCTGAGTTTTCTTGTCCCACTAACTATCCCTTCTCATTAATCAAATCAGGATATTCATTCACTATGTAGATGTGACCCATCTTGTCCATGTATGATCCACCTTCATAATTGACAACAAGTCTGGGCACAATTGTTGCATCTAGGGAAGTCACCATCCTAACCACAGATCTATTTAAACCATCCAGGTAGATGGGGATCTCCTGAGCATTAGTGGAAACATACTGCAAGGAGGTATGGTATTCTCCTTCTATAGTGGTCATGAAGTTTTTCTCGGGAGCACGACCCTACATGTCTTCTGAGGCCATGGGTATCTCTCCCTCTGAGTCACTAGAGGTATCCGAATAGATAGATCGGTGACTGACCTGAGTGGTACTTCCAACGGATGATATGACACTTCTTCGGCTACTTAGAACCCTTCCTAATCTCAAGTTCATTCACCCTCTGGGTGATACCACCTTTGGCGATACTGCACTAGGCAATACTACACGTCAGATGATACGATACCACTTCTCTAGGTGATACGATACTATGGCAATAGACGATACGATACCGCTATTGAGCACGATACGATACTTGAATCTCAGACGATAGGATACCGCTATTGAGCACGATACGATACTTGAATCTCTGGTGATAGGATACCTCAAATCTGGACGATACGATACCAGACTAATTTACGATACGATACCACTTCATGCGCGATACGATACTAAGATGGGGACGATACGATATTGGAAACTGCACGATACGATACCTATGCACTCGGCGATACAATACCGAGAATTCTAGCGATACGATACCGCGTAGGCAGACGATATGATACCACTTTTTGAATGATACAATACCAAAAAAGGGTCACGATACGATACAGGGAAGTGGGATGATACGATACCAAAAATGGACCACGATACGATACCACTTGGTAAAGTGCGATCGCGATACCAACCTGGCAATACGATACCAAAAGTGGACCGTGATACGATAACACTTGGTAGAGTGCGATCGTGATACCATCCAGGTGATATGATACCAAAAGTGGTATCGTGATACCAAGGCTGGTAATCGACGATATGATACTTTGGCGAGTATCGCGATACAAGGGAATTTTTGGTATTGCAATACCAAAAACTCAACCGATCGCGATACTCAAGCCAAAACACATCCAAAATCAAAAAACAATTTCACCCCCTTGCTCTTCTCTCACCCCTCTTCACTCCTAGCCTACTGTCTCACTCAAAGGACTTTTGAAAATGCTCTGTCCCACCCCGCAATACCAAATGTGCTTTCAATCACATGGAAATGCAAATTTTCAAAATTTTTGAGATTAATGTTTGATTGTAGCTTACCTTTAGGTTGCTATGTTCAAGCCTTGAGGTCACTAGCTAGCTTGGAAGGCCAGTAGCACACGATACTACGCAGACGATACCGATCGCTGCCTAGAGACGATACCACTTTCTGAGCAAATGAGAAATGAGCCAAAAAATCTTTTGGTTTTTTATACTTTTTGAGAACTAAGGCTTATCCTACACTATCTTGACAATTTTTTGGGATTTTGCTTGGTACTTTTCCACTTACTTCTCCTCCAAATCTCTTCCTAATCTAACCCTAACTCTTTCTTCTCTCCCTCTCTTTTAACCCTAAACCTAAAAACTCATTACACACACCTTCGGGATGTGAAATAACAAGTGCTGAAGTGTTTGACTACTTGCCACTAAATGAATTCACTTTTACAAGTACGATTTCATCACTCTCGAGTTATAACCATCACGAAGGCACCTTGGTTGAGTGTGTTCCCCGACAACGGTGCCAAAAACGTGTGTACCTAAGTCGAGAAGTCTTAGGGACTTGTGCCAAAGAGACTAAATCTCATTTGCCACACAAGTGCGTATACTAGGGAATTGACACACGCTTATTTCTCAATCCGACGAACCGATCTAACCAAGCGTATGAGGACGTGTGCACCTGTAATGGTAAACGAAGTGGAGAATAAGAGGGTGAGGAAGGAGGAGTAGGTAGTGATGTGGCATGTTCATGAGAAGGGATCTCAGCCGTGTTGGCAAGTGTGGGAGAATGGAAGGGAGGAGAAGCGGTGGGTTAGGAGGCAATAGCTTCAACTGTTGATATATTTAGGTGGTCATGTGTGTGAACACACTAGGACCGTCGGGGCTCTTTTTTCCCTCTTTACGAGGTTTTTTATCTTGGCTTGTATATACGCCTATTGCCCTAACGGGCTACTTATCTTTGTACATTCTAGTGGTAATACATTCAGTATTGTGTGTTGTGCTCCAAGCCTGTTATTCTTCCTTGTGTTGTTTGCATGCTTCTACAGATTCCTTGTGTTGTATCAGAGCAGGTCATCGGTTCATCTAGGGCGTCGTCTACACCTCTTCGGTTGTAGTCTCAAATGCGCAAGAATTTCGATGAGCATACTCAGCGTGTTTTCGAGATCAAAACAACTTTTCTATGTGGTGCCAAAATCAGGATTTGAGCTCGTTTCGACCTCCGAAGACACTATCACAATGCTTGTGCAGGCTATTTCATCCTTTTGTGCCAAAGGTATATACTAGTTTTGGTTCACCAATATAAGCAAATCAAAGTCTACTACACGTTTAGCACAATTCGTCTCTGCAGTCTTGTTCAACTTTTTGAGATACAGTCAATTCTCTACATCAAGGTATTTTAGTCATCCATCATGGTTGAAAGCAATGATGTATTTCGTATGTTGGTTGTTGAGGATTAGTGGGATGGTATCAACTACTTGTTGTGGGCTTATAGGATGCGACATGTATTGGTTGCAAAAGGATTTTGGAACATTGTGCACGGTGTTGAAAAATGTCCTATCACACCTGCAACTATTACAATTGCAGGTACTAAAGCTGATGGAGAAGATGTCGACGATGATGATATTCTGCATATTCCTGTTTGTGCTGTAATTTGTGCTGCACCTACTACAGAGCAAATTTGTTGGGATGGTAGAGATGCCCAAGCACATGCATTGATAGCTTTGTCTGTCAAACGTGCCATTACTCCTCACATTTGCCCTTGCGGAACAAGGATGAACTAGGGCAATGAATCTCCTCATAATCAAACTATTAAAGGAGGAGAACCTAGCAAGTGACTCATCCACCCAAATTCTATTGCCGGACCAATTAGTGGTCCACATGAAATGTAGATTTTGTGGCCTATAAGGTAGTGCCAAGATTTCTTAACAGAGTAGATAAGACCGAAACATTCATGTTTACTGACGGAATAATTACATTTGGAAGGGGTTAAACAATGGCTAGCATAGTAAAATGGATAAAACCATTTGTCCAAAAGTTGCATCAATACACTCCCAATGGCAATATCTGAGGCATCCACAAAGACATGAAAGGGAAAATCTGAATTGGGAGTCTATAAGATAGGAGGCTACGTAAGGAGCTGCTTAAGTCATAGAAAACTTGCATGACACTCTGTAGTCCACTCGAAATCAGGAAGGGGGGGGGGGGAGAGTCATTAACAGGGTGAGGGGAATCCTCAAATGGGCTAACCAACATAGATGGAAACCATGCCAATGGGTTTGAACAAGAAATCACATAATGTCCTTGGGAAACTTAGGTGGCTAGGCTTCCAAAATGACTTACATCTTATGTGGGTCAACTTGAATCCCTCGAAAAGAAATAATATGGGCTAGTAACTTGCCACAAGTTATATCAAAAATGGACTTGTTGGGATTAAGGCACAGTCTATAATCTTGCCACTTTAGAAAGCACAGGTAAAGATGTAGATGTGCACTTGTAGCACCAAAAATGGAGAAATCATCAAGAATGAATCTCATGAAAGTGGTGAGATAAGGAGAAAAGATCTCCTGCATATAGCACTTGAAAGTACTAGGGCATTCTAGAGTCCAAACCACATAACTGTGCATGCATAGACTCCTCAATTTGTAATAAAGGCTATTTTAGGTATGTCCTCCTTTGCCATACGAACTTGGTTATAGCCATTATTCCCATCTAAAAAGGAATACATCTCGCATTGTGCAACTTTTTCAAGCATACTATCCAAGAAGGGCAAAGAGAAGGGGTTAGGATTGGTAGTGGCATTCAATTTTTGATAGTCAACACAAATTTGGAGTTGCTTATTCTTCCTAGGTATGATGATGATGGGCGATATGCATTCCACATGTTTGACCATAACTATAAACCCAACCCATAATAATCCATCCAATTCATACTAAAGGTTAAGAGGCTACACCAGAGATTGTATACCTACAAGTTGTGAGGATGGATTTGTACTTGATGAAGATGAAGTGATGCTGCAAAAATGTTGCACTACACGAGCCAGATGAATTCCAGAGATATGTGGTGGGACCTTTTAGCTTGCCAAAGGATGTATTAGACACCCTATGTACCTTGGAAGATCAATCTCAAAAAGATGAATCAAAACAGATAGGTAAGAGTTGATCCAAGATTAAAAACTTGCTATTTTTGTTCCTACACCTGTTTAGTGTTTTGAATAGTTCTCTGAACACAATAGCAGTTGGCTAATTCCTTTTGACGAACTCTAATTAACTTAGTAAGCAAACAATCATGAGTGATTTAATAAAAAATGATGGACTACATGTAGAGAAAAGAGTTTAGCAAGTCACAGCGCCATCTCGACATTCACGGTCTACAACAGTCATCAAAAGAGTGAGCAAAGATATGCTAATATCTGATGATCCTGAGAAGCAATGCTAACGAAACTTTGTAGGATTATAATAGACAGTATGCTGACTCTATCATGCTTGAAATCATGGCAAATGATCAACTACACACTAAGAAAAAGATTTAAGAAAATCACTATTCTGATGGAGTACTAACAAAAAAGTAAAATGAGAATATAATGATCACATATATATATATATATATATATATATATATATATATATATATATATATATATATATATATATATATATATATATATATATATGTATATAACTGGCTTAATTTCTTTTGGGGAGCTCTAGTTAACTTAGTAAGCTACAAATCATGAGTGATTTCATAAAAAATGTTGGACTACATGCAGAGAAAGGCGTTTAGCAAGTCATAGATCCATCTCGACATTCACGAGCTGCAACAGTCATCAGACTAGTGAGCAAAGATATGCTAATATCTGACGCTCCTGAGAAGCAATGCTAATGAAAATATGTGGGATTATAATAGACAGTATGCTCATTCTAGCATGCTTTACATCATGGCAAATGATCAACTACACACTCCGAACAAGCTCTGAGAAAAGCACTATTTTGATGGAGTACTAAGAGAGGAGTAAAATGAGAATATAATGATCATATATATATATATATATATATATATATATATATATATATATATATATATATATATATATATATATATATATATATATATATATATATATATATATATATATATATATATATATATATTAAAACATGTAAACTACAATGTCATGGGCAGCCACACATTGCTCAATGTGTGAGAGGTGAATGCGCTATGAGATGAGCTCTCACATTACAATAATACTCACTCATAGTGATCTCATGGGCTCAAGATAATACATGAGTCTTTTGATCCCCTTTTCATAATCATATCTGGAGCCAAGGTTTGAATTCAAATTCAAACTTCTACCTAAAAGGTGAATCCTAAAGTGTAGATAGATTCCCTCACCACTCAACAACTGATTGATTCGTGATTTTAGCGCTTCCTAACTCCATGTGGGTGTAATCCACTCTTACAAGGATAAATATGAAGGATTTTGCAATAGATTGATCATATGAAGCCTTTCATGGGTTACGCCAATACGTTAAGCATAACTGAAATAATCAACCATGCGGGCTTGGGTATAATTGCACCAACACAAGTATGGTAGTTGTAAGTACTCTTCTTGTTTGTGTGGGTACTCTTTTATATTAAGATTTATTGTGTACTCTTTCTCTACATTGTTTGATACAAAGATGTAAACACTTTTTCATTAACCAAGTGAAGATAAATTTTTGTTACTTTCTCCTTTTCAAAGGATCCCCCAACAAATAGCCATATTAGTGGTGTTCCATGTAAGTCTTTAGAACATAGCTAAGCATATTGGCAAATTATATATTTTATTGAAGAGTTTTCTTACTATTAGGTGACTGAAATGTGTTAACAACAAATTCTTATTACAAATGAGTTGGGGGAACTAATGTGTGTGTGTGTGTGTATATATATATATATATATAGATATATATATATATATATATATATATATATATGTATATATATATATATATATATATATATATATATATATATATATATATATATATATATATATATATATATATATATATATATATATCCTAATTGAAATTGTAGGGTGAATCGTAGCCATTAACCATATTTGTTGTAACTAAGACATGCCAAGGTAAATATTTACAAGTGTTATGTGGACTTGTATATGCTGTTCTAAGGCCAAAAATCAGTAGATATCTAATTATTTGCATCAAGAAAATATACATCCATTCGTCAACACCATAAGTAAATCAAGAAACAGCTCGGTCACAATTTATTTATGAAAAGAGTGTAAGAAGCTCACACAAAAAGCACAAATGTAGCAAGAAACATGGAGAAGACGGATGACTAGAATAGTTCTCTCTATTTGTGATCAACTTAACTGAAGTAAGAGCTGAATAAATATCCCTAAGTACAAAGTACCACCATATGAGTGCATCATGTATGTGGTAACATGGAAAAAGAACCTCTAACCACCACTACAATACAAAGTACGCATGTATATGGAAAAGGTTCACATCAGAGCTACCCAAGGAACACACGTGTAACAAACTCCCCTAGAGTGAATTATGTGAACACATATAGGGAGTGACAGATCAGCTTGCATAGGAAATAAGCCTAAATCTTTGTGAAAAGCTTCAAACATTTCTCATGGAGGAGCTTTGGTGAATATGTTTGCCACATTATCTTGTGTAGGAACATATAACAAATCAATATCTCTTCTATGAAGGTGATCTCTCACATATTGATAATGCAACTTAATATGTTTGTTCTCTGCATGAAACACTAGATTTCATGCAATAACCAATGCACTCCGACTATCAGTGAGAATATGCATGTATAGTAGAATTAATCTCCATGCAAACATCTATCAATAGGCATCTCAACCATATATAATCCAATGTACCTATGAGAACTACACTATACTCAGCTTCACATCTCAATGACACCATTCTAGGTTATTTCTTAATCAACTAAGAAATGCATGATTCTCAAAGGGAAAAGAAATTACCACTAGTGGACACTTGAGTATCATAACAACCATTTGACTCACTATTTGTAAAAGCATGCAAGGATCATATGATATCTCTATCATAAAAGATGTTGGAGAAAAGCAATCTCTAATTGGTGATTATGAAGAAATTGAAGCAAGTTAGAAAACAAAATGAAGCTAAAGAATTCATTGAAGAAAGTGAAGAGATCCAAGAAATATAGCTTGTATACATATGTACATACAGATGAAAATTCTTTGTACTATGAGTATAGATGATCATTAGAATGATGAGGAGTAATGTTGTGGACGTGGGATAAGTGTAGAATCATATGTATATAAGTCAATAATGTAAAGAAATAGGAGACAGAGTCATTAGAAGCCAAGTGTCCATGAGATAGATGTGTAGAGAGTCATCTTTCTAAGTTAGCATTGAGTCTTTCTCTGATTTCTCTTAGCCTGATCATGTGGATCAGGAAATCTTTTGTAGACATCTAATCTAGAAGCTAATCAATCTATGTTCAAAGTTTCATGGTCTAATTCTGTTCAGGTTGTGTGTATGATCAATAGGTGTTGGAGTTTATTGATCTCCAAAGTACAGCTAGAAGTAGGTGAAACCCAACAGGACCTAGTTGACTTTTTCACAAACTTGTATGCACAGACTAGTTTTCTTGCAGAGCAAACTGCTCTTTACTCACTTGGAATTTTCCAAAAACTCTTTCTTACCCATAAACTAGTCTCTAAGATCTTTCCAATAAGCTATATAACACCTCAAATGGATAAATACACAATGAGCTATGACCTCTGCAATATGCAGCTTTAATGGAGACCTTAAAATAGAGATGAACCCGAGGACACACATCCCTTGCAGAGACTACTGCTCTTAATTCACCACTCCAATGAATCCAACACTTTCCCGAATACAAGTAGACTTAGAGAGCTTTCTAACAAGCCAAAGAACACATGATTTCGATACATACACAAGGAGATATGACCTTTGCAAGTTTGAGGTTTAATGGAGACCTTCAGCAGGGGGTAAAACCAGAGAACATACACTACTTGCAGAGAGTACTTCTCTCAGCTCACAAATCCAATGATTATGAACATTTACAGGACAAATGTAGACATTATGAGCTTTCAAATGCGCTATCAAACATGTAATTTGGATATACAATGAGGGAGATACAAGCTCTGCAATCTCTGCATACAAAACTACAGCAACATAGAGATACACATATGACTCTCTTGGGCATCCCACAAGATCATGACTTTTCTCCTCTTTTTATATCATGGGAAACTCTTTTAAAACCTTTGTAATACATCTTAATTCGTGTTAGACACTTGGGTGGAGGTATTACATGACTCAAGTGCTCAAATAAGCAAAGTATTGATGGACTTTGAGAACTAGCCACATCGACCTTCCACTAGGACACCACTATAGCTCCCTTGTGACTCACTAATTTGACTCACCATGTTCTAGAACTCACGTGGTATTTTTGCTACATTTTATGAATAATATGCGCCTTCTTGAAGTATTTGAAGACTTCCCAAAGGTATTTACATAATTTGAAACTTGTACCCTACATAAAACAAATGTTCGCAACATTCTCCCCCTCAAGTTTCAAATTGTTGCTCATTTGGGTCCTCTGGTAATGTGGGTTTGATATCTGTGCCGTCAATCAAACCATACAAGCCTCTACCTTGCAAGTATGTTGTGATTCTAAACTTCCATGCTTGATAATTGGTTTTATCAAGCTTCTCTATTTGTGCCTATTGGTCTCCCATAATACAAATGCTAAGCTTCGTCCTTTAAGCCTTCTTTCCAATGTGTGTGATGAGAAGAAATATAATATTTACCTTGTAAATGAGGTATGTGCACCTTTATTTGCTTGGATGTTGCTTGAGATGCCTCCTTGCGATCTTCTTCTACCTTTGTGTAGTGTTGATGATGGACTGCTTCTTTGATAGCTTCAAATTCTTCATCAAGGTATGATAACCTTCTCCAAGCCTCCAAGTACTTGCTCTGATACCAATGTTGGAGTTTATTATTTGACACCATATGAGGTATGGCATGGAAGGAAACCAAGTGTAAGTCATCTGAAAGTATTTGGTTGTGTATGTTATGTACATGTACCTAGTGAAGTGAGATCAAAACTTGATGTGAAATCAGAAAAGTGTATATTTATTGGTTATGCAGATACTCAAAGAGGATATAGATGTTATAATCCTCATACCAATAAGGTGGTTGTTTCAGGAGATGTAAATTTTGATGAATCACTTTCATGGTATGTAGATAAGAAAATTTTGCAGGTCATAAATGAAGATGAAGAAGATACAAGTGAAGGAGATGAGTGCTTACCTCAGCCCACAAGAAGTTTAAGTGATGAGAAAAGCGGTTTGGAAAAAGAAAGAGAGCTACCTTTCAAAGGAAGATTAAGGCAAGATTCACCTCCTAGTGTTAAAAGTAAAGGTAAACTCAAAATTGTTGAAGTTAATGATGAAGGAGAGGAAATTAGTGATGTATGTGACTATGGAGAATCATCAAAGGTTCCTAATAAGAAAGGAAGAGCATCTACATTGGAGGTAAGAAGAACTTCAAGAGTGAGTAAGCAACCTCAAAGGTATACGTATGAATCGTTCATGAATACTCATTATGCTTTTATGACAAAAGTTGAGCAGGAAAATGAACCCACATGTTATGATGAGGCAAAAGGAGATGAAAAGTGGGAGAAAGCAATGAGCGAAGAAATGGAAGCACTACAGGATAACAAGACTTGGAATTTAGTTCCAAAGACACCAAAGCGAAAGGTAATTGGTTGCAAGTGGGTTTTTAAGATTAAAAGAAATAGTGATGGTAGTGTGTCAAGATATAAGGCTAGACTTGTAGCAAAAGGATATAATCAAACTCAAGGATTGGACTATGAGGAGACATTTAGTCCAGTAGCAAACATGGCAATGGTGAGAACTTTGTTGGCTTTAGCTGCAAGTAAAAGGTGGAATATATATCAACTCGATATAAAGAATGCCTTTCTTAATGGTGAGTTAAATGAAGAAGTGTATATGTCACAACCAGATGGTTATGTGGATGCAAAATGTCCTAATCATGTATGCAGGTTAAAGAAGGCATTGTATGGTCTTAAGCAGGCACCAAGGGCATGGAATGCAAGGTTGGTAAAGTATCTTATGCTGCAAGGATACACATCGAGTCATGTTGATCCTTCACTTTATGTAAAACATGTAGATGACATGTGTGTCTATGTATGCATTTATGTGGATGACTTGTTGATTACAGGGAATGATGCAAAAGAAATTGATGAGATAAAAGGTAATTTGGGAAAGGAATTTAAAATTTCAGATCTTGGTTTGCTTAGATACTTTCTTGGGATTGAAATTGTGTATAGCGATGAAGGTATGTGGTTGATACAGAGAAAGTATATATGTGATATGCTGAAAAGGTTTGGTATGCAGGAATGTAAATTTGTTTCTACTCCAAGGGAATGTAATGTAAAGCTATGTGCAAAGGAAGGTGATGAGTTGCATGATATGAATGTATATAGATCCATGGTAGGATCTTTGATTTATGCAACAAAAACTAGACCTGATATATGCTATGCAGTGGGAGTATTGTCACAGTTTATGCATGAACCTAGAGTACCTCATATGCATGCAGCGAAAAGAGTGCTTAGGTATTTGAAAGGTACCATGAACGAAGGATTATTTTATAGTCATGATGCTGATCTAACTCTTAAAGTCTTTAGTGATGCAGATTGGGCTGGAAGCAAAGATGACAGAAGATCCACAAGTGGATATGTGGTAATAGCAGGAAACAAGACAGTAACATGGAGTTCAAAGAAACAGCCTACAGTTGTTTTATCTTCTACAGAGGCTGAGTATAGAGGTTTGTTGGAGACCTCTTAATCTCCAAAGGTTTGATCTATACTGACTTAAGAACACTTCTATGTCAGTTATACACCAAACTTTACAAGAACATTGTTCTTCTTTACCAAATCTTTCATCAACACTTCTCTGAGTGAAGAAGTATATACTTCAGAAAGTCTGCTTCAGAAATCAACTTCATTACCTGCACAAAACTTCAAATTTCTTCAAGCAAATGATGCACAAATATTCGCAATACCTTTGCGCAATCATACTAATCATTAGTTCTCAAAACTAATCATCAAAAGTTTAATATGATCCTTAAGATCAAAGATATGTCATAACTGTCTTCCAGAAGTAGTGCCTTCGACATAGTCAACTTCTTAAGTTGATTTCTCTCAACACAAGACCCGTTTTGCTAAATGCTTTTAGCCATAGCTTCCCTATCTCCTAACTTAGATTTTAAGTGCTCACTCATCAAAAACTTTACAGTATACACTCAGATCTAAGCAAAACACTGAGATGGAAAAGTGCGCTACTCTCAGACTTAAATTTTCACATTCTACATATGAATGTTCCTATTGATCATTCTCACAGTAGGAGAGGAATTAGATTCTGAAACTCTAGACATAGCTTCATTAGCTTCTCAATTAGATGTGTACAAAAGGAATTCTGATCCACATGATCAGACAGAGAGCACTCAGAGAAAAACCCGTCGCTATTTTCTGGGAAAAAACTCTCTACACATCTCTAACACATTTGTCATCTACAAATGACTCTCTCATACATTTCTTGTCATCATTAACTTATATATACATGACTTTAGACTTATCTCGCGTCTATGACACTACTCTTTATCATCCTAAGGTTTAGTTCTACTCAGATTACAAGGATTTCCACATATATGTACATATGTGTACAAGACATCAATCTGAAATCTTCTTCACTTTCACAAGTGTCTTCCTTCACTTCATTCTGACCATAAGCCTTCTTCAAGATCTCTATAATCACCAATTTGTGATTGTTTTGTTCCAACAGCTCCCCCTCAATCACTAATTGTGATTATCCCATTCTTCTTCACTCCTGTCATCTCTTTGAATCTCTATAGCTTAGGTCCATCCAAGCTCTTTGTCATCATATCTGCCACTTGTTCTTTTGTTGGAGTGTACATCACTTCAATCTCTTTATCAAGTACCTTTTCCCTCAAGAAATGATACTGAATTTCTATGTGCTTAGTCCTGGCATGAAAAACAGGGTTAGCTGCCAAATACAAAGAACTCATATTATCTCCAAAAATAATTGGAGTACTATGATCAGTCTCAAAAATCTTCATCAAGGTCTTCAACCATATCACTTCCTTTGCAGCTTCTACCATTCACCAAGAAACTAGTTTATCTCCAACATAACAGAGATATCCATGAGTAGACCTTCTATCATCTGAGTCACCTGCCCAATGTGCATCACTAAACACTTTGATTCTTGTGTCAGAAGTGAATCCATAGTACAAACCTTCACTTAGGGTTCCTTTGATATATCTGAGTACCCTTTGGGCTGCAATCCAATGAGTCTTCTTTGGACAATGCATAAATTGTGACAACACACCTACTGCATATGATAAATCTGGTCTTGTCAAGGTAGCATAGATTAAACTACCTACCAAACTCTGATATTTCTTCATATCATTGAATTCTTCACCTCCATACCTGCTTAATTTATGATTTACCTCCAATGGTGTAGTTGAGGTCTTGCAATCTTCCATGTTAAACTTAACTAGAAGATTCTTCAAATACCTTTCTTGTGAAACATATACTCCATGTTGAGTATACTCAATCTGCATTCCTAGAAAATAAGATAAGTTTCCCAAATCACTTATCTTAAACTCCTTCTCTAATTGCCTTTTGAGTTCATTGATTCCTTGAGCATCTGTTCCTGTGACAATAATATCATCAACATAAATGCACATGTAAATGTATCCATTTTCACTTGCCTTCACTAGCAAACTACTATCTGCCTTTGATGCTTGAAATCCACATCCATTCAAGAACTTGACAAGTCTATAATTCCAAGCTCTTGGGGCCTGTTTCAACCCATACAAAGCTCTCTTGAGCTTACACACATAACCTGATCCAATTGAATCCATAAAACCTTCTAGCTGCTCCATGTATACTTCATCTCCAATGTATCCATTTAGAAATGCATTTTTCACATCCAATTGTGATAATTTCCATCCCTTACAAGCAGCAATAGCAATCAATGTTCTAATTGTGGACATTTTAGCAACAGGACTAAAGGTTTCATCATAATCTACCCCATAAGTTTGGGCAAAACCTTTGACCACAAGTCTAGCCTTGTATCTAGACACCTTACCATCTGCAAAACTCTTTGTTTTATATACCCACTTACATCCAATGACTTTCTGATTCTTTGGTCTTGGTACTAATTCCCAAGTTTCATTTTCAAGTAGAGCATCATACTCTTCCTGCATTGCCTTCTCCCAATTCTGTTTACCTTTGGCTTCTTCATAAGTGATTGGATCTTCTTCTGTCTTCACAATGTAAGAATAATCTTTTGTTGTTAGAAACGATGTATCATAACTATACCTTATAGGTTCTTTCCTTTCTCTTGTAGATCTTCTGATTTCTGCACTTCTCGAAGTTTCAGCCTCATTTGATTCTGGATCAAATCTTGGCCCTTCTTCTACATGATCCTGCAATCTACTTTTAGAGTCAACATCATCAATACTCTCTTCATACACTTTTACTTTTGCCTTTCCTTTCCTTTGTATCTCTTCAACACCTACATAATCATTTGTTGATCCTGTATACCATGTATTTTGCTCATCAAATGTCACATCTTTGGTAACAAGAAATTGCTTTGTGGAAGGGCTCCACAACCTGTATCCCATCTGTCTATCATCATATCCAATAAACACATACTTCTCTGCTTTTGGTTCTAGCTTATGTCTTAATTGTGAAGGAACATAAGCATATGCAACACATCCAAATACTTTACAATGATCAAGAGTAGGTTTCTTACCCCACCATGCTCCATAAGGGGTTCCTCCATCCAAAGCTTTACAAGGTAACCTATTCACAAGGTATGTTGCAGTGTTAATGGCTTCTGCCCATAAGTAATTTGGACAATTATTTTCCTTCATCATTGCTCTTGCAAATTCTACAAGAGTCCTATTTCTCCTTTCTGCTACTCCATTCTGTTGAGGAGAGTACCTGCAAGTTACTTCTCTTTTTATACCTGCATTCCACAAATAATCATCAAACTCTTTAGAGAAATACTCTCCCCCTCCATCTGACCTTAACCTCTTAAGCTTTTGCCCTGTGATCCTTTCTGCATAGGCATGAAAATGTTTGAATGTCTTAAAGACTTCTGATTTATCTTTGATTACATATAAAGTAATCCATCTGGTTGCATCATCAACAAACAACACATAATATCTGGATCCATTTATGCTATAGTCCCTTGAGGGTCCCCATACATCTGTATGAACCAATTCAAGCATGTTTGAATGCTTGTACCCTGATTTGTTGTAAGAACCTTTATGTGCTTTACCTAATTGATAAGCTTCACACTTGTACACCATATGTTGCCCTTCAATATTTGGCAATCCAAGCACCACCTGATTCTTCGACATTTCCTTTATAGCTCTCTCATTGAAATGTCCTAGCCTTTTATGCCATAGGTCTAATTCAGATACCTTTTGACTTCCATAAGTAAACAATGCATGTCCCACATTACCTTGGACTTTGAGAGTGAACAATCTTCCTTCCTTTTTACCTGTAATTATGTTTCTATATCCCTGATTTGGATCTTGTACATAAACACCATCATTTGTGAATCTTACCTCATATCCTTTCTCCACAATTTGCCCTACACTTATCAAATTTTTAGGAATAGTAGGAACATAAAGTACCTTGCTCAGAAGTGTACTTCCACTCTTTGTCTTCACTGATCCAATGCTCTCCACTTTATGCTTGGTATTGTCACCTGTTTGAACTGTATGTCCATTCACCTTTGCTTCCATATCAGTCATCAAGGATAGATTCCCACTCAGATGGTTACTACACCCTGAGTCAATATAAAACACTCTTTGATCTTCTCCCATTGATTCATGAGTTGCATTCAAGATAAGAGTCATATCATCCTTCTGATCTGATGCATAATTATAATAATTGTTGTTGTAGGACTGAGATTGGAAGTTCCTTCCACCTCCTCTACCATAAGATGTCCTACCACCTCTTCCTCTGAAGTTGCCTCTTTGGTTTCTGCCTCCTCTACCTCTTTGATTATAATTCTGATTATTGCTTCCACCATTTTGATTGTTATACCAACAATCATTTGCCAAATGATTAGTTCTGCCACAAATCCAACAAGCTTTAGCATTATCTTTGTTCTTACCTCCTCTTCCTTTACCTCTGAAATTCATCTTTCCCTTTGTGAAGTTAGCTTGATTTGAATTCCCTTCATCATCAGTTGATTGCTTTCCCTTGCCATTCTTTTTCTTGTCCTTGGAGTACATAGCTTGACTTGTACTTCTATCATTGTCTCCTTTAAGGTCGTGCTCAAAAGTTAGCATGTGTCCTAGCAATTGATTAAGATTAGGAGTAAAGTGATCAAGTGACAATTCTATGGACAATATGAAAGGCTTCCACTTCTCATCTCCTCTCAGACCTGTAAGTATTTGTCTTACCAACTTTTCCTCTTCAATGTCTTCATCCACTGCTCCCAAGCTATCTGCAATATCCTTCATCCTTGCCACATAATCAGAAATTGATTGTGAGCTCTTCTTCTTGAAGGTTGTGAACTCAGCCCATAGTGAGGACTTCCTAGACTTAGTTGTATTTTGGAAATGCTCTTCCAAAGCATTCCAAACATCTGTAGCACTTTCCAAACCTCTAATATGAGGTAGCAGATAATCATTTACAACCATGTAAATAATACTCCTTGCTTGAGCATCCTTTCTCATCCAAGTCTTCAAATTTGCAAGCTCTTCCCTAGTTGGAATACTAGGATCTGCAAATTCAGGTTTTTCTTCATCTCCTGTAATGAAGGCCATCAAATCTTTACTCATGAGGTGTGCCTCCATCCTCATGGACCAAGCTGGATAGTTCTCTCTATCTAGCTTATCAATCTGCAAGCTTTCTCCCATCCTTGACCTTCTGTATCTGCAATTACTATGGTTTATGAGGATAAAGTGTACCTTTGATATGAGCTTTGTCCTTCTTGATCCTTTTCGAACTCGTGCTTTGAACTTCTGCAGGTTATCTTCAATAATTTGTCCTTGTCCTCCTTTGATTTGGAAGAACTCCAATATCTGCACCAGTCGGAATTTCAATTGTCTTTTCTCTTCTTGTATTTCACCTTCAGCTCTGATACCACTGTCGGAGACCTCTTAATCTCCAAAGGTTTGATCTATACTGACTTAAGAACACTTCTATGTCAGTTATACACCAAACTTTACAAGAACATTGCTCTTCTTTACCAAATCTTTCATCAACACTTCTCTGAGTGAAGAAGTATATACTTCAGAAAGTCTGCTTCAGAAATCAACTTCATTACCTGCACAAAAATTCAAATTTCTTCAAGCAAATGATGCACAAATATTTGCAATACCTTTGCGCAATCATACTAATCATTAGTTCTCAAAACTAATCATCAAAAGTTTAATATGATCCTTAAGATCAAAGATATGTCATAACTGTCTTCCAGAAGTAGCGCCTTCGACATAGTCAACTTCTTAAGTTGATTTCTCTCAACACAAGACCCGTTTTGCTAAATGCTTTTAGCCATAGCTTCCCTATCTCTTAACTTAGATTTTAAGTGCTCACTCATCAAAAACTTTACAGTATACACTCAGATCTAAGCAAAACACTGAGACGGAAAAGTGCGCTACTCTCAGACTTAAATTTTCACATTCTACATATGAATGTTCCTATTGATCATTCTCACAGTAGGAGAGGAATTAGATTCTAAAACTCTAGACATAGCTTCATTAGCTTCTCAATTAGATGTGTACAAAAGGAATTCTGATCCACATGATCAGACAGAGAGCACTCAGAGAAAAACCCGTCGCTATTTTCTGGGAAAAAACTCTCTACACATCTCTAACACATTTGTCATCTACAAATGACTCTCTCATACATTTCTTGTCATCATTAACTTATATATACATGACTTTAGACTTATCTCGCGTCTATGACACTACTCTTTATCATCCTAAGGTTTAGTTCTACTCAGATTACAAGGATTTCTACATATATGTACATATGTGTACAAGACATCAATCTGAAATCTTCTTCACTTTCACAAGTGTCTTCCTTCACTTCATTCTGACCATAAGCCTTCTTCAAGATCTCTATAATCACCAATTTGTGATTGGTTTGTTTCAACAAGGTTTAGCATTGGCTACTTCTGAGGTTATGTGGTTTAAAAAGTTGTTTCATGACTTCAATGTGCAGGTTGATGTACCACTGATATATGGGGATAACTTGAGCAGCATTCATATGACCTCAAATCCAATTTTTCATGCTAGAACAAAGCATATAGAGGTTCACTATCATTATGTTCGAGAGAAGGCCATAAACAATGAAGTACAAGTTTCTTTTGTGGGAACAAAGGATCAAGTTGCAGATATCTTCACCAAATCCTTGGATGGACCAAAGCTTCAAAGATTCAACTATATTCTTGGCATGGATGGAAGTACATAACATACATAACCAAATACTTTCAAATGACTTACACTTGGTTTCCTTCCATGCCATACCTCATATGGTGTCAAATGATGAACTCCAGCAGTCGGAACTCTATTCATAATGTAAACACTTGTGCTAACAGCTTCAACCCAAAAATAATTAGGCAAACACATATCATTAAGCATGCTTCTAGATGCTTCTGCTATGATTCTGTTTCTTCTTTCTGTGACTCCATTTTTTTGTGGAGTATACCTGCATGTAACTTCTCTTTTGATACCTTCATCATACAAAGAATCAGTAAAAGCTTGAGAGAAATACTCTCCCCCTCCATCAGATCTTAGCTTCTTAATATACCTTCTGTTTGCTTTTGGACATATGATTTGAACTTCTTGAAACAATCAAAGACCTCACTCTTATGTTTAATGAAATACACAAATGTCATTCTACTATGATCATCAATGAATGATACATAGTACTTATTACCAACCAAGGATGCCTCTTTAGTAGGTCCCCACACATCTGTGTGTATGAGATCTAGCAAACCATCACTTACATAGCTTGAATGCTTGAAAGGTTGTCTATTCTGCTTACCCATTTGACATGCTTCACAAAGATGCACCATATGTTGCTTAGTAAGATCAGGTAATCCTTCAACAATCCTCTTCTTTGATAGCTCCTTTAACTTGTGTACATTCATGTGTCCAATCCTTTTATGCCATAGATCAAGCTCTGCTATTCGATGCATACCATAAGAGAAATAGTTTGTATGATTTGGGTTTACCTTGAATGTAAACAATCTACCTTGTTTTTGAACTCTAGCAATTAACCTCCTTTGCTTTGGATCCTCAATGAAGCAACCTGCATGATTAAATCTTATTTGCAAACCTTTTTGTACCATTTGACCAATGAACATCAAATTCTTAGTGATCGTTGGCACATAAAGTACATCCTTCAAGCAATTTGTCTTGCTCTTATCCTGCATAACAACATCTCCAACCTACATAATCTTATGTGTTGTATCATCTCCTATTTCAACATGACCTTTACATGAAGGATTATGCATATTAGAAAACCATGAAGCATCATGTGACATATGATTAGAGCAACCACTATCTACATACCATACATCACTATTGCAATTCATCTTAGTTTCTACATTCATCATAAGAAGAGAATCATAGTCATCACTTTTACCTTCAACTACATAATTTCCTTGTTGTTTACCTCTTCTTGAATAGCCTCCTCTTCGATTACCACCTTGATTATTTTCATTTTGATAACAATCTTTGGCATAGTGTCCATACCTTCCACATATATAGCAATTGTTGTTATCTTCACTCCTTTGTCTTTGATTTAGTTGTAGTTGCCTCTCGTACCTCTCACGCTTGATCTTCCTCTTCCTCTTGTGTTGAAGAAGCCACTTGAAGTCCCTTGATCATCGCTCCTTCTTCCTCGACCTCTATTTGAACCTCTTCTTCCTCTATTTCCACCTCTTGATGATCCTATATAAAGAGCTTGTCCTTGAGATCCTTTTTGATTTGAAGTAGAGCCATTTAGATTCATCTCCTCCATGACCATAAGAGCAACAAGCTGATCAAAGTCTGGTAATTCTCCTCTAACATAAACTGAAGTAATGAATGGTTTTCATCTCTCATCATCCTTGAGTCCGTTGAGAGTATGTGCAACCAAGTCATCGTCCTCCACATGAGCTTGAATTGATCCTAGTTGATCTGCAATCTCTTTAACTTTCAATATGTAATCATTGACCGATGTCCTTGTATCTTTCTTTATGTTATTCAACTCATTTTTGAGTTGAATCTTTCTTGCTCTTGTACCTGTAGCATACAACCTTTCCAATGCAAGCCAAACATCTCTACATGTCTCTAGATCTTGTATGTGTCCTACCATTGAATCTTGAATATTTTGTGATAAAATGAATATAACCCTTTTGTCTCTCTCATTCCAAAGTCTAAACTCCCTCAATTGTTGCTGATTTGGGTCCTTTGGTAATGTGGGTTTGATATGTGTGCCGTCAATCAAACCATACAAGCCTCTACCTTGCAAGTATGTTGTGATTCTAAACTTCCATACTTGATAATTGGTCTTATCAAGCTTCTCTATTTGTGCATTTTGGTCTCCCATAATACAAATGCTAAGATTCCTCCTTTAAGCCTTCTTTCCAATGTGTGTGATGAGAAGAAATATAATATTTACCTTGTAAATGAGGTATGTGCACCTTTCTTTGCTTGGATGTTGCTTGAGATGCCTCCTTGCGATCTTCTTCTACCTTTGTGTAGTGTTGATGATGAACTGCTTCTTTGATAGCTTCAAATTCTTCATCAAGGTATGATAACCTTCTCCAAGCCTCCAAGTACTTGCTCTGATACCAATGTTGGAAGTTTATTGATCTCCAAAGTACAGCTAGAAGTAGGTGAAACCCAACAGGACCTAGTTTACTTTTTCACAAACTTGTATGCACAGACCAATTTTCTTGCAGAGCACACTGCTCTTTAGTAACTTAGAATTTTCCAAAACTGTTTCACACACATAAACTAAACTCTAAGATCTTTCCAACAAGCTATAGAACACCTCAAACGGATAAATACACAATGAGCTATGACCTCTGCAATATGCAGCTTTAATGGAGACCTTGAAACAGAGATGAACCCGAGGACGCACATCACTTGCAGAGACTACTGCTCTTAATTCACAACTCCAATGAATCTTACAATTTCTAGAATACATATAGACTTTGGGAGCTTTCTAAAAAGCCAAAGAACACATGACGTGGATACATACACAAGGAGATATGACCTCTGCAAGTTTGAGGTTTAGTGGAGACCTTCAGCAGGGGGTAAAACCAGAGAACACACACTACTTGCAGAGAGTACTCCTCTCAGCTCACAAATCCAATGATTATGAAAATTTAGAGAAGAATGTAGACCGTAAGAACTTTCAAATGAGCTATCAAACATGTAATTTGGATATATAATTAGGGAGATACAAGCTCTGTAATCTCTGCATATAAAACTAAAGCAGCATAGAGATACACATATGCCTCTCTTGGACTTCTCACAAGATCACGACTTCTCTCCTCTTTTTATAGCATGGGAAACTAATCTAAAACCTTCCTAATACATCTAAATTCGTGGTAGACACTTCGATGGAGGTATTACATGACTCAAGTGCTCAAATAAGCAAAGTATTGATGGACTTTGAGAACTAGCCACATCGACCTTCCACTAGGACACCACTGCAGCTCCCTTGTGACTCACTAATTTGACTCACCATGTTCTAGAACTCCGGTGGTATTTTTGTGCTACATTTTATGAATAATATGAGCCTTCTTGAAGTATTTGAAGACTTCCCAAAGGTATTTACATAATTTGAAACTTGTACCCTACATAAAACAAATGTTTGCAACATTCTCCCCCTCAAGTTTTAAAGGGTATTTCCTTCATGCCAAGAATATAGTTGAATCTTTGAAGCTTTGGTCCATCCAAGGATTTGGTGAAGATATCTGCAACTTGATCCTTTGTTCCCACAAAAGAAATTTGTACTTCATTATTTATGGCCTTCTCTCGAACATAATGATAGTGAACCTCTATATGCTTTGTTCTAGCATGAAAAATACATAAAGAGCTTGTCCTTGAGATCCTTTTTGATTTGAAGTAGAGCCATTTAGATTCATCTCCTCCGTGACCATAAGAGCAAGAAGTTGATCAAAGTTTGGTAATTCTCCTCTAACATAAACTGAAGTAATGAATGGTTTTGATCTCACTTCACTAGGTACATGTACATAACATACACAACCAAATACTTTCAAATGACTTACACTTCCTTCCATGCCAAGAATATAGTTGAATCTTTGAAGCTTTGGTCCATCCAAGGATTTGGTGAAGATATCTGCAACTTGATCCTTTGTTCCCACAAAAGAAACTTGTACTTCATTGTTTATGGCCTTCTCTCGAACATAATGATAGTGAACCTCTATATGCTTTGTTCTAGCATGAAAAATTGGATTTGAGGTCATATGAATGCTGCTCAAGTTATCCCCATATATCAGTGGTACATCAACCTGCACATTGAAGTCATGAAACAACTTTTTAAACCACATCTCAGAAGTAGCCAATGCTAAACCTCTATACTCAGCCTCTGTAGAAGATAAAGCAACTGTAGGCTGTTTCTTTGAACTCCATGTTAATGTCTTGTTTCCTGCTATTACCACATATCCACTTGTGGATCTTCTGTCATCTTTGCTTCCAGCCCAATCTGCATCACTAAAGACTTTAAGAGTTAGATCAGCATCATGACTATAAAATAATCCTTCGTTCATGGTACCTTTCAAATACCTAAGCACTCTTTTCGCTGCATGTATATGAGGTACTCTAGGTTCATGCATAAACTGTGACAATACTCCCACTGCATAGCATATATCAGGTCTAGTTTTTGTTGCATAAATCAAAGATCCTACCATGGATCTATATACATTCATATCATGCAACTCATCACCTTCCTTTGCACTCAGCTTTACATTACATTCCATTGGAGTAGAAACAAATTTACATTCCTGCATACCAAACCTTTTCAGCATATCACATATATACTTTCTCTGTATCAACCACATACCTTCATCGCTATACACAATTTCAATCCCAAGAAAGTATCTAAGCAAACCAAGATCTGAAATTTTAAATTCCTTTCCCAAATTACCTTTTATCTCATCAATTTCTTTTGCATCATTCCCTGTAATCAACAAGTCATCCACATAAATGCATACATAGACACACATGTCATCTACATGTTTTACATAAAGTGAAGGATCAGCATGACTTGATTTGTATCCTTGCAGCATAAGATACTTTACCAACCTTGCATTCCATGCCCTTGGTGCGTGCTTAAGACCATACAATGCCTTCTTTAACCTGCATACATGATTAGGACATTTTGCATCCACATAACCATCTGGTTGTGACATATACACTTCGTCATTTAACTCACCATTAAGAAAGGCATTCTTTATATCGAGTTGATATATATTCCACCTTTTACTTGCAGCTAAAGCCAACAAAGTTCTCACCATTGCCATGTTTGCTACTGGACTAAATGTTTCCTCATAGTCCAATCCTTGAGTTTGATTATACCCTTTTGCTACAAGTCTAGCCTTATATCTTGACATACTACCATCACTATTTCTTTTAATCTTAAAAACCCACTTGCAACCAATTACCTTTTGCTTTGGTGTCTTTGGAACTAAATTCCAAGTCTTCTTATCCTGTAATGCTTCCATTTCTTCTCTCATTGCTTTCTCCCACTTTTCATCTCCTTTTGCATCATCATAACATGTGGGTTCATTTTCCTGCTCAACTTTTGTCATAAAAGCATAATGAGTATTCATAAAAGATTCATACGTATACCTTTGAGGTTGCTTACTCACTCTTGAAGTTCTTCTTACCTCCAATGTAGATGCTCTTCCTTTCTTATTAGGAACCTTTGATGATTCTCCATACTCACATACATCATTAATTTCCTCTCCTTCATCATTAACTTCAACAAGTTTGAGTTTACCTTTACTTTTAACACTTGGAGGTGACTCTTGCCTTAATCTTCCATTGAAAGGTGATCCTCTTTCTTCATCCAAACCACTCCTTTCATCATTTAAACTTCCTGATGGCTGAACTATGCATTCATCTCCTTCAACCACACCTTCTTCATTTTCATCCATGACTTGTAAACAATTCTTATCTGCATACCATGAAAGTGATTCATCAAAGTTTACATCTCTTGACACAACAACCTTATTGGTATGAGGATTATAGCATCTATATCCTCTTTGAGTATCTGCATAACCAATAAATATAAATTTTTCTGATTTCGCATCAAGTTTAGATCTCACCTCACTAGGTACATGTACATAACATACACAACCAAATACTTTCAAATGACTTATACTTGGTTTCCTTCCATGCCATACCTCATATGGTGTCAAATGATGAACTCCAGCAGTCGCAACTCTATTCATAATGTAAACACTTGTGCTAACAGCTTCAGCCCAAAAATAATTAGGCAAACACATATCATTAAGCATTCTTCTAGATGCTTCTGCTATGATTCTGTTTCTTCTTTCTGTGACTCCATTTTGTTGTGGAGTATACCTCCATGTAACTTCTCTTTTGATACCTTCATCATACAAAAAATCAGTAAAAGGTTGAGAAAAATACTCTCCCCCTCCATCAGATCTTAGCTTCTTAATATACCTTCCTGTTTGCTTTTCGACATATGATTTGAACTTCTTGAAACAATCAAAGACCTCACTCTTATGTTTAATGAAATACACAAATGTCATTCTACTATGATCATCAATGAATGATACATAGTACTTATTACCAACCAAGGATGCCTCTTTAGTAGGTCCCCACACAACTGTGTGTATGAGATCTAGCAAACCATCACTTACATAGCTTGAATGCTTGAAAGGTTGTCTATTCTGCTTACCCATTTGACATGCTTCACAAAGATGCACCATATGTTGCTTAGTAAGATCAGGTAATCCTTCAACAGTCCTCTTCTTTGATAGCTCCTTTAACATGTGTACATTCATGTGTCCAATCCTTTTGTGCCATAGATCAAGCTCTGCTATTTGATGCATACCATAAGAGAAATAGTTTGTATGATTTGGGTTTACCTTGAATGTAAACAATCTACCTTGTTTATGACCTCTAGCAATTAACCTCCTTTGCTTTGGATCCTCAATGAAGCAACCTGCATGATTAAATCTCTTTTGCAAACCTTTTTCTACCATTTGACCAACTGGCATCAAATTCTTAGTGATCATTGGCACATAAAGTACATCCTTCAAGCAATTTGTCTTGCTCTTATCCTGCATAACGACATCTCCAACTTGCATAATCTTATGTGTTGTATCATCTCCTGTTTCAACATGACCTTTACATGAAGGATTATGCATATTAGAAAACCATGAAGCATCATGAGACATGTGATTAGAACAGCCACTATCTACATACCATACGTCCCTTGATCATCGCTCCTTCTTCCTCGACCTCTATTTGAACCACTTCTACCTCTGTTTCCACCTCTTGATAATCCTACATAAAGAGCTTGTCCTTGATATCCTTTTTGATTTGAAGTAGAACCATTTAGATTCATCTCCTCCGTGACCATGAGGGCAATAAGTTGATCAAAATCTGGTAATTCTCCTTTGACATAAACTGAAGTAATGAATGGTTTCCATCTCTCATCATCTTTGAGTCCGTTGAGAGTATGTGCAACCAAGTCGTCATCCTCCACATGAGCTTGAATTGATCCTAATTGATCTGCAATCTCTTTAACTTTCAATATGTAATCATTGACCGATGTCCTTGTATCTTTCTTTATGTTATTCAACTCATTTTTGAGTTGAATCTTCCTTGCTCTTGTACCTGTAGCATACAACCTTTCCAATGCAAGCCAAACATCTCTACTTGTGTCTAGATCTTGTATGTGTCCTACCATTGAATCTTGAATATTTTGTGATAAAATGAATATAACCCTTTTGTCTCTCTCATTCCAAAGTCTAAACTCCCTCAATTGTTGCTGATTTGGGTCCTCTAGTAATGCGGGTTTGATATCTGTGCCGTCAATCAAACCATACAAGCGTCTACCTTGCAAGCATGCTGTGGTTCTAAACTTCCATGCTTGATAATTGGTCTTATCAAGCTTCTCTATTTGTGCATGTTGGTCTCCCATAATACAAATGCTAAGCTTCCTCCTTTAAGCCTTCTTTCCAATGTGTGTGATGAGAAGAAATATAATATTTACCTTGTAAATGAGGTATGTGCACCTTTCTTTGCTTGGATGTTGCTTGAGATGCCTCCTTGCGATCTTCTTCTACCTTTGTGTAGTGTTGATGATCAACTGCTTCCTTGATAGCTTCAAATTCTTCATCAAGGTATGATAACCTTCTCGAAGCCTCCAAGTACTTGCTCTGATACCAATGTTGGCGTTTATTGATCTCCAAAGTACAGCTAGAAGTAGGTGAAACCCAATAGGACCTAGTTGACTTTTTCACAAACTTGTATGCACAGACTAGTTTTCTTGCAGAGAAAACTGGTCTTTACTCACTTGGAATTTTCCAAAAACTCTTTCACACACATAAACTAGACTCTAAGATCTTTCCAAGAAGCTATAGAAAACCTCAAATGGATAAATACACAATGGGCTATGACCTCTGCAATATGCAGCTTGACTACTGCTCTTAACTCCCAACTCTAATGAATTTGAAACTTTCAAGAATACACGTACACTTAGAGAGCTTTCTAACAAGCCAAAGAACACATGATTTGGATACATACACAAGGAGATATGAGCTCTGCAAGTTTGAGGTTTAATGGAGACCTTCAGCACGGGGTAAAACTAGAGAACACACACTACTTGCAGAGAGTACTGCTCTCAGCTCAGAAATCCAATGATTAGGAAAACTTACAGGAAGAAAGGAGACAGTAAGAACTTTCCAATGAGCTATCAAACATGTAATGTGGATATATAATGAGGGAGATACAAGCTCTGCAATCTGTGCATACAAAACTACAACAGCATAGAGATACACATATGACTCTCTTGGACATCCCACAAGATCACAATTTTTCTCCTGTTTTTATAGCATAGGAAACTCTTCTAAAACCTTCCTAAGACATATAAATTCGTGGTAGACACTTGGGTGGAGGTATTACATGACTCAAGTGCTCAAATAAGCAAAGTGTTGATGGACTTTGAGAACTAGCCACATCGACCTTCCACTAGGACACCACTACAGCTCCCTTGTGACTCACTAATTTGACTCACCATGTTCTAGAACTCACGTAGTATTTTTGCTACATTTTATGAATAATATGAGCCTTCTTGAAGTATTTGAAGACTTCCCAAAGGTATTTACATAATTTGAAACTTGTACCCTACATAAAACAAATGTTCGCAACGATAGGAACATGTGTATGTAACGTCTGCATATAGAACTCTCAGAGTCACACACTTTTTTGTGTCAATGTTTTGCTTGAATCTGAGTGCACAGTGTAAAGGTTTTGCTGAATGAGCATTCAAAATCTAAGTTGGAAGGTAAGGACGCTATGGCTAAAAGCATTTAGAAAAACGGGACTTGTGATGTGAGAAATCAACCTTAGAAGTTGATTATGTCAAAGTCGCTTGTTTAGGAGGATAGTTTGTGACATACCTTTGATCTTAATGATCAAATCAGAGTTTTAATGATTCTTTTGAAGTTTTAATGGATTTTATGATTGTGCAAAGGCACCATGGAGGTATGTATATCATTAGATTGAAGAAATTTGAAGATATGTGTAGGTAGTGGAATTAATCTCTGAAGCAGACTTCTTGAAGAAGAAGAAACATCACTCAGAGAAGTGATAGTTAATGATTTTGTCAATCAAGGTAACATTTGTGTAAAGTTTGATCCATGATTGATATAGAGGTAGTCTTAAATCAATATAGATCAAACCTTTGGAGATTTAAAGGTCTCCAATAGTGGTATCAGAGCAAAAGGTGCAATATAAAGTGAACGAAAGAGCATTTGAAGTCCCAACTGTTGCAGACATTGGAGTCTCTTCAAATTAAAGGTGGATAAGATCAAAGTTTTGAAGGAAACCTAAAGAAGTGTGAAGATTGAGCTTGAAAGGATATGAAAGATTGAAGCTTTACATTAAAGGTACAAAGCATATTCATTTATTTTAACATTTGCAGAAGACAAAGATCAAAGATGGGAGAAAGCTTGTAGATTGATAAGCTAGATAGAGAAAACTATCCAGCTTGGTCCATGAGGATGGAGGAACACCTCATGAGCAAAGATTTGATGGCATTCATTACAAGAGAAGAAGAAAAGAGTGAGTTTGAAGATCCTAGTGTTCCAACTAGGGAAGAGCTTGCAGATTTGAAGAACTGGATGAAGAAGGATGCTCAAGCCAAGAGCATCATTTACATGGCTGTAAATGATTATCTTCTACCTCATATTAGAGGATTAGAAAGTGCAACAGATGTGTGGAATGCTTTGGAAGAGCATTTCCAAAATACAACTAAGTCAAGGAAGTCCTCATTATGGGCTGAGTTCACAACGTTCAAGAACAAGAGCTCACAATCAATTTCTGATTATGTGACAAGAATGAAGGATATTGCAGATAGCTTGGGAGCAGTAGATGAAAATATTGAAGAGGATAAGTTGTTAAGACAAATACTTACAGGTCTAAGAGGAGATGATAAATGGAAGCCTTTTATATTGTCCATAGAATTGTCATTAGATCATTTTACTCCTGATCTTAATCAATTGCTAGGACACATGCTAACTTTTGAGCAGGACATTAAGGGAGATAATGATAGGAGTGCAAGCCAAGCTATGTACTCTAAGGACAAGAGAAAGAATGTCAAAGGAAAGTAGTCAACTGATGATGAATGATCTTCAAGCCAAGTTAATTTCACAAGACGGAAGATGAATTCAAGAGGTAAAGGAAGAGGAGGTAAGAATAAAGTTAATGTTGAAGCTTGTTGGATTTGTGGTAGAACAAATCATTTGGCAAATGATTGTTGGTATAACAATCAGAATGGTGGAATTCATAATCAGAGTTTCAATCAAAGAGATAGAGGAGGGAGAAATCAAAGAGGTAACATCAAAGGAAGAGGTGGTAGGACCTCATATGCTAGAGGAGGTGGAAGAAGTTTTCAATATCAGTCCTATAGTAACAACTATTATAATTATGCATCAGATCAGAAGGATGACATGACTCTCATCTTGAATGCAACACATGAAGCAATAAGAGAAGATCAAAGGGTATTCTATATTGACTCAGGATGTAGCAATCATCTGAGTGGCAACATATCATTGATGATTGATATAGAAGCAAAGGTGAGTGGACTTACAATTCAAACAGGAGATAATACCAAGCATAAAGTGGAAAGCATTGAATCACTGAAGACAAAGAGTGGAAGCACACTCGTAAGCAAGGTACTTTATGTTCCTACTATTCCTAAAAACTTGATAAGTGTAGGAAAAATTGTGGAGAAAGGATATGAAGTCAGATTCACAAATAATGGTGTTTATGTGCAAGATCCAAATCAAGGATATAGAAGCATCATTACAGGTCAACAAGAAGGAAGAGTTTTTACTCTCAAGGTCCAATGTAATGTGGGACATGCATTGTTTACTTATGGAAGTCAAAATATGTCTGAGTTAGACCTATGGCATAAAAGGCTACGTCATTTCAATGAGATAGCCATTAAAGAAATGTCAAAGAATGATGTACTGCTTAGATTGCCAAATGTTGAAGGTCAACACATGGTATACAAGTGTGAAGCTTGTCAATTAGGTAAAGCTCACAGAAGCTCATACAATAAATCAGGATACAAGTATTCAAATATGCTTGAGTTGGTTCATACAGATGTGTGGGGTCCTTCAAGGGACTATAGCATAAATGGATCTAGATATTATGTATTTTTGTTGATGACACAACAAGATGGATTATACTATATGTAATCAAGGATAAGTCTGAAGTATTCAAGACATTCAAACATTATCATGCTTATGGAGAAAGGATTACAGGGCAAAAGCTCAAGAGGTTGAGATCAGATGGAGGGGGAGAATATTTTTCTCAAGAGTTTGATTATTATTTGTGGAATGCAGGTATAAAAAGAGAAGTAACTTCCAGGTACTCTCCTCAACAAAATGGAGTTGCATAAAGAAGAAAAAGAACTCTTGTAGAGTTTGCAAGATCAATGATGAAAGAGAAGAACTACCAAAATTACTTATGGGGAGAAGCTATCAACACTCCAACATACCTTGTGAATAATTTACCCTGCAAAGCTTTGGATGGTAGAACACCTTATGAAGATATTGATGATGTTGATTGTAAAAGTAAATTTCCGGGCAATGATGAAGATAGGCCAAGATTTGATCCAGAATCAAATGTGGCTGAGACTTCAAGAAGTTCAGAGGTGAGAAGATCTTTGAGAGAAAGAAAAGAACCTATCAGGTATATGATACATCTTTCTTAACAACAAAAGATTATGCTTATATTGTGAAGACAGAAGAAGATCCAACCACATATGAAGAAGCTAAAGGAAAGTAAAATTGGAAGAAGACAATGCAAGAAGTTATGATGCTCTACTTGAGAATGAGACATGAGAATGGGTTCCAAGACCAAAGAACTAGAAGGTAATTGGATGTAAGTGGGTGTATAAGACAAAGAGGTTTGCAAATGGTGAAGTGTCTAGATACAAAGCTAGACTTGTGGTTAAAGGTTATGCCCAAACATATGGGGTAGATTATGATAAAACCTGTAGTCCAGTTGCTAACATGTCTAAAATTAGAACTCTAATTACTATTGCTGCTTGTAAAGGATGGAAGTTGTCAAAGTTAGATGTGAAGAATGCATTTCTAAATGGATATATTGCAGATGAGGTGTACATGGAGCAACCAGAGGGTTTCATGGATTCAATTGGATCAAATTATGTATGTAAGCTTAATAGAGTTTTGTATGGTTTGAAGCAGGCCCCAAGAGCATGGAATTATAGGCTTGTTAAGTTCTTGCATGAATGTGGATATTAAGCTTCAAGTAGCTTGCTAGTGAAGGCAAGTGAAGATGGGTTTACATACATGTGTATTTATGTTGATGATATTATTGTCACAGGTACAGATGCTCAAGGAATCAAGGAGCTTAAGAGGCAAATAGAAAAGGAGTTTAAGATAAGTGATTTTGGAAACTTGTCTTATTTCTTAGGAATGCGGATTGTGTATACTCAACATGGAGTAAATGTTACGCAAGAGAGATACTTGAAGAATCTTTTGGTCAAGTTCAACATGGAAGATTCCAAACCTTCAGCCACACCATTGGAAGTAAATCATAAATTGAGCGGATATGGAGGAGAAGAATTTAATGACATGAAGAAATATCAGAGTTTGGTAGGTAGTTTGACATTTGCTACCTTGACAAGACTAGACCTATCATATGGGGTTGGTGTCTTATCACAATTTATGCATTGCCCAAAGAAAACTCAGTGCATTGCAGCTCAAAGGGTACTCAGATATATCAAGGGAACTTTGAGTGAAGGTTTGTAATATGGTTTTGCTTCTGACACAAGAATCAAAGTGTTTAGTGATGCAAATTGGGCAGGTAATTCAGATGACAGAAGGTCTACTCATGGTTATCTTTGTTATATTGGAGATAAGTTAGTTTCTTGGTGCTCAAAGAAGCAACATATAGTTGCTTTGTCATCCACAAAAGTTGAGTATAAAGGAATGGTAGAGGCTGCAAAAGAAGTGATATGGTTGATGCCCTTATTGAAAAGTTTTGGAACGGATCAGAGTACCCCAATTATTTTTGGAGACAATATGATTTCATTATATTTGGCAGATAATCTTTTTTTTTCATGCAAGGACTAAACACATAGAAATTCAGTATCATTTCTTGAGAGAAAAAGTACTTGACAAAGAGATTGAAGTTTTGTATACACCAACAAATCGCAAGTTGCAGATATGTTGACAAAGAGCTTAGATAGACCTAAGTTACAGAAGTTCAAAGAGATGGCAGGAATAAAGAAGAATGGCATAATCACAATAAGTGATTGAGGGGGAGCTGTTGGAGCAAAGTAGTCTCTAATTGGTGATTATATAGAAATTGAAGCAAGTTAGAAAAAGAATGAAGCTAAAGAAGTCATTGAAGAAAGTGAAGAGATCCCAAAAATGTAGCTTGTATACATATGTACATTAGAGATGAAAATTCCTTGTACTATGAGTATAGATGATCATTAGAATGATAAGGAGTAATGTGATGGACACAGGATAAGTCTAGAATCATATGTATATAATTCAATAATGTAAAGAAATAAGAGAGAGAGTCATTAGAAGCCGTGTCCATGAGATAGATGTGTAGAGAGTCATCTTTTTTAGTTAGCATCGAGTCTTTCTCCGATTTCTCTTAGCGTGATCATGTGGATCAAGAAATCTTTTGTACACATCTAATCTAGAAGCTACTCAAGCTATGTTCAAAGTTTCATGGTCTAATTCTGTTCAGGTTGTGTGTATGATCAATAGGAACATGTGTATGTAATGTCTGCAGATAGAACTCTACGAGTCACACACTTTTTCGTGTCAATGTTTTGCTTGGATCTCAGTAGAGAGTGTAAAGGTTTTGATAAATCAGCATTCAAAATCTAAGTTAGAAGGTAAGAAAGCTATGGTTAAAAGCATTTAGCAAAACAACACTTGTACTGTGAGAAATCAGCCTTAGAAGTTGACTATGTCAAAGTCGCTTGTTCAAGAGGACAATTTCTAACATACCTTTGATCTTAATGATCAAATCACAGTTTTAATGATTCTTTTGAAGGTCTAACGAATTATATGATTGCATAAAGGTAGCATGGAGGTATTTATATCATTAGATTGAAGAAGTTTGAAGATATGTGTAGGTAATGAAATTAATCTCTGAAGCAGACTTATTGAAGGAGAAGAAATTTCACTTAGAGAAGCGATAGTGAATGTTTTTTGTAAATCAAGGTAAGATTTGTATAAAGTTTGGTCTATGATTGATATAGAAGTATTCTTAAATCAATATAGATCAAACCTTTGGAGATTTAGAGGTCTCTAGCAAAAGAGACCTAAACTTAAAGTGCCTTTGCGATATATAAACACATATTTCACTTCTTTCCAATGCTTAGTGCTAGGGCTAAGCATGAATTGACTCAATTCAAAAACTACATATCATATATCCAACCTTGTGTTGCATGTATATATAAGACATCATACAACTTCCTGATAAAGAGAAGTGTCAAATGGATCACTCGAATCCTCAGTCAAGAACCTAAATCTTCTCTTGACTGGTATGAAAATTGGATTGTAATCCTCAAAGTCAAAACATTGAAATATTATTTCAACATAATTTGCTTGATCCATAACAATTCCATGCTCAACAATACAAACTAGATGCCAAGATCGTAGCTCAAAAGATCAAGACAAGTGACATCAAAAGGATGCTGAAAATTAGCCATAAGGATGTCAAATTGTGCATCACATGACCCAATGAAAGTATGCCATCAACATAATGAACAAGAACTTTCATATCAGCCCCATCTTTGCTTACATAGATTGTTCTTTGATTGGGACTACATGTGAAGCCAAGATCAATAAAGGGCTCAAGGATTTTGTCATACCATGTACATGGAGCTTTCCTGAGACCATACAAGACTTTATGCAAGCAAATAACCATATGATCTTGCATTTTAATGGAAAATTGAGGAGATTTATTCACATAAACCTCTTCTTGCAAATAACTATTCAAGAAAGCTATTTTTATGTCCAACGTATGTACTTTCCAACCTTGTTGGGCAGAAAATGCAACCATGGTACAAATGATAGTCATCCATGAAGTAGGTGCAAAGGTTCCCTCATAGTCATTGCCATTGTATAAAGTATATCCTTTGGCAACCACTCTTGCTTTTTAGCAATCATTGCTACTATCTCACTTTCTCTTAATCCTATAAACCCACTTTGTACCAATGACATCTTTCCCTTTTCGGCAGTTCACATTACTCCCAAGTACCATTCCTATGTATGGAATCCATTTCCGATTGCATAACACTCATCCAATGTGTATCATCACATGCATCTTCTAAATTGACTAGTTCTTCATTAAATGTTTTTGGAATAATAGAATAATCTACAAAATTTCTTGATGCATAGCAAGATCTTGATCTTGTTCTACCAAGTAAAGGTGCAAATCAATTTGTTGTCCTACAAAGTTTGTTTTAGCCAGTTTGGCATAGTTTCTGCACCCTTGATATACATGCATTCATATGTAATACATCATCAACATGTATATCATGCATGGGATGAATTGCATGATCATTCTCAGCCTTAATATGATGCAAGTGTTCAAAAGTATGTGGCTAGGAAATTCAAGTAGTTCTAACCAGGTTTGGCTTGAACATTTTAGCCATGTTTTATTGGAACTTCTTTGCATTTTCAACTCTATGTTTTTGGAATGTTTAAGCCCTTTGAACCTCACTTGTTTGATCTACATAGCCATAGCCAATCACACCACTTTGTAACAAAGGCATGATTGTATCAAACACATCTTTTGAGCTAATTTTTGGCTATTTTTAGCATTTAACTAGAGGAAAAACTGAGTTTGTGAAGTCTTCTTGTCATCAAGTCTGTGATGTTCTTGTGATAGCACAAGTTCATATGCCAAATAACTAAACATGCACATATTACTAACCATAGGTTTAAGTCCATACCAAGCCTCATAAGGAGTGATAAATCTCAATTCTTTTGCAGGGTGGCGATTCAGCACATAGTTTGCACACATGATTGCTTCCATCCAAAACTTGTCAGGAAGGTGCTTTCCTTTAACCATACATCGTGCAATTTCAAGGAGTGCTCTATTTTTATGCTCTACAAAACCATTTTTCTAAGGTGTATATGTCATCTTACATTGGTGTAAAATTCCTCTTTCAAAAAGCAAAGCATTAAACACATGCCGCATGTATTCAACACCATGATCTATGCGTAGAGTCAAAAGCATGTTACTAGAAAACTTTTAAGCCATAGCTAGAAATGATTTGATGCAAGAAGCTACCTCATTATTATCTTTAATAGGATACACCCATTTATGGAAAGTAGCATCATCAATTAACGTAAAAAAATATACATGTTTCCCTAAAGATGGAGTCGAAAGGACTAAATACATCACTATAAACAAGCTGCAATTTTATTGTAGTGTGTATATGAATATCTTTCTGAAAAGAAGTGTAATGCATTCCTCCAAGAATCCAACCTTCACATGCCTACTTTTCAATGGAATCAAGTTTTGGCAAACCAATATTCATGTCGTTCTTTTGCAAGTAAAGCAAACTATTGAGGTTCAAGTGACAAATGTGAGGCTCCATTTTAGCCACGAAGTATGTGCAACCAAGGCATTTGAGGTAGTCCTCTTTTATATATCCAAGCAACACAAACCATTGAAAAATCTAGTGAGCATCACGATAATATCACCATTGTTGAATTCATGGACCATACATGTATCATCAATAAAGTGTACATAAATTCCAGCTTTGGCAATCAAACAAACAAAAATTAGGTTCTTCTTGATACTCGATACATACAATGTATTTTTCAAGAGAACACACTTCCATTTGTAACCATAAGCTCAATTTCCCATAATCCAATGATCGGATAAGAGTCATTGTTGGCATACAACACATGTCCTTCTTTGGGTGCATCTTTCAAAGATGCAAAAGAACTTTTGCATGAAGTTATGTGCTTTGATGAACCATTATCAAAGAACCACTAGAATTGGAACTCAGTCACAACCATACATTTAAAATGCAATGATGCATCACAATGACATGTCACAATACATGCCTAAAAATATTGATCCATGTTGGCTTCATCATTCTTTGCATTTGAAGAATCTTCAAGAATAGACATGCCGGATTCCTTCTTCATTTCATTGTGCTTAGCAAGCTTTCTATGCTTGTCAAATAGTGTGACCACCTTCTAGAAATACTTCCATCTCTTATTCTTTTGCAAATAAAAAACATAAGAGGAATGAGTGGAAGAGCAAGGTTGAGGCTTTGGTTCTGATAAACCCAAAGTTGAACCATACTTGCTTTTGCCTTTTTGTAAAATAGCAAGTGCTTGTGATGTCTCAATCAAACCATTTATATTCACTCTAGCTTGCTCTTCTTGCAAAAGAAGAGGCACAACCTTATCAAATGCATACATGTTTGGATTCCCTTTTGCATTCAAATGGAGTGTAGTGGAAAAGGGTTTGAAAATATTTTGGTAGTCCTCTCAACTATGTTTTCCAATTCCTATTTCAAGTCCTTGATGTGAGTCACATACACATCCACATACTCATTTTCAACCATACATACATCCTCAAGTTGATTCCTTGAGTATGCAGCATGTGCTTCATTATGCATTACATACAAAGAAGCAAGAGTGGTCCAGGATTGTCTTGATGTAGAACATGACTGAATGTGTGGAACTACATGATGCTTCAAAAAAAGCACAATCAATGCATGAGCTTGAGCCTCTTTCCCATCCCATCTAAGTTTCTAATGTGTTTTTTGAGAAGGATTTATGGCTATACTTGAAGAAGAAGATCCATCTCTGACAGTAGACTATGAAGTAGAAGAACTTGGAGGTCTTCGTTCTACATCTACCACTATGTTCCATAGTTGTTTTGCAACAAGAACATGTTTTAGCATGTAAGACCACATTGGATAGTTGGTCCCATCAAGCTTATCTTTAGCTAGAAGCATGCCAAAAGAGTCATTGTTGCCCGCCATTTCACCAAAGAACAAGAATGTGACTAGATTTTTACTTCAATGAATGTTAAAATGAATGCTAAAATTTTAGCTCACAAATTTGTCACTCTGATGGGAATTTGGAGTGCATGAATGGATTCCAAATGGGGGTAAATCCCAATTGGAACTAGTGGAGATGCTTCTTGGGTGCTAAAAAACAATGTTCTTTGCTCCAAAGTTGATTTACACTCTTAAAAGTGAGCATGCACTGTGACGTGAAAAATAAAACATTCAAAAGCCATTGAACCTACTTTAATACCTTTATTGTGTGTGTGTAGAAATGCAAGAGACACACAAGAAGCACACACAAGGAGCACAAACATAGCAAGACACATGGAAACGATGGATGGTTAGAATATCTCTCTTTATTGATGATGAATAGAAATGAAGTAATAGATGAAAAACATCCCTATGTACAAAGAAGTGCCACATATGGGTGTTTCATGTATGTGGTAACAAGGGGAACCTCCAGCCAATAGTAGAGTAAAACGTTCCAATGTAAAGGGAAAGATTCACATCAAAACTACTTGAGGAGCACATAAGTGTAACAATATAGCCACCAAATATGAAACTAACATTGAAAATATAAAATAAAGATCACATTTTAAGGTGGTAGTAGTAAGTTTATCCTACATAGTATGTCAACCAAAATGTTAAAGTGGGTAAATATATTATGTGATATGTAATGCAATATTGCAGATTTTATATACGCTATCAACCAAATTTTTAGTACATACTCTAAAAGAAACTAAATGGATTATCTCATATTTCATTCACTAGACAATATTTAATGCAAATATTTCCTTATTTATTTCGTCAATTGAAATATTTATCATATAATCGGCTCCGATACATTTCGTTAAACTAGTTACAATATCTCAAAATATATGAATAGATAAAAAATAAAGCAATTACTAGCCAAAGAACACGATAAACAATATAATATTCTTCGTTGTCACATATTAAATTAATTGATAGTAGACATATTATCGAATATCCTTAGTGCTTGAAATGATTATTATTAAGGAGGGATTATTTAAAGAATTAGCCACAATAACCAAAAAGAATAAATGTGAGCAAATGATAGCAAGACATAAAATCAGCCACCCAAGAAAACAGGCTTAGTTCTCATACAAGCGTTCTACTCCTTCCAAAACAATGTAGAAACTCAATAGGATCAATATAGATTTCCTAATTTCATAATGAGTTATAACCTGTATGTAATCATCTAATTACTTTCAAATGATACTCATAAAAGATGGTGTTTTTTCCATTCATGTCAACTTTGTCATAACTCTATTTTATTGTCTTCACATTTGCCAAACTTTCAACCATCAAAGTTTTTGATATATTTTGGTATTGATGTATGCGAACACACTTAGGACCGCAAGAATTTTTTTTCATCTTTAGGATTTTTTTCCCCTCGCTTGTATATATACATATACCCCTTATAGGTTACTAATTTGTGTACATCCACTTAATAATTAATTCAGTGTTTTGTTGTGCTCCAAGCTTCTTCTTCTTCCTTGTGTTGTTCGTGTGCTTTTGCAGACCTCAAACTCCGACAATTGATATCAAAGCAAGCTCCCACTTCATGTAGGGCATCCTCAACACTCCTCCGGTTAGAGTCTTAGAATCACACAAAAATTGGCCTCCTAATGCACTGTTATAGCACTTGTGTTGTCAGTTTTGTCCTTTTATGCAAAGCATATATACAGATTTCAATTCGCCAATGCATGTGCCTCAAAGCTTGCTAAAGGCCTAGTAGAGCTGAATAGGGTGGTTTTTTCCATCTTTTTGAGACACAACCATTTTTCTACATCAGGGTATTTTATTTAGTGGCCATGGCTCAAAGCAATGATGTATTCCCTATGTTGGGTGTTGAGGACAAGTTGGATGGTACTAATTACTAGTTATATACATATATGATGCATCATGTATTGATAGCAAAAGGGGTCTAGAATATTATCCAAGGCATCGAAAAACACCCTATTGCACATGGAAATATAGCTATTGAGGGTGATGTAAATGACAATTGAAGATGATGATCTTCAAATTCCTATTTCTATTGTGATTTTTGTTGCACCTACTATAGAGCAACTTTGATGGGATGGAAGAGATGCTTAGGCACATGTATTAATGATAGAGTTTTTTGCCAAGTGTGCCATTATCCTTACCATTCACTCTCGCAAAACAACAAAGGATGCTTGGGATACACTTACCACTTTATACTAGGCAAGAAATGAGGTTCAAATTGCTTACCTCGGAAAATAGTTGGAGATTGAGCATATGAATAAAGGAGATTCTATGGATAGTATTTTGAAAAAGATCAAAGATTTGAAGGAGGAGCATTTTTTCTTATGGTCTTATTGAATAGTTCAATTATCCAGACTATTCTTAATGTTCTTCGAGATTCATATCAGAATTTTTCTTCTACTCTTTTATTGATGATGAAAGGAAATCCAAATACCTCAACATTTGAGGAGTTATTCTCTGTTTTGTTTCATGGAGATCACTCCAGGTAAAACAAGTCCATTATGTGTGTTGCAAATCAAGCTTTCTTAGCTACTCAGAAGAGCAAAGGTAAATGTAGCTCCTCTACTAGTAAGCAAAAATTTGCTAATGCTACACAATCAAAGAAGGAAGACAAAAATGTGAAGAAAATATAGTTTTTCAAGTAATCCAAAGGAAATGATCATGTCATAATGAGGTTTCTAGAACTGACTATGAAAGGGGCTAGAATGGTTGTTTCAAAGGTCTCTACAACAAAAACAAAGTCTACTAATCATGTGTAGAATGAAGAATCGGCATTTACTACTATTTGCAGCAAAGAACCATATTCACATGAGTAGTGTATGTCTATATTAGACGTAGATGTTTGGTACTTTGATAGTGGGGCAACCAAACATATTACCTTGTAGCATAGTTTCTTGAGTTCACTTCAGCTTGTTCCTACATGGAATACTATCACATGTGCAAATAAATCCTCATATCTTGAAATGGGAGTTGGTAAGATCATTTTGACTACTATTGATGGTAGATCTTTCACATTATCATATGCTTTGTATGTGCTAGGGATCAAGAAAATTATGTGGTCAATTTTAGCACTAGCAAGGATTGGCTTATTGCTAAATTTAAGGCTGATTTGCATGCCTATTTTGAGCTATCAAATTTGGGGCATTCACATGATTATTTGGGCATTCAGATTTTGGAAGTTGATGGAACAATAGATTTGTGTCAAACATAATATGTTCACACATTACTGCACCATTTTGGCCTTCAAGATTGCAAACCTATTTCCACTCCTATCGAAATAGATTTATTTTTGAGTTTTCATGATGTTGTAGATGCATTTGATGTTGTTCTCTATCAACAAGTTGTTGGGTGCTTCATTTACTTATGCATAATGCAACAAGATATTTAGTTTTCTATTTTAGAGATGAGTAGGTTTATCCATTACCCAGGTTTCAAGCATTGGCAGGAGCCAAGTGCATCTTTAATTACTTAAGTGGTACTCGACTACTTGTATTGTTTTATCATAAGGGGGGCCACTATCACTAGATTGACATGTTTTTTTTTTCATACTTAAATTAGGCTGGTTTCTATGACACTTTTGTGTATACGAGTGGTTTTTTGCTTCATGCTTGGAATCTCATGCATATCTTGGTTCATCAAGAAGCAGCCTACTATGGCCACCTCTAGTTATGATGCTGAATATAGAGCAACTTCCATAGTGATTGTTGAGTGTTTGTGGCACATATTCCTTTTGGATGATTTGGATGTTGGTCAATCTTTTTCCACCACCACCTTCATTCATAGTTAGAGTATATTGGCAATTGCAAGGAACCTTGTGTTCCATGCTCACAAAAAGCACATTGAGGTGCATCATCATCATTATGTCAAGGAGAGGATCTCTGCTAGAGAGATTAGTTTGGCATATGTGCACACACTGGGTGACATTACAGATATTTTCACAAAGACTCTACCTCATGATAAGTTTTAAGATTTCCAAATGCTTTTGGCTTACTTTCTTTTGTGGATTGATCTCTTTCCACATAGCTTGGGACTTCCTTATACATGAGTGCTAGCTCCTTGTCACCGCATCACTTGTAGGGTCACTACAACAGATGGATGGTATACCGAGGTTTTTACCGAGGAAAATGAACGCGGCTTTATTTGCCGCGACACCGGTGTAAAGGTCGGTTTGCGCGTCGGTACGAAAGAGTCGGTATAGGCGTCGGTATATGCATCGGTATATACGTCGGTATAAGCGTCGGTATATGCGTCCATATAAACGTCGGTATATGCGTCGGTAATCGGCTTCTGCTGCATCGCCTCCTGGGTGTACCGACGGTTATTCCGATGACACTACTGGGAGTACCGTCGCCTATACCGATGACCATACCTGCAAAATTTTTTTTGGGCAGAGTGTTTTGTCTTTTGCTACAGCAACATTACCATGATGTTGCTTAACAAAAGATAATACACTCTGTCCAAAAAAAACCGAGTACATGTGATGTGTACTCTAATGACAACCAAAATATGATTTCATGAAACAGAGTATTATTGTACACAAAAGAGATAATCAGAATGAACAATGAACCATGTACAAAAGAAGTTATATATTTCAATAATGAAGCATGTACAAGAGTGTGGCAAACCACTGTCATATATGACGCTTTTACAAAATGTGGCAAAGCAATGTATTGCCATATGGAAATCAAATACAAAATATTGGTCTTCTACTACCATACACATGCAAAGAACGTTCCATATCAATAGTCCTGCAACAAAGAACATTAATGGAATGAGATAAATTCACATGAAAATTACAAACAAGTAAAAACCAAGTCTATAAATTAATTACCTCATCGCAAACGCTCCCATGAAACTACTGCACCGCGTCCCTCTAAGTCCTGCAATAGTGCAGTCAACCCATGACTATATCGTAAGACTCCTCCGTTCGTGTTGGAGGACGACCCATTGCTAGCTCTTGAAACAAATATAAAAAGATTAGAGAAACATATATGAGAAATTTAACAAAAATAAATTCAATAAATGAAATGGTACTTACAAACTCATGACGCGTCATGTCATATCCGCCGTTGCCCAAATGTGACAATCCAATCGTGTCTAGACGTGTGGCTGCAGCATTTCGCTGCTGGCGATATCGATCAGGAGGCGATATCGATCAGGAGTCTGCTGCTGCTCATCACAAATCATGTCCCACTCCTCAGCATCTAACCACACAGGCTTGGGTAAGCCTTCTCTGAATGCATCACGAGCCTCGGATCATCGATGCGACATGACCTCAGGTGTGGTGTGTAGAATCCACTCTGAACTGATAATCGACTGTCCATCGGCTGGTCGGAACTCCTGGTAAATCGTCTGTGTGATATAATTCTTCTGATCTTTATCCTGTTCACTCCATTTCAGCATGATGGAGTGTCCAAACTGGATGGAGCAAAGCTGTTGTATGCGTGCACGCATTGCTTTGCAAGCCGCATCCATCACCGAAGCTCCATCTTGGATACCATACACCTTGGAGTCATCATGGTCATGAGCACCCCAAGGTGTACGTGGTGTACTGAGTGGTGTACTGCGTGGCATACCTACATCTGAGGTACTCGTCCTAGGAGTAGAAGCGGGCGACACAATGTCCGTCGCACTGCCTCCACAACAACCGCCTCCTCAACCTCCAGACCTACCTGTAGATCCACTCCTAGAATCTCCTGCTCCAGAGCGTGACCTCGATCTATGAGACTGGCGAGACCCTGTATCGCACTGAGGTGTCGAACGCACATGTCTACTAGTAGAACCACTAGGAGATGGCTGCAAAGATGGTCGTGGTGGAGTCACAAAGCTAGGAGACATACCTCCTACGCGAGTAGCACCACCCGTAGGAGTGACACCGACAGGAGTGACACCGGCAGGAGTGACACTGGCGGGGGTGACACCGACGGGAGTGAGGCCAGCGGGAGTGAGGCCGGCAGGAGTAAGGCCGCCAGGAGTGAGGCCGGAAGGAGTGCTACCACGAGCAATCCAATACTGTGATGCAGCGGCCATATACGTAGGAGGAACCTGAGAGATGAACTCCAAAAACTGCTCCTCTGTCATGGAATGTGGAGTGACTGGAGGACTGTCTCCCATCGTGCTCTGTAATAAAAGAACTCAAATAATTAGCATGCGATAAGAAAAATAATATAGGGAATAAACAAAAAAAAACCAAAAATTAGTACGTACAAGTGTTTTATTCAAAAGTCCTCTATTCTAGCATCCTCTTGAAGATCCGATGCATCGAGAATATCTATCTCTATATTGATGGCTTCTAAATCGCTTGCTATGCTGGTTTCCTCCTGATCATCGTCTATTGCTTCGTCTTCTCGAACAATGACCTCTTCTTCAATGACCTCTTCTTCTCGAACAATGATCTCTTCCTCCTCAACTATCGAATGAATCTCTGAGTCCACTAGAGATGGACTTTCTTCTACATCTATGCTTTCAAAAATTTTTCTACTACGTGGAGCGACTTGTAAAACAAACAGCCACTCTAGGTCTTTTGAATCTGGTATAAAAACAACTTGCTCACAGTGTTCAGGAAGTACAAATGTATCCCTTTCATCTGTCCATAATCTTGTGGAGTGGACTTGAAGCAAACCGCTCTTATCTCATCTCACTGTTGCGTTTCTTCCACAGGTGACTACTTTGAACCATTTCACGTCAAAAAAAAGTAATCAAACTTTCTGAAAGATAGTTTCAAGATGTCTTGAATCACACCATAATAATCTAACTCGCCTTCTAGAGCATTATCATCTCTTGCACTCGCTCTACTTTTTTGCAAAAAATTCACCATCACTCCACTATCAAAAGTAGACCGGTTTTGATCGATTCGTGCGATTCGGAAGTGTCGTCCATGAGACCATAGTGCACCGTATTTAATATACTTCCAATCACATCCTTTTGCGAGTTCTTCTTCTTCTTCAGAGATATCTTCACCCGCTGCCTTTGCTTGTGAAACCGCTGCATCTAGCCATCTGCTCATTGGAAAAGGTGGGAGAGGTCGAAGATTTTCTGGAAGAGGCAAAAATCGAGTGGAACGATTTCTTCAAAACTGAGCTCTTTCCTTTGCGTTAGTTTCCTTGGCAAGTTCATACCTTTCTAACCACTTTTGCATAGGCTCACAGTTAACTATGCAAAACTTCATTGCCTTCTATTTGAAAGCTGCATCCATTTTTCTTTGCAATCCTTTACCTTGTGGTTCATCGCCTACGAGACGAACATCTTCATTATCGCTCCATAAGCGAGGCATTTCGGGATCCGATATACGTAGAAACTCAGTTATGAATACAAGAGATTCTTGTACAAGCCATTCCTCTGCCATGCTACCCTCTAGACGTGCTCTCTGTCAAACAAACCCTTTTAATGTCTTCATAAAGCGCTCTAAGAAGAACATCCATCGACTATGGACAGTTCCTGCTATTGCAACTTCATCTACTACATGAACCAGTAAATGAAGTTGAATAGTGAGAATACTTGTGGGAAAGTATTTCTCTACCATACAAACATCCTCGATAGCATTGAGTTTCCCACTCTCTATGCTATCTCTATTTATCTCTTTAGAAGATATCCACCGTACTAAAGAACTAATTTTATAAATGGTTTTTCGTACATCCTCTGAAAGACAATCTTTTAGGGCTACAGGGAGCACAAACTGTAAAAACTTGTGCCAATCATGAGACTTGAGTCCTGCAAGGTTTAACCCTAAAACCCTAATCCTAAAACCCTAAAACCCAAATCTTATAGATTTAATCCTTAAACCCTTATCCTATTTTTACATATTTGATGTAAAAAAAAAACTTCAAAATAAAAATAGGATTATATGTGTGTATGTATGCATGTGTGTATGTATGCATGTGTACATGTGTGTGTGTATGTATACATGTGTATACATGTGTGTGTATGTGTATGTGTGTGTATGTGGGCATGCATGTGTGTGCATGTGTGTGTACGTGTGTGTATGTATGCATGCATGTATGTGTATGTGTGTGTATGTGTATGCATGTGTATACATGTGTGTGTATGTATACATGCATGTGTGTATATGTGTGTATGTATGCATGTGTGTATATATGTGTGTATGCATGCATGCCGGTATATGTGTGTGTATGTATGCATGCATGTGTGTATATGTGTGTATATATGCATGTGTGTATGTATGTGTGTATATGTGTGTGTGTATGTGTATGTATGCATATGTGTATATATGTGTGTGTATGTATGTGTGTATCCATGTGTGTGTATGTATGCATGTGTGTAAATTTATGTGTGTGTGTATGCATTCATATGTGTATATGTGTGTGTGTATGTAAGCATGCATGTGTGTATAGGTGTGTGTATGTAAGCATGCATGTGTGTACATGTATGTGTGTATGTATGCATGTGTAAATTAATGTGTATCTTCTTTTCTCTTCTCTCTCTCTTTCTTTCTCTCTCTCTCTCTCTCTCTCTCTCTCTCTCTCTCTCTTTCTCTCTCTCTCTCTCTCTCTCGCTCTCTCTCTCTCTCTCTCTTCTTCTCTCTCTATCAATAGCGAATAAAAGAATCACTTACAAGTATGTCGCTCTTTGAATCGTTGTCGTCAAAGCGTAATGTAGGTCGTCTCTCGTCCAATTCCAAACAATCGACACCAAAGAACTTCTGCAAAATCAACGAAAAGAGAAATTAGAAACCCTAAAGCATAGAGAAACACAAATGCTAACAGTACGCGCAGCACTTACCAAGATGTGAGATCTAAGCCGAGAGAGAGTGTGCGTGTAGAGAGAGAGATCCGTGTGTGTGTGTGTGTGTGCACAAGACAATGCAGGTTCGTGCGCGCAAGTTCGACAGTAGACCGACAGTACTCAAACACGCGCAAAAATGTGAAGTTTTGCTCTCGGGTTCGCGGTATGTTTAAAACTCGCCGCCGGTATAGGCGCCGGTATGGACGTCGGTATACGCGTCGGTAGTTCCCAGTAAATTACAGACGCTTATACCGATGCTCATACCGATTATGCAAATGTTGAAGAAGTACAAAGGAAAGGGAAGATAAAAGTAAAGGTGTATAAAGAAGATATTGATGATGTTGATTGTAAAAGTAAATTGCCGGGCAATGATGAAGATAGGCCAAGATTTGATCCACAATCAAATGTGGCTAAGACTTCAAGAAGTTCAGAGGTGAGAAGATCTTTGAGAGAAAGAAAAGAACCTATCAGGTATAGCTATGATACATCTTTCTTAACAACAAAAGATTATGCTTATATTGTGAAGACAGAAGAAGATCCAACCACATATGAAGAAGCTAAAGCAAAGTAGAATTGCAAGAAGGCAATGCAAGAAGAGTATGATGCTCTACTTGAGAATGAGACATGGGAATTGGTTCCAAGACCAAAGAACCAAAAGGTAATTGGATGTAAGTGGGCGTATAAGACAAAGAGGTTTGCAAATGGTGAAGTGTCTAGATACAAAGCTAGACTTGTGGTTAAAGGTTATGCCCAAACTTATGGGGTAGATTATGATGAAAGCTGTAGTCCAAATGCTAACATGTCTAAAATTAGAACTCTAATTGCTATTGCTGCTTGTAAAGGATGGAAGTTGTCAAAGTTAGATGTGAAGAATGCATTTCTGAATGGATATATTGCAGATGAGGTGTACATGGAGCAACTAGAGGGTTTCATGGATTCAATTGGATCAGATTATGTATGTAAGCTTAATAGAGTTTTGTAAGGTTTGAGGCAGGCCCCAAGAGCATGGAATTATAGGCTTGTTAAGTTCTTGCATGAATGTGGATATCAAGCTTCAAAAGTAGATAGTAGCTTGCTAGTGAAGGCAAGTGAAGATGGGTTTACATACATGTGTATTTATGTTGATGATATTATTTTCACAGGTACAGATGCTCAAGGAATCAAGGAGCTTAAGAGGAAAATAGAAAAGGAGTTTAAGATAAGTGATTTTGGAAACTTGTCTTATTTCTTAGGAATGCGGATTGTGTATACTCAACATGGAGTAAATGTTATGCAAGAGAGATACTTGAAGAATCTTTTCGTCAAGTTCAACATGGAAGATTGCAAACCTTCAGCCACACCATTGGAAGTAAATCATAAATTGAGCAGATATGGAGGAGAAGAATTTAATGACATGAAGAAATATCAGAGTTTGGTAGGTAGTTTGATATTTGCTACCTTGACAAGACTAGACCTATCATATGGGGTTGGTGTCTTATCACAATTTATGCATTGCCCAAAGAAACCTCAGTGGATTGCAGCTCAAAGGGTACTCAGATATATCAAGGGAACTCTGAGTGAAGGTTTGCAATATGGTTTTGCTTTTGACACAAGAATCAAAGTGTTTAGTGATGCAGATTGGGCAGGTAATTCAGATGATAGAAGGTCTACTCATGGTTATCTCTGTTATATTGGAGATAAGTTAGTTTCTTGGTGGTCAAAGAAGCAACATATAGTTGCTTTGTCATCCACAAAAGTTGAGTATAAGGAATGGTAGAGGCTGGAAAAGAAGTGATATGGTTGAGGACCTTATTGAAAAGTTTTGGAATGGATCAGAGTACCCCAATTATTTTTGGAGATAATATGAGTTCATTATATTTTGTAGCTAATCTTGTTTTTCATGCAAGGACTAAACACATAGAAATTCAGTATCATTTCTTGAGAGAAAAAGTACTTGACAAAGAGATTGAAGTTTTGTATACACCAACAAAAGAGCAAGTTGCAGATATGTTGACAAAGAGCTTAGATAGACCTAAGTTACAGAAGTTCAAAGAGATGGCAAGAATAAAGAAGAATGGCATAATCACAATAAGTGATTGAGGGGGAGCTGTTGGAGCAAAGCAGTCTCTAATTGGTGATTATGAAGAAATTTAAGCAAGTTAGAAAAAAAATGAAGCTAAAGAAGTCATTGAAGAAAGTGAAGAGATCCCATAAATGTAGCTTGTATACATATGTACATTAGAAATAAAAATTCCTTGTACTGTGAGTATAAATGATCATTAGAATGATAAGGAGTAATGTAATGGACACAAGATAAGTCTAGAATCATATGTATATAAGTCAATAATGTAAAGAAATGGGAGAGAGAGTCATTAGAAGCCAAGTGTCCATGAGATAGATGTGTAGAGAGTCATCTTTTTGAGTTAGCATCGAGTCTTTCTCTGATTTCTCTTAGCCTTATCATGTGGATCAGGAAATCTTTTGTACACATCTAATCTAGAAGCTACTCAAGCTATGTTCAAAGTTTCATGGTCTAATTCTGTTCAGGTTGTGTGTATGATCAATAGGAACATGTGTATGTAATGTCTGCAGATAGAACTCTAAGAGCCACACACTTTTTCCTGTCAATGTTTTGCTTGGATCTCAGTAGAGAGTGTAAAGGTTTTGATGAATCAGCATTCAAAATCTAATTTAGAAGGTAAGGAAGCTATGGTTAAAAGCATTTAGCGAAACAGCACTTGTACTGTGAGAAATCAACCTTAGATGTTGACTATGTCAAAGTCGCTTGTTCAAGAGGACAAATTCTAACATACCTTTGATCTTAATGATCAAATCACAGTTTTAATGATTCTTTTGAAGGTCTAACAAATTATATGATTGCATAAAGGTAGCATGGAGGTATGTATATCATTAGATTGAAGAAATTTGAAGATATGTGTAGGTAATGAAATTAATCTCTAAAGCAGACTTACTGAAGAAGAAGAAATTTCACTTAGAGAAGCAATAGTGAATGTTTTTTGTAAATCAAGGTACGATTTGTGTAAAGTTTGGTCTATGATTGATATAGAAGTATTCTTAAATCAATATAGATCAAACCTTTGGAGATTTAGAGGTCTCTAGCAAAAGAGACCTAAACTTAAAGTGTAGAGACCTAAACTTAAATTTCCTTTGCGATATATAAACACATATTTCACTTCTTTCCAATGCTTAGTGCTAGGACTAAGCATGAATTGACTCAATTCAAAAACTACATATCATACATCCAACCTTGTGTTGCATGTATATATAAGACATCATACAACTTCCTGATAAAGAGAAGTGTCGAATGGATCACTCGAATCCTCAGTCAAGAACCTAAATCTTCTCTTGACTGGTATGAAAATTGGATTGTAATCCTCAAAGTCAAAACATTGAAATATTATTTCAACATAATTTGCTTGCTCCATAACAATTCCATGCTCAACAAATACAAACTAGATGCCAAGATCGTAGCTCAAAAGATCAAGACAAGTGACATCAAAAGGATGCTGAAAATTAGCCATAAGGATGTCAAATTGTGCATCACATGACCCAATGAAAGTATGCCATCAACATAATGAACAAGAACTTTCATATCAGCCCCATCTTTGCTTACATAGATTGTTCTTTCATTGGGAGTACATGTGAAGCCAAGAGCAATAAAGGGCTCAAGGATTTTGTCATACCATGTACATGGAGCTTTCCTGAGACCATACAAGACTTTATGCAAGCAAATAACTATTCAAGAAAGCTATTTTTATGTCCAACGTATGTACTTTCCAACCTTGTTGGGCAGAAAATTGAGGAGATTTATTCACATAAACATCTTCTTGCAAATAACTATTCAAGAAAGCTATTTTTATGTCCAACATATGTACTTTCCAACCTTGTTGGGCAGAAAATTGAGGAGATTTATTCACATAAACCTCTTCTTGCAAATAACTATTCAAGAAAGCTATTTTTATGTCCAACGTATGTACTTTCCAACCTTGTTGGGCAGAAAATGCAACCATGGTACAAATGATAGTCATCCATGAAGTAGGTGCAAAGGTTCCCTCATAGTCATTGCCATAGTATAAAGTATATCCTTTGGCAACCAATCTTGCTTTTTAGCAATCATTGCTACTATCTCACTTTCTCTTAGTCCTATAAACCCACTTTGTACCAATGACATCTTTCCCTTTTCGGCAGTTCACATTACTCCCAAGTACCATTCCTATGTATGGAATCCATTTCCGATTGCATAACACTCATCCAATGTGTATCATGACATGCATCTTCTAAATTGACCAGTTCTTCATTAAATGTTTTTGGAATAATAGATAATCTACAAAATTTCTTGATGCATAGCAAGAGCTTGATCTTGTTCTACCAAGTAAAGGTGCAAATCAATTTGTTGTCCTACAAAGTTTGTTTTAGCCACTTCGGCATAGTTTCTGCACTCTTGATATACATGCATTCATATGTAATACACCATCAACATGTATATCATGCATGGGATGAATTTCATGATCATTCTCAGCCTTATTTTGATGCAAGTGTTCAAAAATATGTGGCTAGGAAATTCAAGTAGTTCTAACCAAGTTTGGCTTGAACATTTTAGCCATGTTTTATTGGAACTTCTTTGCATTTTCAACTCTATGTTTTTGGAATGTTTAAGCCCTTTGAACCTCAATTGTATGATCTACATAGCCATAGCCAATCACACCACTTTGTAACAAAGGCATGATTGTATCAAACACATCTTTTGAGCTAATTTTTGGCTATTTTTAGCATTTAACTAGAGGAAAATTTGAGTTTCTGAAGTCTTCTTGTCATCAAGTCTGTGATGTTCTTGTGATAGCACAAGATCATATGCCAAACAACTAAACATGCAAATATTACTAACCATAGGTTTAAGTCCATACCAAGCCTCATAAGGAGTGATAAATCTCAATTCTTTTGTAGGGTGGCGATTCAACACATAGTTTGCACACATGTTTACTTTCTTTTGTGGATTGATCTCTTTCCACATAGCTTGGGAATTCCTTATACATGAGTGCTAGCTCCTTGTTACCGCATCACTTGTAGGGTATGTGTATTTGTTGATATATTTTGGTAGTGATGTGTGTGAGCACACTTAGGACCATCGGGGCACTTTTTTCCCTCTTTAGAAGGCTTTTTTTCTCCGCTTGTATATATTCCTATAACCCTAATAGGTTACTTATCTTAATTTTTCTAGTACTCTTTCATCTTCCTCTTCTTTCTCTTCCTTGTGCTATTCATGTGTTTTGGTAGACCTCAAACTCGAGCACAAGTAGTTTCCCTTAAAGGCGCTTTCTCCAAAAATATAATAAAAAAAAGGGCCAAGAATATAGAGTTGCAAGTGAAACATTAGACGCACTCAACTAGGAATCTTTATTATTTCACCTTTCCAAAAAATATGGAAAATGGAATGCATCTATTGTATAATCATTGACAAAGGAAAAACAAGAAGTACGTTTAGAAAATGAGGTAAATGACCTTTGTAGAAATACCCAGTTATTTTGGATCTGAGAATTAAAACCTCATAATGGGCAAAGTTGAGCGTTAACATATCTAACTAGTTCCATGAAAATGTGCAAAAGAATCATAGTGCATACAACATTATGCAAAAAAAAAAAAAGAATATTCCTTCAATCATAGGAACAAGCATGGTGCTATGATGAAAACTATTGGAGAAGAAACACTTAACAAGACTTTACGAATTTTTTAGTCTCCAATTAAATAAATTACTTATTCAAAGTATACAAACATAAGAAGGAAAGATATTTAAGGCCCATCCTTGCTCAAGGTTAGAGATTTCTTAACTACACAACGTTAGAAATGTAGATAGCTTCAGTGCTTGAACCAAACTAAAATTTGTTAGATATATTCAATATTCCACCCTCTAGTGACCAAAAATGATCCATGGTGCTCTACGATGTAAGGGCCCCATTATCCGAGACATCTGTGGAACCCTTACTTCCAAGTGAGATGGCCTATGTGTGATCATTGATGGTAATAGATGATCTTTGTGAGCATAGGCATTAGATTAGGTAGGGCATAAATTTTTAGGCCATTGCATTTCCATTGAAGGTGAAAATAAAGGCCTTGTTATGCCACACGGTTTACCCATTTAACCTTAATGGGGGTTGTATAGAGGGGCTTACCCCTTCTGTGAGATCCGGGGAAGACTTGTGGTCAAGATAGTAGGACTTGTAGTCGTGGAGATCATATTGCCCCATCGTATATTTTGCAAACTATTTTGTATCCACCAACTATGTTTATCTATACTAACTCCCTTTGTAAATGCTATATAAGAATGTCCCAAGTGTAGCTTTGCATATTAGTGCGCATTAGTAAGCCTTTCATCTAGAGCCTCTCTAGATCGCCATCTAAGTTGCACATTCAGATCACACATGTGGACAACACCATTGTTGTAGTTTCATTACTCTTGGCAATTAGGGAATTGGAGTTCTCTATCTCTCTCTCTATGTCCATCTTTTTCTGTGTTTTTCTCTCAAATCTATCTACTAGTATATTCTAGTTTTCTATTATTTCTTACAAAATAAATGTGCTACATTAGCCTCATTTTATGGTAGAAGACGCAAGCACATTCTCATGAGTTTTTCAGTTGAAGTTCAATCGATCTTGACGGGAAAAGTCAAGATTTTTAGAGTCCATATTTGAATTCAAAACCTACACCAACTTGGGAGCATTTGAAAAGGAAATGATACAACACAATTAATGGGTATATTCTCACATCATTTGTGCACTTGTCGATTCTTATTTAGAGTGTACCTACCCTGTAACTAAGCTAGCTCCTACTAGCTAGAGTTTTTGCATAGGAAAATATTGTATATCTTCTATATCTCATTGTGTAGTTGCTTGTTTTATAGGCAGGATAGCTCATCTTCTTGCTACGCTTGCAAGATTCCTTTTTATTACAATCTTTCGCTCAAGTATCCATTTGCATTGATTAAATTGACCTTCACAACTCACTAGTTTTCCCTTTTTTTAATTTATAAGTCTATGTGTGTGAAGAGTACACGTAGGTATAAGCTATCTGTATAGACAACTATTATTCTATCTTGTGCAAGAAGCTTGATTTACCTTATATTTATAAAATCTAGTGATCTTTGGTTTGTTGGAAAGCTTATAAAATCTACAATTTTTGTGAAAAATTTCGAAGTTTGAATTTTTTTATCACAATGAGAAATTCAATACCTAACTAACTTTCATACTAAACAAAGAGGCCCTAAGAAGGGCCAATCATTCTTCTGCTAAAACTAGGAGGTGATGTAGTCCATCACTAGTATTAGAGTAATACTTCAAGCATTGAGGACATCAACAAGTGGTCTTGAGATGTCTTCAATCCATGGAAGACAAGGAAGACTTGGAGGAGGATTTGAAGAAAGTACGAGCTTCTATCATCACCAAAGGTTCAAGAAAAATTGGGGATCTTGTGGGAAGGTAGCATATCATTCTTTCTTGAATGTATCACACTCCAAAGAGGTATTATGAGCTACTCAATAGTCTCCTAACCATTTGGAGACAATAAGACTCATATTCAAAAGCTTGAGAAGAGTAATTACCAACCTTGAAAGTTTATACTCTCTAACTTCCTTTGGGAAAGGGTCTACGGGGGTTGGTTACTGGTATGGAAATGAAGCCATACATAGATGCACATACACCTATTGAAAAACGAGAGAAGTGTTGATAGATATTGGGAAGAGACGGATAGGCAATTGTTCTTCATTCTATCTCAATACATAAGCAACTCCATGATAGTTCATATCAAAGACCTAGATATCTAGGAAGGTTTGGGAAATCTTGAAAACTTTGTACTCTACATCCACAAAGGCAAGGAATATCTAGCTCAAGAATAAGCTCAACAATCTAAGCCATCAAATTAGACCATTAATGACTTCATCCTTAAAGTAAAAGAGATTTATGGTGCACTTGGTTCAATAGGGTATGCCATAGATGATGATCGTGACCTAGTTGCCCACACACATAATGCGATTAGGAACAATGATATATGGAAGGCATTAAGAACCTTTGTGTATGTCAGGGACTCATCACTTAATTTTGAACAACCTCTCTTATGGTGACTAAGGAGCTCAACCATGGAGGCAACAACTCAAAGGGCAACCAAGAACAACTCTTCTATGGAGGCAAAGGAGGAAGAGGCAAAGCTTAGAGAGGTGAATCAAGAGGAAGAAGTAGAAGAAACTACCAACAAGGTAGTCAAATCTATCAAGGAAGCCAAGCAAGCCAAGATGAAGTTGAATCTTCAAGACGAAGAGGAACTTGTAGAGGTAGAGGAGGAAGATATGGAAGAGGCTCTCATTGAGATGGATGCTTCAATTGTGGGAAGCAAGGACACTAGGCCAATGATTATTATTGGAAAAAGAAAGATAACTATGTTCACTACTCAAAAACTTAGAAAGTGAGCGTTTTGAGCTATGAAGCATAGAAGTGGAGGCCAACCACATGATGATTTGTGATATATAGATATTGCTTGTAGTAGACTCATGTGAGGTAGAGAGGAGTATTTATGCATTCTTAAAGCTCTGAAGCAAATAGACTTTGTGGCGATGGAAGACGACATCATAGAGCATGACATATATACATACATATGTACATACATACATACATACATATATGCATGCATACATACATACATACACACACATACATATATATATATATATATATATATATATATATATATATATATATATATATATATATATATATGTGTGTGTAAGTAGATTGTACATATGTATGCTTTACCTCTCTTGTACGTTATCCAATTTGAAAAAGAACATATTCCTGTGTTTGTTTTGAAAATCACCAGTTTCCCTGTATATTACAACTTTAAGTTTGGAAGGTTTCTTTGTTGATCTTTCTACGTGAAGGGTTCTTTGTTGATCATTTAGTTTGGAATGATGAGTGATTTTGGTTACCCTTTTGTACTATTTAACGGTCGACGAGAATATGCATTGATCGCACCTACAAAAGATAGTGGAAAGGGCAACATGAAGGAGCGACACCACCGCATAGTGTGATAAAAAGAAAGCAAGCACCATGGGCTCGCTTGGCGACTCGCACCGGCCCATTGGTAGGGTGACTTGCTCGAGTGTTTGTTCCCTTGCTTGAAAGCAGAAGATCACTTGTTGAAGGAAAAACTTGCTTGCATTAGAAAGAATGAGTACAAAGAATGGCCGTAGCCGGCCCGCGTTGAGCGTCGTGGGTAAACGCGTTACAATGAGCTGGCCCGCGTTAAGTGTCGCGGGCAAACGCGTACAACGGCCTCTCGATGGCACAACGGCGCTTTCGAGAGGTGCATGGAGAGGGGACTAGCACGAAGGCTACTGCACGTTGAGCCCAAGGATCGCTTGGTTCGCTTGGGTCACTTGGGTCGGAGGCTCACTATGTCCCCCTATAAGTACTTGCAATTTGGCGCCGGTCGGCAAACCACACAAGCACTAAAAGGGGCTGGATAGAAATACAAAGGGGGCTCTTGCCCACTGGTTGTCACACATAGCTGCGCGTGTTTCCAGAGAAGAGAATATGCACGTGTTTCCAGAGGTAGGGAAATATACGCAGTTGTAATGATTGAGATAAGAAGTAGATTTCTCTCTTCTCCAATGCTTCTCATTTCTTGAGGTCTGATTTTCTTGTGTGTATAGAAACTGGTTTGTCCGCGGAGCATGAACGCATCTTTGTATTCTGCATAACAAACTTGCGAGAGTTATTACGAAGAATGATTCATGCTATAAGGTTTTATTTCCGCTGCTGCTACTGATATCATCATCCTCGTCGTCATTACCATCATCGTCGTCATCATCGGTGTCATAATCTTTTTTGAACAGGCTAACAAAAATCTCTATCTATTTTACTGGGATCTTTAATGCCATTTGATATGTTAATAACTTTTAGCATCCTTTTGGTGCAGTACATTGAGCATTATTTCTTGGTTATTCTACTCGATTCCTTTTCCTTCGTGTGAATATCCGTCCGCTTCACCTTCACCTCTCACACGTTGAATAACTCAGCGGCATGCATCTTCCTTGTCGAGAGCACCTGGTTACTTCCGCTGCTGCTATTGATATCATCATCCCCGCCGTCATTACCATCATCGTCGTCATCATCGTTGTCATAATCTTTTTCTCAATCATCAATACTGATATTTTGAACAGGTTAACAAAAATCTCTATATGTTTTACTGTGATCTTTACTACCATTTGATCTTTATGGTACTTCCTTTTAGCATCCTTTTGGTGCAGTATATTGAGCATTATTTCTTTGTTATTGTACTCGATTCTTTTGCCTTCGTGTGAATATCCGTCCGCTTCGCATTCACCTCTCGCACGTTGAATAACTCAGCGGCATGCACCTTCCTTGCCGAGAGCACCTCGTTACTTGCATATCGGTCATCTCGTCACGCACAGCACATACAATTGAAGACGCCACTCGTACTCCTCGAAGTCTCATTCCTCATTTGTTTAGTGCTCTTGTGTCGTTTAACGACTCTTCGTGATGGATTGCACGCGATTCTTCCATGACATAAGTCGCTGACAAATGTATTGGCATACGGCAGAGTTCCGTTTTCCCATCACAAAAGTGCACCTTTTCGACAATTTCCATGAAAGGGAATCCAGATACGGCCTTTTCTGCCAATAAAACAGATCTTCATATCTCCTTGGTTTGAGCAGCATGATTGCAGAAACCTAACCTTGAAAATATAACAGAGCGCAACAATGGTGCCGTCAATCCTCTGAACACAGGTTAATCCTTTGTTTTTTGCCAAATTCTGCGTTATAAATCATTTCTTTAGTCTATGAAAAATTACAACAATTTATCAGCACGCAAAAATGTGTTTCTATGGAGGCCACAAAATCGTTTATTCTAACAGCAAATAAATGCAAGTAATCAACCATTTTCAACAGAATCATGATGCAACAGTAGGAGGAATAGTAGGAAAGTTGCAAAGTGTCAAGAGAAGTGGAAACAGAACTCCACTTTGAAAAGGAATTCGCATCACTAAATTTTCCATCTCATCTTTCGCTCCATGGATTTGAGCTACAGCTATTACTTGGTAATTATTATAGTCCACTTCAACGATGACCGCGCACTCTTACTCATCTTTACCGATTTCGCACTCCATTCGATGTCAGCTTCAGTCTTAACATCTGCCTTCCACTTCACAAAATAATGCACCTTGCCATCAGTCATGTCTAAAAGAAGACTATATCATTTGCATTCCCTTTACTCAAAGTAGCATCTAGCAAATATGCACTTTTAGCGTCTACGTCAAGCTTTATCCTGATTCCTGAGGTGCTTTTGAACATGCGCACGTGCAATGCATCTAAGCTTTCTCAGTAGTATATGTCCCTTTGATTTTTATATACGACAGCAATCCAAGCTTCGATCATAACGTAAAGATTAGTAAATTGTGCTTCTCTCTGATAATAAGGAAGCATATTTTTCTTTAGTCTCAAAGCTTTATATATGTTTGTAATGTGTCGATCATTGTTTTCACAATCACATTGTCAAAGGTGATCTACAACTACATGACTATTGGATCTTGATTAAGTGATTTTTTTCATACATAATGTAGATTATTTGAGAATGCACTTTCTCCTCAATTTATTCATAACAGAAAATATTAATAAAAACAGCTCTTTGACTTTGTTTGTAGTGCTTTTTGTTTCCCTCCCTTTTTGTTTCACTGCTCCTCTCTTAGTGGTTCAGGCAAGAGCTTTCAACCCCCCTAACAAGGCATGCTTTGGATAAAGCCCCAATGATGTTAGCTGAACTCATAATAAAGAAGTAATTTTTTTCCTCAAAAGATTCAAGCGATTTTTATGATTTGAGGAATTTCCTTTTCATTTTCAAGAACGCCCCCTATATGCATTCTTCCCCTTTTCATGCCCTTCTTCGTTCTAGGTGCGCTCAAAGAGTTCTTTTCCTTCTCACTTGTTAAAAGCAAAAGTCTACACTCTTTGTTCTTGCATACGTTTTAATTGGAGAATAGCATTCATTTCTCATGGGATGATTGTGTGAGTGTTGTGTTCTCCTCTTGTGAAGGTCAGCCAGTGTTCTACCCTTTGGTTTTAACAAGGACCTTGCTTCCTCTTGGCGAGAGGTGGCTTCCTCTCTAGGAGGGGAGGGTGATGGATTCCACTTACCTTGTCAAGTGCAATGTTGGCCAAGTGATGTTTGATTTTGGAAATGGGGCTCCCCTATTTAGTATCCACCCCTATGTTCTCAGAGAAGATGTTGAAAATAAGCAAGACTCAAAAGGATCTAATAAAACATGTCTCATTTTCTAGCTTCTTAACCCATAGACTCAATCAAAGCCTTCATATCTTTGAGAAGTAAAGAATGGTTCTAAATTATGGTGTCCAGATGCAACTCTATCTTGATAGTTCATATTCTATTGGTTTTTTAGAATTTGGGAATGGCCTTTTAGGCCTTTCATATGGACACATGACAATAGTAGTCTAAAAGCATGTGTTTTTTCATGTGATTCCCATAATTCATCTTGAACAAGTCCAAGCTCTCTAAGTTTCCTTTGTTGGTTGATCTATCAACCCTTCTTTCGTTCCTTGATGGATTTATCAAAGAGATCATTGGTCCTATTTGGCTACTATTTGGGACTAAATATAGTATTGGAGGCCCAATTTATGAGGGGGCCTCTTAATCTTTAAATGTGCATTGTCACTTGCAAATCTGTGTAGAGGAGGATCTCGAACTATAGCTTCAACTCTTGATCTATATTAACATAGGAAAATAGGTGCACTTGGGGCAAGACATCATTTTTAAGAGCCTATCAACTGCATGTTTTCATCTTGGCATTCAATTTTAGAGATATAGAGAATGTCCTCTTAAGAGAAGTCTCATTAGATCTAATTACAAAAGAAAACCTTGGTTGAATCAAAATCGATTATAATAAATCAACCCATAAAATTAAATGTGTACAATTATGGAAGTCAAAAGGAAAACGAAATGGTGCCCCAACAATCTTCAAGGAGAACGAATGTCATGCATGATAGAATTTAATATATTTGTTTACCCTAGTGGGCTCAATCTTGGAAGCGATTGAAACATCTCATGATGAAATATTTCAAGAGTAATAGGCTATTAAACAACAAGAAAACCGAGATAGCAAAACCTCCATACTTGGCTCTAGTGTTCATAATGGTCCTATTCCATAGGAAAAGGACGACGCAAAAACCAAGCAAAACACACACAAAACCTTGCTTGAAGAAGAGCTACACACAAGGACATCATTTTTATATCCTATAACATTCGGAGGCTCACTGATCCCTCTTGTGATATGTTCATCCACATATGGATGAAATAGAATATTATAAACTTTGATTTCATTTACCTTCAAAATGTTTCAATAAATGAAATGGGCCTCCAAAAAAGAGTGAAGAATATCTTTGGATAGTAGTGTTGTATTTTCATAGATGACCCACATGGGGTTGGTGGCACGATGATGAGACTCCATCAAAGTTAGTCCCTGAAGTTCCTTGTCTCGTCCTATGACATTCATCATAGTTGAGTGGCATCTAGCTTTGATAGCCCACAAACCTTCATAACGATGGTTTTTATACCCCAAAAGTGGATCAAAAGAGAATGAAAACATAAAATCCCTTGACAACCTTTCTAGTGAGATGATTCTATTCCATTATCTAAACATGGTTGGGACTCTCTTTGTTGTTTGGAATAGAAAAGTTTTTCATTGATGGACTTGAAGAGTCATTTTTCATTGGCTAAAGGTTTATCTAGAATTGATTCAACTTAAAAATGCTTAGGGATTCTCTTATTCCAACCTCCAAATGTAATCAATCCTAGGTAAGGTGATATTAAATAGAAGGTCATTTTCCCAAACAATCATTAATCATCTAGTGATTACTACCATCTTCCTTTACATTGATATCCTAATTCTTGGCCTTTTTCCTAATATTATTTCCTTTCCTCCCTCTCTTAGGCATAAGAAGGTTTCGTGGTTCCATGTTGACCATATAGTTTTCTCCTTCCCCTCTATCTAGTAAGAAATCAATCTTGCTGAATTCTTTGTGAACCACTTTAGATAGCTTTTCAACACGTCTACTTTGATTACTTATGAGAGGTGAGATTGCATGGCCCTTATCACTAATGTAAAAAAAATAAAAATACCTCCATATATTGCAAGAAGGCTTGACACCCCATTATCAAATAAGAAAATCAAGAAATCTAATGATGCCATTCATAAAGGGGAAACCAAAGACTAGATTATCTTATTAACTAGTTCTTTAAAGTCTTTCAAGACTCCTTATGGGCCCGTTGGCCTTTTCTAGAGAGAGGCTCTAAAATTTGGTGCCTTTTGGAAATGTGTAAATTAAAGAATGATAAAAAGGAAGGTCTTGAATTTGCTAATGAATCTAATAAAAATTTTATGTTCTTAAAGATAGAGTTTGATAAAAGTGAATGGTAGATTATAATGCTCTATTGGGTTACAATCGTTGAAGGACATGGGCTTTAGATCAAAATTTATTAAGATCATCTTCAATCTTTTGTTTAACTCATGTGTGTGAATCATTATCGATGGACAACATTCCTTGAAAGTCGCTCTCTAGAGGTTGATTTTATAAGTGGGTATTCTTGATCTAGTGCTATTTTCTATTGCTATTGATTCCCTTTGTTTCTTAGCCAAGGACCAATTCTAGCAGTTCCAAATACGGGACTTACTCTTTTGTAGCGGCAACATCTGATGGTGCTCAAGCTATTTGCAAATGGCATAAATGTCATTTTTGATAACAAAAATTTCTACGAATCCCAATTTTGGGCTTTCTTAGAGGCTCTTGCACTATTTGAGGTTCTAGGATAGGATATAAAGACATATTTTAACATGGTTTTGCAAAACCCTCTTTAGTTTCTCAAACCAAGCTAAATTATTGGAATGGTATGCGATTGGATATGGCTGATTGTGATATTTAAAAACTTTTAAACATAAAAGTGCACCAATAAAGTGATAAGAACTCCCAACATGCTCAAAAGATCAAAACTATTTTGTGAAACTTGAAAGATCATACTTGCCTGCAAATTATCAAGTAAAAACAAAGATTGTCAATTGTTGAAAAATAATCTATAGCACCTTTATGGGTATCACGGGTTAAAACCAATTATATACCAAGATATAAGACTTTAGCTACCATAATTCAAAAATAAAAAGCATAAAGAAAGCTTGATTATAGCTCACAAAGTAGTAGTTTGAAATCAACGTATCAAAACCTTGCCAAGACCTGCTATAGCAACATATGCATAACTTCCTAACTTGAATATTGAAGTACAATAGATGTGAAACTCGAACACTAATGCATAGTTCTGATATAAAGAAAAATAAGAGAGATAAGAAAAGAACTCCAAGTTAAAACACTCAAAAATACCTTATATTCACTCAGATGTGCAAGTTTGAAGAGAGGTATAACTATCTCACACACTGGATACTCAATAGAGACTAGATCTAAGGAAACACCTATTTGTGTGATGTTTCTAATTATGTTTTGTACACATCCCTATATATATATTTCAATTTATATAATTCCTAACTCAATGAGAATAACTCAATTCGGCCACCTACTTTTTATTGAGAGGTTGTTAACAAAAGCATGTGGATTTTCTAAAAATAGAAATCTCTCCTTTCCTTCCTACTTTTATCTGATTTTGCTCTTAATTTAAACATGTGTGTGCCTCCACATTCTAGTTTTAGTAACTAACAAGGTACAAAAACCTTAGAACAACTTTAGATCTTGTATTTATGTAACATTGCACTCTCAAGCTCTAAATCCAAAGCTTTGACTCCAAGTAGAAATTTGATTCGATTAAGATTTTGAGCATCCACTAATGTGATGAGTATGTTTGTTGATTGATCTTTAGCTCCAACATACTGAATATCAATATCTTCATTCAACACCTTCACTTGGATATAATGGTATTGTACTTCAATGTGTTTGATTCTTGCATGGTATACTAGATTATACATGAGCTGTAAACAACCTACATCATCTCCAAAGAGTAATGGAGGTGATGTAGATAGCTTTATGTCTTCATAAAGGTTGAAATACCACATAATCTCACATTTTTCATTTTTAAGACTCCTATATTGTTGGAAACAATGTCTCAAAAGTCCAGCTTTGTAGCCATTTGAAGTGATTTTTGTATATCCCTCTACAAGAAGCCATCACGGGTGGTGCGGATAAAACTAAATGCTCCCAAAGAAAGGACTTGGGCTCCATATTGGAGCGGTGCAACACAAATACAATTTTGGCAGCATAGTTTTTTTAACAAGATGTTCACACGATTGCATGAAAGTGTGGATTTCGTGATCATGCTTTTGACTTTGGCCATTTTAGCATAGCTTTTATCGATGGTGAAAGCTTTTCAATTATGCTTTTGAAAGAATATTAAATATTATATAAGAAGAGGTTTGGCTCATTATTTCTCATCACACAATCGTCTCAAAGCTTGATGCTAGGAGCTCAAGATTGGAGCAGGTGATCAAGGAGGTACTCAATCTCAAGGAGATCTTGGAGGAAAGTTAGTACACACTAGGAGGAGGTGTACTCTACATTAGATGGATACTTGGAGGAGCTTGTGTCATCCTACCATCAATAATCTTGTTGATATACTATGAGTAGTAAGGCTATATTTGTTCTCACTTACTAAGTCACTCGTTTCTAATTTAGGTTAATCAGAATTAGAGTTCGCTATAAAACAATTCTAAACTATTCATCTTCTCCATATTCTCACACACACACTCTTCATACCTCTTAGGCACTTTGCACACAAGTCCTTGTATCTAGTTTCTATCTATTCCTAGATTTAGATCTTGTTAGTTTGTATCATATTCACACATTAGAATAAAGTAAGTGTAGATGAGCATTTTAGCTTATGATACACTTTGAAAATCATGTCCTTTCTCTCTCTATATCTCACTCATCATCCTTTTGATTCTTAAGGTGTGTATAATAAGATTCATCTATTGGAAGATCCTCTAAACTTGTGATCAATTCTTATTAAGACCCACACCACTTCCAACATTTGGTATCAGTCCATAGTTGACATACACCCTTAACAAGATGAGTCATTATAGACTTGAGAATGAAGACCAACTTGAGAGAATTTCTAAACTATCCAATGTGGAGTTTTATGATGATGAATCCATTAGTATCAAAGGTTCTGATTAAGAGGAGGTTAGTGAAGAAGAAGCAACCACTTCATCATCCAGAGTTAGCAATACTCCTACCAGATTACTTCTTACAGAAGAGCAATCCAAATGGAATTCAAGGGATGCACTAGCACTTTCATATATTGGAAGTGAAGAGGCATATTATACCCCAAATGAGGTCTTGCAAAACATCTCCTCAAGCTTGGTTGAGCTAGAGAATCTCTATCAGAGTAGAAATCGTGCTAGGAAAGCTCGTATAAGGAGACAACTAGCCAACACAAGGATGAAAGTTGGTGGATCAGTTTAGACACATATTTTGAAGCTCAAAGATTTACGAGATTAGATACTCGATTTTGGAGTCAACATTTTAGATGAAGAGATGATAAGCACACTTCTAAACTCACTTTCATCAACATATAGTGATTTTTTTACTTCTTTATCTCTCTCTACAAGGGATACAAAACTCTCATTTGAGGAGCTACAGTTCCTATTACTTCAAGATGAAGATCAAAAAAGGGAATGGAAGAGAATGATGAAGCCATGTTATCATGGTCGAAGGGAAAGAAGAAGAAAGAGACAAAGAAGGAGAAGAAGATTGAACAATCCAAGAAGGAAAGTAAGTCTTATAATTCTAAAACTTTCATTCCTACCCCTAATGCTTCATCTACACCCAAAGAAAACTCTTCGACTACATATGTTTCAAAGAAAGGAGTATGCCATTACTATAAGAAATTAGGTAATTTTATAGCAAAATGCAAAGCAAGGATTTTTAGTGAGAAGAAGAACACATTAGGTAATAGTGCTCAAGATGATGCAAAACCTAAATCTTCAAAGGTAGATTCATATGCATGTGTTACTATTGAAGAAGTAGCTTTTGATCACACAACATTAAACGCAATCTCAGCTAATCCTTGGATTTCTTATTATGGAGCTACTAAGCATATGATAGGTTGAAGAAAGGTATTTTGTTCCCTTTCTACCTCTTCAGGTAGAAGACTAACCATTGCAGATGGTCATGATTTGGATGTTTTAAGTGTTGGATAAGTAAACCTTAAGTCCAGAACATGTGGAAATTTCCTAATTTCCAATGTTCTTTATGTTCTAAGCAAGGAGAAGAATTTGCTCTCTATCTTTACTTTCTTGTCAGATGGTTATAAAGTTATTTATAAGAAAGATTCATGCCACATCCTCTCATGTAATGAGGAGCATTGTCTACTTCAAGGTGAAAACAGAAGTGGCATGTTTGAATTGTCCAAAATTAGTCATGCTAATGTTGCTAGATCTACTACACCTAAGGAGAACATGAAGTTATGGCATGCTAGATTTGGTCATATCAATTATAGATCTCTCAAACATATCAAAGTTCAAGGCATGGTGGAGAGATTGCCTACTTTTGGTCTACTAGATGATGGAGATTCATGTGAAGGATGTGTTGAAGGAAATCTTCACAAACTACCTTTCAAGAAGCAGTCACAAGGTTTTGTCCCCACAAACTCCTTCAAAGAAACCTAATAAAAGACAACTTGACATCTCTAGAAATGATATTTCTTAATTTTCACCTAGTGACAATCCTTATTCTAGCTCTCATATTCGAGATGTTGAGAGCTTGCGGCAACACAACAATTGGAAGAAAGTGCAAGAAGATAAGTGGAAGAAAATGAACTCAATTAAACCCCATTTTAAGGAATTTGATATTCAAACTTCACTTTTTCAAGTAGTCTCGATGCCCAAAGTCTTAGAAACATTGGTGAGAACATCTTTCCCTCTCATAGCTCAAGCCTAAATACTCTATAAAGGTTTTTAGGAACATAGAGAAATAATTTTGAATGTAAGAAAAAGGCCTAATATAGATGACTCACAACACATGATGGATGAGCTTTGTGAAGCCAATGTGAAGTCTAATCTCACAGTAGATAAACTCATCAAGCATAAACCTTGGTATTGGGATGAAATGGCCAAATATGTAGGTGTATATCACAAAGCCACAAACTTAGAGTGACATATAAAGAGAATACCACCTAAAAAAGTGGGTGAATATAGCAAAGGTGATGAGGGTAATACTTGTATTCCCATTACATTACCACTAAGAGTGTGGAGGTGAGGGCTAACTTAGCTATTACCACCAAGAATTGATGGATATAACGGGATAAACCAAGCTTGAGGCCAGCGATGATGATATTTTAGTTCGCACAAGGACACCTTGAAAAGTATTTTCTTCTATTAACTATTTGTAATTTTGGAAAAGCTAACAGTTACAAGGTACTTTTCGGACGACCTTTCGTACAATAAACTTGTGTTGCCCAAAAATAGAGTGGTGACATTGTTTATGTGCAAAACTAAGTGAAACGTAATAGAATTTATTTCTTTTCAAATTCTTGTGAAGGTGTGCCACCACTCCAACGGAAAGTCATCCACAACAATGTGAACAAGGAATTAAGTGATGAATCTTCTAGCGGTCTAGAAGAAGTAGCTGAAAAATGGATGAATGAGGACACCCACTTGAAGATGTGCCAAGTAGCAAAAAAAAATTAATAATGATAAAAGAGAATATTCCATAATGAAACATCTCAGTGGAACAAAGGTAAACTTGGTAGACCTATGGAAGATCTTGCTTGTATGCCCAATGATAGAACATTGAGAGACTTTAGTTAGATCTTAGCCACATTAGACATAGCCATCAAGCATGAATATTGATAGAATGTCAAGACCATGAAGGCTATGATCTACTCATGTTGTGGGTAAAAGAAGATGAGGAAGTGATAGATATTTCTTTAATTATAAATCAAACGATAGATGATATAAGAGAAAAACACAAACAAGTGAAAAGAAGAGAAATTTGAAAGTGGGTTAAAAGAATTCATTCATTTTCTTGATACATCCTAGCATTCAAATGATGAATACTTGATTAAAGTAGGGCTTCGCAACTCTTTAGGACAACCTAAGCCATGCATTTATATTAGGGATGTGTACTAGGTGACTAAATGAAGTCCGCCTACAATGAAGGAAGAAGAAAAGTTCCAAGTACCAAAAAAATAAAAAATATATGGTTTAGGAAGGATGTATTTGAATAGAGATTCCGAAAAAGAGAAGCTTTTCTGGGTTAACCCTACGATAATACGGAAATTACAAAAAGTAGTAGTCAGCCACCAAAATGATGAAGGTCCTTACACTCAAATCATCAATCATCGCACCCTAAAAGAGTAAAATGATTTGATTTTTCCTTTAAGAAAGCAAGTAGATATTTTTTGGTATTATGGTGATTTTGGTATTATGTTGAGGTGCTTCCTAAGTGGGAGAAACCCTTGGTTCCTATTCTCACTTGTTGGTCCTAGCCAATACGTTTTCCAAATGTCACCAAACGTCTTAGAGAAGGTGAAGAACATCACTTGAATGGTGGTTGCATTTTCCATGAAGATAACCAAGGATTTATGTATTGTTACATAGATGATGGTGAGCACAAAAATCTTATTGAAACATCTCATAGAAGTGTCACTTTCAAAAGCGTTGAACATCGAAAAGTTTAAAACCCCTTGGTGTGCATTGGACTTCAATGTAGAAGGATATGGTGAAATTGGCATAGAATTGTCTAGTGTGCAAAATGTGAAAGCCTATTGTGGAGGCCACCTTGTAAAGGATAGCACGTAATCTTGATTGGATACTACTTGTGTTCACTTCCCTTAGACAATCAAGCTACCATCTGAGCTCTCCTCTTCTAAAAAAACAATCTCTCAAAGAAATTGCTAAAGGATTTACTTTGATTGGTGATAAGAAGGCCAAATTGTTTTTTTTCGTTTAATAGTGTTTCTCGACTTGAGACTCTCACACCTACGTTTCCCAATCACCGTACAAGATAATCTCCGAGGAATAGTGGGGACTCATGTTTGACTCAAGCTCATACAAATGTGGCTAATATGCACTAATCAAGGTGCAACTAACCAGACGATGCATATGAAAAGCCATCTTGAGCGATAAGGGCTAATCAAAAGACCAAATTTAGGAAAGAAATCAAGGCCTACAAATCTTATTGATTTTAGCAGAAACTCATACGAGGGTTTTCTAGATCTCCATGAACATATCACTAAACTTTTGACAAATCCTATATCCTAGAGGATCAATGACTTTGTCATACTATATGAGGCCTTTAGGTTAACACTCAAAGAATCTATCTTAGCTTTGTTCAAACGCTTAAGGAGTAAGAACTCTAGAAACCTTGATAGACTAATAGAGGAATTCATCAAAGAATTATCTAAGTCATGAGTCAGACGTCATGATACATAATCCCCAATACACGACTTCAACCAATCAAGTTTCAAGATATTGTGATTATATGTGTGGCATTTCAAGTAGTACATGTCAACATGTCTACCTCCTGAGTTATCCTTTGTAGAGAAGATGGTGCATTCGTTCATATTTGGACTAACTAGTAGCAAAATGTGAAGTTTTGGTGTTCATTAGAATATCATCAAAGGTGGAAAAGTGCATAAAAGAATGTCTTGATTTGGAAAACATTTGGAACTTTCAAAGGATTCTTCCTCCCAAGTTATCCTTTGAGGAGAATGTGGTACATTTCTTCATAGATGGACTATAGTATTAGAATGTGAAGTTTATTGTTCATTAGAATACCATCAAAGGTGGAAAAGAGCATAAAAATGTGTTGATTTACAAGACAATTTGGAAAATTCAAAGGATTCTTCAAAACATAGTCACACTACTAGTGTACAATTCAATTCATCCCTATATGACTTGGTGCAAAGAATTTCCAAGAAATTAAATCTCCCCACTAGAGTTGGAAATCATCATGATAGGCTGCACCATAGTAGAAATTATGACAATTGTGGTGGTGACCATCCTACTAGCTTTATTTCGAGAAAAACCCAAGGATATTAACCTGCACAATATCATAATAACTCTTAGTGGTTGAGCAGAAGATGACCAACTGCGTGGTATTACCATCAATAAGTTATACACTAGCCACAATCGAATCAAAGGCCTCAAACATATCAAAAACAACCACAATTCCAATCTATACAACCACATTGGCAATAGTGAATTAATAAAAAAACAACAAAATACAAATACAATATCAGAATAGGGATCTATTATGAATCCAAAGACAAGAGTAACATGCTGAAGGACCATGACATAATCAATATGTGAAAAACCATACACATTCCGTGCTAGGGAGACAACCTCCTCATGCTGAACAAATCATTAAAATCAAGTGTAAGGTGGAAGAAAACCTTGAAAGGGCTTCATTTCCAACTACAACAATATTTGATTTAGGGATTAAAATGATGGAAATTATGATTTGAGTTATGAATCTTACTATGAGGAGAAATCAAACTACAAACGGGACAAAACCCTGAATGGCATGAAGGCCAAGGCTCATATAACTTCCAAAAGTCTAAGAAATTTGGTATTTTGCATAAAAGAATGTCTTGATTTGGAAAACATTTGGAACTTTCAAAGGATTCTTCCTCCCAAGTTATCCTTTGAGGAGAATGTGGTACATTTCTTCATAGATGGACTATAGTATTAGAATGTGAAGTTTATTGTTCATTAGAATACCATCAAAGGTGGACAAGAGCATAAAAATGTGTTGATTTACAAGACAATTTGGAAAATTCAAAGGATTCTTCAAAACATAGTCACACTACTAGTGTACAATTCAATTCATCCCTATATGACTTGGTGCAAAGAATTTCCATGAAATTAAATCTCCCCACTAGAGTTGGAAATCATCATGATAGGCTGCACCATAGTAGAAATTATGACAATTGTGGTGGTGACCATCCTACTAGCTTTATTTCGAGAAAATATTAACCTGCACAATATCATAATAACTCTTAGTGGTTGAGCAGAAGATGACCAACTGCGTGGTATTACCATCAATAAGTTATACACTAGCCACAATCGAATCAAAGGCCTCAAACATATCAAAAACCACCACAATTCCAATCTATACAACCACATTGGCAATAGTGAATTAATAAAAAAACAACAAAATACAAATACAATATCAGAATAGGGATCTATTATGAATCCAAAGACAAGAGTAACATGCTGAAGGACCATGACATAATCAATATGTGAAAAACCATACACATTCCGTGCTAGGGAGACAACCTCCTCATGCTGAACAAATCATTAAAATCAAGTGTAAGGTGGAAGAAAACCTTGAAAGGGCTTCATTTCCAACTACAACAATATTTGATTTAGGGATTAAAATGATGGAAATTATGATTTGAGTTATGAATCTTACTATGAGGAGAAATCAAACTACAAACGGGACAAAACCCTGAATGGCATGAAGGCCAAGGCTCATATAACTTCCAAAAGTCTAAGAAATTTGGTATTTTGCATAAAAGAATGTCTTGATTTGGAAAACATTTGGAACTTTCAAAGGATTCTTCCTCCCAAGTTATCCTTTGAGGAGAATGTGGTACATTTCTTCATAGATGGACTATAGTATTAGAATGTGAAGTTTATTGTTCATTAGAATACCATCAAAGGTGGAAAAGAGCATAAAAATGTGTTGATTTACAAGACAATTTGGAAAATTCAAAGGATTCTTCAAAACATAGTCACACTACTAGTGTACAATTCAATTCATCCCTATATGACTTGGTGCAAAGAATTTCCATGAAATTAAATCTCCCCACTAGAGTTGGAAATCATCATGATAGGCTGCACCATAGTAGAAATTATGACAATTGTGGTGGTGACCATCCTACTAGCTTTATTTCGAGAAAAACCCAAGGATATTAACCTGCACAATATCATAATAACTCTTAGTGGTTGAGCAGAAGATGACCAACTGCGTGGTATTACCATCAATAAGTTATACACTAGCCACAATCGAATCAAAGGCCTCAAACATATCAAAAACCACCACAATTCCAATCTATACAACCACATTGGCAATAGTGAATTAATAAAAAAACAACAAAATACAAATACAATATCAGAATAGGGATCTATTATGAATCCAAAGACAAGAGTAACATGCTGAAGGACCATGACATAATCAATATGTGAAAAACCATACACATTCCGTGCTAGGGAGACAACCTCCTCATGCTGAACAAATCATTAAAATCAAGTGTAAGGTGGAAGAAAACCTTGAAAGGGCTTCATTTCCAACTACAACAATATTTGATTTAGGGATTAAAATGATGGAAATTATGATTTGAGTTATGAATCTTACTATGAGGAGAAATCAAACTACAAACGGGACAAAACCCTGAATGGCATGAAGGCCAAGGCTCATATAACTTCCAAAAGTCTAAGAAATTTGGTATTTTGCATAAAAGAATGTCTTGATTTGGAAAACATTTGGAACTTTCAAAGGATTCTTCCTCCCAAGTTATCCTTTGAGGAGAATGTGGTACATTTCTTCATAGATGGACTATAGTATTAGAATGTGAAGTTTATTGTTCATTAGAATACCATCAAAGGTGGAAAAGAGCATAAAAATGTGTTGATTTACAAGACAATTTGGAAAATTCAAAGGATTCTTCAAAACATAGTCACACTACTAGTGTACAATTCAATTCATCCCTATATGACTTGGTGCAAAGAATTTCCATGAAATTAAATCTCCCCACTAGAGTTGGAAATCATCATGATAGGCTGCACCATAGTAGAAATTATGACAATTGTGGTGGTGACCATCCTACTAGCTTTATTTCGAGAAAATATTAACCTGCACAATATCATAATAACTCTTAGTGGTTGAGCAGAAGATGACCAACTGCGTGGTATTACCATCAATAAGTTATACACTAGCCACAATCGAATCAAAGGCCTCAAACATATCAAAAACCACCACAATTCCAATCTATACAACCACATTGGCAATAGTGAATTAATAAAAAAACAACAAAATACAAATACAATATCAGAATAGGGATCTATTATGAATCCAAAGACAAGAGTAACATGCTGAAGGACCATGACATAATCAATATGTGAAAAACCATACACATTCCGTGCTAGGGAGACAACCTCCTCATGCTGAACAAATCATTAAAATCAAGTGTAAGGTGGAAGAAAACCTTGAAAGGGCTTCATTTCCAACTACAACAATATTTGATTTAGGGATTAAAATGATGGAAATTATGATTTGAGTTATGAATCTTACTATGAGGAGAAATCAAACTACAAACGGGACAAAACCCTGAATGGCATGAAGGCCAAGGCTCATATAACTTCCAAAAGTCTAAGAAATTTGGTATTTTGCATAAAAGAATGTCTTGATTTGGAAAACATTTGGAACTTTCAAAGGATTCTTCCTCCCAAGTTATCCTTTGAGGAGAATGTGGTACATTTCTTCATAGATGGACTATAGTATTAGAATGTGAAGTTTATTGTTCATTAGAATACCATCAAAGGTGGAAAAGAGCATAAAAATGTGTTGATTTACAAGACAATTTGGAAAATTCAAAGGATTCTTCAAAACATAGTCACACTACTAGTGTACAATTCAATTCATCCCTATATGACTTGGTGCAAAGAATTTCCATGAAATTAAATCTCCCCACTAGAGTTGGAAATCATCATGATAGGCTGCACCATAGTAGAAATTATGACAATTGTGGTGGTGACCATCCTACTAGCTTTATTTCGAGAAAATATTAACCTGCACAATATCATAATAACTCTTAGTGGTTGAGCAGAAGATGACCAACTGCGTGGTATTACCATCAATAAGTTATACACTAGCCACAATCGAATCAAAGGCCTCAAACATATCAAAAACCACCACAATTCCAATCTATACAACCACATTGGCAATAGTGAGTTAATAAGAAAACAACAAAATACAAATACAATATCAGAATAGGGATCTATTATGAATCCAAAGACAAGAGTAACATGCTGAAGGACCATGACATAATCAATATGTGAAAAACCATACACATTCCGTGCTAGGGAGACAACCTCCTCATGCTGAACAAATCATTAAAATCAAGTGTAAGGTGGAAGAAAACCTTGAAAGGGCTTCATTTCCAACTACAACAATATTTGATTTAGGGATTAAAATGATGGAAATTATGATTTGAGTTATGAATCTTACTATGAGGAGAAATCAAACTACAAACGGGACAAAACCCTGAATGGCATGAAGGCCAAGGCTCATATAACTTCCAAAAGTCTAAGAAATTTGGTATTTTGCATAAAAGAATGTCTTGATTTGGAAAACATTTGGAGCTTTCAAAGGATTCTTCCTCCCAAGTTATCCTTTGAGGAGAATGTGGTACATTTCTTCATAGATGGACTATAGTATTAGAATGTGAAGTTTATTGTTCATTAGAATACCATCAAAGGTGGAAAAGAGCATAAAAATGTGTTGATTTACAAGACAATTTGGAAAATTCAAAGGATTCTTCAAAACATAGTCACACTACTAGTGTACAATTCAATTCATCCCTATATGACTTGGTGCAAAGAATTTCCATGAAATTAAATCTCCCCACTAGAGTTGGAAATCATCATGATAGGCTGCACCATAGTAGAAATTATGACAATTGTGGTGGTGACCATCCTACTAGCTTTATTTCGAGAAAATATTAACATGCACAATATCATAATAACTCTTAGTGGTTGAGCAGAAGATGACCAACTGCGTGGTATTACCATCAATAAGTTATACACTAGCCACAATCGAATCAAAGGCCTCAAACATATCAAAAACCACCACAATTCCAATCTATACAACCACATTGGCAATAGTGAATTAATAAAAAAACAACAAAATACAAATACAATATCAGAATAGGGATCTATTATGAATCCAAAGACAAGAGTAACATGCTGAAGGACCATGACATAATCAATATGTGAAAAACCATACACATTCCGTGCTAGGGAGACAACCTCCTCATGCTGAACAAATCATTAAAATCAAGTGTAAGGTGGAAGAAAACCTTGAAAGGGCTTCATTTCCAACTACAACAATATTTGATTTAGGGATTAAAATGATGGAAATTATGATTTGAGTTATGAATCTTACTATGAGGAGAAATCAAACTACAAACGGGACAAAACCCTGAATGGCATGAAGGCCAAGGCTCATATAACTTCCAAAAGTCTAAGAAATTTGGTATTTTGCATAAAAGAATGTCTTGATTTGGAAAACATTTGGAACTTTCAAAGGATTCTTCCTCCCAAGTTATCCTTTGAGGAGAATGTGGTACATTTCTTCATAGATGGACTATAGTATTAGAATGTGAAGTTTATTGTTCATTAGAATACCATCAAAGGTGGAAAAGAGCATAAAAATGTGTTGATTTACAAGACAATTTGGAAAATTCAAAGGATTCTTCAAAACATAGTCACACTACTAGTGTACAATTCAATTCATCCCTATATGACTTGGTGCAAAGAATTTCCATGAAATTAAATCTCCCCACTAGAGTTGGAAATCATCATGATAGGCTGCACCATAGTAGAAATTATGACAATTGTGGTGGTGACCATCCTACTAGCTTTATTTCGAGAAAATATTAACCTGCACAATATCATAATAACTCTTAGTGGTTGAGCAGAAGATGACCAACTGCGTGGTATTACCATCAATAAGTTATACACTAGCCACAATCGAATCGAAGGCCTCAAACATATCAAAAACCACCACAATTCCAATCTATACAACCACATTGGCAATAGTGAATTAATAAAAAAACAACAAAATACAAATACAATATCAGAATAGGGATCTATTATGAATCCAAAGACAAGAGTAACATGCTGAAGGACCATGACATAATCAATATGTGAAAAACCATACACATTCCGTGCTAGGGAGACAACCTCCTCATGCTGAACAAATCATTAAAATCAAGTGTAAGGTGGAAGAAAACCTTGAAAGGGCTTCATTTCCAACTACAACAATATTTGATTTAGGGATTAAAATGATGGAAATTACGATTTGAGTTATGAATCTTACTATGAGGAGAAATCAAACTACAAACGGGACAAAACCCTGAATGGCATGAAGGCCAAGGCTCATATAACTTCCAAAAGTCTAAGAAATTTGGTATTTTGCATAAAAGAATGTCTTGATTTGGAAAACATTTGGAACTTTCAAAGGATTCTTCCTCCCAAGTTATCCTTTGAGGAGAATGTGGTACATTTCTTCATAGATGGACTATAGTATTAGAATGTGAAGTTTATTGTTCATTAGAATACCATCAAAGGTGGAAAAGAGCATAAAAATGTGTTGATTTACAAGACAATTTGGAAAATTCAAAGGATTCTTCAAAACATAGTCACACTACTAGTGTACAATTCAATTCATCCCTATATGACTTGGTGCAAAGAATTTCCATGAAATTAAATCTCCCCACTAGAGTTGGAAATCATCATGATAGGCTGCACCATAGTAGAAATTATGACAATTGTGGTGGTGACCATCCTACTAGCTTTATTTCGAGAAAATATTAACCTGCACAATATCATAATAACTCTTAGTGGTTGAGCAGAAGATGACCAACTGCGTGGTATTACCATCAATAAGTTATACACTAGCCACAATCGAATCAAAGGCCTCAAACATATCAAAAACCACCACAATTCCAATCTATACAACCACATTGGCAATAGTGAATTAATAAAAAAACAACAAAATACAAATACAATATCAGAATAGGGATCTATTATGAATCCAAAGACAAGAGTAACATGCTGAAGGACCATGACATTATCAATATGTGAAAAACCATACACATTCCGTGCTAGGGAGACAACCTCCTCATGCTGAACAAATCATTAAAATCAAGTGTAAGGTGGAAGAAAACCTTGAAAGGGCTTCATTTCCAACTACAACAATATTTGATTTAGGGATTAAAATGATGGAAATTATGATTTGAGTTATGAATCTTACTATGAGGAGAAATCAAACTACAAACGGGACAAAACCCTGAATGGCATGAAGGCCAAGGCTCATATAACTTCCAAAAGTCTAAGAAATTTGGTATTTTGCATAAAAGAATGTCTTGATTTGGAAAACATTTGGAACTTTCAAAGGATTCTTCCTCCCAAGTTATCCTTTGAGGAGAATGTGGTACATTTCTTCATAGATGGACTATAGTATTAGAATGTGAAGTTTATTGTTCATTAGAATACCATCAAAGGTGGAAAAGAGCATAAAAATGTGTTGATTTACAAGACAATTTGGAAAATTCAAAGGATTCTTCAAAACATAGTCACACTACTAGTGTACAATTCAATTCATCCCTATATGACTTGGTGCAAAGAATTTCCATGAAATTAAATCTCCCCACTAGAGTTGGAAATCATCATGATAGGCTGCACCATAGTAGAAATTATGACAATTGTGGTGGTGACCATCCTACTAGCTTTAGTTCGAGAAAATATTAACCTGCACAATATCATAATAACTCTTAGTGGTTGAGCAGAAGATGACCAACTGCGTGGTATTACCATCAATAAGTTATACACTAGCCACAATCGAATCAAAGGCCTCAAACATATCAAAAACAACCACAATTCCAATCTATACAACCACATTGGCAATAGTGAATTAATAAAAAAACAACAAAATACAAAAACAATATCAGAATAGGGATCTATTATGAATCCAAAGACAAGAGTAACATGCTGAAGGACCATGACATAATCAATATGTGAAAAACCATACACATTCCGTGCTAGGGAGACAACCTCCTCATGCTGAACAAATCATTAAAATCAAGTGTAAGGTGGAAGAAAACCTTGAAAGGGCTTCATTTCCAACTACAACAATATTTGATTTAGGGATTAAAATGATGGAAATTATGATTTGAGTTATGAATCTTACTATGAGGAGAAATCAAACTACAAACGGGACAAAACCCTGAATGGCATGAAGGCCAAGGCTCATATAACTTCCAAAAGTCTAAGAAATTTGGTATTTTGCATAAAAGAATGTCTTGATTTGGAAAACATTTGGAACTTTCAAAGGATTCTTCCTCCCAAGTTATCCTTTGAGGAGAATGTGGTACATTTCTTCATAGATGGACTATAGTATTAGAATGTGAAGTTTATTGTTCATTAGAATACCATCAAAGGTGGAAAAGAGCATAAAAATGTGTTGATTTACAAGACAATTTGGAAAATTCAAAGGATTCTTCAAAACATAGTCACACTACTAGTGTACAATTCAATTCATCCCTATATGACTTGGTGCAAAGAATTTCCATGAAATTAAATCTCCCCACTAGAGTTGGAAATCATCATGATAGGCTGCACCATAGTAGAAATTATGACAATTGTGGTGGTGACCATCCTACTAGCTTTATTTCGAGAAAAACCCAAGGATATTAACCTGCACAATATCATAATAACTCTTAGTGGTTGAGCAGAAGATGACCAACTACGTGGTATTACCATCAATAAGTTATACACTAGCCACAATCGAATCAAAGGCCTCAAACATATCAAAAACCACCACAATTCCAATCTATACAACCACATTGGCAATAGTGAATTAATAAAAAAACAACAAAATACAAATACAATATCAGAATAGGGATCTATTATGAATCCAAAGACAAGAGTAACATGCTGAAGGACCATGACATAATCAATATGTGAAAAACCATACACATTCCGTGCTAGGGAGACAACCTCCTCATGCTGAACAAATCATTAAAATCAAGTGTAAGGTGGAAGAAAACCTTGAAAGGGCTTCATTTCCAACTACAACAATATTTGATTTAGGGATTAAAATGATGGAAATTATGATTTGAGTTATGAATCTTACTATGAGGAGAAATCAAACTACAAACGGGACAAAACCCTGAATGGCATGAAGGCCAAGGCTCATATAACTTCCAAAAGTCTAAGAAATTTGGTATTTTGCATAAAAGAATGTCTTGATTTGGAAAACATTTGGAACTTTCAAAGGATTCTTCCTCCCAAGTTATCCTTTGAGGAGAATGTGGTACATTTCTTCATAGATGGACTATAGTATTAGAATGTGAAGTTTATTGTTCATTAGAATACCATCAAAGGTGGAAAAGAGCATAAAAATGTGTTGATTTACAAGACAATTTGGAAAATTCAAAGGATTCTTCAAAACATAGTCACACTACTAGTGTACAATTCAATTCATCCCTATATGACTTGGTGCAAAGAATTTCCATGAAATTAAATCTCCCCACTAGAGTTGGAAATCATCATGATAGGCTGCACCATAGTAGAAATTATGACAATTGTGGTGGTGACCATCCTACTAGCTTTATTTCGAGAAAATATTAACCTGCACAATATCATAATAACTCTTAGTGGTTGAGCAGAAGATGACCAACTGCGTGGTATTACCATCAATAAGTTATACACTAGCCACAATCGAATCAAAGACCTCAAACATATCAAAAACCACCACAATTCCAATCTATACAACCACATTGGCAATAGTGAATTAATAAAAAACCAACAAAATACAAATACAATATCAGAATAGGGATCTATTATGAATCCAAAGACAAGAGTAACATGCTGAAGGACCATGACATAATCAATATGTGAAAAACCATACACATTCCGTGCTAGGGAGACAACCTCCTCATGCTGAACAAATCATTAAAATCAAGTGTAAGGTGGAAGAAAACCTTGAAAGGGCTTCATTTCCAACTACAACAATATTTGATTTAGGGATTAAAATGATGGAAATTATGATTTGAGTTATGAATCTTACTATGAGGAGAAATCAAACTACAAACGGGACAAAACCCTGAATGGCATGAAGGCCAAGGCTCATATAACTTCCAAAAGTCTAAGAAATTTGGTATTTTGCATAAAAGAATGTCTTGATTTGGAAAACATTTGGAACTTTCAAAGGATTCTTCCTCCCAAGTTATCCTTTGAGGAGAATGTGGTACATTTCTTCATAGATGGACTATAGTATTAGAATGTGAAGTTTATTGTTCATTAGAATACCATCAAAGGTGGAAAAGAGCATAAAAATGTGTTGATTTACAAGACAATTTGGAAAATTCAAAGGATTCTTCAAAACATAGTCACACTACTAGTGTACAATTCAATTCATCCCTATATGACTTGGTGCAAAGAATTTCCATGAAATTAAATCTCCCCACTAGAGTTGGAAATCATCATGATAGGTTGCACCATAGTAGAAATTATGACAATTGTGGTGGTGACCATCCTACTAGCTTTATTTCGAGAAAATATTAACCTGCACAATATCATAATAACTCTTAGTGGTTGAGCAGAAGATGACCAACTGCGTGGTATTACCATCAATAAGTTATACACTAGCCACAATCGAATCAAAGGCCTCAAACATATCAAAAACCACCACAATTCCAATCTATACAACCACATTGGCAATAGTGAATTAATAAAAAAACAACAAAATACAAATACAATATCAGAATAGGGATCTATTATGAATCCAAAGACAAGAGTAACATGCTGAAGGACCATGACATTATCAATATGTGAAAAACCATACACATTCCGTGCTAGGGAGACAACCTCCTCATGCTGAACAAATCATTAAAATCAAGTGTAAGGTGGAAGAAAACCTTGAAAGGGCTTCATTTCCAACTACAACAATATTTGATTTAGGGATTAAAATGATGGAAATTATGATTTGAGTTATGAATCTTACTATGAGGAGAAATCAAACTACAAACGGGACAAAACCCTGAATGGCATGAAGGCCAAGGCTCATATAACTTCCAAAAGTCTAAGAAATTTGGTATTTTGCATAAAAGAATGTCTTGATTTGGAAAACATTTGGAACTTTCAAAGGATTCTTCCTCCCAAGTTATCCTTTGAGGAGAATGTGGTACATTTCTTCATAGATGGACTATAGTATTAGAATGTGAAGTTTATTGTTCATTAGAATACCATCAAAGGTGGAAAAGAGCATAAAAATGTGTTGATTTACAAGACAATTTGGAAAATTCAAAGGATTCTTCAAAACATAGTCACACTACTAGTGTACAATTCAATTCATCCCTATATGACTTGGTGCAAAGAATTTCCATGAAATTAAATCTCCCCACTAGAGTTGGAAATCATCATGATAGGCTGCACCATAGTAGAAATTATGACAATTGTGGTGGTGACCATCCTACTAGCTTTAGTTCGAGAAAATATTAACCTGCACAATATCATAATAACTCTTAGTGGTTGAGCAGAAGATGACCAACTGCGTGGTATTACCATCAATAAGTTATACACTAGCCACAATCGAATCAAAGGCCTCAAACATATCAAAAACAACCACAATTCCAATCTATACAACCACATTGGCAATAGTGAATTAATAAAAAAACAACAAAATACAAAAACAATATCAGAATAGGGATCTATTATGAATCCAAAGACAAGAGTAACATGCTGAAGGACCATGACATAATCAATATGTGAAAAACCATACACATTCCGTGCTAGGGAGACAACCTCCTCATGCTGAACAAATCATTAAAATCAAGTGTAAGGTGGAAGAAAACCTTGAAAGGGCTTCATTTCCAACTACAACAATATTTGATTTAGGGATTAAAATGATGGAAATTATGATTTGAGTTATGAATCTTACTATGAGGAGAAATCAAACTACAAACGGGACAAAACCCTGAATGGCATGAAGGCCAAGGCTCATATAACTTCCAAAAGTCTAAGAAATTTGGTATTTTGCATAAAAGAATGTCTTGATTTGGAAAACATTTGGAACTTTCAAAGGATTCTTCCTCCCAAGTTATCCTTTGAGGAGAATGTGGTACATTTCTTCATAGATGGACTATAGTATTAGAATGTGAAGTTTATTGTTCATTAGAATACCATCAAAGGTGGAAAAGAGCATAAAAATGTGTTGATTTACAAGACAATTTGGAAAATTCAAAGGATTCTTCAAAACATAGTCACACTACTAGTGTACAATTCAATTCATCCCTATATGACTTGGTGCAAAGAATTTCCATGAAATTAAATCTCCCCACTAGAGTTGGAAATCATCATGATAGGCTGCACCATAGTAGAAATTATGACAATTGTGGTGGTGACCATCCTACTAGCTTTATTTCGAGAAAAACCCAAGGATATTAACCTGCACAATATCATAATAACTCTTAGTGGTTGAGCAGAAGATGACCAACTACGTGGTATTACCATCAATAAGTTATACACTAGCCACAATCGAATCAAAGGCCTCAAACATATCAAAAACCACCACAATTCCAATCTATACAACCACATTGGCAATAGTGAATTAATAAAAAAACAACAAAATACAAATACAATATCAGAATAGGGATCTATTATGAATCCAAAGACAAGAGTAACATGCTGAAGGACCATGACATAATCAATATGTGAAAAACCATACACATTCCGTGCTAGGGAGACAACCTCCTCATGCTGAACAAATCATTAAAATCAAGTGTAAGGTGGAAGAAAACCTTGAAAGGGCTTCATTTCCAACTACAACAATATTTGATTTAGGGATTAAAATGATGGAAATTATGATTTGAGTTATGAATCTTACTATGAGGAGAAATCAAACTACAAACGGGACAAAACCCTGAATGGCATGAAGGCCAAGGCTCATATAACTTCCAAAAGTCTAAGAAATTTGGTATTTTGCATAAAAGAATGTCTTGATTTGGAAAACATTTGGAACTTTCAAAGGATTCTTCCTCCCAAGTTATCCTTTGAGGAGAATGTGGTACATTTCTTCATAGATGGACTATAGTATTAGAATGTGAAGTTTATTGTTCATTAGAATACCATCAAAGGTGGAAAAGAGCATAAAAATGTGTTGATTTACAAGACAATTTGGAAAATTCAAAGGATTCTTCAAAACATAGTCACACTACTAGTGTACAATTCAATTCATCCCTATATGACTTGGTGCAAAGAATTTCCATGAAATTAAATCTCCCCACTAGAGTTGGAAATCATCATGATAGGCTGCACCATAGTAGAAATTATGACAATTGTGGTGGTGACCATCCTACTAGCTTTATTTCGAGAAAATATTAACCTGCACAATATCATAATAACTCTTAGTGGTTGAGCAGAAGATGACCAACTGCGTGGTATTACCATCAATAAGTTATACACTAGCCACAATCGAATCAAAGACCTCAAACATATCAAAAACCACCACAATTCCAATCTATACAACCACATTGGCAATAGTGAATTAATAAAAAACCAACAAAATACAAATACAATATCAGAATAGGGATCTATTATGAATCCAAAGACAAGAGTAACATGCTGAAGGACCATGACATAATCAATATGTGAAAAACCATACACATTCCGTGCTAGGGAGACAACCTCCTCATGCTGAACAAATCATTAAAATCATGTGTAACGTGGAAGAAAACCTTGAAAGGGCTTCATTTCCAACTACAACAATATTTGATTTAGGGATTAAAATGATGGAAATTACGATTTGAGTTATGAATCTTACTATGAGGAGAAATCAAACTACAAACGGGACAAAACCCTGAATGGCATGAAGGCCAAGGCTCATATAACTTCCAAAAGTCTAAGAAATTTGGTATTTTGCATAAAAGAATGTCTTGATTTGGAAAACATTTGGAACTTTCAAAGGATTCTTCCTCCCAAGTTATCCTTTGAGGAGAATGTGGTACATTTCTTCATAGATGGACTATAGTATTAGAATGTGAAGTTTATTGTTCATTAGAATACCATCAAAGGTGGAAAAGAGCATAAAAATGTGTTGATTTACAAGACAATTTGGAAAATTCAAAGGATTCTTCAAAACATAGTCACACTACTAGTGTACAATTCAATTCATCCCTATATGACTTGGTGCAAAGAATTTCCATGAAATTAAATCTCCCCACTAGAGTTGGAAATCATCATGATAGGCTGCACCATAGTAGAAATTATGACAATTGTGGTGGTGACCATCCTACTAGCTTTATTTCGAGAAAAACCCAAGGATATTAACCTGCACAATATCATAATAACTCTTAGTGGTTGAGCAGAAGATGACCAACTGCGTGGTATTACCATCAATAAGTTATACACTAGCCACAATCGAATCAAAGGCCTCAAACATATCAAAAACCACCACAATACCAATCTATACAACCACATTGGCAATAGTGAATTAATAAAAAAACAACAAAATACAAATACAATATCAGAATAGGGATCTATTATGAATCCAAAGACAAGAGTAACATGCTGAAGGACCATGACATAATCAATATGTGAAAAACCATACACATTCCGTGCTACAACCTCCTCATGCTGAACAAATCATTAAAATCAAGTGTAAGGTGGAAGAAAACCTTGAAAGGGCTTCATTTCCAACTACAACAATATTTGATTTAGGGATTAAAATGATGGAAATTATGATTTGAGTTATGAATCTTACTATGAGGAGAAATCAGACTACAAACAAGACAAAACCCTAAATGGCATGAAGGCCAAGGCTCATATAACTTCCAAAAGTCTAAGAAATTTTGTATTTTGCATAAAAGAATGTCTTGATTTGGAAAACATTTGGAACTTTCAAAGGATTCTTCCTCCCAAGTTATCCTTTGAGGAGAATGTGGTACATTTCTTCATAGATGGACTATAGTATTAGAATGTGAAGTTTATTGTTCATTAGAATACCATCAAAGGTGGAAAAGAGCATAAAACTGTGTTGATTTACAAGACAATTTGGAAAATTCAAAGGATTCTTCAAAACATAGTCACACTACTAGTGTACAATTCAATTCATCCCTATATGACTTGGTGCAAAGAATTTCCATGAAATTAAATCTCCCCACTAGAGTTGGAAATCATCATGATAGGCTGCACCATAGTAGAAATTATGACAATTGTGGTGGTGACCATCCTACTAGCTTTATTTCGAGAAAATATTAACCTGCACAATATCATAATAACTCTTAGTGGTTGAGCAGAAGATGACCAACTGCGTGGTATTACCATCAATAAGTTATACACTAGCCACAATCGAATCAAAGGCCTCAAACATATCAAAAACCACCACAATTCCAATCTATACAACCACATTGGCAATAGTGAATTAATAAAAAAACAACAAAATACAAATACAATATCAGAATAGGGATCTATTATGAATCCAAAGACAAGAGTAACATGCTGAAGGACCATGACATAATCAATATGTGAAAAACCATACACATTCCGTGCTAGGGAGACAACCTCCTCATGCTGAACAAATCATTAAAATCAAGTGTAAGGTGGAAGAAAACCTTGAAAGGGCTTCATTTCCAACTACAACAATATTTGATTTAGGGATTAAAATGATGGAAATTATGATTTGAGTTATGAATCTTACTATGAGGAGAAATCAAACTACAAACGGGACAAAACCCTGAATGGCATGAAGGCCAAGGCTCATATAACTTCCAAAAGTCTAAGAAATTTGGTATTTTGCATAAAAGAATGTCTTGATTTGGAAAACATTTGGAACTTTCAAAGGATTCTTCCTCCCAAGTTATCCTTTGAGGAGAATGTGGTACATTTCTTCATAGATGGACTATAGTATTAGAATGTGAAGTTTATTGTTCATTAGAATACCATCAAAGGTGGAAAAGAGCATAAAAATATGTTGATTTACAAGACAATTTGGAAAATTCAAAGGATTCTTCAAAACATAGTCACACTACTAGTGTACAATTCAATTCATCCCTATATGACTTGGTGCAAAGAATTTCCATGAAATTAAATCTCCCCACTAGAGTTGGAAATCATCATGATAGGCTGCACCATAGTAGAAATTATGACAATTGTGGTGGTGACCATCCTACTAGCTTTATTTCGAGAAAATATTAACCTGCACAATATCATAATAACTCTTAGTGGTTGAGCAGAAGATGACCAACTGCGTGGTATTACCATCAATAAGTTATACACTAGCCACAATCGAATCAAAGGCCTCAAACATATCAAAAACCACCACAATTCCAATCTATACAACCACATTGGCAATAGTGAATTAATAAAAAAACAACAAAATACAAATACAATATCAGAATAGGGATCTATTATGAATCCAAAGGCAAGAGTAACATGCTGAAGGACCATGACATAATCAATATGTGAAAAACCATACACATTCCGTGCTAGGGAGACAACCTCCTCATGCTGAACAAATCATTAAAATCAAGTGTAAGGTGGAAGAAAACCTTGAAAGGGCTTCATTTCCAACTACAACAATATTTGATTTAGGGATTAAAATGATGGAAATTATGATTTGAGTTATGAATCTTACTATGAGGAGAAATCAAACTACAAACGGGACAAAACCCTGAATGGCATGAAGGCCAAGGCTCATATAACTTCCAAAAGTCTAAGAAATTTGGTATTTTGCATAAAAGAATGTCTTGATTTGGAAAACATTTGGAACTTTCAAAGGATTCTTCCTCCCAAGTTATCCTTTGAGGAGAATGTGGTACATTTCTTCATAGATGGACTATAGTATTAGAATGTGAAGTTTATTGTTCATTAGAATACCATCAAAGGTGGAAAAGAGCATAAAAATGTGTTGATTTACAAGACAATTTGGAAAATTCAAAGGATTCTTCAAAACATAGTCACACTACTAGTGTACAATTCAATTCATCCCTATATGACTTGGTGCAAAGAATTTCCATGAAATTAAATCTCCCCACTAGAGTTGGAAATCATCATGATAGGCTGCACCATAATAGAAATTATGACAATTGTGGTGGTGACCATCCTACTAGCTTTATTTCGAGAAAAACCCAAGGATATTAACCTGCACAATATCATAATAACTCTTAGTGGTTGAGCAGAAGATGACCAACTGCGTGGTATTACCATCAATAAGTTATACACTAGCCACAATCGAATCAAAGGCCTCAAACATATCAAAAACCACCACAATTCCAATCTATACAACCACATTGGCAATAGTGAATTAATAGAAAAACAACAAAATACAAATACAATATCAGAATAGGGATCTATTATGAATCCAAAGACAAGAGTAACATGCTGAAGGACCATGACATAATCAATATGTGAAAAACCATACACATTCCGTGCTAGGGAGACAACCTCCTCATGCTGAACAAATCATTAAAATCAAGTGTAAGGTGGAAGAAAACCTTGAAAGGGCTTCATTTCCAACTACAACAATATTTGATTTAGGGATTAAAATGATGGAAATTATGATTTGAGTTATGAATCTTACTATGAGGAGAAATCAAACCACAAACGGGACAAAACCCTGAATGGCATGAAGGCCAAGGCTCATATAACTTCCAAAAGTCTAAGAAATTTGGTATTTTGCATAAAAGAATGTCTTGATTTGGAAAACATTTGGAACTTTCAAAGGATTCTTCCTCCCAAGTTATCCTTTGAGGAGAATGTGGTACATTTCTTCATAGATGGACTATAGTATTAGAATGTGAAGTTTATTGTTCATTAGAATACCATCAAAGGTGGAAAAGAGCATAAAAATGTGTTGATTTACAAGACAATTTGGAAAATTCAAAGGATTCTTCAAAACATAGTCACACTACTAGTGTACAATTCAATTCATCCCTATATGACTTGGTGCAAAGAATTTCCATGAAATTAAATCTCCCCACTAGAGTTGGAAATCATCATGATAGGCTGCACCATAGTAGAAATTATGACAATTGTGGTGGTGACCATCCTACTAGCTTTATTTCGAGAAAATATTAACCTGCACAATATCATAATAACTCTTAGTGGTTGAGCAGAAGATGACCAACTGCGTGGTATTACCATCAATAAGTTATACACTAGCCACAATCGAATCAAAGGCCTCAAACATATCAAAGACCACCACAATTCCAATCTATACAACCACATTGGCAATAGTGAATTAATAAAAAAACAACAAAATACAAATACAATATCAGAATAGGGATCTATTATGAATCCAAAGGCAAGAGTAACATGCTGAAGGACCATGACATAATCAATATGTGAAAAACCATACACATTCCGTGCTAGGGAGACAACCTCCTCATGCTGAACAAATCATTAAAATCAAGTGTAAGGTGGAAGAAAACCTTGAAAGGGCTTCATTTCCAACTACAACAATATTTGATTTAGGGATTAAAATGATGGAAATTATGATTTGAGTTATGAATCTTACTATGAGGAGAAATCAAACTACAAACGGGACAAAACCCTGAATGGCATGAAGGCCAAGGCTCATATAACTTCCAAAAGTCTAAGAAATTTGGTATTTTGCATAAAAGAATGTCTTGATTTGGAAAACATTTGGAACTTTCAAAGGATTCTTCCTCCCAAGTTATCCTTTGAGGAGAATGTGGTACATTTCTTCATAGATGGACTATAGTATTAGAATGTGAAGTTTATTGTTCATTAGAATACCATCAAAGGTGGAAAAGAGCATAAAAATGTGTTGATTTACAAGACAATTTGGAAAATTCAAAGGATTCTTCAAAACATAGTCACACTACTAGTGTACAATTCAATTCATCCCTATATGACTTGGTGCAAAGAATTTCCATGAAATTAAATCTCCCCACTAGAGTTGGAAATCATCATGATAGGCTGCACCATAGTAGAAATTATGACAATTGTGGTGGTGACCATCCTACTAGCTTTATTTCGAGAAAAACCCAAGGATATTAACCTGCACAATATCATAATAACTCTTAGTGGTTGAGCAGAAGATGACCAACTGCGTGGTATTACCATCAATAAGTTATACACTAGCCACAATCGAATCAAAGGCCTCAAACATATCAAAAACCACCACAATTCCAATCTATACAACCACATTGGCAATAGTGAATTAATAAAAAAACAACAAAATACAAATACAATATCAGAATAGGGATCTATTATGAATCCAAAGACAAGAGTAACATGCTGAAGGACCATGACATAATCAATATGTGAAAAACCATACACATTCCGTGCTAGGGAGACAACCTCCTCATGCTGAACAAATCATTAAAATCAAGTGTAAGGTGGAAGAAAACCTTGAAAGGGCTTCATTTCCAACTACAACAATATTTGATTTAGGGATTAAAATGATGGAAATTATGATTTGAGTTATGAATCTTACTATGAGGAGAAATCAAACTACAAACGGGACAAAACCCTGAATGGCATGAAGGCCAAGTCTCATATAACTTCCAAAAGTCTAAGAAATTTGGTATTTTGCATAAAAGAATGTCTTGATTTGGAAAACATTTGGAACTTTCAAAGGATTCTTCCTCCCAAGTTATCCTTTGAGGAGAATGTGGTACATTTCTTCATAGATGGACTATAGTATTAGAATGTGAAGTTTATTGTTCATTAGAATACCATCAAAGGTGGAAAAGAGCATAAAAATGTGTTGATTTACAAGACAATTTGGAAAATTCAAAGGATTCTTCAAAACATAGTCACACTACTAGTGTACAATTCAATTCATCCCTATATGACTTGGTGCAGAGAATTTCCATGAAATTAAATCTCCCCACTAGAGTTGGAAATCATCATGATAGGCTGCACCATAGTAGAAATTATGACAATTGTGGTGGTGACCATCCTACTAGCTTTATTTCGAGAAAAACCCAAGGATATTAACCTGCACAATATCATAATAACTCTTAGTGGTTGAGCAGAAGATGACCAACTGCGTGGTATTACCATCAATAAGTTATACACTAGCCACAATCGAATCAAAGGCCTCAAACATATCAAAAACCACCACAATTCCAATCTATACAACCACATTGGCAATAGTGAATTAATAAAAAAACAACAAAATACAAATACAATATCAGAATAGGGATCTATTATGAATCCAAAGACAAGAGTAACATGCTGAAGGACCATGACATAATCAATATGTGAAAAACCATACACATTCCGTGCTAGGGAGACAACCTCCTCATGCTGAACAAATCATTAAAATCAAGTGTAAGGTGGAAGAAAACCTTGAAAGGGCTTCATTTCCAACTACAACAATATTTGATTTAGGGATTAAAATGATGGAAATTATGATTTGAGTTATGAATCTTACTATGAGGAGAAATCAAACTACAAACGGGACAAAACCCTGAATGGCATGAAGGCCAAGGCTTATATAACTTCCAAAAGTCTAAGAAATTTGGTATTTTGCATAAAAGAATGTCTTGATTTGGAAAACATTTGGAACTTTCAAAGGATTCTTCCTCCCAAGTTATCCTTTGAGGAGAATGTGGTACATTTCTTCATAGATGGACTATAGTATTAGAATGTGAAGTTTATTGTTCATTAGAATACCATCAAAGGTGGAAAAGAGCATAAAAATGTGTTGATTTACAAGACAATTTGGAAAATTCAAAGGATTCTTCAAAACATAGTCACACTACTAGTGTACAATTCAATTCATCCCTATATGACTTGGTGCAAAGAATTTCCATCAAATTAAATCTCCCCACTAGAGTTGGAAATCATCATGATAGGCTGCACCATAGTAGAAATTATGACAATTGTGGTGGTGACCATCCTACTAGCTTTATTTCGAGAAAAACCCAAGGATATTAACCTGCACAATATCATAATAACTCTTAGTGGTTGAGCAGAAGATGACCAACTGCGTGGTATTACCATCAATAAGTTATACACTAGCCACAATCGAATCAAAGGCCTCAAACATATCAAAAACCACCACAATTCCAATCTATACAACCACATTGGCAATAGTGAATTAATAAAAAAACAACAAAATACAAATACAATATCAGAATAGGGATCTATTATGAATCCAAAGACAAGAGTAACATGCTGAAGGACCATGACATAATCAATATGTGAAAAACCATACACATTCCGTGCTAGGGAGACAACCTCCTCATGCTGAACAAATCATTAAAATCAAGTGTAAGGTGGAAGAAAACCTTGAAAGGGCTTCATTTCCAACTACAACAATATTTGATTTAGGGATTAAAATGATGGAAATTACGATTTGAGTTATGAATCTTACTATGAGGAGAAATCAAACTACAAACGGGACAAAACCCTGAATGGCATGAAGGCCAAGGCTCATATAACTTCCAAAAGTCTAAGAAATTTGGTATTTTGCATAAAAGAATGTCTTGATTTGGAAAACATTTGGAACTTTCAAAGGATTCTTCCTCCCAAGTTATCCTTTGAGGAGAATGTGGTACATTTCTTCATAGATGGACTATAGTATTAGAATGTGAAGTTTATTGTTCATTAGAATACCATCAAAGGTGGAAAAGAGCATAAAAATGTGTTGATTTACAAGACAATTTGGAAAATTCAAAGGATTCTTCAAAACATAGTCACACTACTAGTGTACAATTCAATTCATCCCTATATGACTTGGTGCAAAGAATTTCCATGAAATTAAATCTCCCCACTAGAGTTGGAAATCATCATGATAGGCTGCACCATAGTAGAAATTATGACAATTGTGGTGGTGACCATCCTACTAGCTTTATTCCGAGAAAAACCCAAGGATATTAACCTGCACAATATCATAATAACTCTTAGTGGTTGAGCAGAAGATGACCAACTGCGTGGTATTACCATCAATAAGTTATACACTAGCCACAATCGAATCAAAGGCCTCAAACATATCAAAAACCACCACAATTCCAATCTATACAACCACATTGGCAATAGTGAATTAATAAAAAAACAACAAAATACAAATACAATATCAGAATAGGGATCTATTATGAATCCAAAGACAAGAGTAACATGCTGAAGGACCATGACATAATCAATATGTGAAAAACCATACACATTCCGTGCTAGGGAGACAACCTCCTCATGCTGAACAAATCATTAAAATCAAGTGTAAGGTGGAAGAAAACCTTGAAAGGGCTTCATTTCCAACTACAACAATATTTGATTTAGGGATTAAAATGATGGAAATTATGATTTGAGTTATGAATCTTACTATGAGGAGAAATCAAACTACAAACGGGACAAAACCCTCAATGGCATGAAGGCCAAGGCTCATACAACTTCCAAAAGTCTAAGAAATTTGGTATTTTGTATGCCAATTTCGCACCACAAGCGTACCCAACACATTTTTCACTAGGGAAACTAATACCTAGGTGAATGTGTTACAAATGCAATGGATATCACTTAATCCGCAATTGCCTCCTAATGAAAGCATAGAACAATACCAAAACCTAGTTCTAGGTATTTTGTAGATCTTGAAGTGGACCACATGATGAAAGATTGTCCTAAGAATCTAGCTACCATAAAAGTAAAATCTCTAAATGTGGTATCATGCATACCCTTGTAGAGTGATAGAAATCAGGCTAAACCCATTCGAGTGATTATAAGAGGAGAGTGAAAACTCTAAGAGGAAACTAATGATGATCCCAATTCTAGTAAAAGACAAAAAATAAATTTAAGAAACATAAAGTTTTGTAACGGATCAAGTCCAAACGAAACACAACGCTAAGTCAAAGAAACAAAGTTATCGATCGAATTCAAGACATAAGCTCATCTGATAATCAAAATATACCCACATAGGAAGAAAGGAGAGAACAAAAAATTAGTTTGCTCTAAAAGAAACTAAATGAAATGGGTAACTTCCTCTGAAAATCAAGATCACAAATCCAATATCATGAGCTTGAGCTGAAAGTTAGACCTCAAAAGAGAGAGAAAATGGATCTCCAACAAGAGAGAAAACGTCTAGCTCTATGTTAGCAAAGCTAATTCCAGAGGATCTGGAATTGCTCTTCAAAGTCTATCAAGCTAGGATAGTTGTAGGACCATCATATAAAGCATCATGAAAAATTCTTTCCTAGAGTCGAATCAAAACGTGATTGATTAGATATGTGTGGATTGATGATTGAGATGGTTCATCAACTATTAAAGAAGTTAATGAATCCTCTGTCTAATACATACTTGCTAGAGCTATTTTTACATTATACTATATACCCTTTTAATTATCATCTAGATCCAAAGACACACTCAATTCACTTAGATAACACTAGAAAAGGTTGGTGAATACATTGAAGATGGTGAGGGAGACACCTATAGTACTATCCCCCATATGGATGTCATCATCAAGACCAAAATTGACTGAGGTTTTGGTGGGCTATTTCTACAAAGCCTTTGTGGATCAAATGGGGTAAATTGACATTGAAATCAACTAGAATGAATCTTCAACTAGCATATGGACACATGGATAAAACCTTAGGTCTTCTAGTGGAATTAGTTTTAAATATACATGGTTAGATTTTGAGCATACTCTAGTCATTTACGACTTTCGAAGGCCATCAATTATGAGTAATTACTGACAAGATTCTTTTGTACACATCTCCAAGTAGTTCATTATTGGGTTGGTAAGGTAGTATACATCTAGCATCAAGGCACAAAGAGAAGTATAGACTTAATCTCTAAAATGTATAGAGATGTGCAACCTCTTTAGTTGGAAATTCTTACACAAGAATACTAACAATTTAAACAAGTATGAGACCTCTAGTGAGTGGGAGAAAGAAAAGAAAAGACTAGATGCATGAAGACACTCAATTTTGGATGTGCAAAGTTGCTCAACGAGTAGATGCACATAGAAGACATAACAAAACCCTAAGGTGGGAGGATTATAGCTTTATTAGGCAAGCCAAAATTCTCATCTCTCTATTGATGATATTTTTTTTATGATCGATTTGAACCTTATGATTGGGAGAAAAATCTTAGCTACCTTAATGGTAGCATCTAATGAAGAGATCCCAAACTTTTCAAGATGAAAATGGGTTTGATGCCTTCATGATCAAAGTTGTGATGGATGACAAGGAAGAGGAAAAAGACCCAAGAGTGGAAAACGTGTGTATTTATGAAAATATAAAAAAAGTGAATGATGTAGTTAAATGAGAAAGGGAAATCAATACTTGGAGGAAAGGAGTGAAGGAACGTACGCATGTGGCCAATAATCTTATGATTTTGATAAAGATTATCTAGATGAGGTTGGACTTGTAGATTTCAAAGGTGAAACAAAGCCAATTGGAAATCACATATCATAAGAAGGTATTTCAACTACAAGAGGCCAAGTCCAAAACATTCGAGGATGGCAAGGAAGAAAAGGTCTTAGTCTTTGAAATTCTAGATCATTTTAAGAAGTACACAATTGAAGAAAGTAAATAATACATGGAAAAAAGAGAGGCAGTACCTATGAAGTCACATGACACCAATGAATACAACAAAAAAGCTAAACTTTCCCATGAGAATGGTGAAGAATTATTCACTTAAATTTTCAATGATCTCTCTGAAGAAGAAGAGTTAGAGCTAGTAAAACTTCCTCATGAATACCAAGACATGTTTGCATGTCACTATAAAGATTTGAAAGATGTGGATCCAAGGATCTGCTCTTAAAGGACTCCTATGATGAGCACATCAAAGCATGCAAAATTTTAGCCCTATAATTATAATAAACATATTCCAAGAAGACCAAGGATGCAAGTAATAAGCTTTCAGACGTTTCCTCTATATATGAAATTCAATACCCATAATGGGTCTCACCACTAGTGGTTGTATTGAGAGAGAATGCTAAGTTATGTGTCTCTATCCATTTGAAAAAATTAATGAATCCAAGATCAGATATTGTTATTCTTTGATTATAATTGATCACTAGTATTGGAACGGTGGCAAGAAAAGAAGTTCATATCTTCTTAGGCATATTTATTAGATACAACCAAGTATCCATTTCCCTTGAAAACAAACATAATATATTCTTTGCCATAGAATGGGGTATGTTTATAGTAGCATGCCATTCAAATTTAAAAAATGATCTGATGACCTTTTAACATCTCATGTGTCACGTCTGCAAGGAATTCCTTCAAGAATGCTTTGAGGTATATGTTGATATCCTATGTGCACACTCAAAGGTGAAAATTCAAAACTGTCAATGTCCTATATGTATCTTTCACAAACAAAGGATCTATTAAGTATGTCTAAATCCAAAAAATTATGTATTTAGGGTGCACCAAGGAAAGATCCTAGGGAACATCAAATCAAAACACAACATTTCCAGAGATGAGGGAAAAGTCCAAGTGATTGTAGATTTACCTAAACATAAATATGATAACAGATCCAAGATTTTATGGGCCATTGTGGTTATTATTGGCATTCCATTAATATGTATGTAGTTATTTCTAAACCTTTTTATGCACTCCTCAATTAATTTGAGTGGATGAAGGATTGTGTAAAGTCCGTTCGAGATTTGAAGAAGAGGTTCATGGAATGTGCAATACTAAAGGTACCCAATTGGAACAAGCCTTTTCACATACATGTGGATGCTTCAAATTATGTTATAAGATAAATCTAAGAAAAAATAGTAGATAATAAAAAAATGAAAATTCCGTCTAGCATACACTACTAGACAATTAAATTGTTGAAAGAAATTATTCCACTATAGAGAGAGAGATGGATTATTCATGGTCTAGGTTTTCATAAAGTGTATACACCATTTGATAGTTAAAAAATTGAAGATTTTTGTGCACAACAAATCTCTTCTCTATCTACTCAACAAATCAAGTGTTAGAGGAAGACTAACCACATGATTCTTGTTATTAATAGATTATGCATCTAAAGTAATAGCTAAGAAATGGAAGATACAAAAAGATCCAATCATATGTTTAGGTTGCCTAACAAGGAACGAAAGAGTGCTATAAATTATTAAATCCCAAATGAATGGGTTTTCAATGTGGAACTTGTGCCTAAGTGGGCACAACCACTAGTTCATGTGCCCACTTTTGGACCACCTTATCAAGGCCTAAAGGTATCTCAAAAAAGAGTTAGGAAAGCACATCACATGCATATAAATGGAGGTTACATGTATCATCTAAACAACTAGGGCATATTGCATTGTGTGTGGAAGAAGAAAAGCATCAATTGCTCATTGATAAAGCACGCAAGAGTATAATAGAATTTCACTATCTAGCTCTCACTCTATATAGAACTTACAAAGAATCGTGTACATTGGAAATCAATGTACAAGTATGCAGCATGTTATTTGCATAATTGCGATGAGTGCAAGAAAAATTTATCAATTGAGCATGTTACACATTTTATAATAGCCTCCCATCTTGAGTGGAGTACTTATAATCGACTTCCTCAAGAGGGCTAAGCTACTAGTGGACATGTGCATGTCATCCAATGCTCCTTTGAAGAAAATATTGAGTATGTTTTAATAAAGTAACCTTATCACATGGGCCTCCGAATCAGTCATTGTTTGTTCATTCTCATATATTTCCAAGGACTCTAGTGTAGACTTAAGAATAGCTACATGTTTTGTTTCAACAAACAAAGGTGCTTGGCCTAGTGGTTAACTTGTATGGATGGGGAGGAGGACTTGGGTTGAAGTACTATGAAAGTAATGGGACATTATTTTGCCCCAATAGCTCTAGAGCCTTCTCTAAGCATCCATGTGAGTTAGCTCTAGTTAACAAGGACACTTGATGCACATGTAGTTACATGGCCGACACTTTGATGGACATTATCAACTTGCAAGAGAGGGCAGTCCCTTGGAGAGAGCTATATATAGAGGCACAAGGTTGATTCGAGTCATCACTCTAATACATGATCATCCTAATGCCCTAGTGCTTAGCATGGGTATCAATTTTTGGGTATGATGATTATTGGATTTGGGGAGAAGATGATGCATACATTTGTGCATCTATTCTCACATAAATTCTTTTTTATCTTTTACTTTTTCATGAGTTCCATTCTTTTTTCATGCATGTCTCTCCTCAGAAAAGCACCTCTATGCAATAAGCCTTTCAAACCCATGGTGATAAGAGAGGGATTCAAACACACATGGTTGCAAGGAGGAGAGGTTAACTATCCCACTCTTTACCTCTCACGTCATGCTACTAATGCATTTGTTCTTTATGCTAGAATGTATTCCCTTGTCAAACAAAAAAATAATGGAATTCATGACTTCTTTCATTTAGAGAAGGATCTCTCTTCCCAAGGATCAATGGAATTGAGCTAAATATTTTTAAATTTAATGCTTGATTTCAATACTTTCATGCTTTTGCCTTCATATAATTCGCATAAAATCTTTATTGAATTGTAGAATTAGGCTTCAATTTTTATAGAAGATTTGAAAGTTAATAAAAGTTAAAAAGACTTAATATATAAGTATTGCAAAAGAAATCAGGCATAAAAAAGCAGTTTGCTTGCATCTATTAGCCATTATTTCAAAATTATCGATGGAAAGGAACATTTATTTGTGCAATACTTGTTCCAAAAGTTTGCTTTCAATGAAAAACTTTAAGTATAAAGATTTCGTGTTTCACATCAAAAGTTTTCTTATTATTAGAAACAATTTTGACGCACTAAAGCATGTGCACTTGCATGTTTATACACTCAAAGAAAGCAAAGATAGTATGTCTGTGCATAACATATATGCATGAAGTGTAGGCATGTCAATCACAAGGAATGTTTGATTTTGTTTAGGGCATTCAAGAACATGCAAACACATGCATGAAAGCATATGTATTTGCATGCAATCACATGTATTTGCATAAATAAGAGGAATTATTGCTTCTATGTAAATATGCGAATCTACTTTTGTACTTGTTAGGATACGTTCTAAAGCTCAAGCTTGCCATTTGGGAAGACAGAAAACTAACTATTTGCAAACTGATGCTAGATACTAGCTTAACACTCAAGTAACTAGCGGATTGTTGGACTTCAAGGTCTATAGAAGCACATCAATAGCACAAGGAAGATGAAGAAGAAGAATCTTGGAGAATGACACAACACTAAATGTATTATCAAGTGAATGTACAAAGAAAAGTGACATGTAAGGGTTATAGGCATTTGTAGAAGTGAGGGGAAAAAGATCCTAAAGAGGAAACAAAGTGTTTGTGTGGTCCTAAGTGTGTTCACACACATCACTCCCAAAATATATCAATAATATCCCTTAGGAGTGATGTGATGAAGAATTACTTGGCACTCATGTATAAGGAAGTGCCAAGATATATGGAAATAAATTAGTCCACAAATAGAAGCAACCCAAATCTTTGAAAAAAGCTTCATACTTCTCTCTAGGTAGAGCCTTTTGTGAAAAGGTCTATAGCTTTATCCTCTATGGGCACATAAGACAAATCGATGTCTCCAATAGAGAACATCTCCCTAACGTAATGATATTGCACCTCAATGTGCTTTCTATGAGAATTAAACATAGGATTCCTTACAGCTACGAATGTACTCTAACTATCAGTAAAGATGGTATTGGAAAAAGATTGACCAACATCTAAATCACCCAAAAGGCTTCTAAGCGAGGCACTCTAAACAATCATTGTGAAAGCTTCCATATACTTAGCCTCACAACTAGAAGTTTTCATAGTAGCCTACTTCTTGTTCAACCAAGATATGCAACTACCAACAATGAAGCAAAAACCATAGGTGAATGCACGTGTACCATAGCAAATACTCCAATATAAATTAAAAAAAGAATCTAAACTAGCAGTTATGATCTCCCCTTGGGATAAAAGTAATCCAAAGATATGTGAGCCACTCAATTAGTTAAATATGTGCTTAACCACTTGCCAATGCTTGACATCTAGGCAATCAATAAGCTTGATCATATGAGGCACAAAAAATTGAAAATCAAGGTGAGTGTTACTCAATTAAATTAAGCATAATAAAGCCTCTTGATAGAGAATGTCACTCTAGTACAATGGTGAGTAACAACATGAGGAATTCCACCTTGTAATTGTCAATCCACGGAGAGGGTAGGGGATATGAAGATCGAGAGCGAGTGAAGTGCGTGAAGGTGATGGTGAGAAACACAACTGCATACACACACATACACACACACATGAACAAAGTGGTGATGGAGATCAATGGAATGAAAGAAAGGAACTCATATTCATCACAAAATAGTTACAATCGCTCTACTAGCCCAAAAACTACGAGTTTCAAAAAAGAGCCTCTAAAAATGAGCTCTCTAGCTCTATTTATAGTTTTTGCCTAGTTTTGAGCAGTTTCACATCTACTGACTGGCATAGTTAACAAACAGGTTCTACATCTAATTTGAGGTACCTAACGGCTTCCAAAAATTATGAGAATTGGTATGAGCTACCTACTTAGATTCCTCAAGCTCGAGCACTCCTTAGCTTGCACAAAATGGAGTCGTATATGCGGTAATCGAATGTATGTACATATATTACATTGTTTTAGTGATAAAAATCACTTTTTGGGTTATGAAGTGATTTTTTTTAATAGGAAGGTAAGCATCGATGCTTGAATACCACTTATTAGCTCCTCTTTGGCCCTATAAGATTCCTCTGCTCTCTAACGGTATCCTATACTTGGTCTTGTGCCATGAACACTCCCCTCCTCCTTCTTTTTGTCATCCTTGATAGAACTTGATTGTGCAAGGGTAATGTAGTTATTCAGGAGGTCTATGGCAAGGGTGTTTTTTGCTATTGGAATGCCCTTGATAAGGTCTCTTTCTAGCTTCTCCCAATCGATGCGTTGGGGTTCATCAGGAGGTGGCATCTGATAATGCTCGGATTACATCACTCATTTGCATGCGAAGAAATGGAGCAGGTGAGTGGATCTGCTAAGAAATACTTCTGAGTGGTACTCCCAGAATCCAATAGTGAATATATCTTCAAACGTCTACTTGTAGCAGGCAGGCATATATTTCAATCGGTAGTGCCACACATAACATACCTTGATTGATGGCATCATGCTCATATCGTACACTAAATCTAAGTCTCCATGTTCAAATCCAGGGGTGTTCACCATTGGAGCCGTGAAACACCTGAATGTCTTGAAGACCATTTGCATCATATCAAAAATTTTCTCTTTCATTTGCATGATAAAGTCAGTCATACGATGCAGGTGGGGTAACCAATGGCAAATGGTAGCCATCATGTAGCCCACTGTAGGTGTTTTATTTCGGGAAGGTGCTAAGTAAGGGTAGTTGAGCCAGTGTTGACATTGTCGATTGTTCTGAACTTTAATTGCAAAGGCCTTCCAAGAACGTCTTCTAGGGACCGGTCCATAGGAGGAGTTGTATTTTAGATGGGTGGGTGCATGCATCCATGTATGCATTGTTTCTGGATATTTTTGTAGTAATTCCATCCTCCATGTAGGTTGATAGATATGACCTTTTTCAGTTTCTAGGGGGGCATCTTCTGGCTCAAATTGAGTGGCATGCGTTGGGTGATTCTTAGTGATGCTCTCAATCTGTAAATTATATTTGGGGAGCAATAGGAAGTAAGGTTTATACTGTAGCTCACTAGTAGTTATGTGTCAACATGGTTCTATAGAAGAAAAATATGAAGACTTTAAAATAACTTCTTCAATGTTTGCCATCGCATGTAACTGAGCATCAACTCTCGTTGAATGCATTTTGCCAAGTTCTTCAACGGTCTGCAACCATGCCGAGGGAGGTAACCCATATGTATCTTGACTTGGTTCTGAGGATCTGCCTCCAACCATAGGCAATGGTACGTAATCTTCTTCAAATGTTGCATCCATTGGGATCTGTGTGGTCTCCTCTGGTTCCAACAAGTCAGTTGGGGATTTCGCTCTAGGAGGCTCCATCACGCTAGATACTTGGGCCTACAAGTCCTAGAATTTCATTCGTAGCTTGTTCAATTCTTCAAGGAGGTTCGGTGGGGTGACCTCTTGCACAATCATTCGTCCTAACAAATCCTTTAACGCCAATTTCTTGTTTGCTTTCTTGAGTGTTTTGCACTCTACTTGTAGTCGGTCGTAATCTCTAGCATGCGTGCATGGACGTCCAATACAATTCACATGGACTCATGAGGAATTGATCTAAATCATGAGGGGCTTATAGGTGTCTCTAGATGATCCAGTGTAGCCTCAAAGTTTTCACGGTTTTGCTATTGGAGTCGTTGATTTCTTCTTTCCCTGCATTGAGGTGCTTGCAAAGGAGTGCCATGTTGTGGGATAATTGAGCATTGTGCATTAAGTGTATGTCTAATTGAGACTGGATATCTTTCACATGCTCCTCTAATTGTGCCTTGAAGGTTTTTTGTTGCTTTTGCTGCTCCTCTTCCAAGGCTTGATATTTTACGTTGAGTTCTTGATTCTATAATGTCAACTATCATCTGTTGGAGGGCCAAATGTTTTTGCCCTAACGAGGAATACTCGGTGTTAATTTGTTGAAGGCACTATAACATCTTCTGAATGGCAATGTCAACACTGGAAGATGATGATGATGAAAATGTTGGAAAGGATACATGTGTGGTGGGTTGTGATGCAGTGGGTATGGGAGTTGGGGTTGGGATGGTGGATGTTGTGCCAAGTGTGGCAATGTGCACGGTGAAGGGTGTCGTGTGGAGTGTGCTAATTGATGTGGATGATACTTGTACATGTGCATCTGGTGAGGTAGTGGGTGAAATCTCCATGTCAGTGGAGGTGCTTTCAGTGATGGCAATGTGAAATAGTGAAGTGGGTGCGATTGTATGAGGTGGGGGTGCAATGGTGTTGTGAGAGGTGAGTGGAGTGGTGTGATTGGTGTCCATAAGAAAGGAGTCTATGAACTGAATTCCTATGAAGACATTATTGAGGGAAAAGGGGAGGTTCGTGGATATAGAAAAGATTTGAAAGAGGGGTGGAATGAGGGTGGTTGTGTACATGATGTAGAGGTGTACAATGGGTTGGTGGTGTAGGAATGTAAATGTGTACATGGGGAAATGATTGGTGGCGTAGGGAGAGGTGGAATGAAGACAGATGTAATGGGAGGATAAGTGATAATCAGGATGGTGATAGGGGGCCAAATGGAAAGAGGTGATGGAATGTGAACATTGGGACTTTCTATAACATTAATGGAGGGTTGGGTTGGTTTTGGGGAAGAAGAAGGGGTGGTTTCACTAGTGGTATATACAAAGGTAGTGGCTTCTCTCACAATTAGGTCAATGATTGAAGCACTCATAGTGGGTGCGGAGATCATAGGTTCCATCGGTACACGAATATATTCGCTAGGTCGTTTGAGTATTCTTACTCGACGAGGATCAAACTTGGGAAGTGGTTTCCACTTCAAGTAGCTCAAAGCTTCTGGTATGCCTACTAATTGGGCCAATTCATGCATTGTTGCAACGAATGTCTCCTTAAAGCCACTGTTGGCTAATTCTTACTACAAAATGGCTTGACTTTGTTCCTTAGTTATCCTGCTCCTCGCTCAAACCTTATTCATTGTGTCATGTTTTTATATTCGAGAGATGTACATACTTGGAGGAACGAGAATTTCCTTGCTCGGGGGATAGCCAAGGTCAAAAGCCAGAGAGTTCATATGAGGTACCTACTCATGATGGCCAGATGAGTAGAGGGACCTTAGAGAGAACTCTAGATGGTGACTAGGCAAGGGCTATAAATAGGCTGGGAGGTGAGTCTCAGGCATGTCATTCTCCACTTCTCACATTTGGTATCAGAGCATAGAGAGAGGTTTGAGAAATCTCGTAACTCTCTTTTCCGAGGCATTTTTCTTCCTTCCCTTTGCTCGATGGGCATGGATATGGTGAGGAATGAGTGTCCTAAAAGGGTATGCAGACATTGAGAGCATTTTTGCATGCATCAATGGCTTCATACGTGCATGGTGAGCTCCGGTGTGAGGTAAGTATGTTTTCGCCAAACTTTCAAATCCTGTTTTCTCTTTATTTCTTGTTGTTTTTGCAGATCTATCAACGTTGCCATGTAAAACGTTCCATTCCGCACATTTTAATATGCAACAAGGTGTATGTGATCTTTGATGATTAAAGAGATACTACTTCCAGAAATTATGCAGCACATTTAACTTTGAATTTAAAGAAAGAAAGAGGAAAGATTCTTAAACTCAAGCATACATACATAGAATTGCATATGTTTATACACACACATACACACTCATGTTTGCTCACATAACGACACACATACATCATCTAGTTATGAATGTACTTATGCATTTGATTATGCATCTACACATATCTAAGATATAAATAAATAGAGAAAGAGTTAGAGAGGAAGAAAAGAAAGTGAAGGAGAAAGACAAAGGATGAAATAAGAGAAAGAAAGAAGGCATGCATTTCAACTTTATAGCAATCATGTCATCTATGTATGCATGCATCCACTCATGGATCTTCTTCTCTACTTCAATAAATTTTTATGCTTTTAGTTATGCACACATAAGACTTCCTCTCTCTCACAAGGCAACATCACTCTAGTTCTCACAGCATATAATGCCATGTGGCTACAAAATTTTTGGCAGCACTTCTCCAGGAAAATGAAGCCTAAAAAAAATAATAATAACTATTACAATGATAGGCATCAGCCTTGTGGTTGGCAAACCACTTTCTTTCCTCCAGAAACCTGCAAATAAGAAACTTTTCCACAATGTGTTGTTGGGCACTACACGCCCTCATAACCAGATCTTTTCTTGCTCCAATATCTATGCACACAACAATAACTTCTGCATGCTTTTATGAATGAACATAAGTTATTGTAACTTTATATGCATAGATAAATTCATGTAAAACTAACTTTAATGCACATTCGAATATCGGTTTCATAAAATTAGAAGAGAATACAATGCAAAATTATAAAATTTGATACAAAAAGTATTCAAATGAATATATTTGAGAGCAAACATATGATGCAGAGGTATGAAAAACAATTCATTCCTATCCAAAATGGTTCAAAACATGATTAAAAACTCCTAATTATCATAATCGAACACTCAATTCACTAAAACATATTTTATTGCCAATCAATATCCATCTAAAAGCTTGTGCAAATATGGATTGAAATGGTCAAAATATGGATTATAACTAGTAAAAACAAATTTCTTGAAATCTAGAATCTATATCAAGTTGAATTTCTTGATTTGGATATTCTACGAGGAAGTTATGGCCAAAACAATGGAGGTAGGTGAGTGGGTAGCATACGTCCTTGAAGAAGTATGCAGAGAATTAAATGATCTATATAGGTGGTTTATAATTATCCAACGATAAAATCCAGCCACACATTCAAAAGCTCTTGGAGTCATCTTTCTATATCAAGTAGAATCATCCAATTTGCATCTAATATGAGAGAGTTATGCCCAATTTAGTCAATGTAGGTATGCTATTCTTGCTTTTTTCTCTTACTTCCAATCTTTATTTTTTTTCTCTTTCTTTACTCTTTTCTCTCTTTCTAATCCTTTCATTATCTCTCTATTCTTCACTTTATCTTACTTATTGCATTTTTTATCTATAGAAGATCACTTTTATGTATCACCACGATGAGTTAGGGTGAGCACGAGGTACGTGATAGAGGTACCGTGCATAGGCTAATTGTACCTTTAGAGAGTAAACAACAAGTTATATACATCAAGAACAACTAAGACGTGTTTTTGTCTAGTAACTCATGAGCATATGAATTGTTCTTCATGGGAATCTATGTACTTGATATGGAATTGTATCCCGAGTCAGCACAAGAGTACTATGGTTATGATCATCAATACAAGTATTAAGTGCTTGTATATTATTGTTTCTGATGAGGTTAATGAATGTGCATGAAGAACAATAATTAGAATGATATTCATAGATATTCACTTTCACAAAAATGTGGATACTATGTAAAGAGTTGATTTTTCCACGAGACAATTTGGATGGTTAATTGGTTCGCATTGATCGAAATTATCATTATATGAATGAATATGTATAAATGTCATAATTCACCCAAGAGAATGAATGAGTATGTCTAATCATAAGGATTAACATGTATCATCATTTTTAGATTTTAAAAAATGATTGAGCAAATAGTTAGTGAGGTAGCAACCTCATAGAGATTTGGATGCTACTCTTTGAGAGAATGCCCAAATTTATTGAAATTTGGAGCACATGTAGCACATAGATGTTTCTTTAAGCTGACCAATTTTCAATTAATGTGGATACTTTTTCGAAGGTCAAATGACCTGTGTACTAGAAGTGCTGCTAGTAGAGGTAGAGGCTTGAAACAAGTGACATAGTCGTGTTACAAAAGGGATTTCTCTTAATTGGTAGCTCCAAATTGAGTAACTTTTATTGGACATGAAATCTTGCTTGATAAGATTTGTGCGTGACAATTTTCATTATTTTTAAAGATCATTTGATAGGTCAAAAATCTCTGCACATGCAAGTACAGCCTCTAGAATCTATGAAATGACCAGAGACCATGTCTCCTAGAGGTGATTGGTTCTCTTGTCTCAATTACTCAAATTGGATTATTCTTCTTTCTAACATTATTTAGACACCTAGAAATGATGTATACATAATTTCAAGATGAAATGATTCTCCACATAATAGATATATACAAAAGAGTAAAAGTTAGCCTTTGGAGATTTTTAAAATATTGTAGGTATAGAGGCTTTGTATTTTGGTCATTGTAAAAGCCTCAAATTTCCAACTACTATGAAATATATATCAATGGATGTAGGTAATAGTACCTATTGCTTTACAAATTTGAAAGAAATTGGACATCATTTGGTACGTCAAATGACTTATTCGTCTGAGAATAATTGCTGGCAAGGATTTGCCAAAGAGTGGTACATGTGTTTCATGAATAATTGATTATTTCCTATTGGAAGCTCCAATTTCAAAGAGTTTTCTTGTAGACGCTACTCCAGTATAGACACTATGATATGTCCAAAATGCAAAGATTTTGGAATCTTCATAGTTAGAAGATATACTAAAAGTGTAGTAAGCGCACCTAGGTGCAAGTGTAGCAAAAATAGAATGATACATTTGAATGCGTAGTTGATTTAATTTTGAACTCAACTTTTGTGAGACCAAACTAGATACATTCATCTAGATTTGGGCACAAAGAAAGTGAACTTTAGAGTTTGTTTAATCCATCTAGGGGCTTCAAGAAGATGCCCCTGTACATTTTGAGAGTTGGTCATCAAGTGTTCGACCCTTCCAGTAAAATGGTTATAAAACTCTGAGCAAATATCCAAATCAAGTGATTTTTGTGCCTACTAAAATCTTGAGAAAAGTTTCAAAAGGTTGGAAAAGTTCGTAGATTTTGTAGAAGTAAAATCTAGTTAAATTTAAGCTTTAATGTGCTGCTATTGAAAATTGTTTATGCAAGAGATGTTGTTGAAAGGAAAAGATTTTCCACAGTTTTTATGATTTTGTTTTTTGAGATGGTGTGATCACCATGGGCTAGCTATGCCCTAGATACATGTTGATTGATCATTGGTTTTTGGTGACCATTCGCAGAAGGACATAGGAGACTCTATCCAAATTTTCAAGAATATATATAGTGCTATGAGAGCATGGAACAGGAGAACTTTGCCAGTTGTTCTCATTTCGTATAATTGGATTCATACAAGTTGTATAAATTCCAATTTATTTTGAGTCAATATTTGATTCAAGTCATATGAGTTGATATCTGATGAAGCCGCATCCTTCAAAACTCTAGTTGAGTTGATTTATTATATAGTTTCTCATTTCTCAACTCAAGATGAGTTGATGTTAGAGATGGTTATGAGTGATAGAGTCATAGGAATGTCTCTGTTCTTTCCATCGAGGGAAGGAAACACTTCAAGAATACTTCATGATTTCAGTACATTATTTATGGTTGTGAGTGTTGGGTGTGTGTAGAAGTGCGAGAGACACACAAGAAGCACACACAAGGAGCACAAACGCAGCAAGACACATGGAGAAGACAATGGTTGGAATAGCTCTCTCTATGGATGATGAACTGAATTGAAGTAAGAGTTGAATAATATTCCTAAGTACAAAGTACCACCACATATGAGAGTATCAAGTATGTGGTAACATGGGGAAAAAACCTCTAGCTAGCATTAGAGTAAAAAGTGCCCATGTATAGGGAAAAGGTTCACATTAAAGCTACTCAAGGAACACATAAGTGTAAAAGACCCCCCTAGAGCTAATGATGTGAACACATACAAGGAGTGAGAGATCAGCCCCCACAAGGTAATAAGCCTAAAGCTTTGCGAAAAGCTTCAAACTTTTCCCGTGGAAGAGCTGATGAATATGTCTGCGACATTATCTTGTGTAGGCACATATATCAAATCAATATCTCCTGCATGAAGGCGCTCTCTCACATAGTAATAATGCACCTCAATATGTTTGGTCCGTGCATGAAACACTGTGTTTCGCGCAACAACCAAAGCACTCTGACTATCACTGAGAATATGCATAATAGCATCAATCTCCATGCAAAGATCCATCAATAGGCATCTCCATCATGTACACTCCACTGTAGCTGTGAAAACTACCCTGTACTCAGCTTCACAACTCGATGTCGCCACTGTAGGGTGCTTCTTACTCAACCAAGATATGCATGAGTCTCCAAGGAAAACGAAATTACCACTCGTGGACACACGAGTATCATAACAACCAGCCCAATCACTATCTACAAAAGCATGCAAGCATGGATGAACGTCTCTGCCATAAAAGAGACCTAAGCTCAAAGTACCTCTGAGGTATCTAAACACATATTTCACTGCTTGCCAATGCTTAGTTCCAGAGCTATGCATGAATCGACTCAACTGGAAAATTGCATACTGTATATCTGCCCTTGTGTTGCATGCATATATAAGACATCCCACAACTTGCTGATAAAGAGAAGTGTCAAATGCATCACTCGAATCCTCAATTGGGAACTTGAATCCTGTCTCAACTGGTGTGGAAACTCGCTTGCAATCCTCAAAGTCAAAATGCTGAAGTAGTTTTTCAACATACTTTGCTTGATGCACAATAATCAAGTTTTGCATCACATGACCGAGTCAAGAGTATGTTATCGACATAAAGAACAAGCACTATATGATCAGCCCCATTTTTGCGTACATAGAGTGTGCTTTCAATCGGACTACATGTGAAGCCAAGACCAATCAGGTGCTTATGGATTTTGACATACCATGCACGTGGAGCTTGCTTGAGACCATACAAGGCTTTATGCAAGCGACAAACCATATGCTCTTTCCCTTTCATAGAAAATCAAGGAGGTTGCTTCACATAAACCTCTTCTTGCAAATCACCATTCAAGAAGGCTGTTTTTATGTCCAACTGATGCACTTTCTAATTTCGATGGGTAGCTAGTGAAACCACAACCCGAATGGTAGTCATGTGTGAAGTAGGTGCAAAATTTTCCTCATAATCAATGCCATATTGTTGTGCGTATCCTTTGGCAACCAATCTAGCTTTGTAGCGATCAATGCTATCATCATATTTTCTCTTAATCTTATAAACCCACTTTGTGTCAATGGCATTCTTTTCTTTTGGCAATTCACATAACTCCCAAGTACCATTCCTATGTATGGAATCCATTTCTGATTGCATAGCACTCATCCATTGTGGATTGTCACATGCATCTTCAACAGAAAGTGGCTCTTTATTACATGTTGTAGCAATAAGAGAATAATCCACAAAATTACTTGATGCATGGTGAGAGCTTGATCTTGTTCTACCAAGTAAAGGTGCACTCAATTTGTTGTCTTGCAAAGTTTGTTTCAGCCACTTTGACATAGGTTGTGCACTCTTGATAGACATGTGTTCATTATGTAATACATCTTCAACATGTACATCATGCATGGACTGAATTTCATGCTCATTTTCAGCCATATTTTCACGCAAATGTTCAGCCATATGTGGCTGGAAATTTCTAGCAGTTTTGACAATTTTTGGCTGAAATGTTTCAGCCATGTTTGGCTGGAAATTCTTTGCATTTTCAGCCCTACTTGACTGGAATTTTTTAGCCCTTTGAGCCTCAGTTGGCTGGTCTACATGGCCATAGTCAAGCACACCATTTTGGAACAAAGGCATGAGTGTATCAAACACATCTTGTGAGCTAACTGTTGGCTGTTTTTTGCATTCGAGTAGAGGGAAAAATGAATTTTTCAGAAAATATCACATCTTGACTCACAATAATTGTGCTCTTCAATGGATGGTACAAAAATTATCCCTTACTTTCAGAACTATAACCAAAAAATATACACTTTGCCTTGTCATCAAGTTTGTGACGTTGTTGTGATGGCACAAGAGCATATGCCAAACAACCAAACACATGCATATGACTAACCATAGGCTTATGACCATTCCAAGCCTCATAAGGAGTGATGACTCTCAATGCTTTTGTAGGGTAGCGATTCAACACATAATTTGCACACATGACCGCTTCCATCCAAAACTTATCAGGAAGATGCTTTCCTTTAACCATACATCGGGCCATTTCAAGTAGAGTTCTATTTTTATGCTCGGCAACACCATTTTATTGAGGTGTATATGGCACCATACATTGGTGTGAAATACCCCTTTCATGAAAAAAAGCATTAAACTCATGTGATATGTATTCACCACCACGGTCAGTGTGTAGAGTCAAAAGCTTTTGTGAAGGAAAATTTTCATCCATAGCTAAAAATGCTTTGAAGCAAGAAAATACCTCATTCTTTGCTTTCATAGGATACACCCATGTATGGCGAGTAGCATTATCAATGAAGGTAACAAAATATACATGCTTCCCAAAATATGGAGTCTTAATGGGACCACATACATCACTATGACCAAGCTACAATTTTCTTGTAGTTTGTGTATGACCATCTTTTGGAAAAGAAGCACGATGCATTTTTCCAAGAATGCAACCTTCACATGCATGCTTTTCTATGAACTCAAGTGTAGGAAAACCAATAAACATGTCCTTCTTTTGAAAGTAAAGCAAACTATTGAAGTTCAAGTGACCAAAACGAGCATGCCAAAGCTCCATTTCAGCCATGGAAGAACTATGAGCAACCAAGGCATTCGAGTCAGCCCTCTTGTATGTATCCATGCAATACAAACCATTACGTAATATACCGGAATCACGATAACATCACCATTGCTGAAAGCATGAACCATACACTTATCATCAAGAAAGTGTACATGAAGTCCAGCTTTGGCAATCAACGGAACTGAAATTAAGTTCTTCTTGATATCGAGCACACACAATGCATTTTTCAAGAGAATCACACCTCCATTTGAAGTCATAAGCTCAATTTCTCCTAATCCAATGATAGGATAAAATGCATTGTTTACACACACCACATGTCCTCCTTTAGGTGCATCTTTCAAAGAGGGAAAAAAGCTTTTGCATGATGTTATGTGCTTTGAAGCACCACTATCAAAGAACCAATCCGAATCAGCCTCACTCACAACCATACATTTAGAATGCAAAGAAGCATCATAATGACATGTAACAACACATGCCCAAAAATCTTAGCCATGTTAGCTTCATCATTCTTTGCATTTGTTAAATTTTAAGTAATAGACATGCCAGATTCCTTCTTCTTTTCATTGCATTTAGCAAGCTTTCTACACTCATCAATAGTATGAACAACCTTTCCGCAATATTTTCATCTCTTCTTCTTTTGGAAATCGGCATCATTAGAGGAATGAGAGGAAGAGGAAGCTTGAGGCTTTGGTTTTGATGAACCCAAAGCTGAACCATACTTGTTTTTCCCCTTTTGTGAGATAGCAAGTGCTTGCATTCCCTCAATTAAACCCTCATATTCAGTGTAGATTTGTCTTGTTGCAAAAGAAGAGACACAACCTCATCAAATGCATACATATTAGGATTTCCTTTTGCAACCAAATGAAGTGTAGTAGCAAAGCTTTGAAAAGATTCCAATAATAATTTCAACAATGTAGAAATGAGTGATGCATCTGGAATGATCTCATCTATGTTTGCCAATGGCTCGTTCAAGTCCTTGATGCATGTCACATACACATCCACCGACTCATTTTCAGCCATACATACATCCTCAAGTTGCTTCCTCAAGTATGCAACACGTGCTTCATTACGCACAACATACAAAGAAGTAAGAGTGTCCCATGCCTCTCTCGATGTAGAACATGATCGAATGTGTGGAGCTATATGATGCTTCACTGAAAGCGCAATCAAAGCATGAGCTTGAACATCTTTTCCATCCCATCTAAGCTGTTCGTGTGTAAGTGGAGAAGGAGAGACCACTGTACTCGAAGAAGAAGCTCCATCTGTGATAGTAGACTGTGAAGTAGAAGAACCTATGGGTCTTCGATCTACATCTGCCACTATGTTCCAAAGTTGTTTAGCAACAAGAACATGCTTCATCATGTAAGACCACATCGGATAGTTGGTCCCATCAAGCTTATCTTCAGCTTGAATAATGCCAAACAAGTCATTGCTGCCCAACCATTTCACAAAAGAACAAGAATGTGACAAAATCTTCACTTTGACGAAAGCTAAAATGAGTGCTGAAATTTCAGCTGACAAACCATCACTCTAATGTCGATTTTGACTACAAGAATGGCTTCAAAATGGGGGTAAAACCCCAGCGCACCTGGTGGAAATGTTTCTTGGTTGCTGAAATTTATAGTTCTATGCTCCGAAGTCAATTTGCACTATTAAAAGGGCGCGTGTGCTGCGACGTGAAAAACCGAAACTTGAGAAGGAGCTGAACCTACTATGATACCACTGTTGGGTGTGTGTAGAAGTGCAAGAGACACACAAGAAGCACACACAAGGAGCACAAATGCAGCAAGACACACAAAGAAGATGATGGTTGTAATAGCTCTCTCTATTGACGATGAACTGAACTAAAGTAACAGTTGAATAATATCCCTAAGTACAAAGTACCACCACATATGAGAGTATCAAGTATGTGGTAACATGGGGAAAAAACCTCTAGTTAGCACTAGAATAAAAAGTGCCCATGTATTGGGAAAAGGTTCACATCAAAGCTACTCGAGGAACACATAAGTGTAAGAGTGAGTACTCACCAAGTTATTCTTATTGTTTTGGAGAGAAGTGTTCAACTTTAATCTCATACATGCATCTATGTTGGGTATAAAGTTTGGTGATATGGGAAATCAAACTTTGTATTCTACCTAGGTGTAGGGCAGATGGTATGGGAGACAAGTCTCTAAGATTGTATTTTTTATATGATTTGGAGTTCATTCATATGATCTTCTTATGATTAGACAACAGAGGGGCAGTTGAGGCAATCACTCAGTATATGATTGCAAACAAGGCAAGTCGGTAGGCAAGTGGCCTAGAAGCGGAAAGGCAAAGTTTGCAAATAAGAACTGTGAATAGGAAATTGTATTTACAAGAAAATCATAGAGTACGTAATACTTTATTTGATATGCCTGAGGATAGGCCATGATTCATGCATAGTGTGTATGAGGTGAGCTAGATGCTTAGCCTAGTGGGCTATGAGTGTGCACACATATACTTACCATTATTCCAAGTATTTGGTGGACGCATATTATGGTCCTCATTACATCTGCAAGTGCGAGATTATTACTGTAGTTTACCAGATACACCTCATTCCTAGTTAGGAATGATTTGATCATAGGGATGATCAAATGGTAGTTAGAGATAAAGCAAGTTTCATACACTTGCAACATTATGCATCGTATTATTGAGAAGGTAGTAGTAGTTTCATTAGTTGTTATATCTTCTTAGCCCGTCTTCACTTGGATTTAGTTCCACAAAGTTGATTGGGACTTACTTTTTTTTATGCGAGATATTTTGATCCATAGTTTGGATTATTATATATGATATATCAAGATTTCGATCCATAGTTTGGATGTGATTGATTGAGATCTCAGTCCATAGTTTGGATCATTGACAGATTGATATCTTGGTCCATAGTCTAGATCATTGACAGATTGATATATTGGTGCATAGTCTAGATCATTGATAGATTGACATCTTGGTCCATAGTCTGGATCATTGATAGCTTATCATCTTGGATTCACAGTTTGGATCATGATGAGACTTTATTGAGTTTCATTTCATTATAGTGAGTAAATCAAGCAGATTTACTCGAGCTTAGAGATTAAGCACTATTTGGAAAAGATTTCCATTTATCTTAAGTATTTTTCCATAGAGATTGGGACATAGTCACATTGTTTTGGATTAGCATAATAGTCTTCATTACTCTAGTGGAGTAAGTGATTTTGCACAATTATACCATATGAAAAGCTGTCAATGGGTATTCTAGGGAGACAAGGGCAAGTTGCCAAGGTTTTTACAAGTGACAAGCCGTAACAAGTTAGTGGTCAAGGTCTAGGCATAGGGAGTCCGAGGATATTTCGAGTACTTATGCTGCGCACATATGGACTCATTGGGCCACAAAGGGATTCCTACAGTATGCCCAAGGCAAGGACTACTATTTATGGATGGAAATGCTAGATAGGAAGCAGAGAGATGAGTGGTCCTCTTTTTCATTATCTAGAATTTCATACATCTAGTACACTCTACTCTTATTATTTGGAATCACAGATTCTGATTCCCAGGTTATAGCTCCTTCTATATCATTGAGGACAATGATCTTTAGAAGGGGGAGAGAGTGTTATATTTGAGAGATATACATGCTTGGAGGAACGAGAAGTTCCTTGGTTTGGGGATAGCCAAGGCCAAAAATAGAGAATTCATACGAGGTACCTACTCATGATGGCCAGATGAGTAGAGGGACCTTAGAGAGAACTCTAGATGATGACTAGGAAAGGGCTATAAATAGGCTGGGAGGTGACTCCCAGGCATGTCATTCCCCACTTCTCACACATGTAGTTGTCTGATGGCTATCGTATATGCAGTTGCTTCTGCTGACTCTTCTTCATATGTGCTGGTGTCCCCTTGAGTTTTGGCTTGTGTCTCTGATCGAGGTTCTTCTCCCTCACTCTCCTAAGTGTCATTTGCACCATCATCGATCACTCTGTGGCCATCATCTTCTTTTTCAGAGTCGGAGTCCTCGCCCCCTTCTGACGGAGTGGTTGGGTAAGTGGGTCATTCATATTCCTGAGAAACAAATTGTGTGTCCGAAAACTGGAAGTCATTGGATAACACCTCTGGTATCTCAAAGTCAAAGGTGGTATTGGTATCTTTTGTACCCAAGCTAAAGATTCAGATACAAAAGTGGTGGTCACAATGGGAACCTCAACTGTTGTGGTGGTCTTGATGGGGAGGGAAGTAGGAATAGTGGTGCCACCTATGAGACCTCACTCATTGTAGCAGTTTGAGTCAACGGATTCTCAGTGGTGGAACTGGTAGTTGCGATTGAGTGGGAGATCACTATGGGGAGGTCTTCGGTGTGGGTTGTGGTGAAGGCGAGTCTGCAACTTGTAAACAAGGAATTGTACCATGCATTTGCTTTACTCTCCTAGTATTTAGAGGTCGCTTGGTTTTCGTTGAACCCTTGTATTGCTGTAACTGTGCTGTTGGAAGAGATCTTTCAATGGCAATATCATAAGCTAAGCACATATAAATAATGTATGTGAGAGCACAACAACCATGGACAACCTTCTTCTTTTCCCAATGATGGCTTGCTAGTACGAGCTAGTCATGGATGTAAGTTGCAATGTCAATTGTTTGAGGGCCGATAGTAGCGAGGTATAATCCAAACCATAAGCGCTTGTGGGGAATTGTAAAATTATCTTGTGCTAGAAAAGCAAAATGCAGGAGATAGATCCTCAAAGGAGTAGTGAGTTGAGGAGTGATTGCTAAGATAGTAGGCCATTTGTCCACATCACTTCTCTTCATAGCCTCAGGAATGGGGCGCTCTTTCTCCATGGGCATATGATTACCATGAATCTTAAGGGTTGTTCTAATTAAATCCAAGGACAAAGTGAATTTCTTGAATGGGGGGTTCATTTACTAAGGAAGGCAGTATAAATATTGGATCCAAATCCTTCTGGTCTTGTTCTTTGATAGATGCAACCAAATAATAGCACTGATAGAAGTCAGGTTTAGGAGGTGCTACAGTAAAATAGGTTGCAAATCTTACTTAGTACCAAATAGGCCTGATTTCTTCACTGTTTTGGAGGGCTTCAAACTCTTGAGAGGAGAACTAATATCGCCACCAAACATTCGCTCCATATGTCAGATTAGCCTCATAGATAAAATCTGTTTTGCACAGTGGTCCGACGAGTCCTTGGAACCAATGTGCTTTACTTCTCACTTTCTCCGTTTTACCCATGGGGCCTGTGAAACCTTGGAATTTTGGTAGCACCACTGTTAATAGGTTCTCAAATGGAGGATCAATTGGCATGGGGCCTGTGAAACCTTGGGATTCTAGCAGCACCACTGTTAATAGGTTCTCAAATGGAAGGGCTGAGAAATCAACCATTGGTTGTGCAAGTGTCGCACTGGTGGAACTTTTTGGTTGCACGGCGAAGTCCTCTGTATGAATCTAAACTAGATTGAAGAGGAAAACACATTAGGCATGGAAATTAATTAAGATCCCAAGGAGATGAGACCTCCACTCCTTTCCACCACCAACATGCTTCCCGTGCAGTGTGTGTGGTTGTAATGATGTGTGATTGTGAAGTGAATGTGAGTAGTGCATGATGTGACTATGAGTGATTGTGTGTGAGGTGCCTGGTTTTACAATCGAAAGTTTGTGAGCACTGCCTACTAAGTTAGTGTAAGTTACAAGGTCGGTAGTTAGATGATTTGACAAAGCTGGAGATGGATGGAGTAGTCAGTGGGTGCTTATCATCAAAAGGCTGTTGGTAAGGATTGGCTTGGTTAGGTGCGGTCATGATTAGTGAAGTCTTGGGAATCCATTTCTGTACAACATGATGGGGTACACAAGATGAAGTGGAATATACAAAAGAGGGTTTGTAGGGTGTCTGGTTACTAGCAGAAAAGGTTATCCTCGGGCTCACTAAAGTTGATTTTTAAATTGCATAGTTCTTAGGTATACAAATTTGGCAAGACTTAGATTGGGCTTTCACTAAGGGCTTTTGCACCCAAATCTAGCGAATGCACTACTGCTGTTGTGAATGAAATTGACAGGGTTGTCAAAGATCTAGAGGGATTGACTCGTTTGATGATGTAGGTTTTCATACCCACATTTGGTGTGGGATTGCTTGAGTAGCCGGTACAAGGGGCCACCCTGATGTACTGCTCCTTTGAGTACATGGGTGATGTGGTCATGCTAGTCATCGAGGGTGAGATGTCATCTCAACACTCTAATTTGGGAAAGAAGGGAGATCCAATGCTAATGTTTCCAACCCCTTAGAGAATGAGGCATTCTGTACAATAGATCTAGGTGGAAATTATGTTAGCAAGAGTGATCCGATGGAGGTTCCTAGATCCTCCCATATGTAGCTCCCTGATTGGGGAGCTCTTGGTCACCTTTCAAGCTTTCCTAGATTCTGTGGGGGTTCATGCCCAGCTTGAGGTTGAGCCTTATGCCACCATACTTGTCTGGATCCTGTTGGCTTACTCGGTTTCACGTCCTTCAGGGGTGGCATCTCCCACTTCTTTACATTAGTGCCAGTCAAACCACTCATAGCCAAATTTAGGCCACTCATAGATGGAGGGTCTTCTGTTAAGTCCAATACTTTGGGGCACTGACCTCTGATCGGTAGCTCATGGCACTGTCCTATAAGTTCGAGCTCGACTATACTCCTGTGAAGATTTAAGTTCAAGGAGTAGTTGTATAACCATTCGTGACCTAGGATCATGGGTTCTATTATGTCTTTGTCATGGCAACCCAAAAGCTTAATTGACATGGTCACCTCCTTTATTGAGATTGGTAACTCCACCTTGCCTATGCAAGGGGTTTCTAATCCACCTAATCTTATGAGATAGGACTCAATAGGCTTCACCTCCTATTCCTATCCCTAACAATGAGAGAACCCAATTGCATTCTTTGCTGCACTAGAATCGATTAAAGCCCTAATTTGTGTATGCATGGGTTCATGACCTAGAGTGATGTTAACAAATGGTCTCCTATCAAGAATACTAGTGATATCCTTTCTGTTGATTTGACACATGGTCGTTGGATATGATTGAGCGTCCTCCGATTGAGGTTCTCTACCTAGTCCTTTCCTTCTTAATCGCATGTGCCTAATGTGTTCTAAAGCTTTTTCTTGGGCTTCTGCTCTGATGCATTCCTCCTCTTCATTTTGCTTCTTGGCAAGAGTTAGCCATTTAAGCATATCCTTAGTCAAGGGTTCTTGATATAGCTTAACTCTGCATCCACTAAGATAATTAGGGATTACCTCTTGAGTTGCTAGTTGAATGATATTCTATTGATAATCATAGGTCCATATCCTCATTTCTCTAACTTATGGGCATGTTGTTTCAAGGTGTAAACTAACACCAAATCTCCTACTCGTAATCCTTTGTCCTTGATATGAGCACTAAAGTAGGCTTTCTATCTCTTCTTATTGGCATAAATTCCTGTTAGACACATAATCTAGTCTCTCGTAGTCGTTCTTAGTCAAGTATTCTCGAGGAAAGCTCATGACCTATCCACTCATGCTCCTGAGCTATCTTGAGGGTGGGTATCAAAAAAATCCAATGGCAACACAACATTCTATCCAAATACCATCTGGAATGGTTTGGCATTGAGCATTGTTTAATATGCCACTCGATAGGCCCATGAGGCATGGTGCAATTGTTGATACTAATCCAAACACTTATTATTCACAATCTTGGTCTATATGTTGCACATGATTTTGTTAGTACTCTCAACCTGTCCGTTGGCTTATGGATGATATGGTGCAGATTTCTTGTGTATTACCATGAAATCCTATAATAAATATTCAATAAAATCGTTCAAAAAATGAGTACCCCTATCACTTACAAGCTCTATAGGAAGCCCATATCTTGTGAAGACATTCTCAAACAAGAATTTTACAGTTGTGCGTGCATCATTCTTCTTTGTGGCCTTGGCCTCTACTCATTTAGTGAGATAGTCTATGGCAACAATGATATACTCAGCATGGGAGTTCTTTGCAGAGGGGTTCATAGGTCCAAAAAAATCTATTCCCCATTTTGAGAATGCATGCCCTCCCGTCATGGATCGTAGGGGCATATCCTCTCTGTATATAGGATATTGAGCCCTTTGACATACATCACATCAGTTTACATATGTGTGGGTGTCCATATGGAGAGTGGGTCACCACAATCCTGAAAATAGTATGGCCTTAATAACACGGTCAGGTCCAAAATGGCCTCCTACTACACCTTGATGGGAAGCTTCCAAGAGGTTGAGATATTCACTCTCGTGCACACATATCCTCAGATAGCTATCTCTCCCTCCTCTATAGAGAATATCAGCAATGAGCTTATAATCTTAAGCCTCTTGCTCAAGACTTTGTTTACGTGTGAGACTCATGTCTTCAGGGAAAGTCTTTGTCCTTAGTTAGTGAACCAAAGGTTCACTCGTTCTTTGGCCTTGGTAATTCATTGACCACTCGTACCTTATCCTCATCTATGGAAATTCCATTTTTTGAGACTATGTGACCAAGTATCTTACCTTGTCTTACCATAAAGATACACTTCTTAGGGTTTAAACAGACTTGATATTCCCTACACTTATCGAAGATTTGTTTAAGCTTATGGATATGATCTCGTCTAAGCATTGAGTGAGCACACAAATCATCTATGTACACTTCTAAGTTCTGTCTCAGAAACTCTTTGAACACGTGGCACATCAACCTTTGGAAATTTTCAGGTGCATTCGTCAACCCAAAAGGCATCACACGAAATGCAAAGATGCCCCATTCAGTGGCAAAAGCAATATGTTGATCCTTAGGGGCAATGGCGACTTGGTTATAGCTTGAAAATCTGTTAAGAAAGCTATACACTTCCTTGCTAGTGACTCTATCCAAAAGGTGTTATGTAATAGGCAGAGGGTAATTGTCCCTAATGGTGGCAGCGCCATTGACTTTCTTCAAATTGATACACACTCTCAACTTACCATTCTTCTTAGGCACAACTACAATGGGCGATACCCATTCAGTATGTTCTATCTCGTAAATGAATCCAACTTCAATGAGTCTATCTATCTCTTCCTAGATCTTCAATGTATAGTAATCATTATTCATATAGGGTTTTTGCTTGGTGGCTTTAGCCTCTGCTGTCATGGGTATCCTACGAAAGCATATATCTGGATCTATCCTTTTGAGGTCCTTGTAACTCTATGCAAACACATCCCTATACCTTTTTAGTAAGGCAATCAAACCTTCTTCCTCTTCTTTTGTCAGATCATGCCCTATGTATGTACATCTTTCTTCTCCTCCCTCAATCGCCACTACTACTTTCTTTGTAGTCTCCTTGTTATCATAGGCTTCTCTCAAGTTTTTGTCTCACTTAGGCATTCTTATCATGATCTTCATTCTTCAACTTCGTATTTTTCAAAATTTTCTAGCATTTCCTTTAATGGTTCTTCTTCTTTTTGTTGTCTCACAGTTTCATCCTTTCTCACTATTTGGTTTTGTTGATTAGGATTTGAATTATCCTTTCTCTTTCTAGGGGTTGCGTGGTCTAGAGAAATGGCTTCTACACAACCTAAAAATTCCTCTTCAGATCAACATTTGGGTCTATTAGGGTCTACTTCCCATTCTTCCTCTCTCACTTGCTTGCTCCTCTCCGAGATCTCACATTCCAGTTTATCCCCTTCAGTTTCCTCCCCTATAAGGTTTACAATAAAGATGGATATATCATAGCCCTCTTCATCACAATGGGGGATGCATTGTTCTTCCTTAATTGCTATGTCCATCATCGCAAGAATCTCTGCCCAGCCATAGGGTTCAAATTCTTGTTTTGAAACACTACTGATGCATATGCTGGGTCTTCAATATATCTAGAGGTTTTTCCTATTCCTGACATTCTTGCTTTTGCTTGTGCCTCCTCTTTTTCTGCAACTTTACACATCCATAGGTGTGTATCCTCATGTAGCCATTATGGAGTGTACGGATTCCTTGTCATCTTTGTTTTTATGTACAATATTCCATTGCAAGGGTACATCCCTATGCGAGTAGTCTGTGAGGTTCACTTTCGTGGTCACTCCTAGGTGTTGCAAGTACAAAGAGTTGGTTCCCCAATCTTGTACCACTTGCAATTGTCAAATGAAAGGTCTACCTAGAAGCATTTCATATGCTTGATTCTTCCCAAAATCACATATCGTAAAAGTGTGATCAAATTATACCCTGTAGGTGGACAAGGTAATTCCTTTCAGTAGTCTTAAGGGTCTTTCTATGTGCCTCTCAGCCATCTACAACTTTATCCTAGTAGGTCTAAGGACTGGTTTACCCCAACATTTCCACAAAGAAGTGGTAGCAATTGCCACTCTTGTGCCTATGTCTAAGATGGCTTTGGTAGTGTAACTTTTGTAAGTGATAGGCAAACAAGCATTACCTTCTTCTCCGTCACTCACATCTCCCACTTTGTCTATGGGTATGTGAAACACCTTTCCTCGTGCTCCTAGTCTAGAGGAAGTTGTAGCTATCTTTGGAGACTGGTTTGCTATATGTTTCCATAGTTTTGGTTTGATTTTCAATAACTCGTACAAAGTCAAATGGCATTGAACTCTGGTGTTCTTAATGGCTTCTTTGTTTCGAGGAAGAATTGAATCTTCTCCCCTAACTAGAATAGTGGGATCTCTCACTTGGATTGATCTATCTTCCCAAGGTCTCGTTAAGTAAGGTAACTCTTGCAAGGAGTTAGATTCAAAACTCCTGCACTCACTTCTACACTTGATCTCCATAGATAGATGGGATGTCGATAGGGAAATGTTCTCTTGAGTCATCAATCTTTGGTATAGCCAGTCGTGTTTCCTATTCTTGCCTCCATCTTTCCTCTTGAATCTCTCTTAAGAGGAAATGTTCTCTTGAGTCATCAATCTTTGGTATAGCCAGTCGTGTTTCCTATTCTTGCCTCCATCTTTCCTCTTGAATCTCTCTTCAAAACTCCTGCACTCACTTCTACACTTGATCTCCATAGATAGATGGGATGTCGATAGGGGAAATGTTCTCTTGAGTCATCAATCTTTGGTATAGCCAGTCGTGTTTCCTATTCTTGCCTCCATCTTTCCTCTTGAATCAGCATCCCCAGTACCTGCACCAGCTCCAGCCGGTAAAATTTTTTGACTGTGTAGGTCCGGAGGCATTGAACTCTGTCAATCGCGATCGATAGAAAAAGTGATCCTTTTGCTAAACAAAGTGCATAATCATGATGTGTAGGCATAGAGCATCCTAAATCTGTGTTTAAAATTTTAAAACTCCTCTATTTTCTATCAATCGCGATCGACACGTCAATCGCGATCGATAAACGATGATGAACATTTGCTGACAGACTCGTCAATCGCGATTGACCCAGTCAATGACCCTTTGATCATGACTGACTGAAATTACAGGCCATGTGTCAATCCTGATTGACCCATCAATCGCGATTGATAGCCACAACAGACCTGTCAATCACGACTGACACGTCCATCACGACTGACACATTAATCGCGATTGACAGACCACTCGATTGCGATTGACGGGAAAATTCGGCCATTTTTTTAGGGCAAAGATATTTGGTCTATTTTTGGCTAATACTTGGGAAACATTAAAAGTTTATTAGAGCATTGTGAGGTCGCTACACAAAGTAAATTCGAGAAATCCTATTTGCCTGTTAGCCTGATTTATCCATGTTTTAGCCCTAGAACCTTGAACTGGCATAACTTTCTCATACGAAATCCGTTTGCAGTGATTTTGGGTTTGTTGGAAAGCTCGTGGGGAGTACCCAGGGGGAAGAAACCAACATTATTAGATATAGTAATTTTTAGTGGACCATACCCAGGGGGAAGAAAACTAAGGGATCTTTAGGATTGTTTTCCATAAAGCAAAGAACAATTTGATCTCTGAATTGCATGAATGAAAATGGTTTGTTGTGTCAATTGAATTCAAATCTTGAGCTAACTATGGGACTTTTACAGGTCCATTGAGAGCGTCGAAGGGAATTCTAAGCAAGAGTAAGTGCAAGCTTGGGAACACACTTCCTAGGCACACAAGGGTAACCTAGGAGAGAAACTAAAGGTTGGAAATTATCAAAACCCTTTGTCAATTCCTAGCATAGGCTAAGTACGGATAGAGGTTTTGATCAATTAGGGTTACGTTAAGCACTACCAACTCCAAGAACTCTAATCACTCAAGTGCAAGTACAAAGAGATTACATTTACAAAACAGCATAAGGGAAAAGGATTTAAATCAAGCGACCAAACTCAAGTATGATAAAACCTAATGACGAAGATTGATTCGACAAGAAGTGACATCCTCAGAAAAATTAAAAAGAACAAGTGATTAACACAAAAGAACTCAGCAACAAAGTTGTACTTGGGAAATTTGGGGTCATTCAATTAGGCATATGAACCTTAGATGAGGGCGACACCTAGGGAGAGATAGACAGAGTCTTAGGCCTTAAGAGGCTAGTGTCAATCATACTGCTAGGTCTTGGGCCAAGCAGTTGATCCATCATTGGCACTACCCTAGCTTTGAAACTAGCGAGTCCGAGATGTCTCAGGGTACGGAGAGACCCACATGAAGCTCAGGTGTGCCATACTTACAAAGGGTCGAAGGTCCTTACAAGATGCAACTTGAATACCTTAGGACCAACCTATTAGGTGCATGCATCTATGAGGACGGCCTAGGAAGATCTGTGGTCCAGATCAAAAACCCAGATCAACCCATTGGACTAGAACATCCAATAGTCAAGTTTGAAAATGGAGCATACCTGGACAAAGAAGGAACCATATATGTAGTCACCAACCACCCAGACAGGACAAACTAATTTGGTAATGTGATCCCAGAAATGGACATAGGTGACCTAGAGCAAGGGAACATAGGGGGAGAGCCTAAAACATCTCGAGACAAATCACTTCTTACTAGAATTATCACCCTAGAGTGGATACCTCATGACAATAAGAGCATAGATCTGCTCTTGAACCGAGAGACCGATGAAGCTTTTTGGAGGTATAAGCTTGATCAGCCGAATGAGATAGGAATGATCACGATCTATGAGTTCAAAGATCCTGATAGCCCAAGCAAAGTGACACATTTAGAAAACACTTCAGAGAAGATCTTTGTAGTTATAGAGCATGGTAGGCATGCCTACACTTGGAAGGGTGAATTTATTTTCCCCCAACCAAGGTCTAATGTCTCTTATGGGCACCAAGGAGCTGGAACATGCCAAGCTCATGGAGCTCATAGGGATAGAAGTAGAGACAGGTGAGAGGTAAGTTTTTCCAACCACGTGGGAATAGAAAGGATGAGAACAGAGACGGATGGCGTGGAAACTAAGAGACTTAGATCCCCAAGAAACCAAAGAAATGCTGATGATTTTCCTTTGCCAAGGCCTAGGGAACACACTAGGACCTTGAGGCTATTGGAACATCAAGCTTACACTATGCTTGAGGTGGATTTGATCTACATCAAAGGCTATCACGTCGAAACAATATCCGTTGGAGAGTTCTTTTTCATATGCTCATTTATTGTATTTTTTGGAGAAATTTTTGATGGTTCATTTACCATTGTAAAAGCCTTGAGCTTTACACATGTAAAGGTATAAAGATAGAGCCCAAATCCCACGAATTTGTGGTGGTTGAAGTTGCATTCAATCAAGCAATCAATCACCTAAAAATAGATCAAACTAGATCTTCACTTTTCCTACATTGTAGGAAAGTAAATTGATTCCCTCCAACAACCATTCCCACCTTCATTTGAATTCAAATTCAACTTGTAAAAAGTCGTGGAACACTCCTAGAGTCTATATAAATACTTGGAATTACTTGTACATTACATGGAAGCAATATACATACACTTGTGACCATCATTGTCTTGCTCCTTCAATTCTCTGCATCATCTTCTTCGCCAACAGTAATCTTTTAGAGACTGCTGATCTCTCTCTAGAGCTCCAAATTGAGTGCACAATGACGCATTGGAAAGGTATAAGTGTCTAGTTTATGCTTGTAAATTTGCAAAGCATTTGGTGTCGTAGATTGGGAGAAATATCAGTTTGTCTGTCTCGGGGTCAATCTCTGCGTATTCCTGAAAAATAGGAAGTACCACCAGTGAATGTCACATTCATTCCTATAGCATATTTTGCTTATTACTTATACTTTTGTGCATTCCATACACGACCCTATGTGTATCACTCCCATAAAAGGATTTTTTGTAATTGTAATCACGTTGGTCGCTATGGGCATTTGAAGTTCTCTTCCATAGATAGTAAGTTTTTTGAGCTAGTCGACCCGTGAACCTATCTATTTTGTATCGACTCATTATCCTTGATCCTACAAAGTTCATAGTGTATTTAGAATTACTTCGATGGCACTGGAGATCCATACGATCATGTGGCTGAATTTAGGAAAGTCTTGAGAGCTGAACACACGTTGAGGACCTGTTCACGCAATACAATGCCTTTGGTCTAACCCTTAGGAACACTGTTCTTACGTAGTTTCAACCACTAAATGAGGGACACTTCAGGAACATAGACCAACTTCTAGAGGCTTTCATTACCGAATTCTCTAAAAGTGGCATAAGGCATAATACTTCCTCACTGATTCACATCTTCAAGCATACACCTCAAGTGACCGTGAGACTTGTAGGAAGAAGATTTAGGCAGTATCTAGAGAGATGTCCTTTTCCTGAGTTACCCACTCCAGCCAAACAAGTGGCTTTATTCTTAGATGGATTACTGAGTACCAAATTGAGATCATAAGTGTACTTGAAGGACCCTAGGACCATAGAAGAATGTGTATGCATGTGCATTGACATTGAAGATAACCTAGGGGAGGAATTAGAACGTTCAAAAATCTACAAAGATTCAGATAGTTCTACTAGCCTCACATCCACACAATCCACATCTATTGAGGAACTCGCTGAGAAAGTAGCTCAGAAGTAAGGAGTCTCAAGCAAACAAATACCAAGGTATGTCCCAGTGAGAAGATGCTACACTTGTGGAGGTGACCATATGGCGAACATGCGTCCTATTATGGTTCAACCCCAAGTGAATCCTAGTAGCCAATACTGCACCATAGGACGGAGATACACTAATCACACCGCGCAAGATTGCCCCTACAATAAGCAAACAGTTAGGCAAACATACCCACAACCATACCCTCAACAGGGAAGATACCAGACTCAATACCCACCCCAACAATATGGCAGACCACAGCAACCTTATCAGACACCCTACCAAACCCAGCAAAGGCCTCAGCCTGTGTTAGCTCAACAACCTCCAACCCCAGCCAACATGATTCTAGTAAAGTACGCACCTGTAGAGGAGAACCTTAATAGAGCCATAGTCCCAGTAACACCATTGGTTTCAAAAAGTGACCCGAGTGATCATAGTTTTGACTCTACTCACATGGATATTCCACAGGCTTACTACATGCAGTCACCTGAGCATAACGAGTCATATTACTCTAAAGACCCGAGTGAACCTAGTTGGGAGCCAGAGTATGCAAATGTCATGTACGCAAACCCCAACTCTAGACCTCAACCTAGGCAGGTACGACCCCCATTCCCTAGAGGACCATGCTACACATGTCAGGGAGATCACCTCATTCTTGATTGCCCAATGCATGCCCCTACACAACCCCAATCAGTAACAATCTAGGGCTTTTGTCAAGATTGTGGAAAGGAGCATCTCTTACAAGATTGCCCAAAGAATCCCAATAATATGCCAAAAGTCACTCCTATCAACGTTATTGGGTTAGTAGTAGACACTACACGAAGTGTAACTTCCACTGCACCAGTACAGGTGGTCACTAGAGCCCAGGCTTTACAGCAAAACCAAGGTTTAGGCCTAGAAAAAAGTGCCGAAGTGAGTGAAACTGAGAGCATAACCAAGAAACAAACAAGAGCCTGGAAAGATAGCCGAGAAAGGATGAAAAGACAATGGTCTAAGAAGATGAGCGAATTAGAAGAGAGCATAAGAGAAACAAAAGCCAAAATTACTGAACTTACCTCTCAAACACACTCTCACATACCACCACCACCTTCATCCATACCAGCTTCCAACCCACCGCATACAACTCCACCACCCCCTAGAGTAGGATCAGTATTAGCTAACACCACTCCTGAAGACATAGACATGATGCTTAAGGCATATTAGGCCAGAATCCAAGAAGGGGCAAATGTTATAGATCATGACAGATGCTACCCTATAGCTGATCTAGAGATAGAGAGAACCAAGCTTTGTGCTAAAATGGTAGCGTTGGCTCAGACCATGTTTGAAGCCAGTCGCATGTTCAACTACTCTTGCTTAGCCAAGGCACAATTGCATTTTGACGGACTGTTAGAGAAGTTAGAGAACATAATTGCAAGATTTGACAAGGAAGGAAACTTCCCAGGAAGAGATGAGGCAAATGAAAGAATAAGCGTTCCTCCCCAGGAAGCTTATGTGCCTAATTCCATTGAACTAGACACCTCTTCTTCTATGAATAGGTATTCTCCAGAATTCCTGCGAGAGATTCAAGAAGAGAAATGGGCTAAAGAGAGTGAAATCCCTCCTCCCATTGAACTTGTGGATGACGCTCATGGTCAATTCCCTAGTATCCAATCTCATGAGAGATTAGACTTTGAGTCTAATTCTTTACAGGAGCTACCCCATTTCACAGGCCCATGGGAAGCTAAGTCTACTTGTATGAGAGCACCCATGGTCATGGTAAGAAATGAAGACTCGGTGATACCTAGGAACATAGAGGTAGTGAAAAACACTAAAGTGCTGTGCAACTTCACTTTAGAAGAGCTACTCAAGGTTAGGCCAGAACTATGGAAGCATGTAGCCAATCAAGTGCCAGAAGTAGAAAAAACTCGTTCCCAAGTAGGCTCACATAGAACGGTGCCAGAAATACCTTTGGATAAGATAGGAGACATGAGTGAAGGAGAAGAAGGAAACACCTATCTTCCCATTACCCATCAGGGGTACACAACCAAGGCAATTTTGGACTCAGGTGCAGGAGTTGCAATTGCTACCACTTCCCTATGGAAGCGTTGGGACAAGCCAACACTCAGGCCAATGAGAATGAAATTGCAGATGGCCGATGGTCACATTGAAAGACCCTTAGGACTGCTAGAAAGAATAACTCTCACTACATGCGGTGTGGAGTTTGAGCATACTTTTGCTATATGCGACTTTAGCAAAAATCAAGCCTATGAGATGATTTTGGGAAGACCATTTATGCGGTAGTTGCAAGTGGCACAGGATTGGGGAACCAATTCCTTGTACTTGAAACACTTAGGTGTTACAACCAAAGTTAATCTCAAGAACTATTCTCATAGAGACGTACCTCCCATCCAATGGAATCCCATCCAATGGAATCCCATCCATAGAGCCAAAGATGATACTGAGTCATTGCATTCCATAGGATCAGGGTCCTAATGGATGCATGAAGACACTCACTTGTGGATGTGCAAAATAGCAATAGAGGAAGAGAAGAGAGAACACACCAGAGAGGTAGGTGCGAAGGACACCCATAGATCAATTCAAGACCTAGCCTATGCACCTGTAGTATTTCCTGACGAAGAATTTGAACCTCATGGTTGGGCTGAAATTTTAGCAACAATGGATGTAGCCATTAATGAAGAACAATGGACACCCCACTGAGAGGAAGATGGCTATGACATTTCAGTCTTCTCCATAGAGGCAATCATGGGAGATTCAGTTCTGGAAGAATGTGAACCTAGTACAAATGCATTCGAGGATGCAGGTGTCTCATATTTAGAGTCAACCATTATGGACCCACCATTTGCATCAGATGAAGAATACTTCTATGAAGTAGAAGTTCATCCTCAGAGACATGAAGAGCTCACGAATGATGTGAGGTTAACCACCCAAGTGACCGTCAAGAGCAAAGTTAAGAAGAGGAAGAAGAGAGCAGTCACACCAGAAGAGGAAGAATCTTTGTTTGAGGTCCCTGAAAATTTTAAGAAGTATGAGATAGCTAACAGGAGAGTCATGATAAGAATGCCTAAACGTGAGGTGCAATCAGGGGAGGCCTATGATAAGAAAGAAACCACCAAGAAAATAGTTGTGGCCACAGAAGAAGGAGAAGAAAGATGCACTTACATAGGACATGACCTGATGGAATAAGAAGAGCAAGAGTTGATAGCCTTGCTAAGAGAATACAGAGATGTATTCACTTGGATTTACAAGGAATTGAAAGGTGTTGACCGAGACATATGCTCACACACGATTCCCATGACCTCAGATGCAAAATCCTCTAAGCAGAAGCCATACACATATAATGATAATTATGCTACCAAGATAAAAGAAGAGATAGATCACTTGGTTGAAGCTAGATTTATCTATGAAATTGAGCACACTGAATGGGTATCCCCCATTGTAGTGGTGCCCAAGAAGGATGGGAAGTTACGGGTGTGCATTAACTTGAAGAAGGTTAATGCAGCTACTATTCGAGATAACTATCCGCTTCCAATTACCGAGCATCTATTAGAAAGAGTAGTAGTCAAGGAAGTGTACATCTTCCTTGATGTATTTTCTGGTTACAATCAGGTAGCTATAGCTCCGGAAGATCAGCATAAGACGGCTTTTGCCACAGAGTTGGACATATTGGCCTTTAGAGTAATGCCCTATGGTCTCACGAATGCACTTGCTACCTGTTAAACGTTTAAACGCAAGACTAACTGTCAGAAACGCGTTTAAACGTTTATTGGGTTCTTGGGAGTGGTAGGGGTCTATTAGATAGAGGCCCTATACTTGGTTCCCAAACTAACCATTCCATGCAGCACTATACGGATGCGCAAAACTCTATTAAAACTTTGTTATGCTTAGGAGCCTTACAGTTCTCGATCAAAATCCGTCCAAAGTGTACCGAATACACTAAATTGCTACATTGTTCTGCACATAAACTTACTGAAATACCAGAGACAATAGTAGTATTTCAACCTTTACCGAATAGGTACAAACAATCAGACGACACCGAAGAGACAAAGAACTCAATAGTTTCAGATACACAGTACTGCAGATTCAGTACGCAACTTGGGAAGACCCTAACTGTAGCTTAATCTTTGCCGTATGAAGATAGACCTCAACATCAGATAAGAGTCCGGCGATCTACTAGATGTCGAGGAACCTCACAACAAACAGGTATCGATAGACAATAGAACAGAATCAGAACCATACACTACAGTATACTCAGAATGGCTTCAACAACACTACAGCAACGCTCAGTCAAACACCCAGACAAATAGTCTGGTGAATCCCACGAACGTCACCCTCCCTCTCTTTTTCATTGCTTTATATAAAGATTACAAGGTGTCTGCGTAACAACCTTTCCCGCATGCGAAAAAGATTCAGTTATACACTTCCAATCCGGCGACCGATAACACTCTGGCACGCACGGTGGACTCGAACCTGCAAGCTAATCAAAATTACTGTTCTTCTATAATGCCATCTAAATACATGTTTCTGGCTAATCTAAATCTTCTATAATGCCATCTAAATACATGTTTCTGGCTAATCTAAAGGTTCGGGCAATTTTCGTCTTTAAAGCTTCTAACATCTGTTTGAGAGTATCCGGTTCTACTAATTGTGCATCTACTCTTACAGAACTTAATGCAATAGCTTCGGTCAGCAAAATTTCTACTTGCGTTTGCAGAAAAGCCTCTTGTAAGTAGAAATCGTTAAATAAGGCCGCATCTCTGGATACTTTCATTTCTTGCACCTGTTTGTCCATCTTGATTATTCTTTCCTTCTGATTATCAAGTTGGTTGTCTTTTCTGTCGATCTGCTGATTCTGGAATTGGATGGTTCTAGAGTAAGCGTCCCGTTCTCTGCGAAGATCTGATATGAATTTTTGCAGTTGAGCTTCTACGGTCAATTTTCGTTTTAGAATGTTGTTAACATCTGATAAGTTGTTTCTGCATCTCTAGAGTTCTTCAGCTATTTTCATAGCCAAATCGTGTTGTTCTTGGCCTCGTTGTACCACGTCATCTAACGTCCGTCTTGTTTCTTCCAATAGATTTCCTAAGGCAATTCTTGCATCTTCTTTATCCTTGAGTAATTGCTTCAGGTTAATTATCTCTGCATCTGCAACATTCAGCAATTCCTCCTTCTCTTGTGTTGTTGCCAGGGCCTCATCTCGTTGAGTTGTAATTACTTCTTGCTCTTGAAGTCTTGCCTATAATTGCTTAATTTGTTCATTTAGCGCATGATTTTCAGCCTTGACTGCTTGTAATTCCTCTTGGAGGGGAGTGATATCTGCGTCCAGTACTTCCAATTTGTGTTGAAAGTCATCACAAATGGTATCTGTGACTTGCTTCATTTGTTGCGGTAGTTGTTGTGATAAGTGGATTAGCATCTGTCCCATAGATGCTAACTCAGAAAATACGGGAGTGGACGGGAGTGGAAGATGAGGACGAGGTTGTGAGGAGGATGCGGTGAGGAGCTGTTGGGAGTTCGGTGGAGAGTAGTTTGGGGATGAAGAAGAAGAATTAGTGGGTTCTTCAGGATGAATGGGTGGAGCAGGGATAATTGGGTTGATTGGAGGCTCCGGTGGGGGAGTGGGAAGAACAGCGTTAGGTTCTGTTACCTGTTCTGTGGTTTGTTGTGTGGTGTCAGCGGTATTGGCAGCTATGGACTCGACTGCTTTCAGTAGCTCTTCTAAAACTTCTTTAATGATTTGTTCCTCATCTCCTCGCTGTTCGTGCTCAGATTGCTGTTGAGATGCTTCTTGGGATGAGCTTGTGTCCGAGTCGGTGTGATCCTCCTATTCTTGTTGCCCTTTTGACGAAGACTGTGCTGATGATTCATGTTGCATAGATGTTGCGGTGTCATGGAAGGTTTCTTCGTCCTGTTTTTCTTCTTCTTTGTCATCTTCTTTATTTCCTTTGTCTGAGCCTTGTGCTTCACTTTCAGATGAGCTGATTCTAATTCTTTTCCGACGGAAGAGTTGATTGAGTTCCTCTTCGTCTTCTTCGTCATCTTCCAATAGTTGTGCCGACTCTTCATGGTGCAGGACCGGGCCTCTGGGTGGTGGTTGTGCTGCAAGAATGGCCGGAAAAAGGAAAGATATGATGTGCAGCAGTCTGGACCTTGGCATTCCTCCTTTGTTTACCTGTTTGATGATCGAAACACATTCTTTGTGAATGCGGTGGAAGAAGTACGATGCAAAATTTATAGGTTCTCGGGTAGCTAAGTCTATGGCGGAGTAGAAGGGTCGAGATATTCCATATGTGCGCTTTTGGAGATTGAGGATGGCTACTAAGAATTGTAGCACGGATCTCTCAGGTTCAGGACGGTAGAGGATGGCGTATTCGTCAGAGGAACTCCTAGGGAATAGTTGGTTCATGGTGGCTATTGGCAGATTCAAGCCACTTTCCCCACCTTGCTGAGGGAGTCTAAACGCCTCAGCAAAAGCTTGGAAGGTGATTAGGGTTCGTGAAGGTAGGGATGTGATCGCCCAACTTTGTTCGGTGGCAGGTGTTTTAGCGATAGCGGCAATTATCTGGGCAAAGAACGGGTGGGATTCCACTGAATGCCACGGCAGTTCAGCGAAATTGGCCAACCCACGTATGCGCAGAAACTCTCCTACATCGGCAGGGAGACCGTCACGGAAAGCGGCATAGTTTGCTAGAGCTTCCATGGCGCACACAGAAAACACAAGCGCAAGACGCAAAGCACAGGGTTTACACAATCACACAAATCACGCAAACACAATAGCGATTTTCGGCGAAACGGAGAAGGTTAAGTAGATGCGCTGCAGTGGAGAGCAGTCAAAATCACTAATCATCATGCGACGCTGAGATGATAACTTCATAACTTCGGTGTGCATGCATGAGCAACTGGAAAGGGTAGGGCGGCTGTTGACATAATTAGGTATCAAAACGTGGATATTTACAGACTTATATTATTTTATTAAGCACGCAAAATTAAAAGAAAATAAAAGGAAAGAAAAGAAAATGCAAAAATGCGCGGCCAATCTACGGAACGTTTAGTGTGGATCGGATGCTTGTTGATACGGCTGCAGCTTTGATCCATTTATCACCTTTGGAAGAGGAATTCCAATCAAAGTAATCAACCAAAAAGTGGCTGGGCCCACCTTTTCAGAAATCTGGTAGGGACCATACCATCGTAACTTGAATTTGCTAGCAGAGCGATTCGACTTGGCATTGTAGAAGAGTACAAGTTGTCCCACTGTAAAAATTGGAGTCTTTAGATATCGATCATGTGCTCGAGCTTGTCTTAATTGAACTTCCTAGATAATCAGAAAACTTGCCATCGATACTCATCCAGTCTTCTGAGTGTATCTAGCCGATATGATAAAGAATCTTTTGGTATCAGTTTCTGAGTGAGAGCTACGCGTAGACTTGGCACAACAATCTCCATTGGTGCTATGGCTTCCAATCCATAAGCTAGTTTGAAAGGTGTTAGTCCTGTTGCTACCTTGTAGGTAGTTCGGTATGCCCACAGGACTGCTGGTAAGAGTTGGTCCCATCTTTCCGGTGCTTCCAGAATGAGTTTTCGAAGCATAATCAACAGGGTCTTGTTCGTACTCTCAGCCAAACCATTTTCACGAGGATAATATGGTGAACTGAATTTATGCGTGATCTGAAAAGAATGTGTAAGTACTTTCATTAAATTGTTGACAAAATGAGTGTCTTGATCTGTAACAAGCTCTAAAGGTAATCCAAAACGCGGAAAGACATCTTTCATTAGGCACTTATGCTACCGAAACAGCTGTGCCAGACTTTAAAGCCCATGCTTCTGCACATCTGGTCGTATAGTCTGTACAGGTCAGAATATAACGATTATTACTGAGTATTGCCGGCGGTGTAATAGGTCCAATGAAATCTAGACCCCACTTCTGAAAAGGTTCTAATGGCAAGACAGGTTGTAGAGGGAAATAATGGCGCTACAACGGCTGTCCAGATCTCTGACAATTATCACAATTTTTGACAAACTGCATTTCATCCCTGCACATAGTAGGCCACCACAGCCCACTCTACAGAATTTTCCGGTGTGTTAAATCTGCAGCAAAATGTCCGCTCGATGGAATTGAATGAGCCAACATAATGACTGAGTTAACTTCATGTGGTGGAATACAATGAAGTAAAACTCTAGTGTGATCCATATAGTATAATTCCCCAGCAATCAACCGAAATTTGCGATTGTATACTGCAATCTTCCTACGCATTGCAGGAGATGTTGTAGAAGGAATGCATCCATCAGTCAAAAAAGTTAACAACTGATCATAATAATTAGTTGGCACAGGAGGATCTTCAATTTCATCATTAGTTGGTTCAGTGCTGTAAATCGCTGGTGTGGTGTCATCAACACCGACTGGTGCTTCATCGGAATCTATACGAGAGAGGAAATCTGCTAAGGCATGTGAATTGTCTGGCCGATGAATCACTTCGTAATCAAATTCTTGTAAGAGCAGAACCCATCGCGCTAATCGACCACCTAAATGTTGTTGCCGAACCAGATAGACAAGTGCAGCATGATCTACATGAAAAGTAAATTTGCGGCCAAGTAAATAATGCCTAAATTTCTTGACAGAGTATACTAAACCCAGACATTCTCTTTCAATTACAGAGTAATTCTTTTCAGCAGGGGCAAGCCTTCGACTTGCATAGTAAACAGGCCTGAACCACTTATCTGTTTGTTGCATTCGAACGCTCCCAATTGTTATATCTGAAGCATCAACAAATACATGAAATGGGCGATCCCAGTCAGGAGGCTGTAAGATTGGAACATGTGTTAGTAATCCCTTTAGACGATCAAAAGCAATTTGACATTCCTGAGTCCACTCAAATTGTCGGGGAGTCTTGGTTATTAACCGGTTCAGTGGTATCGCCAAGTGAGCAAGCCACCGTAAGTGTCGACCATGCCATCTTACTTGGCCCATGAAGTGCATTACTTCCTTAGGTGTAGTGGGCACAGGTGCTTCTAACACAGCTGTAATTTTATCTGGATCCACCTGTATACCTTGTGCAGATACAATGTGGCCAAGTAGCTTTCCACATGAAATCGCAAACACAGATTTGTTTGGGTTCAAACAGAGTCTGTATTCTCTGCACTTCTCAAAGCAACACCGTAAATGGAACAAGTGTGCTACCATCTTACCAAAAATCGAAAAATCATCAAGATATACTTGCATAAACGAGGTAAGGTAAGGAGAAAATATTTCCTGCATACACCTTTGGAACGTACTGGGGGCATTTCTTAATCCAAACCACATAATAGTACAAGCAAAAATACTCCAATTGGTAATAAAAGCGGTCTTCGGTATATCCTGCTCAGCCATTCTAACTTGATTATACCCACTGTATCCATCTAGGAATGAATACATTTCGTGTCCTGCTACTCTGTCAAGCATCGTGTCAAGAAAAGGTAGCGAAAATGGATCAGGCACCGTAGTTGCGTTCAGTTTCCGGTAGTCCACACAAATTCGCAGTTGCTTATTCTTTTTAGGAACAATAACAATTGGTGAGATCCATTCAGCATGCTCTACTGGTACAATGAGTCCGACTTTGAGTAGCCTATCAAGCTCTACCTTTACCTGTGATGCATAGTTCGGATTCATCCGGTAGCTGGGTTGTTTGATCGGTTTGCTTCCGGCTTCAGCATGATCTTGTGTTGATATATGCGAGGGTCCAAACCCTTCATATCTTTGTAATCCCATGCAAAAATGTCAGAGAATTCTCAAAGTAGCTGGATTAAGTCTGCTTGAAATACTTCCGGTAGGCTTTCCCTTATCTTGACAGGACGCGGATGGTCCTCATCTCCTAAATTATAAGTGATCAACTGATCTTCTGGAACATAGAACTATCGGGACTTCTCTGCATCATCAGCTGGCTTAAAAAGTTGTTGTAGATCAGTGTCATCTATAGCAGTGGTATCTTCCATCTTATCTTCTTCTGTTACAGGCATCACCGTACAGACTGCGGGATTCCAATTATCTACAACAGATTGTAGATCAACAGTTCCTAGGGAGATCAAGTCAATATTATTTTTTAAAAACTCTTCTTCTTCATCATCTAACAGACCATCTAACATATGAACTAGTTCTGCAAAATACGGTCTAGCATGCAATTTGCAAGGCTGTATAGCATCTAATTTTACAACACATTTACGATTGTTGTCTTTGAAAGTGAGTTCCTGTGAAGACCAATCTTGTATAACCTTAGCTTGCTTCAACCAAGGACGGCCAAAAAGAAGATTATAATCAAAGGTGGATTCAGGTAATTCTAGGACGACAAAGGTCATTTTAAATGTGGTACCCTGCAAAGTTATTGGCATGTTTCAGACAAGTCCTACTGGATGGACCCTTGACTGGTCGGCCATTCTGACAAAAAATTGGACTGGTTCGATTTCGATCCATCCTAACTTCTTACACAGTGCAACAGTAGCAATGTTGACACCATATCCTCCATCAATTAGTACCTGTGTAATTTTCTGATTTTTATAACATACTGTAATTAAAGGAACCAAATGATCGACCGTAGAATCAGGTTCTGGTTGTACTGTCGCTGTTGCTGGAATGCAAGAAGGTAGAGGACTGAACTGTTGTTGGAATTGTTGTTGAATTCCTGGTACTAGTGCAAGTAATTGGCCAAGAGGAAGAGTAATGGACGCTTTAGATAAAATTTCCCAAGCCTTATGTGCTTCCATTGTGTTTTCCACAGATTCTGAAGATGATGCGTCAGCTGAAGATGATGTATCTGCTGAAGATAATGTGCCTACTACTGAATTAGAATGTTGTTTTTTATGTTCCTTCCTTGGTTAACGGAGCCTGGGTCACCGGCATAGGATCTGGAAGCACTGGAGGTTCGGCGGTGGTCCATTGATTGGCCTTATCATACATCCTTTGTTGTTCACGTATGCCTGGTTCAAATACTTCTGGTGCTAGTTGCAGTTGCTTACCAGATCGGGTCTGAATTACTATAGCTTGTGTTTCTACTGGTGTGATTTGTACCATATTAGTCATTGGGTTTTGACATTCTTTCTTCCTCTGATCTTACTCAGCTGCATCCTTACAAAATCTTCTAATGTGACCAAATTCACCATAAAAATGGCAGCGTGGTGGTGGCAAATTAGGATTTTCCTGTGCTGGTCTGGCCTGCCAACGATTTGCATTGTAGTTATTATTTCTCTGTCCTCTATAATTTCGATAGCCTTGTTGCTGGTTGTTTCTCATTTGTGGAGGTACATAATGATTGGCAGGTTGTCTTGGTTCCTGTATAATAGCATTGACAGTTGCTGGTCCCTGTACTTTGGTGTTGTATGCACAGTTTTCGGTGGAACGTCCGGTCGTGTTGTAGATAGCACAAAACAACTGATTAAGTGCACAAGTGGCACTAATGTGCCCTGAATTCTTGCATGTGGTGCAGAACATCTGTCTGATCGGATCTTCTGCAACATTTTTATTTGCCTTTAACCATTCCAAATCTTTTGTAAATCCTCCAACCTTGTTCTCAAGCTGCAAAGCCATTGCAATAACTGCATCTAGTGTCATAGCTCCTACACAGCGTATGATCATAATCTGTTTAAGTTGCGGAGTCAATCCATTGATAAACCATTGCGTGATAACGTCATCTGGCAGGTTGGCATGTGCTGGTGGTAAATGCCTCAAATGGGTTCTGAATAGAGTGGCATATTCCTGCACTGTTTGATTTATCTTCTGTCTATTGTTTTGTAGGTAGTCGAAAATTTTGGCTGGATTCTTCTTTAGCCTGAATCTCTGCAAGAATGCATCCCTTACTGCTTCATAGGTGCCAAAGTGGTTAATATCATATTCTCTAAGCCATCTCGCTGCTTCATTGACCAATGTCGACTGGAAGACAATAGCTTTATACGCCGGATCAGGTGGATGGTTGAGCACTATGTAACTTATCTCAAATGTGCGTACATGAGCATCTGGGTCATCTCCTGGAAATCCACCGAATTTAGTGTACGTTACTCCTGTTGGAGGCGGCCTCGGTGGACATAGTTGTTGTTGTTGTCCACTCATCTTGCTAGTGGTTGTATCGTGACTATCTTCTGTATCCCGAGGCGGACTATCTGAACACTCGGAGTCTGTATCGTCGGCCTGTGCTCCTTCCGATACAATAATATGGTTCAGTATGTTTTGAATGTCAGCTTCGAACAAGCTACCTTCCTTCTTGATGTCAAATATAGGACAGCTTACTCCCAATAGCGGTGACTGGACTAAAGATTCACCAAGAAATGATAAACCATCACCAAAAAAATGTGAATTCTCGGTAACTTGTACCAAAATAACATCGGAAGGTGTCGGTTTTTCACCAAAACAAAGTGCTCCTTCTCCTTCACTGGTTTCTTTGGCCAAGACGTTTCTATTCGTAAACAAATTTGAATCTTTACCTAATGGTGTTAAACTAACCTCATGCTGCGTCTTGGTAGATTCCGGAGTAACTATGCCTTCGACAGTCTGTGCCGAAATCGCACCGGAATCTGCCAAAAGGTTGTGCGTTCCACCGGAGTATGGCCGGAATCACTACTGACGTTCTTCACTTTCTTGACTTCTGGGTAAGACCTTTTTGCGCTTACCTCCTGGAGGCGTCCTTAGCAAATTAGGTACCCAGGGCTGTCGGTTCTTCGGATACGTTTCACCGGATCGAGTAACTGGCATGTATCATGTTTTGTACTAATCGCGTACTATTACTGTCGATTTTCAATCTATAGTCGCGTTACCACAATCGATTTGCAACAATCTGATCTGTTGCCACCTTCCCACAGATGGCGCTAGTGTTAAACGTTTAAACGCGAGACTAACTGTCAGAAACGCATTTAAACGTTTATTGGGTTCTTGGGAGTGGTAGGGGTCTGTTAGACAGAGGCCCTATACTTGGTTCCCAAACTAACCATTCCGTACAGCACTATACGGATGCGCAGAACTCTATTAAGACTTTGTTATGCTTAGGAGCCTTACAGTTCTCGATCAAAATCCGTCCAAAGTGTACTGAATACACTAAATTGCTACACTGTTCTGCACATAAACTTACTGAAATACGAGAGACAATAGCAGTATTTCAACCTTTACCGAATAGGTACAAACAATCAGACGACACCGAAGAGATAGAGAACTCAATAGTTTTAGATACACAGTACTACAGATTCAGTATGCAACTTGGGAGGACCCTGACTGTAGCTTAATCTTTGCCGTATGAAGATAGACCTCAACATCAGATAACAGTCCGGCGATCTACTGGATGTCGAGGAACCTCACAACAAACAGGTATCGATAGACAACAGAACAGAATCAGAACCATACACTACAGTATACTTAGAATGGCTTCGACAACACTACAGCAACGCTCAGTCAATCACCCAGACAGACAGTCTGGTGAATCCCACGAACGTCACCCTGCGTCTCTTTTTCATTGCTTTATATAAAGATTACAAGGTGTCTGCGTAACAACCTTTCGCGCGTGCGAAAAAGATTCAGTTATACACTTCCAATCCGGCGGCCGATAACATACCTTTCAGAGACTGATGTTCCACATGTTTAAAGAGTTCTTGAGGAAGAATTTGGAAGTCTATGTTGATGATCTCTGTGCTCATTCCAACATTAGATAGACACATATACCCGAACTCAGGCAAATCTTTGACAAATGTAGAGAATATCAAGTCTGCTTGTACCCAGAAAAATGTGTTTTCATGGTCAGGAAAGGCAAGATTCTAGGATACATAGTGTCAAAGAACGGCATATCCACAGATGAGGAGAAAGTGAGAGCTATAGCAGAGCTGCCTAGGCCAAAGAATGTCAAGGAAGTACAAGCTTTCATGGGGCATTGTGGTTATTACCGATGTTTTATACACATTTATGCCATCATTGCAAAGCCTATGTACGGACTTTTGACTAAATTTGATTGTACCGAAGAATGTGAGAACTCCTTCAATGAGCTTAAACGACGATTATGCTCAGCATCAATCTGAACAACACCAAATTGAAACAAGCCTTTTCATATCCATGTGGACACATCCAATTATGCTATTGGATGTGTACTCGCACAACCTATGGGTGAAGGTAATATGGATCTTCCAATCGCTTATGATAGTAGACAGTTGAATGCAGTTGAACGAAACTATACGACCACTGAACGAGAAGCATTAGGCATGGTGTATGTGGTTAAAAAGTTTAGACATTATTTGCTTGCAAATAAGTTTAAATTTTTTACTGATCATCAAGCACTGTTGTACTTGGTAAACAAACCATTCAATACAGGCAGATTGGTGAGATGGTTCCTCTTGCGAATGGAATATGACTTTGAGGTTGTGGTGAGGAAAGGAAAAACTCATTTGGGAGCAGACCATCTCTCTAGGATCACATCTGGAGAGGCCCCACAAGGAGTATCATAAGACCTTCCTGATGCTTACTTGTTTAATTTAGAAGTCGTGCCATAGTGGGTTCAAAACATTAATGCCAGTATTGACATTGTTGGTGCATACCAATCACCAATTGAAGTTTGGAAGACAAAAAGATGGAGATACGATCAAGTCTTGAAGCAAAGAAGGTGGTTACATTCACAGGATGAATGATATGTACACATATGTACATTAGTGAAGACATAGATCACTTATACTTTTTGAATAGTCATAAGCTTGTACATATTTGCCTATAAATACTTTGGAAAAATGTCGGGGCAATAGGAGAGACAAGAGGAGACAATAGGAGAGTATGAGAATAGTGCATTTGTAAATTGTAAGACTCATTAGAGTTCATAGGAATGTGAAGAAGTCTCTCTCACAACTCAATTCTGATTTTCTGAGGAATAGAAGAAAAGTTGCGCCCGAAGTTTTCATGTCTTCTCCTTCTGTGGTAAAGCTTTTGTGGAATGCTTTTGTACAAGTCTAAGTCTAGAGTTGATAGATCTCTGTATAAAGTTTTAGCTTCCAATTGTGATCAGGCTAAGAGAATTGTGTGTAGGAACATTCATATGTAAAGAATGTTCACAGTCTCCTGAAACAGGCGCAGATTTTGAGTTCAATGAAATGAGTAGTGCTCAGTGCACAGTGTAAAGTTTTACACATATGATAGCTCAAAATCTAAGTTGAGAGATAAGCTATCTACAGCCAAAAGGATTTGATAAAACGGGTTCGACATTGTGAGAACTAAAGCTAAGAAGTTAGGGGTGTCCAAATTGACTTCTCAAAAATGCAGATTTAGACATAGGTAACTTGTGAAGTAGATTTCTCAAGTTCTACTGAATCTTTTGGAGTGATTTGACTTGGAGGAGGTGCGCAATCTTTAGGCGACACCTTGTGCAAAGTTTCATAAAAGACTTTGGTCATTGATCTCTTAAATTGGTGAAGGTTTTGACTTACTCTTGATATAGAGGTGTTCTAAGTTCAAGATTAGGTTGTTCTTTTGGAGATTAACACTCTCCATCAGTGGTATCATAGCAGGAAGCATCAGAATCAAGGAAAGGGAGACTCCGACTACTACAGAAATACAAACTTTACATCTTGAAGGATCAAAAGGACAAAGGTTGAAGAAAGCTTGAGGGAAGACACATTGAAGTTGTCAAAAGGATCAGAAGAAGTAATATTCGAAGTCAAGGTACATTTACTCCTCATAAAGTTTAAAGATCTGTTAATACAGGTGAAGGAAGATGGGAGATTCTCTTGAGATAGAGAAATTGGATAGAAAGAACTATCCTGCATGGTCAATGAGGATGGAAGCTCATCTAATGAGCAAAGATTTGATAGCTTACATTACAGGAGAAGAAGAAAAGCCACAATTCAGAGATCCTAGTGCTCCAACTAGGGAAGAATTATCAGATTTGAAGAATTGAATGAAAAGAGATGCTCAAGCTAAGAGCATAATCTATATGGCAGTCAATGACTACTTGCTACCTCACATTAGAGGTCTTGAAAGTGCAAGTGAGATATGGAATGCTTTGGAGGAGCATTTCCAAAACACTACAAAGTCAAGGAAGGCATCCCTATCGGCAGAATTTACCACTTTCAAGAAGAAGGCTTCACAATCAATATCTGATTATGTGACAAAGATGAAGGACATTGCAGATGCATTAGGAGCAGTGGATGAAGACATTGAAGAAGATAAATTGGTAAGGCAAATTCTCACATGACTAAGAGGTGATGAGAAGTGGAAACCTTTTATTTTGTCCACAGAACTTTCATTGGATCATTTCAATCCCGATTTGAATCAATTGTTAGGACATATGCTAACTTTTGAGAATGATGTCAAAGGAGATGTTGACAAGAGTGCAAGACATGCAATGTACTCTAAAGACAAGAAGAAAACTAACAAAGGAAAGCAACAAGCAAATGAAGAAGAAGGCACAACTAGTCAAGCCAACTTCCTAAGAGGAAGAGGAGGTGGCAAAGGTAGAGGAAGAGGCAGGAGTAACAAAGATGGATCCAAAGCTTGCTGGATTTGTGGTAAGACAAATCATTTAGCCAATGATTGTTGGCATAACACTCAAAGTAATGGAGGATACAATCAGAACTATAATTCAAGAGGAAGAGGTGGCAGAAATCAAAGAGGTAATTTCAGAGGTAGAGGTAGTAGGGGTTACTTTGGAAGAGATACAGGTAGAGGTTTCCAAAGTCAACAATATAACAATACCTACTACAATTATGCTTCAGATTAGAAGGAAGATTCAACATTGATAATGAATGCAACTTGTGCAAGGCAGAATGAAGATCAAAGAGTCTTCTACATTGACTCAGGGTGTAGCAATCACCTGAGTGGTAATATAGCCTTGATGACTGATTTGGAGAATAAGGTATCTAATCATGTTGTTCAAACAGGTGACAACACAAAGCACAATGTGAAGTCAATTGGATCAATGAAAGCCAAGGATGGTAGCACCTTATTGAGTAAGGTCTTGTATGTTCCTACAATTCCTAAGAATTTGATAAGTGTAGGACAAATTGTGGAAAAAGGTTATGAAGTAAGGTTCACTAATGAAGGAGCGTTTGTGGAAGACCCTAGCAATGGGTATAAACAAATTGTTTCAGGGAAGAAAGAAGGAAGATTGTTCACATTGAAGGTTCAAGGTAATGTTGGTCATGCCTTGTTCACTTATGGAGGACATAAGATCTCTGAGTTAGATCTTTGGCACAAGAGACTTGGACATTTCAATGAAAGAGGTATTAAAGACATGATTAATAATGGTTCAGTGCTTGGATTGCCTAATATTGCAGGTCAACATATGACATACAGATGTGAGGCATGTCAATTAGGTAAGGCTCATAAGCAACCCTATTCTAAGCATGGGTTTATGTATTCAGAAAAACTTGAGTTGGTATACACAGATGTGTGGGAACCATCAAAGGACTTCAGTATCAATGGCTCAAGGTATTATGTGATTTATGTTGATGATGCTACTAGATGGATCACTATCTATGTGATCAAAGATAAGTCATAAGTATTCAATACTTTCAAACATTATCATATGTATGCAGAGAGAATTACAGGACATAAGTTGAAGAGACTAAGGTCAGATGGAGGGGGAGAGTATTTCTCTAATCAGTTCAGTGATTACTTGTGGAATGCAGGTATAAAAAGAGAGGTTACTTGCAGGTACTCTCCTCAACAAAATGGTGTAGCAGAAAGGAGGAATAGGACTCTTGTTGAGTTTGTAAGGTCCATGATGAAGGAGAAAAATTGCCCAAATTATTTGTGGGCTGAGGCTGTAAATAGAGCTACTTATTTGGTTAATATGCTACCATGTAAAGCCTTGCAGGGTATGACACCATATGAGGCATGGTGGGGTAAGAGACCTACACTAGACCATTGCAAAGTATTTGGATGTTTGGACTATGCATATGTGCCAATCACAATTAAGGCACAAATTGGAACCTAAAGCTGAAAAATATGTGTTTATTGGTCATGATGATAAGCAGATGGGATACAGGTTGTGGAATCCATCCACAAAACATTTTCTTGTATCAAAAGATGTTACATTTGATGAGCAAGGTACTTGGTATGCAGGTACTATCAATATTAATACAGATGATGAAGAAATTGTGAGCCAAAGGAAAGGTAAATCAAAGGTTCAGATATTTGATGAGCAAGAGAATAATGAAGTGCAGGTTGAAGTGGAAGAGACACCAAGATTTGATCCTGAATGTGAAGAACCAGAAACCTCAAGAAGTGGAGAACTTAGGAGGTCTACAAGGAACAAATGGCAACCTACAAGGTATAGCTATGATACTTCATTCTTGACTACTAAGGATTATGCTTACATGATTAAAGCAGATGAAGACCCTTCTACATATGAAGAGGCAAAAGGTAAAGAGATTTGGGAAAAAGCTATGCAGGAAGAATATGATGCATTAATGGAGAATCAAACATGGGATTTGGTTCCAAAACCAAATAGTCAGAAGATCATTGGATGCAAGTGGGTCTATAAGACAAAGAGACTTGCAGATGGAAGTGTTTCTAGGTACAAAGCTAGACTTGTTGTAAAAGGGTTTGCTCATACATATGGTATTGACTATGATGAGACTTATAGTCCAGTGGCAAAGATGACAACCATCAGAACACTTATAGCAATTGCTGCATGCAAAGGTTGGAAATTGTGTCAATTAGATGTGAAGAATGCTTTTTTGAATAGTTATATTTCAGATGATGTTTTCATGGAGCAACCTCAAGGATTTAGAGATGGAAGATATCCAGATCATGTGTGTAAGCTCAAGAGAGCTTTATATGGCTTGAAGCAGGCCCCAAGGGCATGGAACTATAGACTTGTAAAGTTCTTGAAAGAACTTGGATTTCAAGTATCAAAAGCAGATAGTAGCTTGCTTGTTAAAGCAAGTGATGATGGGTTTATTTACATATGTATATATGTTGATGATATAATTCTTATAGGTACAGATGAGAAAGGCATACAAAGCCTAAAGAAGCAAATGGAGAAAGAGTTCAAAATCAGTGACTTGGGAGATTTGTCATACTTTTTGGGCATGGAGATTTCATACACTCAACATGGAGTGTATGTGACTCAAGAGAGGTACTTGAAGAACTTGTTAACCAAGTTTAAAATGAATGATTGGAGAGTAGCACCTACTCCAATGGAGGTGAACCACAAATTAAGCAGATTTGGAGGTGAAGAGTTCAAGGACATGAAGCAATATCAGAGTTTGGTTGGTAGTCTTATCTATGCTACATTAACTAGGCCTGATTTATCATATGCAGTTGGGGTTTTGTCTCAATTCATGCATTGTCCTAGAAAAGAACATTAAATTGCAGGTCAAAGAGTGTTGAGGTACATTAAGGGTACACTCAAAGAAGGTTTGTATTATGGATTTACATCAGATACAAATATCAAAATATATAGTGATGCAGATTGGGCAGGTAATCCAGATGATAGAAGGTCAAATTATGGATACATGTGTTATGTGAGAGATAAGTTAATCTCCTGGTGCTCAAAGAAGCAACATACAGTTGCTTTGTCATCTACAGAAGCAGAGTACAAAGGCATGGTTGAAGCTGCAAAAGAAGTGATATGGCTTAAGACTCTCATGAAGAGTTTTGATACTATACAGAGCATACCTATCATTTATGGTGATAACATGAGTTCATTATATCTAACTGCTAATCCTGTTTTTCATGCCAGGACCAAACACATTGAGATACAGTATCACTTTCTAAGAGAGAAGGTGATGGATAAGGAGATTGAAGTTATACATACTTCAACAAAAGATCAGATAGCTGATATGCTTACAAAAAGTTTAGATGGACCAAAGTTACAGAAGTTCAAAGACATGGCAGGCATAAAGAAGATAAGAGAAACCTCAATTGATGATTGAGGGGGAGCTGTTGGTGCAGACCAATCACCAATTTGTTGGAGCAAGACAATCAACAAATTGTGATTATACAAAGGATAGAAGTAAAGACATGAAGAGAAGATTGAAGATCAATGTCATGAATTGAAGGAAAGAATCAGATAGTAAAGTTCTTTAATCAAATGTACATTAATTTTGTAAGATACTTCAATATACTTGAAGTAGTTACGAGTTAGGACTTGTATATATATATTATATATAAGTACATGCTTGTAGTCATATATGAGATATAGAGAAGAGAGTTGAGATGAGTTAGTTGATGTACATTGTACAGATCATCCATCAGATGTATGAAGAAAACAGATAAGTAAAAATTTCAGATATGGCGCGTCGATCTTCTCTCCCATTCTCCTTCTGTGCTTAATCTTTTGAGAAATCCTTTTTCACGTATCTAAGTCCATAGCTAATCTATCTATGACTAGAATTTGAGAGGTTAATTGCAATCAGGTTGAGAGAATTCAGTTTAGGAACATTCATATGTGAAGATGTTCTGAGAGTCGTCAAAACTGGTGCAGATTTCATGTTCAGAGAAATGAACATTGCTCAGAGCATGCTGTAAAGTTTTACACAAGTGAGGGCTCAAAATCTAAGTTGAAAGGTAAGCCATCTATGGCTAAAAGATCTTGATCAAACGGGATTTACTTTGGGAGAACCAGTGTTAAGAAATTACAGGTGTTAAGGTCGCCATTGCAAAGAAGCTGTTTCAGACATAGCTAAAGTGTTTCACACATTTCTCACAGTATACTCAATCATTTTGAGAAATCTAACTTGGAGAAGTTGTGCAACCTTAAGGCGAAGCATTGTGCAAAGTTTTATTAAAAACTTTACAGGATTGATTAGTCAATCAGTAATTAATCTGTGGCAGACTTTCCAGGAAATTTCAGTTTTCAACAGTTGGTCAAAATTCTGATAATTTGGTGATTGTTTTCTAAAATTAAGTGGAGTCTGAAGTTGTTCTTGATATAGAGGAGTTCTAAGCTCAAGTACAACTTTTTCTTTTGGAGATTAACACTCTCCATCACAATTGAAGTTTGGAAGACAAAAAGATGGAGATAAGATCAAGTCTTGAAGCAAAGAAGGTGGTTACATTCACAGGATGAATGATATGTACACATATGTACATTAGTGAAGACATAGATCACTTATACTTTTTGAATAGTCATAAGCTTGTACATATTTGCCTATAAATACTTTGGAAAAATGTCGGGGTAATAGGAGAGACAAGAGGAGACAATAGGAGAGTATGAGAATAGTGCATTTGTAAATTGTAAGACTCATTAGAGTTCATAGGAATGTGAAGAAGTCTCTCTCACAACTCAATTCTGATTTTCTGAGGAATAGAAGAAAAGTTGCGCCCAAAGTTTTCGTGTCTTCTCCATCTGTGGTAAAGCTTTTGTGGAATGCTTTTGTACAAGTCTAAAGTCTAGAGTTGATAGATCTCTATATAAAGTTTTAGCTTCTGATTGTGATCAGGCTAAGAGAATTGTGTGTAGTAACATTCATATGTAAAGAATGTTCACAGTCTCCTGAAACAGGCGCAGATTTTGAGTTCAATGAAATGAGTAGTGCTCAGTGCACAGTGTAAAGTTTTACACATATGATAGCTCAAAATCTAAGTTGAGAGATAAGCTATCTACAGCCAAAAGGATTTGATAAAACGGGTTCGACATTGTGAGAACTAAAGCTAAGAAGTTAGGGGTGTCCAAATCGACTTCTCAGAAATGCAGATTTAGACATAGGTAACTTGTGAAGTAGATTTCTCAAGATCTACTGAATCTTTTGGAGTGCTTTGACTTGGAGGAGGTGCGCAATCTTTAGGCGACACCTTGTGCAAAGTTTCATAAAAAACTTTACACATTTACTCAGTCAATGAGAAAGATATATGCAGCAGACTTTCTGAGTAATTTCCTTCTTCACAGTTTGTTCAAGAATTTGATATTTGGTCATTGATCTCTTAAATTGGTGAAGGTTTTGACTTACTCTTGATATAGAGGTGTTCTAAGTTCAAGAGTAGGTTGTTCTTTTGGAATTAACACTCTCCATCAGACATATGGGCCTAACCACCCATTAATAAACACTCAAGATAGGGAGGTAGTAAAAGCCCAAAAATACCATATCATGGCAGGAAGTATGTACAAGCATACAGATCAAGGGATATTAGCCTGTTGTGTGGAAGAGGATGAGTATGGAAAATGTTTGCAATTAGCACATGTAGGTGCATTAGAGCAACATTACTCCAGGCAACGAACCCTACAGACACTAAGGAGACTCAGAGTGCATTGGCCGACTATGGAAGCAGATGTCCATAAGATGTGTAGGGAATGCCCAGTCTGTAGTATTAGACCACGAGTGGAGCACGCTACTTTGTACCAAGTGTCTCTAGTACCAGATTGGAGTGAACCATTAGTAGCCTTTTTGAAGACAAAAACATTCTCTCAAGTCATGACTCTGGCTAGGAGAAGAAGTTTAGAACAAGAATCCCTAGACTACTCACTCATTGGAGATAACTTATATAAGCGTGGTAAAGATGGGTACCTCAGATTATGTGTCCATGAGAGTGAATACGTCAAGATATTGGAAACTACTCACCAAGGTGTAGCAGGAGGACACTTTTGGACCAGATCGGGTGATCAAGGCAATCCTATTTGCACGATTATGGTGGCCAACCCTTCATATGGATCCACATACCTATGTGAAGAGGTGTGATGTTTTCCAACGAACTTAGTATCCTATACGCAAAGATGAGATGCCTCTGAAACCTATGATGGGTGGATGTGCATTCTCTAAGTGGGGAATAGACTTTGTAGGCCCTATTAACCCCCCAACCAAGAGTTCACATGCGGAATACATCATTGTGGCCACAGACTATCTAACCAAGTGGGTAGAAGTGAAAGCCACAATGAAGAACGATGCTCAAATGATAGCTAAGTTCTTATTTGAGAATGTGTTCACCAGATACAGGCTACCTATAGAGCTAGTTAGTGACAGAGGGACTCACTTCTTGAATGAAGTCATTGAAAATCTTCTTCAAGAATTCTTGGTGATACACAAGAAGTCTACCCCCTATCACCCACAAGCTAATGGCCAAGCAGAGAGCACAAATAAGATTCTATGCAATGTATTGACAAAACTAGTGAATAATAAACACTCTGATTGGGACAAATAGCTACACCATGTTGGTTGGGCATACAGAGTTGCCTATAAAATGGTACTCCAAGCCACACCCTTTCAGATGGTGTTTGGCCAAAATGCAGTGCTACCTCTAGACTTCTTGATACCTACATTGAAAGTAGTAGAAGAGCATGATTGGACAAGCCATGAGATCTCCTCTAGAATCTTGGACCTTGAACGACTAGGTGAAACAAGATTAAGAGCTACAGTAGGAATTTATGCAGCCAAGAAAAGGCAAAAAGCATATTTTGACGCACATGTGAAAGATAAGGGTTTGAAAGCAGGAGACCTAGTCCTAGTCTACACCTTGAAACAACATGCATGGAAATTAGAGAAGAGAGGCTATGGACCTATGATTATAAATAGGATCTCCACAAGTGGAGCAGTTCAATTAGCCACTCTAGAAGGCGACATCCTACCAAGTTACACTAGTGGGTGCAGAGTCAAGTTATATCAGGAACCCCTCACAGAGGGGACGTTAAATCAACTCAATACTGCAAAGAAATGTAAAGAAGAGGAAAAGCGAATTCGGGAAGAAGCATAGGCTAAAGCATTGGAACACATCAAAAGAGTGAAAATGAGAAGACAAGGAAGAGAGCAGCCTAGGACATATGCCTATGCAGATCTAGGATATCACATGGCTATGTGCGAAGTCTCAGGTATAAGTTCTCATAGAATAATTGATCGATGTCCTTTTGTAACCTTAGAGATAGGACAAGGACAGGGTGCAAGGACTGTATGGGCCTTGATTGACTCAGGTGTAGCCACTAGTGCCGTTAAACTTTCTTACTGTCAAAAGTTGAAATTAAGTGCCAATCCTATAGAAGCATATCTCATAGTATTGGGAGGTGTGGAAACCCCTTGCATGGGTGAGGTGGAACTTCCCCTCTACATTCAAGATGTTTTAATGAAAGTTAAAGTACTAGTGTATCAAGATGAGGATCTCACTGAACCTCTTGTCTTGGGTCAAGACTGGATCTATGATCATTGTTGAGGGTTCCAAGGTTCAACACAACATCGAATTAAAGAACAAATCAGAGTTATTTATTGTTCCATTGGGACTAATCTCCACACACAAAGATTCCACCGAAATTGCATCTGGAAATCCACCGGAATTTCACCGAAACGCTTCTTTTCGGTAACTTATACCAATTCAGTATTACACACTCGCATTTCAGAGTTTCACCTTTCGGAATGTACAACTTCTTACACATTCACAGATACCCAAATTTCATTGCGCCTCTATGCAGACAAATTGAGTTCCCCCATGGACTTAACAGAATTGAAGGACTCAAACAAGAACTCGTATCATTGCGAACATTTGCTGCTCAATACTTTAATAGATTTAACGCTGTGATTACAGGTTTGCAAATACTAGAACTTCTTAATTTGTATTTGATTATGTATCACAAGATAACATCAATGATAGATGACTTAATGTTTTCTGCAGAACCAGTCTTCTCTGATACTCCCAGATCCCTGTTAGGAGAGTTTCTTCATCTCCAAGGTTGTTGCGCTGCTTCCTCTTATCACGTTTTCTCTTCTCTTTAGAACTTCTACTCCTCCTTGCGGTTGTCGTGAACCCCTTTTTCTTGTGACCTCTCCCCCTTACCGTTGTTGCGAACTTCCTTTCTTGTGACTTCTCCTCCTTTTGCGACGTGTCCTTTTTAATCTCATCGTAGCCGTCTTTTTCTTTTTCTTTTTATTTTATTTTTCCAGATTTCCCTGCCTTCAACAATCATGCAATCAACCTAAACCCAAGAAGTGGACTTCTTCAGGTCTAGGTAAATCGAAACCACATTACACTTGAGTTAGAAAATGAAGCACTCAAGGAATTAGGAAAGGCACAAACTCTTGGTCCTTCCAGGAGTACACATGAAGATGACAATGCTATTCTTGTCCAAAACTATGTGATGTAGAGGGATGATTGTCTCAACAAAGAAGTCAAGGATATGATGGAACTCCCTTATTTTCCAAAGGCCATCGGGATGCAGCAACCAAAGGCGGATCAAATGCAGAAGAAGCAGATGATCTATGCTCAAAGCCACAAGAAAGTACGAAGCATAGTGTCTCAACCACCAAAACAAGTGTGGGTGCGCAAAGGCGACCAACATGTTGTGGTCGAGTCACAACCATTGGCTCAACTTCATATTAGTGAGAAACCACAGGACACTAATAAGAAGTCTTTCAAAAAGTCTTCTACTAACGGGAAGTCTGAAAGAACTTGGAGAAGCTTATCGAAGGTAGAAAAGTGCGTTTCGAAGCGATGAAGTTTGGTCAAGCCAACCGGCACAAGACAACCCTTGAGCTTATGGAGACTCAAATAGATCTTATAGGCATGCAGTAAGTGCAAAGAAACACACTATGTACCTTGGAGCATCAAGGAGAATGAGTCGATAGAAAACAGATAGGTTTGCGGGTCGACTAGCTCAAAAAACTTACTATCTATGGAAGAGACAATGAACTTCAAATGCCCATAGTGACAAGCGTGATTACAATTAGAAAAAATACTTTTATGGGAGTGATACACATAGGGTTGAGTGTATGGAATGCACAAAAGTATAAGGAATAAGCAAAATATGCTATAGGAATGAATGCGAGATTCATCGGTGGTACTTCCTATTTTTCAGGAATACGCAGAGATTGACCTTGAGACAAGAAAACCTGAGATTTCTCCCAATCTACTAAACCAAATGCATTCTAAACTTACAGGAATAAACTAGACACTTATACATTTCCAATGTATCATCTTGCACTCAATTTGGAGCTTTGAGGAGAGAGCAGCAGCCTCTGCAAGATTACTGTTGGCAAAGAAGATGATGCAAAAAATTAAAGGATCAAGACAATGATGGTCACAAGTGTATGTATATTTCTTTCATGTAATGTACAAGTGATTCCAAGTCCTTATATGGCCTCTAGGAGTGTTCCACGACTTTTACAAGTTGAATTTGAATTCAAATGAAGGTGGAAATGGTTATTGGAGGGAATCAATTCACTTCAACCACCACAAATTCGTGGGCTTTGGGCTCTATCTTTCTACCTTTACATGTGTAAAGCTCAAGGCTTTTACAACGGTAAATGAACCATCAAAAATCTCTCAAAAAAATACAATAATGAGCATATGAAAAAGAACTCTCCAACGGATATTCTTTCGACGCGATAGCATTTGATGTAGATCAAATCCACCTCAAGCATAGTGTAAGCTTGATGTTCCAACAACTCCCCCTCAAGCTAAAGTATGCTTGAGTCTTCATTCTCAGATAGGTTGAATACCTACCATAGCTTTGAATCTACAAAGCTTTATTCCATCAAGTGCCTTCGTCATCATATCTGCTACTTGCTTTTCAGTCGAAACAAAAGAAATGTCAATCTCCTTTGCCATGAGCTTCTCCCTGATGAAGTGGTAATGGACTTCTATGTACTTGGTTCTCGCATGAAAAATAGGATTTGCCGCTAGATGCATGGAACTTACATTATCTCCAAATATGTGAGGTTTGGAACTCACAAGTCCCAAATCTGTATACAATGCTTTAAACCATATTGCCTCTTGAGTTGCTATGGTCAAGCCTCTGTACTCTGCTTCAGTTGAAGATAAATCAACTGTTGGTTGCTTCTTGGAACTCCATGATACTAGCTTTGAGCCTGCAAATGCTAAGTAACCAGATATACTTTTTCTATCATCCTTAGCTCCTGCCCAATCTGCATCTGAATAGAATTTGATATCCAAATCTGAAGAGTAAGGATAGAATATACCTTCGTTGATTCTACCTTTGAGATACTTAAGTACTCTCTTAGCCGCATCCATGTGTGGTCTTCTCCGTGAGTGCATGAACTGACTAAGCACTCCCACACTATATGAGATGTATGCCCTTGTATGAGTAGCATATATCAAGCTACCTACCAAGCTTTGATACTCTTTAATATCTTCAATTTTGTCACCTTCATAAACACTAAGTTTATGATTCATCTCCAAAGGTGTACTTGCAGGTTTAGTGTTCTCCATTTTGAACTTGAGAAGAAGATCCTGAATGTATCTTCTTTGAGTCAAATACATTCCTTCATTTGTATATATCACCTACATACCTAGGAAATATGTGAGCTCACCTAGATCATTGATTTTGAACTCATCTTGCATGTGTCTCTTGATCCTTTGAATGCCATTTAGATCATCACATGTCACAATAATATCATCTACATATACACATAGATAGATAACCTCATTGTGATCCCTTTTGATGAATAGAGAAGGATCTGAGCTGCTAGCTTTGAACCCTTGATCTTGAAGATATGTAACCAACCTGTAATTCCAAGCTCTAGGAGCTTGTTTCAATCCATACAATTCTTTCTTAAGTCTGCAAACATAAGATGGATGATTAGGGTTTTCAAAACCTGGTGGTTGTGACATGTATACCTCTTCACTTATCCAACCATTTAAGAATGCATTTTTCACATCAAGTTGGAGGAGTCTCCAATTCCTTGCAGAAGCTACACTTATCAATGTCCTGATTGTAGTCATCTTTGCAACTGGTGACAATGTTTCCTCATAGTCTATACCATGAGTTTGTGAGCATCCTTTGGCAACTAATCTTGGCTTGTACCTGCAAATTGATCCATCTAAATTTCGTTTAACTTTATATACCCATCTGCAACCAATTACCTTTTGATTCGACGACATTGGAACCAAATCCGAAGTGTCCATCTCCTTCAATGCATCTATCTCTTCGTTCATGGCCTTTTCCCAATTAGGATTTCCCTTTGCCTCTTCATAGGTTGAGGGTTCCTCTGAAATAGAGTCTTTTGCCAAGTAGATTGAATGCTTCGTAACAAATGTGGAATCATATCCATACCTTTCTGGTTGCTTCTTCTCTCTTGCTGATCTTCTAGGTGCTTGTTTTGAGCATTCTCCAACCTCTTGCATCTTTGATTTGCCTCTTGACTTCCATAGCTTGTAATCCTTTTCTCTTTCATCTTGGTCATCGTCTCTATCACTTCTTGGATCCTGGACCTGTGTATCATGCTTGCTTCCTAATTGATGAGAGTCAGAATCAAGATCATATGGTAGTGTTACCTTTTATTTGTCTTCATCATACCAAGACCTGTGTTCTTCAAACACAACATCTCTACTTGTAGTGAATTGCTTGGTTGAAGAATTGAAGAACCTGTAACCCATCTGAGTTGAATCATATCCAATAAACACTACCTTTGTTGCCCTTCCATCTAGCTTACCTCTTATTTGTGATGGTACATGAACATAAGCTAAACAACTAAAAACCTTGCAATGTCCAAGACTAGGTTTTCTTCCATGCCATGCTTCATAAGGAGTCATACTTTGAAGTGATTTGGATGGTAGTCGATTGACAAGGTACACAGCAGTTGAAATAGCTTCTACCCATAGATAATGTGGCAACTTCTTCTCTTCAAGCATTGTTTGGGCTGATCCAACCAATGTCTTGTTTCTTCTCTCTGCAATTCCATTTAGTTGAGGAGAGTACCTATTAGTCACTTCCCTTTTGATACCTTTGTCCTACAAGATCTCATCAAACTCTTTGGAGAAGTATTCTCCCCCTCCATCAGATCTGAGCTTCTTTAGTGATCTACCTGTATGATTCTCCACATGTGCAAGATACTTCTTGAAACAATCAAACACTTCATTCTTACTCTTGATAAAGTATAGAACAGTCCATCTACTATGGTCGTCAATAAATGAGACATAATACCTTGATCTTGCCAATGAAGGTTCTTGACTTGGTCCCCATACATCTGTATGTACTAAGTCCAATAAGTTGTTGTGGACGTAGCCTTTGTGGTTGAATGGTTGTCTTTGTGCCTTCCCAATCTGAAATGCATCACACCTGTTGATCATGTGTTGCTTTGACATGTTCGGCAGTCCTAGAACACTTTGATCCCTGCATATATCCTTCAAGGTTCTTTCATTCACATGAGCAAGTCTCTTATGCCACACTTCAAGCTCACTTAGGGTTTGAGACCCAAAGTTGAATAGAGCTATGTTCCTGGTTTCTCCTACTTCAAAAGTAAAGAGCCTACCATTCTTCTCACCTCGGGCTATCTTCTTGAAGCCTTGACATGGATCTTCCACAAAAGCTCCATGTTGGGTGAACCTAACTTGCAAGCCTTTTTCAACTATTTGGCCTACACTTATTAGGTTTTTAGTGATGGTACATAGAGAACCTTACTCAGAATGTTTGTCCTGCCATTGGAAGCTTTGACATTACCAATCTTCTCCACATTGTGCTTTGTGTCATCCCCTGTTTGCACTTCAAGTCTATGCTTTGGACTTTCCAAATCAGATAGAAGAGCAATGTTGCCTGCAACATGATTCGAACATCCTGAATCTATGTAGAACAAATGATCATCTTCTTTACCTTCTTTGTGGCTTAGATTCATAAGAAGCAATGAGTCTTCATGTGGTTGATCTTCTGAATAATTGTTGTAGTCCCTTCTATTATAGCTTCTATTGTTATTGTTGAAGTTGTGTCCACCTCTACCTCTATTGCTGCCATATCCACCTCTTCCACTTCCGTTCTGGGTCTTCCCATTGAACCAACAATTCTGAGTGGTGTGGTTGGTCTTATCGCATATGGTACAAGGTTGAACATTCTGACCTTTGGATTTGTCTTGGTTTGGTCATTTCTTCTTCCCTTTCCACTTGCTCTTGCTTGCGAATTTGGCTTGGGAAGTCTCTTCTTCATCTTCTTCCTTCTTCTTGCCTTTCTGCTTCTTATCCTTCTTATCTGTATATAGAGCACTAGTTGAATTACCATGATAAAAGTTACCTTCCTTTATGCTATTGTTGGCTTCTTGATTGAAGAGTTGTCCAAGAAAGATGTTGAAGTCGGGAGTCAGCACATGCATGATGAGATCGTAAGCCGTCGTGAAGGATTGCCATTGCTTATCACTTCGAATGCCGTTGAGAATTTGCCTCATGATGACCTCTTCTTCAATCATCTCTCAAATGGATGCTAACTGATCCGCAACCTCCTTGACCTTGGTAACAAACTTTGTGATGGTTTGTTTAGGTGTCTTCTTCATTTGGTTGAACTGGTTCCAAAGATGATTCTTTCTTGCTTTGGTACTAGCAGAAAAGAAAGTCTCGAGGGCACCCCAAGTCTCTTGAGATGTCTTGCATCCTCTAATATGTGGTAATAGAAAGTCAGAGATAGAGTTTAGTATGTACGACCTTGCTTGAGCATCCCTTGCGCACCAAAGTGTGAGCTTATCTGTCTCCTCTTCTGTAGGTCCTCCTATGGATCTTGGAATAGGCATAGCTTCATCACCTGCTACAATTCCATAAAGATTTCTACCTTGCAAATAGGCCTCCATCCTGATTTGCCAAGCCCCATAGTTGTGTCGATCAAGCTTCTCAATCATTGAGGGAAAGCCGTCACCCATCTTGATCTAGCTCTGATACCACTGAAAGAACTTGGAGAAGCTTGTCGAAGGTAGAAAAGTGCATTTCGAAGCGATGAAGTTTGGTCAAGCCAACCGGCACAAGACCAGCCCTTGAGCTTATTGAGACTCAAATAGACCTTATAGGCATGCAATAAGTGCAAAGAAACACACTATGTACCTTGGAGCATCAAGGAGAATGAGTCGATACAAAACAGATAGGCTTGCGGGTCGACTATCTCAAAAAACTTACTATCTATGGAAGAGACAATGAACTTCAAATGCCCATAGCGACCAGCGTGATTACAATTAGAAAAAATGCTTTTATGGGAGTGATACACATAAGTTTGAGTGTATGGAATGCACAAAAGTATAAGGAATAAGCAAAATATGCTATAGGAATGAATGCGACATTCACCGGTGGTACTTCCTTATTTTCAGGAATATGCAGAGATTGACCCCGAGACAGAAACACTGAGATTTCTCCCAATCTACCAAACCAAAGGCTTTGTAAATTTACACGCATAAATTAGACACTTATACCTTTCCAATGAGTCATCTTGCACTCAATTTGGAGCTCTCAGGAGAGAGCAGCAGCCTCTGCAAGATTACTATTGGTGAAAAAGATGATGCAGAAAATTGAAGGAGCAAGACAATGATGGTCACAAGTGTATGTATATTGCTTCCATGTAATGTACAAGTAATTCCAAGTCCTTATATAGACTCTAGGAGTGTTCCACGACTTTTACAAGTTGAATTTGAATTCAAATGAAGGTGGGAATGGCTGTTGGAGGGAATCAATTCACTTTCCTACAATCTAGGAAAAGTGAAGATCTTGATTGATCTACTTTTAGGTGATTTGATTTTCTTGATTGAATGCAACTTCAACCACCACAAATTTGTGGGATTTGGGCTCTATCTTTCTACCTTTATATGTGTAAAGCTCAAGGCTTTTACAACGGTAAATGAACCATCAAAAATCTCTAAAAAAATACAATAAATGAGCATATGAAAAAGAACTCTCCAACGGATATTCTTTCGACGCGATAGCCTTTGACGTAGATCAAATCCACCTCAAGAATAGTGTAATCTTGATGTTCCAACAAAGTCTATCTGGGTACCCAAGAATTCGATGAAGGCTGACCCACAACCAAGACAAATTTGGGTGCCTAAGGCTTGCTTGCGGGCTCAAATAGCCACACCATGTACAACATGGTTCACGCACTCAAACAACTGATACCCATTCTTATTCGACATGCACAAACACATATTCGTCCATGAGCACGAGTAGAATCACTTGTAAATGGGTCCCTAAAAAGCCTCATTTCCAAACAGACACTCTCATAAAGCCCTCCAGAGTCTCCACAAAGTCAAAACCGAAAGCCATCCACTATGTTTGGTAGCCCAAAGCTTGTAACAAACCCTTCGACCCCCATTTGTAAATTAATCTCCACCTACTAACTGCATCATCCTTACACTGCATCTTTCCATTTAGCTCATAGGACTATTCATTCACTAACTACACACACAATCACTGAGCACTCATTGACCTATTAACCTATCACTAACCTCATGTTAATGTTGTAATGGGGACAAAAATTGTTCTATCTTGTCCATTACAATGTTAACACTTGCTTCTATATTCTCACAGAACCAACAAACAAGCTGTAACATGGCAAAAGCAGGAGGCACCAGCTCCCAGGCACGATCCAACACCCAAATAGTGGATATTGAAACTCTCCTCCTCGAACCACAACTCACCGAGAGGCCATAGGAACTCAGGGCAGTGCATGTCCTTCCCATTCAGAACCCTCCGCAGGGGCACACGTCACAAGTTGGCAAACATGCACACTGGTTCAGTGATGTTGCAGGTCCATTAGGAGAAGGAACATACTTCTAGGAAGTTGAATTAGAGTTTAATGGAAAGTGGGGGTGTTGCTCTAGCACAATGGTGAGAACCACGTTAAGAAGCTCCACCTCCTTAATGTCAATCCGCGGAAGAGATAGGAGTGATGTGAAGATCGTGAATGTGAGATGAAGTGAGAGTGAAGGTGAGAAGCATAGAAATGCACACACACATACACACACACTACGAAGAGACAAGCAAGACACAATGGAAGGTGAGAAATCGACTCTATTACTCAAGAACACTCTTACAAGTTCAAAATAGCTCTAAGCTCTTCTCTACTCAAACAAGTTAAGACTAAGTAACCCCAAAAATGAGCTCTCTAGCTCTTTTTATAGTTTCTAGACTAGTTTTGACCGGTTTCACATCTAGTGACCGACATAGTTAAAAATTAGGTCCTAAATGCTATTTGGAAGGGTAAACGGTGTCTAAAAATAACGAAAATTGATACGCTCATTCTACCTAAGCTCCTCAAGCTCGAGGACTCCTCGGCTTGCACAAAATGGAGCTAGAAATTAAGAAAAGGGTTTTTCTATGTTACATATGTTACATTAGTGATAAAAATCACTGTTGGAGGTTTTTGAAAAGTATTTTTGAAACATGATTCTTTGAAAAAAGATTCCACTGGCTCCCTGCTCTGTCGTTACATGCTTCCGCGTCTTCTATGCCTCTGGTTGCTTCCAACACCCCCCTCCCTCTCGCTTCTGTCGTCCCTGACAGAACCTTGTGGTAAGGTCTGCCGGATATAGTTCTGTAGGAGGTCTTGAGCGAGGGTGTGCTCGGAGATACGAATGTCTCGGGCCAGGTCGACCTCGAGTTTCTCCCAATCTATTGGTTGTGGTTCTTCCGGTGGCGGGAGTTGATAGTGTGTGGAATAGACCATTCGTTCAGAGGCAAATAAGTGTAATAAATGTGTAGGCCTGCTTATGAATACCTCTGAATGGTATTCCCAGAAGCCGGTTGTAAACATCTCTTCGAAAGTCTGCTTGTAGCACGCCGGTAGGTACTTTATTCTGCAATGCCAGGCATAACACACCCGTAGCGATGGCGTTGTACTCATATCATATACCAGATTGAAATTGCCATGCTCAAAGCCCGGGGTGTTTACATGAGGTGCCTTGACGCATCGGAAGACTTTAAAAATCATTTGCATCATGTCAAAGATTTTGACAGTCATATGCGCTGCTATATCGTCCATATGCTTTAATCTAGGGAGCCAGTGGCGAATGGTAGCCATCATGTAGCCGACACTTGGTAACTCAATGGGTGGTTTAAAATAGGGGTAATTCAACCAATCCTGGCACTAGTTATTGTTTTGTACCTTAATAGGAAAGGCAGTCCAGGAGCGGCGTCGTGGTACTGGTCCCCAACATGGGTTGTACTTTAAGTGCAAAGGTGCCTTTACCCATGTACTCATCATTTCTGGATACTTCTGTAGTAATTCTTTTCGCCACTCTGGTTGATAGATCTCTCCTTGCTGTGCATCGAGTGGTAGATCGTCCTCCTCGAATTGAGTTGCATGCGATGGTTTCTTACCTGTCTCTTTCTCAATGGCTAACTGGTATTTGGCCATTAACATAAAATACGGTTTATACTGTAGCTCATGCCCAGATATGTATCGTCGCGGGGCCAAATGAGCAAAGAATGGAGACTGTAAAATTCTTTCTTCTATCATTGCCATGGCATGTAATTGTGCCTCTACTCTAGCTGAGTGCGTTGTCCCAAGTTCCTCAATAGTCTTCATCCACGCGGGGGTCGGGAGTTCGTAAGTCATCTAGCCTTCGGCCGTGATGCGTCCGCCTGGGATGGGTTGTGGCTCGTACGCCTCTTCAAACGTTTCCTCCACCGGGATGGTGACAATTTCTTCCTCAGCTGGAAGCTCAGGTGGGGAATCTGGCCTTGGTGGTGCTTCATATACTGCGATCCTTGATTCAAGGTTTGATACCTAGGCCCGTAATGCGTTGAGTTCCTCTAAGATGTCAAGAGAGGGGTCCACAGGTGCTGGTATGTCTTGGTGTGCCGGTGCTGGTAACTGGAGTAATTTATGATCTTCTTTGAGTTTCTGTAACTCCTCGTTCATGCGGTCGTATTCATCTAGCAGTCTTACATGATCTTCTAGTAGCATCCTCATCGAGTCTGAGGGAATGGCTTTGAACCGGCTAGGACTGAGTGGTTGGTCTGGATGGTCTAGGGCTGCTTCTAAGTTTTCTCGATTCTGGTCCTGTAAGCGCTGGTTTTCTTCCTTTGCTGCTGCTAGATGTCTTCTGAGTAAGCCCATGTTTCGTGTTAGCGTTGCATTGCGGACTGTCTGGGCTCTTAATAAGTTATCCAGGTCAGCAGTGGCTTCCTTGGTCTTTTCTTCATTTTTTAGTTCTAATTTATGATAGGCCTCTCGTAATTCTTGGTAGCGGCTGTTCAGTGAGGCATTCTCAATAGACAATAAATTAAGCTGCGACTGTAAGTCAGTGGTTGTCCTCTGCAGCTGCTGATAATTATTGCCAAGAGATGTGAACTCATCTCTTACTTGCATCATACACATGAACATCTGTTGAAATGCATTATCTACAGTGGGTGATAGTATTAATGGGGTGCTAAATGAAGATGAAGTGGGTGTAGATGCAAAGGGAACGGGGAATGGGGGTGGGAAGGTGGATGTGGTGGTGATTGTGGAAAATTGTGAGGTGCCTAAATATGTTTGTGCCGTGAGTGAAGTGAGTGATGGTGCAGTGGGTGGTGAGATGTCCATGTCATTGGACGTGTCCAGTGCGGTGACCGTGAATATGGGTGTGACTGTGGGTGCTTGTGCTGGTGTAAATACGGGATTTACAAAGGTTGAGGAGTAATCTACAGGGGGACTGGCTGGTGTAGCAAGGTGGAAAGGGGAAAGAGGGGTTACAGTGGGTCGGGGAGGTGAGACTGGGGAGAAGGTTAATGGCGGTGGGAATGCGAAAAGGGGTCGTGGAGGTGTGGGGAAGGACGAGAAAGATGGATGGAGGAATGGGTTGGAGAGAAAGGTGGATGTGTGAGGGGGTAGACTGGGTCTAATGGGTGTAGGAATTGTGGGGTGGGTGGTCGTAAAGATGATTTCTGCTACGCCACCGGCGAATGAAGATGTTGGTATGGGGGAAGGAGGGTGAAGAGGGGAGGCTGGATGGACGGGCGGAGATGGAGGAGCGGTTGGGGTGGTCGGAACTTCAGTGACTACTGAGGTATGTACAGTTGTAGCGTGGGGTGGGGAATCTACAAGGATGGTTTCTGCTGCCAACGAACTTTCGGGGACGAAACGTGCCTCCCTGGCCGGTTCTGAGGACTGTGCTCCTGTTGGTACACGAATGTAGTCATCGGGCTTCGAAAGTAGTCGTACTTTGTGGGGGTCAAACTGTGGGAGTGGCTTTCTTTGCAAGTATCTGAGTGCTTCGTTGGAGCCTACTGATCTGACCAACTCTTTGAATCCTTTGATGTATGCGTCTTCGAATCCGCCTGTGACAAGTTCCTGTTCTATTAGTGCTTGACTCTCTTCCTCAGTCAACTTTCTGTGTGCCCAAACTTTTTCCATAGTTCTATACAGCTTCTTAATAGCCAGTGTGTAAGCTGCTGCTTCACAAGTTTCATCTTCATGTGTACTTGTATCACCATGTGTGTCTGTTTGTTGTCCTTGGCCATCTGTCTATTCATGCTCTTGGGATTCGTGAGTGCCCTGGCTGGCTTCGTCATCACCTTCGTCGTCATCGGTTGCTATTCTTTCGTCATCAGAGCTGGACACGATCTGTCCTTGTGGCTGATCCCGGGGTGTGGTGGGATAGCTGGGCCTTTCATATTCTTGAGAAAACAGTTGTCCTTCTGAAAATGGGAACTCATTGGAGAACGCATCGGGCATTTCAAAATCGAACGTTGCATTCAGTGGCGCTGCTTGTTCTGCTTCTAAATGGGGTATTGGAAAAGAGAATGCTTCCGCACCAATACTGGTGGGAATTTCCGCTGCCGTGGTGATAGGAGCTGAGGTTGTGGCTGCTTGAGTTTCAACAGTACTGGTGGTGCCCTCCGTTACCACTGGTCTTGATAATCTGATACGAATAGGTTGTACGGTGGGAGTGGCTGCTGTCGGTGATTGCTCTGGAGATGGTTGTGGTGAGGGTGATTCCGGGACTTGTAAGCACAGGATAGTGCCTCTCATCCACTTTCCGGCTCTGCCTTTGCTAGACTTTCTAGCCTTCTTAGTGGTCCCTTTGAATGCTTTCAGTTCCTCACTGGTCATGGCACGTTCGATCGGCAAATCATATGCCAAGCACATATATATAATTCTTGTAAGCGCGCAGCACCCATTGATGACCTTCTTTCGCTCCCACCTATGTTGTGCTAAATAGAGCTGATCAATTATCCAGCTAGCTAGGTCAACATTTTGGGGTCTAGTACATGCTAAGTATAAGCCAAACCAGATTCTTTTGTGGGGCATGGTAAAACGATCCTGAGCTGGGAAAGCAAAGTGTTGCATGCATATCCGTAATGTCTTGGAGAGCTCAGGGGTTATAGCTGAAATATCCTCCCACTTAGTTACATCACCGCGTTTCATCGGCTCTAGAACTAGCCGTTCTCATTCCATAGGAGTGTGCGTTCCATGTATTTTGAGAGCTGCACAAATTAAATCTTTAGACAGATAAAACCTTCTGAATGGAGGATCATTTACCAAGGATGGTAACATGAATGTTCCGGGTAGATCCTTGTTCTCTAAGGCTGTCAAGGTGGTTACTAAGTAAAAACATCTGTAAAAATCGAGCTAATGGAAAAGATATGCTACAAAAGATTAGCACATTAGTATGGAAATTAATTATGATCCCAATAAGGTGAGACCGCAATCCCTTTCCATAACCGATGTGTAACCCGTGTAGCCAAGTGGTGTGAGGTGGCTAATGGAATGATTATTTGCAAAACTAATGCAGGTCTCTAGACACCTACATGGTCAAAGATTATGCATACATTTCTTGATGAGCTTTTATTATGCGTGATGTGGGGTTATGGTGTGTGAGTTCAAATGTAATTGATTTATTACAAGGATGAAGATTAGTTGAGGTGGTGGTGGTGTCAGACAATGGGTTAGGGGAAGTCTTCTGGACACGTTTCGGTATCCATTTCCTAAGAGTTTTTTAGCGGATGGTGTGTTTCTGCTGAGGGACAAAAAGTGGTATCGGGTTTGGTGGTATTGAAGGATGGAAAGATTTCTGAGGGGTATATATTACATGGCTAGAGGGTTGGGCTATAATACATTGTTTGGGTACCCAAATCTGCGTGGGTGTGGGTCAATTGATAAGATACTTCTTGGCGATCCAAATCTTTCGAGTATTTGTACTTGTAGAAGAAGATCGAGGGGACTTTGGATGCTGACTTTGCTTTTTTAAAAACTTTGTCCTCTTCTTGTCTGCAGTGTTGCCAATAGGCTGTGGTTGCTGTCCTTTTGGCACCCATATTTGTCTCGTGCCACTTGTTCTGTGATGTTGATACTACTGCTTTCTTTGCCTTGTCTGGTGGTGTCGTCGGTCTGGGTTCCTTTGTTGTGGCTGACTCCTTCGTGGTTGGGTTTGAGAGGCCCATTGGACGCTCTGCTTTGGAAAAGAAGGGAGATCCAACACTTGCGTGACCTGCCCATTAGGAAGTGATTCGTTATTTATCTTTAATCTAGGCCAGTCCGCAGCAAGTTTGGAAGGATGAGGACGGTAGGGTATTGTGCTCATTTGGCCGCTGATGCAACCCACCTGACCGCTGATTGTGTCCATCTGCCCTAGCGGTTGGGTGATTGCCCATTCTAGTTTGCAGGAAGCCCAAGGGAAAATCTCCTGACATCCTTTTGACTGACAACTGTCTATAGCCAAGCCCGAGTGGGTTGGTGTAGACGTAACGTGATTGATCTGACCAAAGATCTTCCGGTCTTCCTTCGCATGCATTTCATAGGGTCTAGGGTTACAAACCTCAGTCGGAATGCCATTAGGGAAGTCAAGCGGTATCACTTGCTTCTGATCTAAGGTTCCAATCTGTAAGGAGCCTTGTCTAAGATTTAGGTCCACTGAGTGATCGTATAGCCAATCTTCGCCAAGGATTAGGGGTTCTATCAGGTCGACATCGTGGCACACTAGTAGCTTTACTGTCAAGGTCACTTCGTTTATGAGGATAGGAAGGTCCACTTCACCCATGCAAGGTGTTTCCATGCCTCCTAGCCCTATGAGGTATGCCTCAATTGGCCGCATTTCTATTCCTGAATCCTTATAGTGGGACCATCTAATCGCACTAGTCGCAGCACCTGAATCAATTAAAGCCCTGAGCTCTTGGCATGGGTTGCCGTGCTCTAGCCTGACTGTAATGAATGGTCTCCTGTCCACTATGCTAGGATGAGTGGTTGATTTTACTTGACACATGGCCATGGGATATCTGAGTGTAGTTTCCAGATGGTTATAATGTTCTCTCCCTAGTCCTTGTCTTCTTAGCTTCATGTGCTTAATGCGTTCTATAGCTTCTGCCTGAGCTTCCGCATGTATTCTATTTTCTTCCTCCTTACGCTTCTTTGCCAACGTGAGTCGTCTAAGCATATCCTCAGTAAGAGGTTCCTGATATAACTTGACTCTACAGCCACTAATATAATTAGGCATTATGTCTCCTTCTAAGGTGGCTAACTGTACTGCTCCACTTGTCGAGAGTCTGTTAATGATTATAGGTCCATAACCTCGCTTTTCTAACTTACCTGCGTGCTGTTTCAGCGTATATACTAGAACTAAATCTCCTTCTTTTAGGCCTTTATCTTTCACATGTGCATCAAAATATACTTTTTGTCGCTTCTTCGCTGCATATATTCCTGCTGCTGCCTTTAGCCTGGTTTCTCCTAATCGTTCCAAGTCCATTATTCTTGCTGATAATTCATGGCCGGTCCACTGATGTTCTTGTGCAACCTTAAGGGTCGGTATCAAGAAGTCCAAAGGAAGCACAACATTCTGACCAAAAACCATCTGAAAGGGACTTGCATTGAGTACGATCTTGTAGGCCACTCGATATGCCCAAACAGCGTGGTGTAATTGTTTGTCCCAATCTGAACGTTTGTTGTTCAGGAGTTTCGTCAGTACGTTACAAAGGATCTTATTAGTGCTTTCAGCCTGACCATTGGCCTAAGGATGATATGGTGCAGATTTCTTGTGAATCACCATAAAATCCTGTAACAAATATTCAATGACTTGGTTTAGAAAGTGAGTTCCTCGATCGCTCACTAACTCTATAGGCAATCCATATCTTGTAAAGACATTCTCAAATAAGAATTTTGCAGTTGTGTGTGCATCATTCTTTTTTGTGGCTTTTGCCTCTACCCATTTGGTAAGATAATCCATCGCGACAATAATGTATTCAGCATGTGTACCTTTTGCAGGGGGGTTAATGGGTCCTACAAAGTCTATACCCCACTTAGAAAATGCACGTCGTCCCATCATGGGTTTCAATGGCATTTCATCTCTGCGAGTAGGAAACTGAGTTCTTTGGCATACATCACATCTCTTAACATAGGTATGAGCATCCATGTGAAGAGTGGGCCACCATAATCCTGCAAAGAGGATGGCTTTGATTATCCTTTCAGGTCCAAAATGACCGCCTGCAACACCTTGGTGTGCAGTCTCTAGTATGCTCAGATAATCGCTTTCATGAACACATTGTCTTAGATATCCATCTCGTCCTCTTTTGTATAGATTATCGCCAATAAGTGAATAGTCTTGAGCTTCCTGCTCCAGACTGTGTTGTCGAGCTAAGGTCATTCCTTGAGGGAATGTCTTCGTCCTCAAGTATGTCACTAAAGGTTCACTCGAGTCTGGTGTGAGAGACACATGATATAACGTAGCATGCTCTACTGGTGGTCTTTCACAACAAACATGGCATTCTTTACACAACTTGTAGACATCTGCATCGAAGGCCAATATACTCCTAATCTATGTAGAGTCTGCAATGTACGATGTTTGGAATGATGTTGCTTTAGTGCACCTACATGTGCTAATTGCAACCAATTCACATGTTCTGATTCATCTACACAACAAGCAAGAATCTTTTGATTATCTTGTTTATATATGCTTCCTGCTATGATTTGATATCTCTGAGATTTGGTAATCTCTCCTTCTTTGATCTTTATCCTAGGATCCTTGGGTCCGTATGTCAAAATAGGGACTATAGGCTTAGCCCATTCTGGTGCTATCTCAAGATTAAACAAATAAGCATCTGGTAATTCATCCGCTATTCCTTGAGGAGCTTCTCCTGAGGTTAATCTCGAAAGGTGGTCAGCTCTAAGATGTGTCTTTCCTTTCCTGACTACTACTTCAAAATCATACTCCATGAGTAATAGAAACCAACGTATTAGTCGTCCTGTGTTACATGGTTTGTTGACTAGGTACAATAGGGCTTGATTATCTATCAAGAACTTGAATTTGTTGGCCAACAAGTAGTGCCTAAACTTCTTTACCGCGTAGATCATTCCTAATCCTTCTCGTTCCGTCGTGGTGCAATTTCTTTCTGCTGCGTTCAATTGTCTGCTCGCGTAAGCTATGGGGAGATCTATGTTACTTTCATTCGTGGGTTGTGCTAACACACATCCTATGGCGTAATTGGATGCATCCACATGTACATGGAATGGCTTACTCCAATCCGGGGTTGTCAATATAGGTGCTGAGCACAAACGTCGTTTAAGTTCGTTGAATGAATTCTCACATTCATCTGTCCATTCAAAATTGGTTAAAAGAGAGTACAAAGGCTTGGCTATGATTGCATACATGTGTATGAATCTCCGATAATAACCGCAGTGGCCCATAAAGGCTTGTACCTCTTTGATGTTCGTCGGCCTAGGTAGATCTGCAATTACCTTCACTTTTCCCTCATCCGTAGAGATTCCATTTTTTGACACAATGTGTCCTGGAATTTTGCCTTGTCTGACCATGAAAACGCACTTTTCTGGGTTCAAACAAACCTGATATTCTCGACATTTGTCAAATATTTGTCTTAACTCTGGGATATGCGTCTGCCTGATATTAGAATGAGCACATATGTCATCGACATAAACTTCCAAACTCTTGCATAAGAATTCCTTAAAAACATGACACATGAGTCGCTGGAAAGTAGCGGGTGCATTTGTTAAGCCAAATGGCATTACACGAAATGCAAATATGCCCCATTCGGTGGCAAAAGCAGTCTTGTGTTGATCTTCTGGAGAAATGGCTACTTGATTATAGCCTGAAAAACCGTCAAGAAAGCTATAAACTTCCTTGCCCGCAACTCTTTCCAATAAGTGTTCCGTGATAGGAAGAGGATAACTGTCTCTAATCGTGGCGGCATTAACTTTTTTAAGGTTAATACACACACACAATTTTCCATTCTTCTTGGGCACTACCACAATGGGGGATACCCATTCGGTATGCTCAATTTCGTAGATGAATCCTGCTTCTATCAAACGATTTATTTCCTCTTTAATCTTCGCAGCGTAGTTATCATTGTACGTGTACAGTTTCTGTTTTGTCGGTTTTGCATCTGGAGTCATAGGGATTCTATGAGAACATATATCTGGATCTACTCCTTTCAGATCTTTGTAACTCCAGGCGAACACATCTCTATATTCGCGCAATAGGGCAACTAATTCTTCTTCTTCTTCATTCGTCAAATCATGCCCTATGTATGTACATTTTTCTTCTTCTCCTTCTATGGCAACTATTATTTTCTTGGTTTTCTCTTGGTTATCATATACTTGTCCTTCATTCGCCTTTCTATTAGGCATTCGTACCATGATTCTTCTATCTTCGATTTCATATTTCTTGAAGTTCTCGGGTACTTCAAACAAAGATTCTTCTTTTTCTGACATGGTTTCTTTCTTCTTTCTTTTCTTGCCTTCACTCTTATTAGTCACTTGAGTGGCTATTCTCACATCATTCGTAATTTCTTCCTGTTTCTGAGGGTGATTTTCTACTTCATAAAAATATTCTTCTTCTGATGCAAAGGGTGAGTCCATGATAATTGATTCTAAATCAAAATCGCTTGCATCCTCAAATGCATCAGTGTTAGGTTCACATTCTTCTAAAACTGAATCACACATGATTGGCTCTATCATGAAGACTGAAATGTCATAGCCATCCTCCTCACAGTGGGGTGTCCATTGTTCTTCATTGATGGCTACATCCATGGTTGCTAGGATTTCTACCCAACCATGGGGTTCAAACTCTTCATCTGGGAATACTACAGGTGCGTAAGCTGGATCTTGAAGGATTCGTGGATGTTGTTCTGCACCTAAGGTCCTTGCTTCTCATCGTTCTTCCTCTTGTTTGGCTACTTTACACATCCATAAATGGGTGTCCTCGTGCAACCAAGAAGGATCTGATTCTAATGAGTGCACGGATTCCGTCTCTACCTGAGTCTTATGGATGGTATTCCATTGTATTGGAGGTACATCTCGATGTGAATAGTCTTTAAGATTGACTTTGGTAGTCACTCCTAAATGTTGCAAGTACAAAGAATTAGTTCCCCAATCTTGTAAAATTTGCAACTGACGCATGAATGGTCGTCCGAATATCATCTCGTAAGCGTGATTTTTTGCAAAGTCACAAATGGCAAAGGTATGCTCAAATTCTACACCACAAGTGGTGAGAGATATGCCTTCTAGTAAGCCTAATGGTTTTTCTATGTGTCCGTCAGCCATTTGTAGCTTCATCCTGGTGGGTCTCAATGCTGGCTTACCCCAACGTTTCCATAAAGCGGTGGTAGCTATGGCTACTCCGGCTCCTGAATCTAAGATGGCTTTCGTGGTGTAGCCCTGATGGGTTATCGGAAGATAAGTGTTACCTTCCTCTCCTTCGCTTACATCTCCAATCTTTTCTACGGGTATCTCAGGTACCTTATTTTGTGATCCTATTTGTGAGGGAGTAGTAGCAAGCTCAGGGAATTGATTTGCTACATGCTTCCACAATTCTGGTTTAACCTTTAACAATTCCTCCAGAGTGAGATTACACTGTACTTTGGTATTCTTGATTACTTCCGTGTTTCTAGGGATTACTGATTCTTCATTCCTCACTATTATCGTGGGTGCTCTCATACTAATAGACTTAGCTTCCCAAGGTCCTGTGAACTGAGGTAATTCTTGTAAAGAATTGGATTCAAATCTTGTGTGTTCGCTCAGTTGTTCTTCCTCTACATCATCGTAAATAGAGGGGATATCTTGGGGAAATTGTTCTTGCAAGTCATCTATTTCTTGAATAGGAGGATGGGTTCCTTGTTCTTTTCTCCATTTCTCTTCTTGGATTTCTCTCAAAAATTCATGTGAGTACCTATGTATGGAAGACAGATTGTCTTCCCCTTCTGTGTTGGGTACTTGAGACAGGGATGGTGCATTTTTTTCCTGTGTCTCTGGGACACTAGGGTTCCTGTGCTGATCCTTTTTCTCTTTGCTTTCTATCAAGTATTCAAGCCTCTCCATCAGTCCTTGAAAGTGTAGTTCCGGTTTTGCCATGTTATTCCAATTAAGATACCTAGAGGCTTCGAACAAAGCTTGTGCTAATTCTACCATCTTCATGCAAAGTTTGGTTCTCTCAATTTCTAGATCAGCTCAAGGGTAGTTTTTACTCATTTCAGCTACTTGAGGTCCCTCTTTTAATCTAGACTGATATGCACGAAACATCATGTCTAGGTTTTCTGGTATGGGTTCCGCTAAAACTGATCCTGATTTCTGAGCTGGATTCTCTTGATTCAATTCATGTGAAGTCAATTCTAGAATTTTGGCTCTCGACTCTTTTAGACTTCCTTCCAACTCAGTTATCTTTTTACTCCATTTTCTCTTTATCCTTTCTCTAGAATCTTTCCAAGATTTCGTCTTTTTGCTACTAGATTCTGCAGCTTCACTGGTTTCGGCTGCTTTCTCTTGATTAAGCTGTTGGTTCTATAAGAGCGCCTGGGCTCTGGTGATAGCTTGGATAGGCACGTATGTAGGGTTGGATCCATCTGCGTTGTTCACAATACCTATCACATTGATCGGTGTCACATTTGAAGCATTAACAGGGTTCTTAGGACAATCTTTTATTATGTGCTCTTTGCCACAATCGGCACAAAAGCCTTGTATATTATAGTACTGTGATTGCCCTGCTATCGGAGGATGTGGACAATCCTTTATGAAGTGATCTCCTTGGCACCTAAAGCATGATCCTCTAGGGCCTTGTGGTCTTTGTTGTCTCACTTGGGGCCGTGGATTTGGGTTTGTGTACATCACATTAGCATAATCTGGCTCCCAACTAGGTTCCACTGGTGGACTATCGTAATGATATGTCTCCACGTGTTCTGGTGACTCCGTGTAATATGCGGGTGGACTATCTACATGCGTAGAGTCAAAACTGTTTGAGTTCGGGTCACTCTCTGTGATCAAAGGTGAAGAAGGCACTAAGGCCCTACTTAAGTTCTCTTCTGCAGTAGCGTATTTGACTGAGATGACATTCGCTGGTGGGGGTGGCTGCTGAGCTAAGACAGGTTGAGGTCTCTGTTGAGCCTAGTATGGGTAGTTCTGAGGAGGCCTATAGTAATAAGGCTGAGCATTGTATTGGCCTTGATACCTACCTGGCTGTGCGTATGCTTGTGGGTAGTTCTGTCTCACAGTCTGTTTGTTGTATGGGCAGTCTTGAGCCGTATGATTCGTGTATCTTCTCTCAATTGTACAATATTGGCCACTAGGGTTGGCTTGTGGTTGTGGTGCATTGGGGCACACATTCGCCACATGATTTCCACCACAAGTGTAACAATGCTTGTTTGTTAGAACCCTAGGTTTACTAGAAACTCCTAGTTTCTGGGCCACTTTTTTTGCTAAGTCTTCTATCGAGTTAGACAATTTTGTGGATGCTAGAGATGAACAGTCTGAGTCCTTGTAGACTTTTGAGAGTTCCAACTCATCTCCTAAGTTGTCCTCAATGTCTATACAAATTCTTACACATTGCTCTAGCGTTTTGGGCTCTTTTAGGTACACATAGGAGCGTAGTTTAGAGCTCAACAAGCCATCTAGAAACAATGAAACTTGCTTGGCTTGTGAGGGTAGCTCTTGCATTGGAAACCTTTCAACATATTGTCTAAACCTACGTCCTGCCAGTCTGACTCTTTCCTGAGGGGTTTGTTTGAAGCTATGAATCATCGAAGACGTGTCATGTCTAATCCCACTTTTAGAGAATTCAGTGATGAATGACTCTAAAAAGTGATGGATGTCTCTAAATTGCCTTTGTTGCAATGGTTGGAACCAAGTTAAAGCGGTATTTTTTAACGTTAATGCATTGTATTGCGTGAACATGTCTTCCACTTGTTCTGCTCTTAGTACTTGCTGGAATTCTGCAACATGGTCATAGGGATCTCGTGTCCCATCAAAGTAATTTTTCATGGATTTCACTAACTGAGTGGGTCTCAATATTCTTGCGTGTTCCCGTGGTCTAGGTAGAGGAAAATCATCTCTACCACCTGGTATTCCATGATCTCTTTGTCTATCTGCTCTATTAGTGTCCGTGGTTGTTCTATCTCTCCCTATGGGATGAGTGAAGCTTACTTCGGGTCTTTCTTTATTTTTCTCTCTTTGATTTCCATGGGCTGAGGCTGTTCCTGCCCCTTGTTGACTTGTATTCATGTTTGTTCTAGATGGAGGGAATATCAATTCACCTCTCCATGTGTATGTGTTTTTAGCGTGGTCAGGCACCACAAAGACTCTTTCTGAAGTCTCATCCAGGTATACAACCTTTCCAGGTGTATCCGGGTCCTTGAACTCCTATATCGTGATGATACCTACCTCACTAAGTAGTTCTGTCTTGTATCTCCAAAAGGCTTCATCAGTTTCTTTATTTACAAACAACTCTATGCTTCTATTGTCCTGAGGGATCCATTCTGGGATTATTACTCCTGTCAGTACAGATTTCCCTCTAGGTGTTCTAGGCTCTTCTAATGGTTCTTTTCCTTGAGATTTAGTTTCCGTCTCTGGCTGAATCACGCCAAACTCGTTGGTATTGTTTGGCTGCATACTTAAGATGTACATTGTTCCTTCTTTGTCTATGTATGCGTCTCTCTCAAATTTCACCACTGGACGTTCCAATCCAATGGGTTGATCGGGGTTGTGCATTTGCACCACTTGCCTTCGCAAACCATCCTCATAGATGCGAGCACCTAATCAGTTGGTTCGGAGAAACTCTAGTTGCGTTCTATAGGGTCCTTCTGGTTTTTCTAAATGGGCTACATTCGACCCTCCTTCTGGTCTGTCTGTGCTAAATGCCATTTCTGATTCGCTAGTATCTGAGCTCTCGTAGGGATAACTAGTGTTCAACTGTTGAGCCCACGATCGTGCAGTAGTTCTTACACTTGCCTCTGATGATCTAAGGCTTCGTCAGTCTGACTTACCTATATGTTTTCCCGATCTAAGGTTCATTAATTTTCTTCCTTGTACACTCAGATCGTCAATGATTCTTTGTTATTACTTTCTTGATTCTTTTTAGATTTCTTTAGATTCTTGTCTTAATGTATGCGTCAGGAATTCGACTTTCCGTGGTACTTTGAGTTCTCGTTCCGTCAGACTTATGTTCTTTCCTTTAGGTTTTCGTGTCACACACCTTTATCTTTAGTCTTGGACTTGATAAATTTAATTCTCTTGAACTTAAGGCGTTCCTATCGTCTTAAATCCACAATGCTAACGTTTATCCTAAGCTAAGAATTGACTGAGGGGGTTGAGTAATCTTCCAACCTTGAGTCAGCTTTTCTGGTTGCTCTGATGCCCAAGAAGCCGCGCTTCCCAAGCTTTATGCCCTTCACTGCCTTGCCTTGGTTGCCCTTGATTGCCCTTGCTAGACCTGGAAAAATTCAATATTAGACCAATTCATAGTTGGATGATCAAGCACTTTAGTATATACACCCTTTAAGTCCCTTCCCTTTTGCCCAACTTTTTAATGCTTGCCCCCTGGCTTTCTAGTCCCAAACTAGGTCAAACTCAAAATAGCTTATCTAAAAATAGACGTATTCTTTAAGAAAAAAATAGTTGAGGTCACGTAGTACTCGTGAAGAGCTTTCTAATGAGCTATTAAGCTCAAAAAATGGACTTCGGATGAAAAAGTTATGACCGTTCAGGCCCTGAGGGGTAAAAACTGACAAACAGGTTTTTCTCCAAATATGAGCTAAGGGGTCTCCTATGAGTATAATCACCCAAAAGTTTCCCAAAAATAGCCCCAAAATTGGCCAAAAAATGAAACCCTAAAATTTGCGATGGGGGTGCACAATCGTGATGGCGTGAGACAATCGCGATGGTCTGGGACCGTCGCGATGGTGTGAAGGTGAGCAATCGCGATGGTCTGAAGTGCACGGTCACGATGGTCCAAAAGTGAGCAATCACGATGGCTCGATCAGGCGGACAATCGCGATGGCGTCAGTCAACGGTCAACGTGAACAATCGCGATGGTCCAAAGTGAACCGTCGCGATTGTCACAGATGCGATGGCGTGAGCCAATCGCGATGGTCAGGGCGCGATGGCTTGAGCCAATCGCAATCGTCCAAAATTCGAGTTGTCGCGATGGTGTAAGGGTGTCGTCGCGATGGCGTGAAGTGTGAACCATCGCGATGGTCTAGCTTGCCACGTGGCACCGTCGGCGCGATGGCGTGAGCCAATCGCGATGGTGTGGGTCAACCGAACAGTCGCGATGGTCCGCGAACCGTCGGGATGGTCCAAATGAACCGTCGCGATGGCGTGAGACCGTCGCGATGGTCCGGCCGAGCCGTCGCGATGGCGTGAGCCAATCGCGATGGTGTGACACAATCGCGATGGTCTGAGACCGTCGCGATGGTCCACCAAAATGTGATTTTTGCAGATGCGTCTGTGGATTCGTGTGTGCGCTTGTGTCGCCTATCCCGTGGTGTGGTCGCTTACCAAAAATTCCGCACTTGGCAGACCATCGCGATGGTCTGACACAGTCGGAAATCTCTGACAGAAATTGAAAATTTTACCTTTTCCAAGCTTTCCTGATGCTCTGGAGCACTGTACCTGCAAGAAAACTCAAGAAGACAAAAGCTCATGCAAGCACAAAAGCTCTCTCTCACTCTCTCGCATGCACAAATGAGGGGAAATGAGGAGAATGGGTGGATATGGTGAATTTTCTGATTTTTTTTTGGAGATGAAGATGATGATGCGGTGATGAAGATGGAGTGTGGGGGAGGTGAAAAACACTAAAACTAAGTAAAAACAACAACAAAAACTGAAATTTTTACCTTCCAACGCTACTTCTTGCTATACTCTTACCATCAGACATTCGTCCTAGACTCGATCCCCGGCAATGGCGCCAAATTTGGTGTTGCTCTAGCACAATGGTGAGAACCACGTTAAGAAGCTCCACCTCCTTAATGTCAATCCGCGGAAGAGATAGGAGTGATGTGAAGATCGTGAATGTGAGATGAAGTGAGAGTGAAGGTGAGAAGGATAGAAATGCACACACACAGACACACACACTACGAAGAGACAAGCAAGACACAATGGAAGGTGAGAAATCGACTCTATTACTCAAGAACACTCTTCAAAGTTCAAAATAGCTCTAAGCTCTTCTCTACTCAAACAAGCAAACACTAAGTAACCCCAAAAATGAGCTCTCTAGCTCTTTTTATAGTTTCTAGACTAGTTTTGACCGGTTTCACATCTAGTGACCGGCATAGTTAAAAATTAGGTCCTAGATGCTATTTGGAAGGGTAAACGGTGTCTAAAAATAACGAAAATTGATATGCTCATTCTACCTAAGCTCCTCAAGCTCGAGGACTCCTCGGCTTGCACAAAATGGAGCTAGAAATTAAGAAAATGGTTTTTCTATGTTACATATGTTACATTAGTGATAAAAATCACTGTTAGAGGTTTTTGAAAAGTATTTTTAAAACATGATTCTTTGAAAAAAGATTCCACTGGCTCCCTGCTCTGTCGTTACATGCTTCCGCATCTTTTATGCCTCTGGCTACTTCCAACAGGGGGAGGTATCATTTCTTCACCCGAGAATTCGAGAAATATGAGGATGCAGAAGTAATGAGATCTATATGGACAAAGGCGGGCTTGGACAACTATTTTAGAGCACTCTTACCTAAGCCTGATTTTCTATGCTGCTCCTACCTGATTAGCACGATCACTCCTAGTAGAGCCAAAGGGGGAAATAGTACATTTTTTCTCCCATCTCTAACATGAGGCCATGAATTGAAAAGATTTAAACTTACACTCAATTTAGTACGGGAAGCCTTGGACATGAATGGCATGCACATTCCCACAGAGAAGGAAACATTGATCCTTGGAAGAATGAAACACAAAGATCTTAACAAGTTAAAGGATATGGTTGCTATGACACCTACATCGCCCTCCACCTATGCACAATCATGCAACACTTCGCCTTTCCAGCCCAGGAGCGCTTCACCATGCCACCCAAAAGAATTTGGTTTAGCTTGTACTTGGTAGAGATAGAAAATCTCACAATCAATCTACCCCACTGGATCATAGATCAAATCCACTTAGCACATCAGCGGTGGAATAAGAAACATAAGAATGTGCTTCATGGATGTTGTGCGCTAACAAGGATCATTTACAGGTGCTTAGCTTATGATATGCCTATTCAAAGAGCACTAGTGTGGTCCCGAGCCCAAGAATTCGAGCGATGGCTATCAGCAATAGGGCCACCTTTGAAGAAAATGAGGGGTGCAGTTCAAATACCCTGTGCACAAGCAAGGGGTGCCACCCTCACACCAGAGATGACACCACCTCAGACCAGACGTGTCTGTCCATTTACTATTCGCTTACCCAGACAAAGTGCAGAAGGACCCAATTTGGTTTTCCTTCCGATTCCATCGGACTTGGAGTTCCCACAAGGCTACACCTTGGACGATTTGATAGATGAAGAAATTTCCTGCATGATTAATGAAGCCAATCTTGAGACGGAAGCGGAATAGACCCGAGGACGACAACGACTTCAGCTCCTACCCAACTTGAAGTAGTGGAAGTAGACGAGGATGAAGAAGAGACTGACGAAGAGGATGCAGATGAGGAACATGACCAAGAGCAAGAAGAAATTATAGAACTAGCGAGTGCCCCAGCATATAGTGCACAAATGTCAAAAAGTCCACCAAAACCCATGAAGATCGTGTTGCAATTCAAATCCAATCAATGGCTAAACTCGAGGACACTATCATAAACTTCGAGTACTTCCAGAACATTTCACATCACCACTGGATAGGCACTAATGATGATCAATACGTGCCATATTGTGTGCTCTTGGCTGATTACAATGTGGAGATTCAACAAAGGTGTGGCAAAGCCCTAACTTTTGCCACTCAATTTGGTCCGGATGATCTACCTGAACATGCTAAAGGAGGGTCAACCTTTCAACCCACCTAGAGGATTTGTCTTCTCGAGACCTATCCAGAAATTGTTTGTACCTAGAATAACATGCCACTATTTATCAAGTATAATCCATGTTGCGTTCCAGTCCTCCGAAGATGCACCTGGCCCGAGTTTACCATTGCTGTCAAGAACATCAAAGGCTGTACAAAGTGGTTGAATTATGTCTATCTAGCACCTCCACAAGGATAGCCCTCGGTTTCTTATACAATTTCTACTATCTTTCACTAGAGCCTTAGACTAGGGAACACCCCTGACGTGATGGCATAGATGTGCATGAAAATCTTTGAATTAATTTTGATCACATTCAGAGCATTCAAAAACATCAAAGATACATATCTCTTAGGAGTCAACTTCACTGTAGGCAACCTAGACTTGGTATATGACTTGAGCACCACCCCCTCAATCAAGGTAATATATGCTTGGCATGCAAGAATAAAATACCTCCCAGCTTGCTTGAAACAAACTTTCGAGGAGATGTTCTTCACAAGGTTCTGGGAATATCACTCAGAAATATTCATACCCAGACCCTCACATCTCCTCCAACTCTTTGTTGTGGAGAGGACCTTACACTCATATCAATTGCGGCTGCCACATCCGGACATTCCAGGGCCAGTAGATTGGGATGCTTTGTTAACAGACCTAGCATGGGGGCTACGACTGGAAGAACACCACCTTGCTTCAGATGTGGTTCAATACTATGTCCAATGCTCAGCCAAACAAGGGTCTGTCAGCGACGACAGACGCGAGAGGGGGGGTGTTAGCAGCAGTCAAGGCACCTAAGGACTCACAAGACAAGGAATCCAAAGAAGGGAGTTGGAGCAAGGATCAAGCAGGCAAAGTAGTCAACGTAGATCTGGCAAATAGACCCTTAAAGTTTTCCAAATATTTCCCAATTAGTGATTTTAGTCACTCCACACCATTGTAAATACCCTTCCACCTTTTTGTAGCTCCATTTTTTGCAAGTCAAGGAGTCCTTGAGCTTGAGGAGCATTAGAAGTACGTACCTTTCAATTTTCATAATTTTCTAAGCTCATTTGAGCCTCCAAATTAGCCTAGGAACCTAATTTTTAACTAGGCCGGACACTAGGTCTGGACAGGACCAAAGCTAGTCAAAAAACTATAAATAGAGATAGAGAGCTCATTTTTGAGGTTAGCTTGTTGTAGAATTGAACTTGTAAGAGCACTCTTGAGTAATCTAAAGAACTCCATTGTCTCTCACTTTGTGCTTGCCTTGTGTGCGTGTGTGTGTATGTGTGTGCATGTTAGAATGATTCTCACCCATGCACTTGTGCCATCACTTGTTCGAGGTCTTCATACCATCCTCACATCTTCTCGGATAGACATTAAAGGAAGTGCTACTCATCACTGAGCTACAACATCCATCCAAGTCCTTAGATGGAATGATACCTTAGAGGCATGGAATGGTAGGAGGCCTTTCCTAGACCATTATAAAATCTTTCGGTGCATTGCTTATGCACATATACCCTCACAGACTAGAGGAAAGCTTGATCCAAAAGCTGAGGGGTATATATTCATTGTCTTTGGCCAAAATAAAAAAGGATATAGGTTGTACAATCCCACAAACAAAGGATTCATAGTTAGTAGGGATGTGGTGTTTGATGAAAATAATTCTTGGTTTGAAGATGATTGCAAGAAAATAAAGCTACCCTATGACTTGGAAAATAATTTTCCAACTCTAACTCAAGAAGAACCACAAATATCAGAAGATGCCAACTCAAAAGATGAAGAACAGATTGAATTCAAGGCTTGGACGTCCAAGGCCAAGACAAAATTCCCAATAAAGCAAGCATGAAGGTAATAGGATCGAGCTGGATTTACAAAGTAAAGAAGAATTCAGATGGTTCAGTAAATAGGTATAAAGCAAGGCTACTAGCAAAGGGGTTGGCTCAAATGAAGTATTTCGATGCCAATGCACCACAGTGTGCTCTCCTTCTTGAGAGCTCCACGACGATATGCTCGGAGTAGAAAACTGAGCTCCTGAGGCTGCACATAATACTCTGCACAAGCCGTTGTAGAATGCACAGAAAACACAGTACACAGGGGAGCACGAAGACAGACTTCTTAGGTCTCATAAATGCGGCCGAACTTACAGTCTGTGACTCACCATGCCACTATATGTTTTATTAAAGAACATATACAAGGAAGTGTCCAGTGGCCATTTGGCGTTTCACATGGACACTAATAGTAACAATCTCCCAATAAAGGCCAACATGGCCAAAGTAACTATAGGAGAAAACATAAAGAATGATAAAGAATACATGAGTGTAAGTATACAAACTATATCTCCCACCTGATGGGTATATTATAGAGTATACAAGTGACTGTGTAAGATCAAGAATCAAGTAACCCCCATCAAGTGACAACAGTGTCGAAAGTTATCCTGTCGTAGAGCTTTAGTGAAAGCATCTGCAACATTATCTCGAGTGTGAAATTTCTCAGGAATAATGCACTCAATCGCTAAGCAATCTCTAATGAAGTGATACCTCACCTAAATGTGCTTGGTCTTTGCATGATAGACGGGATTCTTAGCCAAAGCAATGGCACTCTGACTATCACTGAGGACGCGAGGTACATGCTGAGGTAAACCCATATCACAAGTAAGATGAGAAAGCCACAATGCTTCCTTACATGCCTCACTTGCTGCAACATACTCTGCTTCTGTGGTGAAAACAACTGTACATTCTTGAAACCGAGATCTCCAAGAGACAGGACCTCTAGCAAAATGAAAAATGTACCCTGATGTAGACTTATGATTGTCTACACAACCAGCATAATGAGAATCTGTGTAACCGATAATGGATGCTTTCCCTCTACCTAATCATAGACACTTGTCCTTAGTGCCACTCAGATATCTCAAAATCATCTTGACCGCTTCCCAATGTTTCTTGCCAGGATTAGAGATATATCTACTCACAACTCCCACTGCAAATGCAATGTCTGGTCTCATAGCTACCATAGCATACATGAGACTACCAACAACAGACTGATAGGGAAGTTTGGTCATGAATTCATTTTCCTCATTTGATTTGGGGCAATCATCCTTGCTCAATTTCACATATGTGGGTAAAGGTGTACTCAATGCCTTTCCACCCTACATATTGAACCGGTGAAGTACTTTGGATATGTACTCACTTTGAGACACGTATATGCATCTTTTACTCCTATCACAAGTAATGCACATGCCAAGAATATTCTTGGCATCCCCCAAATCCTTCATATCAAATGTCTAGCTCAATTTCTTTTTGAGAACTGACAAATCATAAGAGGACTTCCCAGCAATCAAGTATCAAGCATATCATCGACATAAAGTATCAAGCATATCAAGCTGCCATTTGAGCATCTCTTTGTGTAGAGACAATGATCCTCTTTGCTTCGAAAATAGACTTGAGATTTCATAAAAGCATCAAACTTTTGGTACCATTGTCTAGGGGATTGTTTAAGTCCATACAAGCTCTTCTTAAGCTTACAAACTAGAATTTCCTTGCCAAAAACTACATAACCCTCTAGTTGTTCCATATAGATCTCATCTATAAGATCTCCATGCAAGAAAGAAGTTTTCACATCCATTTGGACTAGCTCTAAGTCCTCCATTGCAATGAATCCAAGCAACATGCACAGGGTAGTCATCTTGACCATTGGAGAGAAGATTTCCTCGAAATCAACACCATGTTGTTGCTTAAAACCCTTTGCAACGAGTCATACTTTAAACTTTGGAAAAGCACTATCTGATGTGAATTTCAGCTTATATACCCATTTACATGGTAAAGCTTTCTTGCCTATTGGCAAAGTTACCAAATCCCAAGTACCATTCTTGTGAATAGAATCCAACTCACTCTTCATGGCATGCTCCCACTTGACATGATCCTCTGTCTGCATAGCCTCTTTGTAGCAAGAAGGCTCACCAGCATCTGCTAGCATAACAAAATCTAAACCTGGAACATATCTATCAGGTAGATGTGAGACACATGTAGAATGTCTCAATGTTTGCTGAACATGAACATGTGCAAACGGGTTGGAATGGACATTCTCTTGAACATCCCTATGTGCAGCATTTTTATGCATGCTAATCGGAGGGCTAGTATCCTCAAACACCACTCTTCTCACTTCAACCTCCTTAATGGGCTGTTTATCCATCTTAGACTCATTGAAAATAACATCACTACTTCTGATCATTGTCCATGTTTCAGGATCCCATAAGCGATATCCAAATTTTCCTTCTCGACCATATCCAAGCAAAATGCATTTCTTTGACTTATGATCAAACTTTTGTTTAAGATTCTTGGGTATATGAACATATGCTTCACACCCAAAAACTCGAAGATGATCATAATATGGTGGCTTCCCTGTCCACAACTCTTGTGCCACTTTTAGACCTTTGGTAGTACTAGGTGAAAGGTTAATGACATGAACTTCAGTCAATACTGCTTCTACCCAAAAGCCTTGTGAGAGGTTTACATGATGCAACATAGAGAGTACTCTATCTTGAATAGTTCTATTCATCCTCTTAGCTACACCATTCTGTACTGCGGTATAACAAGCCGTAAACTCTCTACAAATCCCTCTAGACTGACAGAAAAGGCTAAATTCATGTGAGGTATACTCACCCCCATTATCTGAACGTAAAGCCTTAAGCTTAGTTCCTGTTTTAGTCTCAACTGAAGCAAGCCATTTTTTGAAAGTGGGGAATACCTCATCCTTCGATCTGATAGGATATACCCAAACTTTTCTAGTAGCATCATCTATGAACGTGACAAAGTAGAGAGAACCACCTAAGGACCTAGTGGGCATAGGACCACACACATCTGTATGAACAAGATCTAGAGGTTGTATTGAAGAGTCAATGTGCGTTCTATGCACATTTCTAGTTTGCTTTCCATATTGACAATGCTCACAAAATGAAAAATTGGAGAAAGATAACATAGGTAAGTAGCCAAAATGAGAAAGATTTTCCATTCCACTACGAGATATATGGCCCAGACGACCATGCCAAATACAAGCCATAGGCTATTGAGTAACAACTAACAAGTGTTCTTTCTGTGATACAAATAAAGGATAAAGTGAACCAACTTTGCTTCCTTTTGCAATAACCATATTGCCCTTTGATATGCGAAAGGACTGAGCACAGAAGACCACCTTGTAACCAAGATCATCAAGTTGACCAAATAACATCAAACTGTGTGATAACTGAGGTACATGGCATACATTATGCATAGTAAATTTTGAACCATCAATGAACTTCACAACCACATCTCCAATCCCCACAACATCACACTGGTAAGAGTCACCAAGTCTCATGGTACCAAGAGACTTTGCTGCATAATTAGAGAACCATTCTCTATGTGGTGTCACATGGAAAGAAGCACCAGAATCGAGCAGCCAGGTGTGGGAAAGAGAATCAACCATAAGCACCTCAGATGGCATAATACTATCAAGTGTCAACACGTCAGCATCATCAGAAATAGAATTTATTTCTTCAACCTTCATAGTCGAAGTAGATTGTGCATGTAACTATTTAACATGCCCATCAACATTCTGTCCTTTACCTTTAGCATTCTTCAATGCATAACAGTCTTTCTTTATATGTCCTTTCTTATGAAAATAATGGCATTCGATATCCCTCTTCCTTGATTTACTTCTACTCTTATTCAGTTGACCATTCTTTTCCTTGTTCTTGCTCCTCCCTTGTTGCTGATTCTTTCCTTGGTAAGAATCATGAACATTATATGCATCTCCACTCTGAGTGCCAACCATAGATTTTCTACGAATCTCGTCACTTGAGCGTGCTCCACATATGTTGATGGAGAGTGTTAATCTCCAAAAGAACAAGTTAACCTTGAATTTAGATCACCTCTATATCAAGATTAACCTTAGACTCCACCAAATTTAGAGATCATTCACCAATTTATCAGAAAATTGATTATTCTGAAAAATTCAACTTCTTCAGAAAAGTCTGCTGCAGATTAATCACTCATTGATTAATCAATTCTGTAAAGTTTTTGACAAAACTTTGCACAATACTTCGCCTTGAGATTCCGCAACTTTACCAAGTTAAATTTCTCAAAATGATTGAATACATACTGAGAAATGTGTGAAACACTTTACCTATGTCTGAAAGAGCTTCTCTGCAATGGCGACTTTGACACCTGCAACTTCTTAACACTGGTTCTCACAAAGTAAATCCCGTTTGATCAAGATCTTTTAGCCATAGATGGCTTACCTTCCAACTTAGATTTTAAGCCCTCACTTGTGTAAAACTTTACACCACACACTGAGAAATCTTCATTTCTCTGAACATGAAATCTGCGCCAGTTTTGTCGACTCTCAGAACATCTTCACATATGAATGTTCCTAAACAAAATTCTCTCAGCTTGATTGCAATTAACCTCTCAAATTCTAGCCATAGATAGATTAGCTATGGACTTAGATACGTGTAGAAGGATTTCTCAAAAGATTAAACACAGAAGGAGCAGACAATAAAATATCGGGCGCAAGTTTTCTCGATTTCTTCAGAAAAATTACATCTAAGTGAGGATAGATAATTCACTCACTTTCCATGTGTCTAATGACACTTCTTACAACTCATTCCTCTCTACCTTTTCTCTATTCTTCTTCTGCTCTCTTTACCCGACATTTCCCAACATATTTATAGATGAATATATACAAGTGTATGACTAGACAAAAGTATATGTCAGCTAATGTACATATGTGTACATATCTTTGGGTTTCTGATAATGTCCTTCCTTTATCCTTCTGATATTGTTCTCTTCTTGACTTTATGACTCCATCTCTTCATAATCCTTCAATTGATGATTGTCATGGACCAACAGCTCCCCCTCAATCATTAATTGAGGTTCTTCTCTATCTTCTTGATTCCTGCCATATCCTTGAATCTTTGTAGTTTTGGTCCATCTAGACTTTTTGTCATCATATCTGCAAGTTGATCTTTTGTAGGAGTGTGTATGACTTCAATCTCCTTCTCAATGACCTTCTCTCTCAGAAAATGATACTGTATTTCAATATGCTTAGTTCTAGCATGAAACACAGGATTAGCTGCCAAGTATAGAGAACTCATGTTGTCTCCACAAACAATAGGAGTACTTTGAACAACATCAAAAACTTTCATAAGTGTCTTTAGCCATATTACCTCCTTTGCAGCTTCCACCATACCTTTATATTCTGCCTCTGTAGATGACAAAGCAACTGTATGTTGCTTCTTAGAACACCATGAAATCAATTTATCTCCTACATAGCACAAGTATCCATGTGTTGATCTTCTATCATCCACATTACCTGCCCAATCTGCATCACTATATATCTTCACTCTTGTATCAGAAGTAAATCCATAGTACAACCCATCTCTGAGTGTACCCTTGATGTACCTAAGTACTCTTTGTCCTGCAATCCAATGTTCCTTTCTAGGACAATGCATAAATTGTGAAAGCACACCAACTGCATATGACAAATCAGGCCTTGTCAATGTAGCATAAATCAAGCTACCAACCAAACTTTGATAGAGTTTCATATCTCTGAACTCTTCTCCTCCAAACCTAGACAATTTATGGTTCACTTCCAAAGGTGTAGGTGCAACCCTGCAATCTTCCATTTTAAATTTGGTTAGCAAATTTTTAAGATACCTTTCTTGGGTCACATATACTCCATGTTGAGTATAAGAAATCTTCATTCCCAAGAAGAATGATAGGTTCCCCAAATCACTGATTTTGAACTCTTTCTCCATCTGCTTCTTGATCATTTGTATTCCTTTATCATCTGTTCCTGTAAGTATTATGTCATCAACATAAATACAAACATAAATGAACCCATCTTCACTTGCTTTGACTAGCAAGCTACTATCTGCCTTTGATGCTTGAAATCCAAGATCATTCAAGAATTTTACAAGCCTATAATTCCATGCCCTTGGGGCTTGCTTTAGTCCATACAAAGCTCTCTTGAGCTTACACACATAATTTGGATTCACTTGATCTCTGAATCCATCTGGTTGCTCCATGTAAACTTCATCTGAAATATAACCATTCAAAAAAGCATTTTTAACATCTAATTGAGACAACTTCCAACCTTTGCAAGCAGCAATTGCAATGAGGGTTCTGATTGTTGTCATCTTTGCCACAGGACTATAAGTCTCATCATAGTCCACTCCATATGTCTGTGCATACCCTTTCACAACAAGTCTAGCTTTGTATCTAGACACACTTCCATCTGCAAATCTTTTAGTCTTGTAAACCCACTTACAACCAATGATTTTCTGACTATTAGGTTTAGGAACCAAATCCCAAGTCTGATTCTCTATCAATGCATCATACTCCTCTTGCATGGCATCTTCCCAATTCTTCTTCCCTTTGGCCTCTTCATATGTAGAAGGGTCTTCATCTGCTTTTACCAAATAAGCATAATCTTTAGTAGTCAAGAATGAAGTGTCATAGCTATACCTTGTAGGTTGCCATTTGTGCCTAGATGACCTCCTCACTTCTGCACTTCTTGAGGTCTCTGGTTCATCACATTCTGGATCAAACCTTGGCCTCTCTTCTACTTCAACCTGTATTTCATTATTCTCATTTTCATCAAGTAATTGAATCTTTGCTTTACCTTTCCTTTGATCTATTATTTCTTCAACATCTGCATGTACATTATATTTACCTGCATACCAAGTACCTTGCTCATCAAATGTAACATCCTTGGATACAAGGAACTGCTTTGTGGATGGATTCCACAACCTGTATCCCATTTGCTTATCATCATAACCAATGAATACACACTTTTCTGCCTTAGGCTCCAACTTATGCCTCAATTGAGATGGCACATATGCATATGCCAAGCATCCAAATATTCTGCAATGATCCAAGGTAGGTTTCTTACCCCACCAAGCTTCATATGGTGTCATACCTTGCAAAGCTTTACAAGGCAATCTATTAACCAAGTATGTAGCTGTATTTACAGCCTCTGCCCACAAATAATTTGGACAATTCTTCTCTTTCATCATGGACCTTGCAAACTCAACAAGAGTCCTATTTCTTCTTTCTGCTACCCCATTTTGTTGAGGGGAGTACCTGCAAGTAACTTCTCTCTTTATACCTGCATTCCACAAATAATCATTGAACTCATTTGAAAAATACTCTCCCCCTCCATCTGACCTTAGTCTCTTTAATTTTTGACCTGTAATCCTTTCTGCATATGCATGATAGTGTTTAAATGTATTAAACACTTCTGACTTTTCTTTAATCACATAAATTGTGATCCACCTGGTAGCATCATCAACATAAAATGACATAATATCTTGAACCATTTATACTAAAGTCCTTTGAAGGACCCCACACATCTGTATGCACCAATTCAAGTCTTTCTGAATACATAAACCCATGCTTGGAATAGGATTGCTTATGAGCCTTACCTAATTGACATGCCTCACATCTGTATGTCATGTGTTGACCTGCAATGTTAGGCAATCCAAGCACTGAATCATTGTTAATCATTTCTTTAATACCTCTTTCATTAAAGTGTCCAAGTCTTTTGTGCCAAAGATCCAATTCTGACACCTTCTGCTCTCCATATGTGAACATAGCATGTCCAACATTTCCTTGTACCTTCAATGTGAAAAGCCTTCCTTCTTTCTTTCCTGTAACAACCTGTTTATACCCTTGACTAGGGTCTTCAACATAAACTCCATCATTTGTGAACCTTACCTCATATCCTTTCTCCACAATTTGACCTACACTGATCAAATTCTTTGGGATTGTGGGAACATAAAGAACCTTACTCAGAAGAGTGCTCCCATCCTTAGCTTTGACTGAACCAATTGACTTTACCTTATGCTTTGTATTATCACCTGTTTGAGCTGTATGATTAATTGCATTATGATCTAGGTCAGTCATCAAAGCAATATTTCCACTTAAATGATTACTACATCCTGAATCAATATAGAACACTCTCATGTCCTCATGTGAGGTTTCACATGTATTCATAATAAGAGTTGAGTCCTCCTTCTGATCTGATGCATAGTTGTAGTAGGTGTTATTATAGGATTGATTTTGGAAGCTTCTTCCTCCACCTCTTCCAAAAGAATTCCTACCACCTCTACCTCTGAAGTTTCCTCTTTGAAATCTACCACCTCTTGCTCTTTGATTAAAGTTCTGATAATTACCATTGTTTTGATTATTATGCCAACAATCATGAGATAGATGATTGGTCTTACCACATATCCAACAAGCTCTTGCATTATCTTTGTTGTTTCTTCCTCTTGCTCTACTTCTGCCACTTCCTTTTCCTCTTATGAAATTTGCTTGGTTTGATGTACCTTCTTCTTCACCTGATTGTTGCTTCCCTTTGTTAGCTTTCTTCTTATCTTTAGAGTACATTGCATGACCTGCACTCTTATCAACATCTCCTTTGACATCATTCTCAAAAGTTAGCATATGACCTAACAATTGATTCAAATCAGGAGTAAAATGATCTAATGAAAGTTCTGTAGATAAAATGAAAGGCTTCCACTTCTCATCTCCTCTTAGCCTTGTGAGTATTTGTCTTACCAATTTGTCTTCTTCAATGTCTTCATCCACTGCACCTAGAGAATCTGCAATGTCCTTCATCTTTGTCACATAATCAGAGATTGATTGTGAGGCCTTCTTCTTGAAAGTAGTAAATTCTGCCCATAGTGAAGCCTTCCTTGATTTGGTTGTGTTTTGGAAATGCTCCTCCAAAGCATTCCAAATGTCACATGCACTTTCAAGTCCTCTAATGTGAGGAAGCAAATAGTCATTGACTGCCATGTAGATTATGCTCCTTGCTTGAGCATCCTTCTTCATCCAATTCTTTAGATCTGACAATTCTTCCCTAGTTGGAACACTAGGATCTCTGAATTTAGGCTTCTCTTCTTCACCTGTAATGTAGGCTATCAAATCTTTGCTCATAAGATGAGCTTCCATCCTCATAGACCATGCAGGATAGTTCTCTCTATCCAACTTTTCAATTTGGAGACTATCTCCCATCCTTGCTTCACCTGTAGTTTCAAATCTTTAACCTTTACAGATAATGAATGTACCTTTACTTCGAATGTTGCTCCTTCTGATCCTTTTGATACTCTTTGTATGTCTTCCTTCAATCTTTCTTCACACTTTTAACCTTTGCACCTTCGAGATGTAAAGATTTGTATTTCTGCAGTAGTTGGAGTCTTCTTTTTCTCAATTTTGACACAACCTGCTCTGATACCACTGATGGAGAGTGTTAATCTCCAAAAGAACAAGTTAACCTTGAATTTAGATCACCTCTATATCAAGATTAACCTTAGACTCCACCAAATTTAGAGATCATTCACCAATTTATCAGAAAATTGATTATTCTGAAAAATTCAACTTCTTCAGAAAAGTCTGCTGCAGATTAATCACTCATTGATTAATCAATTTTGCAAAGTTTTTGACAAAACTTTGCACAATACTTCGCCTTGAGATTGCGCAACTTTACCAAGTTAAATTTCTCAAAATGATTGAATACATACTGAGAAATGTGTGAAACACTTTACCTATGTCTGAAAGAGCTTCTCTGCAATGGCGACTTTGACACCTGCAACTTCTTAACACTGGTTCTCACAAAGTAAATCCCGTTTGATCAAGATCTTTTAGCCATAGATGGCTTACCTTACAACTTAGATTTTAAGCCCTCACTTGTGTAAAACTTTACACCACACACTGAGAAATCTTCATTTCTCTGAACATGAAATCTGCGCCAGTTTTGTCGACTCTCAGAACATCTTCACATATGAATGTTCCTAAACAAAATTCTCTCAGCTTGATTGCAATTAACCTCTCAAATTCTAGCCATAGATAGATTAGCTATGGACTTAGATACGTGCAGAAGGATTTCTCAAAAGATTAAACACAGAAGGAGCAGACAATAAAATATCGGGCGCAAGTTTTCTCGATTTCTTCAGAAAAATTACATCTAAGTGAGGATAGATAATTCACTCACTTTCCATGTGTCTAATGACACTTCTTACAACTCATTCCTCTCTACCTTTTCTCTATTCTTCTTCTGCTCTCTTTACCCGACATTTCCCAACATATTTATAGATGAATATATACAAGTGTATGACTAGACAAAAGTATATGTCAGCTAATGTACATATGTGTACATATCTTTGGGTTTCTGATAATGTCCTTCCTTTATCCTTCTGATATTGTTCTCTTCTTGACTTTATGACTCCATCTCTTCATAATCCTTCAATTGATGATTGTCATGCACCAACATATGTCATGATAGACAAGTTTACCACCAGGTGCACTATTGATAATAGGTGTGCAAAATGTATCCCATGATGATGGTAGGGTGCATAACAACAATACTGCTTTCATTTCGTTGTCCATATCCATTTTCTGAGTGTGTAACTAGGAGAATATAACATCAAACTCATTTAGATGAGCAACAACACTATTTGTGTCCTTCATGTGAAGGTCATATAATTTTCTCATCAGATACACTTTATTTGATGCCATCTCTTTTTCATATGTATTGCATAACTTCTTCCAAAGCTCCTCTAAACTTTCACAATCTAATACTATAAAGTAAACATTATCTACTAGGTGAAAGCGAATGGTAGACCTGGCCATTTCATCTAACTCATCCCAATCATCTTTATCCATGTCAGTAGGCTTCTTTGAAATCCCATTTACTAGCTTCCATTGCCTCCTTTGAATCAACACATCTTGAATCTGATTCTTCCATAGAGCAAAGTTTGTGCCATCTAATTTTCGGATCTCAAAATGGTCTTTGCCCTGCAAGTTATAGCTCCTCCTCGGAACACTAGCACTAGACCCTGATCTACCGGATGTTCCTGAGACCTCTGATGCCATGATGGTAGAGAACTTAATAGAATGATAATGGAGCTAGAAGAGTCCGAACACCAACAAATAAGTGTATCAAGGAGTAAATCGACCATTATATAGTTGACAAAAATAGAAATTTGGAAAAAATTTACCAGAGTATCCTCTGCAAAATGAGCGTATGACCAGTGTCAAAAATTTCATAAAACTACAAGTATTGACATGTTTTTTGCATAGTGAATCACTGACTCCACTGCATATAATCAGTTACCCAATAGAATCCAACTAGGCTTATCAAGCACCTATGAATAGCTATCATACATCTCCTATGGCGAGGTTGGGTAAGTCTTCCACCTACATCACCAAGAAGTTCCCAACATCTGGGTGTCTCCCAGTTAAAAAAACCTCACCACGACCCTCTTTACCAAACGTAAAAGGCTTTATGCAAAGAACGTAACCGCGATATCAATGACCACATGGACGTACATAAGCGGTATCCACAGAAGCATACATGGTGTGTATGTGCTCAATATATGCAGTAAAATGACACTAAAGGCTGAATATGCAGCCCAACATCTAGCCAATAACACCTGCAAGTGTATGTCAACTCTGATGTTTTAGGTTCAAAAAACCTGCATAAATTTGTAGTAGCTACTCCCACTAAAACTAAAACCTTTTAAGAAACCTGTAGTTTTACAAGTGTGGCTGAAAACACAGCCCCAAAGGTTGATATTTATTGTTAGAGAAGTACAAAAAACACTCTTCTTGATGTTCTTGGACCTATGTGAAGAGAACTATGTGCGAAAGTACTCCAAAATGGCTCCAAAAGACACCTAAAAATCTTCAAAATAGGCTTTGAAAGCAAAGAATGAATCTTTGAGGGACCAAAACATGTTCAAGGTAATGTCAACCTTAGTCTTTCCCCTTCTTCAAACACCACAAGAGTGTAGCTTAGTGGCAAGAGATTGCCACGGTTAAGTGAGATCTGGGGGAACAGTATTGGGATGGGTGACCTCCTGGGAAGTACCAGGAACCTCTATCTTCCTTGATTGTTGAGGTCCTCCCTTGTGCATAGCCAACGACGCCAATGGTGATGTCGGTGACTCGGATGACAAGGTCTATTCCTTGCTCGCCGCCTTAGTCGAAAGCCTTGGGGGGTGCTCGCTTCGCTCGCACAAAAGGAACAAATCTTCTTGCACCAAAATCCTCTAATACCAGTGAAGTATTTTGATGCCGATGCACCACAATGCACTCTCCTTCTCGAGAGCTCCACGATGATATGCTCAGAGTAGAAAACTGAGCTTCTGAGGCCACACACAGTACTCCACAGAGGACGCTGCAAAATACACAGAAAACACAGTACACAAGGGAGCATGGAGACAAACTTCTTAGGTCTCACAAATGCGGTCGAACTTACAGTCTGTGAGTGACCAGACCACTATATGTTTTATTAAAGAACATATTCAAGGAAGTGTACGGTGGCCATTTGGCCTTTCACATGGACACTAATGGTAACATCTAGCCCATGGAGTGGATTATGAGGAGACCTTCTCACCTGTGGCTAAGATGCCAACAATCAGGGTTTTACTAAGTATTGCTAGTTCAAAGAATTGTGATTTGTATCAGTTAGATGTTAAAAATACATTCCTCAATGGAGGGATCTCTGAAGAAGTCTACATGGCTCAACCACTAGGTTATGAAGAGAAGGATAGACTAGAATAGGTATGCAAATTAAGGAAAGCACCTTATGGTTTAAAACAAGCTCTTAGAACCATGGGCTAGTCGCATATTTGCAAGAACAAAGTTTTGTTGCTAGCAAAGCATATTCTTCTTTGTTCATAAAGAAGACTAACTCAAAAGTTATTTATCCATGTGTTTATGTGGATGAAATTATTATTATAGGGAATGATGCAAATGACATCAAGAAAATCAAATCTTAGATGATGGAAGAGTTAAAAATCAGTGACCTTGGTTTGTTAACATATTTCTTGGATTAGAACTTGTATATTCAGATTCTAGATTCTTTATCACTAAAAGGAATTACATTCATTGGTTAAATTCAAGATGGAGAACACTAAAGTTGCACGCACACCCATGGAATGCAATGACAAACTTAGTTCTCATGAGGGAGAACTACTTGAAGCTATTACAAGTTATCAAAGGCTTATTGGGAGTCTCAATTATCAACCCTAACAAGAGTGGAAATATTCTATGGAGTAAGTACATTAAGCCAGTTTATGCATACACCAAGAAAACCTTACATGGAAGCTGCCAAGAGGATCTTAAAGTATCTAAAGGGTACCATAAATGAAGGGCTATTTTATCCATTCACATCAAATTTGGATATCAAGCTATACTCTCATGCAGATTGCGGTGGCTCAAAAGATGATATGAGGAGCACTTCTGGCTACTTATCTTCTATAGGTTCAAAGCTAATTTCATGTTCATCAAAGAAACAACAAACTGTGGCATTGTCATCAATTGAAGGACAATATAGAGGTTTAGCAAATGCAACACAAGAGGCTATGTGGCTTAAGCTACTTTACACAAATTTGGATTACATTCTTATACTCCAATGATCTTTGGACATAACAGTAGCTCACTTCATTTTGCTGCTAATCTTGTGTATTATGAAAGGACCAAGCACATTGAAGTGCACTATCATTATGTGAGAGAGAACCTTCTTAGCAAGGACATCCAACTTTCCTATGTACCAAACAATTTGCAATGTGCAGATAAGCTAACAAAATCCTTGGATGGAACTAAGATGAACAGGTTCAAGATGATGATTGGATTGCAAGGAATCAAAGAGAAATGAAGACCAAGGCATGTTAGGCTTGAGAGGGAGATGTTGGTGCAAATGAGTCCAAGCCTACATACTTGGACAATAAGCATTTATTTCATATAGACATTTAAAGTCACATATGACTATTCCCTTGTAAAAAGCAAGTTACTTTTATCCTCGTAAAAGTGCATATGTTATTTGCACTACTCTCATGTGGAGTTAGGAGGAATCAAATCTCAAATTTCTTGGTAGTTGATTGATGAGAAAGTAAGTCATAAAGTTTAGGGTTCACTTTATGGTAAGAGCTTGAATTTGAATTTAAAAATTTGCTCCAACTCCAAGCTATAAAATGGATCAAAATCGTGCATGAGAAGAGCCCTGATTCGGAGATCATTTGAGAGGGATTCTTAGTGTTTAATGAGCTCATGCCATAGATCCATCAATACCCTCACATTGTGAAATTGTACATTTCCAATGACCTTGTAACCCTATGTGATTTAATACATATACATTGATCACATCTCTACTTCATTTCTCTATTATGATCATCTCAGAACAGTGAACTTCTCAGACCTTGTTCTCCATACATACTTGATCGTTTGATGTGATTCAAAGTGATATAGATTACACATACTTTATATTACATAGCTAAAAGGTTTCATTGTAATTGTGCTTCTCAATTTTGAGATAACTTCACAAATCTACTCACTGATATGCTATTATTGAAGCCCGAAATTATTGGGATGCATCCTTAGCTTGATAAGCTTATTTCTCAGAATAAAATTCATCATTTTAAGTGAAATAACTTGTTATTGGTAGCTATCAAAGTCACATACATGCTGATAAAAGGAATTAGATCAATTGCAAGCAGGTTGAGAGCACTGTTCATTTTACTAAGCATGTTTATAGACCAAGATAGCAAGTTTTAGCTTATAATTGAATCCTCTACTCATCTGTTTTGGTCCATTGATTAGAGCATCACACTCCAAAGAACTTAGGTTATTACTTTTGATTCTTAAGAAGCTCAAAGGGTCTATGTTACACATCTATATTTGCTTTTTGCTATTGTGAAGCAGGGAATTGCAGCACCACTTCATTTCTGGAATCCATCCACCATCTCTTTCAACATTTTTACCAAACTTTACCCTTTCTTTCACAAAGATAAATGCTATGGAAATTACATAAAGAAGTGATGACATAATCAAACTTTTAATATAATTTGTGAATGCACATGAGTGCTCAAGAAATGAATTTGTCCATGTGATGTCTTCGGGATAGGATAAAAAACATCTCAAGCATAATGAAAGCTTGGTGCTCCAACATTGTGGTTGCCTGATCCCTTGGTGGGAATACAAGCAAACCCAAGTACTACAGTCTAGATCTCTCTAGATCCATAACTTCCCAATATCTTCTTCTATTTTGATTGAGATACATGACTTTGAAAGAATCTTTAGGATCATGCAATTCATAAATGATGGTAGGGTTGATGTTTTTACCCACTATGGGTGAAATGGCTTGACACAATTTATTTTAACCTGCTTGCAAATAAATATCCCCCATACCATCATATTGAGGAATTTTATTTCCTCTCAAAACATTCATTATTACCAATCTTCCTCTTAGGGTAGTCACTGCTTCCCTATTATCAGTTCTGGTTGGATTACAAGGTTCTTAACTTTGTCCTCTACCATTAATTTCTATCTAGATTTTTAGTCACTAAATATAGCTGCCTTCATTTTTATATGTAAAATACTCCCTCAAATTTCATAGCTGGCCATGGAAAAACTTCAGAGTCTATGGAATTCCTAAGTCTTGCAACTGACCTATTATGAACATCTAAGTAAATAGGAACTCAATGCAAGTTTGTAGATACATATTGCAAGGAAGTCCTATACTCTCCTCCTATCAAGAACATGAGCTTTGCTGAATGGATAGAGCTATGCACGTCGTTTTAGAGTAAATGGAGTGAATGCTCTTTTACATTACATGCCCTATTGAGGATCTCACACTTCTTCAACTCCCTAGGACACCTCCAAATCATAGGTTTATTCATGCTCTAGGGTCTTATCCAGTTCTTTGTGATCTTAAATTCTCTTTTTGTTCTTAGGGTATTCTATTAAGTCTTGGAATCAGCTTGCTTGTTATTTGAGTATTGGAATTCCTCAAAAATTAAATTTAGGCTCATTTAGGGTTTTGTTCTTGAATTTCTTGATATAATCAACATCCTCACGACACATGATACTTGGAAACTGACAATACTGGATACCAGACCTCCTCAATATGAGACTTAAGACTAGGAAATACATGATACATGACACCTCATGATACATGAGACATGATAGTAGATGTGCATGACACATGATACCTTGGGTAGGCAATACGTGATATGATACCCGAGGCTAGATGATACACAATACAAGATACCTCTTGTCCCAATGATACAAGGTCTAGGATACTAGGTGTGTAGGATACACAATACTTTGGGTCAAAACAATACACAATATCTGAGATCTCATGATACATGGTACATGTCCCAAATAGAAGACACACGGTACTCAGAGTATTGGTGATACACAATATTTGGAGGTGACAATACTCGACTAGGTGATACATGATACTTGAGTATCACAATACACCTAGGAGTAAGGTATCAATGATGCAGGATATTTGCCAAGTATTGATGACACACAAGAATTTGGTATCATGATTCCAAACTTCACTGATCATGATACTTGAACTTTTAAGGCCCAAAATGAAAAATTATTGTGCTAGTGTGTTCTTTGCGCTCTCCTTGTCACTCGTATGTGCCTGTAGCTAGAATATTCTTATCAATACACCTTATTTTTCCCTCATGATACTCGGTGGGTGATGTGTTACCCCATGTGGGTGATCAAGCAATGCATTATTTTCTCATAGTTTAGTGCTCACCTCAAAGATTATTCGCCTCAAAATTTAGCCCTAGAATCTAGCTAGATTCTGAGTTCCATGCAATACAAAATCGAACATATAGATCATCTAGAAAGTTCTCCACAGTACTTGCATTCACAAGTGAACTGAAATGTGGTGATCTTTGGCTTTTTGTCACTGATCAAAGCCATTGAACTCAAGAAAAATGGAAAAAGAAATTGTTTTTTGAAATGTGGTAGATTTATCCTACTCGCACGCTCTCTTACCAGCTTCCTTACCTAAACTTCTCCACCCGTAACCTAATCCTAAAAACGTTTCACACACATACACAAGGTGTATGAAGAAACAAGTGCAAGAGACTTGTGACTTGCCAAGCTACTGAGTTTCACTTCCTCATGATCACGAGCTTCAGAAAATTGTTTTAGCCATCATAGAGGCACCTTGATGTAATATTGATCTCTCGCAATGATGCCAAAAGCATGTGCACCTAGACTCACAAATTCTTAAGGATTTGCGATGAAAGAACCTAATTCTCAATCATCGAGCAAATGCATATAGTGGTGGTTTGATACATGCATTAAGTTATCAATCTAATAGCGTGACCTAGTCAAGTGCATGGAAACAAAAGCATGAATGATGATTAATGGGGGAAACATACAAGGCATGCAAAAAAAAGGCACATCCACCTTTCACGAGATCTCTTACACAAAATTTTGTATAACAATACTTGGTGTAGTAATTGACACAAAGTGAGCAATATCTCTCAGATTTAATACAATGTGCTATAGGTTGAAGATGGATATGAAACTGAAAAGAATTTCAAAGAGCAACAACTAAACATGGAGGTGAGCAATCCAACCACTTCAAGCACAAAATCAAAGCAGAGTACTACATCAACTTCACAATGAAGGACAAGTAATGAATCTCATTCAAGGAGAGGAAGCAACAAAAGGAAAGAAAAGGCAAAGAATAAAGACCATGGATGGCTAGAAGTAACAAATATGTGGAGAAATTAGAAACTCCAAGGTTTAAAGCATGTAAAACAATAAGGAGGAGAATCCTACCCTCATCAAAGATTAAATTATTATTCATTCATTGCAAGACACTATGCCTACATGAATCAAGTTATAGCTTGCAAAGAATCTAAGTCTTGGTTGATCAAAACTGAGCATCTTTGTTGTGGAGTGTGGACGCCTGATCGTGAACCTATTGGAGACCATAGTGGATATCTTCCTAACACCATTGAAATCCATCATTCTTCTTAATAAGCTCTTTGATAGTAGCCTTGTGGTGCCCATTTTCTTCCTACAAAGTTCGAGAGAGAGCTTGCATTGCATTGAAATGCTTCTTAAAAATTATGCTTGAAATGGATGGAACATTGCTCAGCCTGTTTCACTGCATCTTGAGCAATGAAGACTATTTTGCATTGCAAGAAGGAACATCCTTCTTTGAGGGAGTTTTGTACAAAGGGATGAAGAAGTTTGGAGGTGTGACCTTTTGAATTGTTGGCCCACTAGGTGAGATTGTTGATACATTGTCGTATGTATTATGTAAAAATGGATCTAATGCAAAAAGGGAATCCAATCCAAAGTTGTGTTGACACCAAAACTCCAATATGATTCATTGGTATGGGGAAGGGAAATATTGCATGCCAATACAAAGGAGGGAGGAGGTAGGAAAAAGGAGGAGGATTGACGATCAGAGGAGGAAAGGTGAGAGGAACATCGATCAAAAAGTGGGGAAAGTGGGGGGGGGGGGGGGATGGGGAAGGTTGCAATTGTTATAAAAATAGGTCACGTTCAGCATGGGTTGGTTCAAGACTGCTCCAAAGCTACTTTTAACCAAGTGATATAAGTTGTGAGTTTGGAATGGGTTCAACAAAACTGAGCCTCACCTTTGGTGTCGAGGGGAGGCACTTGATCTGTAACCTATTGTAGAACATAGTGGGTATCTTCAAAAACTCATTGCAATCCTTCATTCTTCTTAATAATTTCTTCGACAGTAGCCTTAAGGCGCTCATTTGCTTCCTAGAAATCTTGAGAGCGAGCTTGTGTTGCTTCTTCTTCTTGAAATTCTTCTTCAAAAATATTCTTGAAATGGAGCAAATGTCGCTTTGGCCCGTTCCACATCATCCTGAGTGATTAGGAGAGCATTGTGCGAGAAGATGAGATGTTCTTAGAAGGAGTTATATACAAAGAGATGAGGAAGTTTCGAGATGAGACCTTCAAAATTGTCTGCCCACTAGGTGAGATTGCTAACTATATTTTCGTATGTGTGATGCAAAAATGGGCCTAACACCAAAAGGGAATCCAATTGGAAGTTGTGATTGACACCAAATTTCCAGTGTGATTGATTGGGATGGGGATGGGAAAAGTCGGGTGCCAATACAAGGGAGGGAGGAGGTGGGATACAATAGGCGGGTTGGACTAGAGGAGGAAGGCTGAGAGGAAGATAGATCAAACACTCGTGGAGCAAGCGGAGAGGGAGATGGGAAAGGGTACAATTGTTGTATAGCTGGGTCATGTTCAACATGGGTTGGTTCGGGTTGGAATACCGGATAATGGACTAGAGAAGGACAGGAGGAAAGAACAACCATGTGTGTTTGGTTGAGGTGCACAACAATCATGATGATTGAAGCTTGTAGGGGAAGAGAGTCATGGACCCTTCCTCCCTTGACAAAAAAGCACCGCAATGGATTTTGCATCCTCGTTGTAGAGTGGTGGAGGGGTGGAAGAGGGACAAGATCACTATCTATTGCTGAAGGCCGTGGTATAAGCATCACTTGAACAAGGATTGGGAAACCACCCTCGAATTGCAGGATCAAGATGCAAGGTAATTTGGAATGGGCAAGAAAAATGTCGGATAGATTGAGGGTAACAATCTGATATTCTTTTTGTATTTGCTTGAAGAAAAAAGATGCCCAATTAACAAGACCGTTTTGGGCCATGGGGATTGATAAAGTAGAACTGACAAGAGATTTTGCAAGGTTTATGTTGAAGGTTCATGGCAACGACTAAGAATTTGAGGATGGGGACTCAAATTGTGGGTGAGTGGGCATGACGTACCCATTACTACTATGCTTAGGGAAAATGGCCTACATTAGGGTCACACATGAGCTCGACAGTGTCAAGACCGTCCATCAACAACTAGAAGCAATGTGCTACCTTATGCAAGGTAGTGGCATGCATCACTCCAACTATCATATCTTTCCAAGAGACATCAGAAGTTGGAGTAGCAGCTATGGCATGGGAAATTGTCCTGGACTCTAGGTGCATGGGGACAACAACTGAGTCCAACAAGGCATGGGGGAGAAAATGATGCTCAGAGAGGTATAGATGTACGGGTTTCAGCATGGTAATAAGGAGAGGTTTTATAGGATAGAGAGCTTCCATTATAGATTGCAGGTAGTTGGTGCACAAGAGTAGCAAAGTAGCATGTAAGCAAGATAAAAGGTGCATCGTTAAAAAAGGGGGTTATATAGAACTCAAAGAAGAAGCTCATATGGTAAGGGCAATGATGAAAATATTAGGTGCAATCTAGAATGTCATGTCCCCAACACAAGCATGCAAAAGTGGGATGGTAGTGGCACGTTAATTAGATGTGCACTGAGTTGGGGTGATGTTGGGTAATCAAAAGAGCCAAAATTTGAATCCATTGACCAAAAGAAAGAGGAGTACTACGATCAAAGTTGGCAACCAAAGTGTTGTCAGACCGAACCACACCCAAATCCCGTATAGCAGAGTTTGAATTTTCTTGTAGCACAATCGACTTCAAGTTATGAAAGAGAAAAAGTTTACCAACTTGAAACGCTGAGGTCTTCAAGTGACAATCAGGTGTTCAAGCTTGGCTAATCTACATTCCCTGCAATAGTGAAAAACTTTCAAAGCAAGCTCTAGTCAATGAAACATAGATTCTTCCGATCGAAGCTTATTCTCTAGAGCAACACGGAGACAATTTTCTCCATGGATGCGATCGATCCAATGCCATATGCAATTTTAAAAGGTGTAAATTCTATGGCTACTTTGTAGCTTTTAAGATAAGCCCAAAGAACAGAAGCAACAACGTTGTATTACTTTTTTGAATTAGTTTTTGCATTGTCAATAGAGTTTTGTTGGTGCTCTCGAACAATCTATTTGCATGAGAATAATACGAGGTACTATACTTGTATATAATATTAGAATCATCGGTTGAATCTTTGATTAGATCATTGACAAAATACGTGTTGCAATTAGAAACAATTTATAAAGGTAATCCAAAACCATGAAAAATATATTGAGTTAGCAATGAAGCAACCATAAGGGTAGTAGTAGTCTTCACAACCAAGGCTTCTACCCAGCGCATAGCATAGTGAGTACAGTTTAAGAATTAGCGATCGTGACTAGAGACTGTTGGTATTGTGATGATACCAACAAAGTCTAACCCTTATTTCTAAAAAGTTTCTAGAGGCATGACAAGTTATAAGGGAAAATGTTGATGAGATAGCAATTGTCTAGTTCTCTCACAAGGATCATAGGCTAATGCATATAGGTGGATACCTCGATGCATAGTAGGACACCAAAGCCGCTATTCAAGAATTTCCTCAGAGTAAGATCGACTAAAAAATGTCATGTTATCAGGTGTGAATGTGCCGTGACTTAGAAGGTTGGTACTTCATGCGTCGCAACACATGAAGCCAAGCTTCAAACAAATCTTAAGAATATAATTGGCCAACAGTAAACCAAAGTTGTCAACTATATGGGGCCAACTGCTTTCGAGATACAAAAGACAAAGTGTCTCTGTTGGGAATCGAACTCAAAACCTCCCAAACAGGATTGTGATGGGCTAAGCACTTGCCCCACAAGCCATGGCTTAGGATTATTTCCTAATCCTCTCTCTTAAGGTGTGGTTCAACCATCTCCTACTATGATTATGTAAAATTCCTTACGGGACAACAATTTTTGCATAGTTCTTAATGAATTTTTGATAAAATCCTAATAAACCAAGGAAGATCTCTAGCTCTTCTAGGTTCCTAGGATGTGGCCATTCCATAATAGCTCGTACTTTTTCAGGATCCATCTAGATTTTGTACTAATGTCTGGTCCTCTCTTATTCCCTCTTGCTGAGTGGACAATTCGAGTATGTATGCCTAGGAGACAGGCACCTAAAACACGAGTTTTCACTCTTGGCCCTCTCATACTACTTAGTAGGTAACTTAGGACCTTGTGATCTCTATTTCTTAATAAAGATTTTGTTTTTTTTCCATTGATACTTTTGTCTTGAACTTGGTTATACTAAGAGGTTTGAGGGGTTGATTCGTCTCCATAGGAGTATATTGAGGATGGTTGTGGTCATCATATATCTGAGCATACTTGATCGCCTCCTAAAAAGGCTTAGGTTTATTCCTTCTTACCTCTCTCTTGATGGACTTTTCTAAGCCCCCTAAAAAACCTTTAGTTTCTTAAAATTCATCTAACCCCTTAAGCTTCAGTATGATCTCCCTTAAGCCGGTGTATCGCGATAGGTCGGGTCGGTGTGTCGCGATAGGTGGAAGTGTCGCGATAGGTCGGGGTGTCGCAATAGGTGGAAGTGTCGCGATAGGTGGAAGTGTTGCGATAGGTGGAAGTGTCGGGATAGGTGGAGGTGTCACGATAGGTGGAAGTGTCACGATGGAGGGGTGTGTCACGATAGGTGGAAGTGTCACGATAGGTGGAAGTGTCACGATAGGTGGAAGTGTCGCGATAGGTGGAAGTGTCGCGATAGGTGGAAGTGTCACGATAGGTGGAAGTATCGCGATAGGTCGGTGTGTCGCGATACCTCGGTGTGTCGCGATACCTCGGTGTGTCGCGATACCTCTGTATGTCGCGATAGACCGGGATATGGTGAATTTTTCTAATTTGGCTAGTGATTCTAGGAGCTCTCAACCTGCACAGTGTCATGGTGCACTCCGAATCGTGATTGGGTCAACTTTTCGGTATGTCGCGATAGCTCGAGCTCGACGCCTCGGGGCTTGCGCAGAAAGATTTCGTACCTGCAGAGCTTGCTAGAGATGGTGATGATGCTGAAACCTGCAAGAAACATGCAAAAACACACAAAACAACAATGCACTCTCGCTCTCTCTCAAACTCGCACAAAGCAAATGAGGAGAATGACAAGGAAGAGGGAATATGAAGTGGAGAAGGGGATGGAGATGGAGGTGGAGATGGAGAAAGAGATGGAGATGGAGATGGAGATAGAGAAAAAACAAGAAAATTACCTACTACTTACCATTCCAATGCATCCTCTCTACGTCTTACCATCACACACTCATCCTCAAAGCTCGAATCCCCGGCAACGGTGCTAAACTTTTGGTGTAGCTCAGTGATGAGTAGCACCTCCTTTAATGTCAATCGGGGAACACATGAGGATGGTATGAAGGCCTCGAGCAAGTGAAGGCACAAATGTGTGAGTGAGAAGCACACCAACATGCACACAAATACACACACACGCGCACATACAGCAAGAACAAAGAGAGTACGACAATGGAATCACTTCTATTGCAACAAAGTTCTCATACAATTTCAAAACTACAAGAAGCTAGCCCCAAAAATGAGCTCTCTAGCTCTATTTATAGTTTTTGACTAGCTTTGGCCCTGTCCAGACCTAGTGTCCGACCTAGTTAAAAATTAGGTTCCAGGGCTTATTTGAGGGCTCAAATGAGGTCTAAAAAATATGAAACTTGGTAGGCACTTAATTCTAAGGCTCCTCAAGCTTGAAGACTCCTCGGCTTGTAAAAAATGGAGCTACAAAAAGGTGAAACGTTATTTACAAGGGTTTCTAGTGATGAGAATCAATTTTAAACTGATGTAAGGTTTGGAAAAATTTAATGGGTTGCCTTAGTCCTAGATCTGCATGCATGCCCGTACTTGCTTCTTCTCATATGATGTCAACACCTCCCCTTTGCACAATATATCGCTCTCTCTCCTCATTTATTTTGAAGGACAAAGGCCTAGTTATGAATTCTGATAGTGGTTGGTTGTAGTGCTTTGATTGATGACCGAGGAGGACACCTTCCTCTCCCGCCTAGTCAATCCCTCTTCAGGGTCGAGCCTCCTATGCTTCCCCTTCTTGCATCGTTCTCATGGGGTTGAGCTCCAAGCGAGCTCCCCCTTTTCCTTTCCTCTCTCGGGGTTGAGCTTCACCAAGCTCCCCCTGCCAAGTGTTTTCCCCTTTGTGTAATAGGCCAATGCGGGTCAAGGGTAGATATTCATCCCCTTTCGTCATGTGTGGAGCTTCACTTGCTCCCCCTATGCGTACGGCTGGCTGCTTCATGAGGGGTCGATCATTGGCTCCCCCAGTTCTCGCACCTTTGGTCTATAAAGGCCCAAGTCCAGATCTCTTGAACCAACTCCAACACCGGTGTTTCCATTGCATGGCTCGGTCCAAACATATTGTTTATCTGATGAAGTTTTGGAGCTCTCCTACTACAGTATGGTATTTTCGCACAACAACTTATGGGATGATATCAAGTTCTTATGGGGAGACATCTTCCATCGCACTAATAAAGAGAATTTGGAAACACAGAACAATCCTGTCTGTGCCACTAGTGTCATGATTTTTGTGAAGAATGATATCTTCAAGATGTAAATGTGATGTAAATGTGTTGTATGATGCATGATTCGGAGGCTGGTCCAAGGTCCTGTATGATGCGTCCTCTACATACATACTAAATCCCACGGAAGTCCCACAGCTTGTGTTGAACTTCATGCTCCACTCCTTCTCGTTGTTTCTCAGGTCCATGCTTCCCTTCTCAATGGAGCATTGGAGCTCTCGATGACTATTGCTGCCTCCCTTCTCATTGGAGCTCTCAGGTCTAGATGGCCAATTATTGCTTCCCACTCAAGGTGCTTACAATTGGTGCTTCCTAAGATGCATGAAGACATGTCAGAGTTACATCTACTTTGTGCTGCTCACTTCATCTGATTGTTGCACCCTACTCTCTGCTTATCCTTGAGCATGGCCCATGGGGATGCATGTGGATGCATGAGGAGCTCCACATATCCTTCTTGGCATAGCATTCTTTCGGCATCCCCAATCTCCTTTGTCGAGCCGTTTGGCTTCTCTGTCACCTCTTGCTACTCAAATAAGTACCCGGCCACCATGTATGGGTGGTGTGAAGCTATGCCCAAACAAGAAATGAAAGGCTTTTGCTTCATGGATCTACAATCACTGGTCATATTCGAAGGATGATGCAGTTGTTAAGGGTGCTGCAACACATATTTTTGAAAGTAAAGCTGAACCATTAGATTTTGTTGAGATTTTTTTCATGCGCACAGTAATGCAGGCCAATGTCATCTCTGGGCTCCATCGAAGCACTGTTTACAAGTTTTCAAACCCTCTTTACTATGAGGGGTCAGGCTCGGCCTTCCCACCATCTTGCAACACTATAGTTGGATGCCACATTTTTTGTCTTATCCTTACTGCATCAAGGCCTCTAATGGAATCAAGGTTTCATGTTGAACTCAAGATTCTGAATATAGCCTCTCTATCATGTGTTCTTGGCCCTCGGATGCTCCGTTGTACGATTTTGTTTCTGATGGTGTTGTGGCTAGGTTGCTTCCTTGCCTTTGTAATTTGCAATATTTGTTTTGAGCCTCCCTACGGTGATAGTAGGGCTTTGTGCCTTGAGCTACCACTTGGCTAGGATTTGAGCATGACTTTCCCTATAATAGTATGAAGTAGGGCAAATTTTGTTATTTCAGGTGGATTTTTGTTTAGCACTACCACATCGAAATACTTGCTAGGACTACGGAAAGGTGAAGGATTTGTGATTCTGAACTTGTAGGGAAGATGGGTTGAAGTGTGTCAAATTGTGTTGCAGTTTGTTATTGTTACACTTTAGAACTTCTAAGTCTCTTTCTTGATGAATGTATGGCCCTTACGAACTGCATTGTTGTACCATCTTAAAAGGTAATTGCTTTTTTATAATAGAGATGCTTATACGATGTTATGCAAAAGCTCTAAGGATTCCTCATCTACATTTTTTTATATAAACACATGACTGCATACACTAACACTTTCCATTATTGAATGAATGAAGAGGTTAGACAGGGGGACACTTCTAAGCTGATGTTTTTCGAAGGTCTATGTGAAGCCTACTTAAGTAGCAGACTTAAAAGAGCTTGTGTGACTCATGAAGGTTCTGCCATATGTTCTGTGCAAGATCTATGTCCAGTGTCCTTAATCTAACAGGCATGACTATTATCATTCCGCTTTTTGTGTAGACATTATTGTCCACGGGATTGGAGGGATGTGAAAGGAGCATAACTTAATAAGAATGTATGCGAGTCTGTGAAGTAATGCCTCATATCCATCTATTTATGTATTATAGGCAACATGATGCTTAGGATGATGACTGCCCATTCATTGGATGGTGTCCAAAACCCAAATACCCTAGTCAACACAAGTGCTCAGGTTAGCATATCTTATCATATTCTTGATTGCTTTGAGGCTCAACAGCTATAAGGAGGTGGCACATGGTGAGACTGGGGTCAAAATTCTGGCAATAGCTATCTCATATGCATTGCATCATTAAAAATGGCCAATGCATGTTTATCATTTACTACAAATCTATTGGAAAAAAAATAGTAGATTGAAATATCATTTGTCTGATTATGCGCACTTAGTTTCCAATAGATATGTCTTGGGATTGAATTTTTCTCTTGAAACAGTCATATCAAGATTTTTGTCTCCAAACAGGGGTGCATGGTTGGCCTAGAAGTTATCTTGTTTTGCTGCTCAAGCATAGGATGATTAGGGAAGGCTTGTGATGATTAGTACTTCTCATATGGGGTGCACCTTAGATATGTATGCATGCATGGAAACATGGTTGACTATCTATCTACATATGCATATAGGGATTGAATGAAACTAGGTGTGTTGGGTGTGTGCATCTGTATGCATTGGACTTTATGCACTAAGGTGTAACATGTTTTAGAATGCTTGTTCACATGTGCTCTGTATGTTGAGGTCATCATATCCTATGATGCTCTATATCTTCATTCCATATGTTAGGCCCTTCATAACTATTGATGAATGCTCAGTTTGTGAAACCATGCAATCAAAACTTAAATATTACATGCTCATTCCACAACTTGATAAGTTACACAAGCACTTGCACTTAGGGACTCATTTAAAAACTTGAGTAAGATGTGAAAAGTAACTTCATCATAGGAACTACTCACACATGCTAATAGCTTGATGATCTTTTTTTGGTGCAAGTGGTCTGAAGGATGGTCCTCAAACGTTAGCGTTAGGTAGACATTGGAATATCAGCACTAACTCTAGTTGAGATGTTAGGTTATGTGTGCAATCTTGAGAACTTAATGTTGTTGCTTGGAGCCTTTTTGGCCACACTTTTGATGCATAAAAGAGTCATCCCCATCAAGTGTATCAGTTAGATAACCCATCTATGGGATTTCTTTGATGCTACAGACTTTGATAATCTTTTTACCTTACTAAGAGCCAAGCAACATAACTTACTAATCTTGTTGAAAGTGTTAATATATTGTTGGTCCACATTTCTTTTTAGTTTTTCACAGGTATTAAAGAACATCAACGGGCAAAGCCTAATGCATTTCCTTTAGATTTGAAGGGACTTCGAGATCAAAACGCTGCTTGTGAGTGGTGTTCTGTGTGTGTGTGTGTTGCAAACTCACAGACCTGGTGCTCCCAATGACGTGATGACCAGTTGTGTGACTTTTCCAATGGGTGGCATGGTGTTTCAAATATGTTTCTAATCTCGTCCATCTCAAAAGGGAAATTGAAATGCATTATTTATGTGGCTAAGGAATGTCTTTGAGTGGTGGCACATGTCATAAAATGTTGACTTTCCTATTTTATGTGTGTTTTAGGATGGAAGGCTCTAGTACCCAAGGCACTTGGGGGTTTTAGTGATCTTGGCCACACATCCTGCTATCAGTCTAAGCTAATGGAATTATAATGATCTGTGATGATTGCATCATGCCCATAACTATTGTGGGTCTTGAAAGGATCTATTGTAGGCTCTGTGGAGGATAGGAATTTTTTCTTTTTCACCTTCATTTGCATTGCAAGAAATTGGGTATCACAAACTGTGGCATCATGTGGATGAAGTATGTGACTGTACTATTCAGGGATTGTGTCCAAACTTCCTGCTAAAGGAAATTGTAGTGTTTGTTTCTTACTGTTGCAGGCATTCGGTTGAGCTATAGGATCTCTTGGTCTTGCATTAGTTCCAATTTAAAAAATGATTATGTTTGTAGCATATACATAAACTTTGAGTTCATGACCTTGGTTTCCTGAATGATGTTTTGTATGACCTGGAATTGGGGAAGTTTAGAAATAGCTATAGTGCTTGAGGGGTTGTCTTTGGATTACTGTTCACTTAAAAGATTACTTTGACTCTAGATGGCCTTTTCATAATTGTGTCCAAAAAGGATTCCTTCTGAGTTTGGCCACATATTAGTTGTATGTTTGTATGCTCAGGCCTTGATCAAATGATTATGTTTCTACTATCTTATGCTGATGACTGGTCTGGTTGATCTTGTTACTCTTGTATTCTTATGATCACATGAACATATGCAGGCCAATCATCAGATGCATTACAAGAGCAATGTTTATCTCATGTTTTTGTTATTTTTGAGCTAACACAATTAGGATTGTTAGCATGGTAAAGAATCGGAAGAATGTTTGGAGGTCAAGGAATGAGCAATTGTTTTTTGCTAGGAAAGTAACTCTAGTTTCACAATGCTCATTTAAAGTCTTTTTTTTTATATATATATAAGGCATTTTAGGCCAACACACTTCGAACTTCAGCATTGATCCTTTTTACTTCCTACAGATGATTTGATACTGTGCTTTGCAGGAATAACTCTGGATAAGCTGTTTGAATTTCAAGAATGCTTGTACAATGATAAGAGTCATAATGTTGCACTATTTTCTAATCTTTTTTGCATAATACTCATTTTGATGAGCAAGCTTGCTGATATGAGCATAATATAAATGATGGCAGGACCTTAAAGTAATCATGAAACCACATTCATCTCATGCAATGCAATACAATATGTCCCACACTCATTTGAGGGTAGCATATTTAGGAATGAAAATATGACATCACAAAGATATAAGGGACATATGGGTTCTTATGATGTTCCTTGCTCTTTAGTTATAATTCTTGAATTGCAGGAACAATCATAATTTTAGGACTTCTCTCTAGAAGAAAGTCCTGCAGAAGAGGATGCCCCTGAAGTGGAAACTAAAATTGAAGTGAATGTTTATCACATTACTAGATGTAGTCTACTTGCTCTTTTGTATGTCATTTTAGGTTTGGGAACTTCTGGAGAAGGCATTTCCAGCCTTACAAAAGACTGCATTGAGGCAGGAATCCTAGGTTGACTGCCCCCCAATGGGATTGTGTCGCTCAGCTTTGAAGATTGAAGATTTGCAGATTGAAGTAAAGACTGAAGACTTGCTGCCTGAAGCTTTGCAGACTGAAGAAATTGCAGATTTCGAAGAACTGAAGAGTTTCCAGTTTTGACTCCAAAGAATTCAGTTATGTATGATCCTCTTCTCTTAGCTTTGTCGAGGACGAAAAAGTCTAGGGAGGGGAGAGTGTTGGGTTGTAGGGTATGCACACATCCTCATTTGTGCATGAGAACCCTCCCTAGACCATAAGAATAAGTCTTTTTGTATATATTTGAGTGTCACATGTGAACACTCTCCTAAAAGCACTTTTTAATATTTCTTCATACTATAGGATAGTATCTCTCACCTTTATGGCTCTTATAGAAGACTCCCCACGTAAAAAACCCACGCATGCCCTTCATGGAGATTGGGTTGTTACAATTTTGATCTTAGAATATCTTAGAAGATATGACAATTAGAGAGAGAATTACCTTTTTGACTTTTCAAAGAAGCACATGGGGAATAGAGCTTAGCCTATAAATAGGAGCTCATTTTTGTAAAGAAGGGAGCTTTTGGTCGACGTGCTCTCATGTAATATCTCTTACCAATGGAAGATGCTCTCATTTACTCCAAGAAGACTATTTACATTTACATGTATTGTGTCTTTGTGAGTGTGTGAGAGTGGTGTGTGTGTGTGCCTATGCATGTCTCTCCTTTGTGTGAGTAGAGTAGTTGTATTTGCTTGTATTTTCCTCATGGACTAGGATCCTTGACTCCCTATTCTCCTTGTTTTCAAGCATGTGGCATAGCATGGGGCTGATGCCAATGGCTTAAACATGTGGGAGGTAGGAGTGGATGAGAGGAGAGTCACTCTTGAGCTTTCCTTCTTGCTTCCATGCAAGGTGGTGAGGATTGTTGGTCGTTCCTTGCTACAAAGTTGAACCAGAGGTGGGAGTACGGAAGATGAAGGTTTGCTCTGTGGGTTGGGTAGTCGAGGTGGTGTCTCCAACTTGAGTTCAAGGAGGTGACGGTGGAGGTGTCGGTGGTAGTGGTTCGGTTGATTCATCCTGGGTGACTGGGAGCTCTTGGCCAAAGGTTACTGTTATTTGGGAAGTTGTCTCAATGGGTTCGGATGTAATAATAGGTCCTTCCCCCATAGTAATGGGAATCTGGATGTTTTTACCAGACTAGGGTCGTGTTTGGAATCTTTGTGGGTCAAATTGAATAGGAGGCCTCTGGATTGCTTCTCGAAATTCTTCCACTACTGCATACATTTATGCCACCAATAATAGGCCTTCGTTGTATTCGGATTCAACTCCAGCTTCTTCTAATAGTTGAGCCATGAGCACCCTACTGCTTTGTTTGGTGAGCAGTTGTTGCGATCGCACTCGTTCCATGATTTCATATAGCCTTCGGAGTTCTGTTGTATATGCTCGGGTTCTGGTGGTTTCTTCTACTTCTGCTTCTGCTTCTTCACCTCCCTCTTCTTCTCCCTCTGAGTGTTCTAGCTGTTGAGATAAAGTTCTCTGCTGATCATCATCCCAATATACATGACAACCTTCTGTGGATTTCCTCCGTCTTTGGGAAGAGGTGCCCTATTCTTCTGTGTCTAAAAAGAGCTCTACATCAGAGAGTTGTGTATTCTGCAACAATGATTCAAAGTCGAAGGTACTCATCCCTTCAACGTCTCCAGTCGTAGGAAATTCGAATTCAGGAGGAACAAGAGGAGCCGATGGGGCAGCTTGTGATGTGCCTTCAGATCCAGATCTGGATATTTGAATGGTAAAGGGTGGTACAGTGGCCTCTCCTCGTGGCGAGACTTTTGGAGTCATCAGAACTTCGCACATCTGGACACAAGGAATTGCACCCCTCATGCGCTTCGATTGATGTATGGCAGTTTTGAGTCGCTTAAACATTTGTAGTTGTGCCCAAGTTAAAGCACGTTCAATGGGTACATCATATGCTAAGCATCTGTAGATAATGCACGTGATTGCACAACAACCATTCACCACTAGCTTTCTAGATGACCTTTTATTTGCTTCATACAACTGCTCCACAATCCATACAGGAAGCTTAATCGGTAACGCACCTGTCTCCGCCAAGTAAAGAGTGAACCATATTCTTTTGTGAGGTTGTGTGAATCGATCTTGACCAGGAAAAGAAAAATGTTGCATGCACATATGGAGAGGGATAGACACATTTGGTGTGACTACTGCCATATCTTTCAGCTTCAGTAGTTTCCAGTCATTCATGTTAGTGGGAATGAGAGCACCCTTCTCAGAAGGTACATGTGTGCCGTGCATATTCAAAGTAGAGCTCACCAATTCCAAGGTAAGTTCGAACCTCTTCAACTCTTTGTTGCCCAACAAAGAAGGAAGAACAAACGTTCCTAGTTTGTCCTTTTCTGCATTAACCTGTAATGTTGAGACTAGATAGTAGCATCGGAGGAGATCTGGTTTTGGGTAAGGGTGCCTCAAAGTACTCAGCTAGCCCTGCACGTTGCCATATGGTCTGAAATCTTATGTGTTCTGGAGAGTCTCAAACTCCTTGGAGAAGAATTGGAATCGGACCCAGGATCTATCATACTCGCACTTGGACTCCCAGATATACTTGGCCTCTCCTAGGGGCCCTGGCATGCCATTGAACCAATGAGAATTTGCATGGACTCTCTCTGTTATTCATGTGGGAGGGTCTTGTATAGGTATTTATTGGAGGTGTTGCAACTCTATCGGTCGTTCAGTCGGTGGCACTTCAATAGGTAGAATCTCCACATTAATCCCTGCTGTACTTACTCTTGCTTGTGAGCTCGAACCTGCTGCTTCTTCCATGAGAGTGCTTGTAGTTGTTGATGCTTATCTGCTAGAAGAAGAGAGGCACATTAGCATTGCATAGGAAACAGGATGTTATGGTGTTCCCTCCACAATACCAACATGACATTCCGAGTGGTTAGAGGTTATTAGGTGAAGTGTTTGTGATGTGTGTAAATGTGGGTTAGTAGGTTAGTGTTCATTCTAGATGCATACTTTGGATGTGCAATGTACTCATAATGCACCTACATCAGTGGGGATTGATTTACAAAATTGGGTCAGGTGGTTTGATACAGGGTTTAAGTCTCCAAACTTTGATGGTGGAAGCGTAGCTTTTAGTGGCGATGACATGTAAAGGTTTGTGGACTGGATTGTGTTGGATTTGGGACCTTTTGGGTACCCATTTCCCGACATTCCTAGGTGTGATCGAAGATGTAGTTTGGAGTGTAGATGTTTGCCCTGGGATTTGTGGCAAGGGTTACTGTGGGTGTTGATTCAATCTTGTGAATGGATGTGAAGTTATTTGTGCTCATAGAAGGTCTTGGGCACGCATATTTTTCTAGCATTTGGGATAGCCTTCATTGACTGCTTTGGAACCCAGATAGAAATGGTTCATCTAGATTGATGCCTAGGATACTCCTTCGTTGTAATCTTCGACATTGTATCTCGTTTGGTGCTTCTTTGGGATCATGTCTCCAAAGCTAAGGGTTGTTCACCCTTGTGTACCCAGATCTGCTTCATGCCACGAGGTACTCCATATTGTACAGGTTGGTGCTCATGCTTCTTGATCATAAGCCTCCCCTATGCCCTGTGTTGCCCGGCTTGCTTTCCTTGAATCCTCTTTGGAAAAGAAGGGAACTCTTTGACTTCTGCACTTTTGTCAAGAGTGACAATCTTTTGCACCATAGAACTTTGGACAAGAATAGCATCGTTATCTTCATGTGGGTTCCTCGAGGGACCAGGATTTGGTGCCTTTTCTAGTGGCCTGAGTGCTTGATTTTCTAATTCAATTGTGATGTGGTTTTGGCCTACCCACACCTAAAGAATTCCACTTCTTAGGTTGAGGCTGACTACATGATCATAGATCCAATCTTGGCCCAAGACAAGAAGTTTGGTAAGATCATCGTCTTTGTAGACTAGCACTTTGACTGCCATTAGAACCTCTTGAATGTAGAGGGGGAGTTCCACCTCTCCCATGCAAGGGGTTTCCACACCTCCCAATCCTATGAGATATGCCTCTATAGGATTGACCTTCAATTGCAGCTCTTGGCAATAAGAAAGTCGAACTGCACTAGTGGCTGCTCCTGAGTCAGTTAAGGCTCTCACAGTCCTTGCACTCTTTCCTTGTCCTACTTCTAGGGTCACAAAAGGTCGCCGATCGACTATCCTATGGGAACGTTCACCTGAAGCCTCCCACATGGCCATGTGATAGCCTAGAGCTTCTTGAGTGTCAGACATAGGCTGATCTCTATCATGTTTTCTCAATTTCATTCATCGAATGCATTCTAAAGCTTCTGCTTGTGCCTCTTCTCGAATTCGCTTTTCCTCTTCTTTACGTTTCTTCACATTACTGAGTCAATTTAACACTTCTTTTGTGAGCGGTTCCTGATATAATTTAACTCTACATCCACTGATGTAACTCGGTAGGATGTCGCCTTCTAGAGTGGCTAGTTGAACTGCTCCACTTGTGGAGATCCTGTTGATAATCATTGGCCCATAGCCTCTCCTCTAATTTTGGTGCATGTTGCTTCAAGGTGTAGACTAGGACTAGATCTCCTGCTTTCAAGCCCTTATCCTTCACATATGCATCAAAATATGCTTTTTGTCTCTTCTTGGCTGCATAAATTCCTGCGGCAGATCTCAATGGTGTTTCTCCCAATCATTCAAGATCGAAGATTCTAGAGGAGAGCTCATGGCCTATCCAGTCATGTCCTTGTGCTACTTTCAACGTAGGTATCAAAAAGTCTAATGGTAGCACTGCATTTTGGCTGAGAACCATCTGAAAGGGCGTGGCTTGTGTTGGTGCATTTCAAGCCTTCACACTTGGCTTGGAACCTTGGAAGATTAGCTTGGAACCCTTGAAGGATATCACTATGAGAAGCTAGAACCATAGGAACACTTGCCTATGTGTTATTACCATTTTATCTCTTGTAAAAGTCTAAATGACTTGGCATGTAAAATGATCACACCTAATTGATTAGAGTCGTGGAATTTGGATGGTGTAATTGGAGAGAATATCTCCCTACTTTTAGAGGAGTGATTATAGGAGATTTGAATTTGAATTCAAAATTCAAATCTCAACTCATTCTCTATAAAAGATGCAATCAAAAAGTCGCGGGTGTCCATCATTCCCGAGGCTTACATCTGTGATCATAGAGTGTGTGAGTGCTATACCATAGCTTACACATCTCCAACTCATTAGGCTACATCTATCAAGCCAATGAGATTGTATATTCATGTGAACTAATAGAAAGATGTACATTCACTATCTCTGTTGTCTCTGAGTCATCTACTCCAAGTCTGTCAACTTCAACAGGGCATATCTCAGGATCTACTGAACCAAATCAAGTGATTCAAAGCACATTGGAACCAGCTCTAAGCATACTACATGCCTACAAAATTTCAAGGCCAAAGGATCAGCCATCAATGAGAAATCGTGCTTGAAGTGACCTCTGGTATTCTGCTGCAGTGTTCCTAAAAAGTCGGGGGTACACATAATTTTGCTAAATTAATTTCTCAGGGAGTAGTTCATCATTTCTTCTCATTCCACTTGCAAATGATAGCTTGATAAGCTAATTTAATATGTCCAGAAGGAATTAGATCAATTGTAAGTGTGCTGGTCACACTGAGTAAAAGACTGAGCAGGTGTCATTACAGAAATAGCAAGTTTTCTAGAATTTTTGAAGTCTCAAGTAGTCTGTTTTGATTTGATCATTACACATATCAATTGCAAAGTACATATATGCTTTCTTGGTATCATTTGGAAGCTAATCAAGTGTACTAAGCATATCTAGAGTCAAGGAGGGCTGGAGCAAAGCAGGTCTAGCAGCTTCAACTTAATCTCTTGAGTGCATCCTACCATTTCTCCCAACAGTGGTATCAGAGCAAATAAAGTAAACATAGGAGATGGTTTTCCTTCATTCATTGACAAATTGGACAGGAACAATTACCAAGCTTGGTCTTTGAGAATGAAGTTCTATCTACAAGGAAGAAGCTTATTTGGATACATATCAGGAGATGAGGAATTGCCCTCATTCAAAGCTAGAGGACTACCCACCAAGGATGAACAAGAGAGACTCAACCAATGGTGTGCAAAGGATGCTTTGGCAAGGTCTTACCTTCTTAACTCTATATCTGATTTCCTTTTACCTCATATAAGGAATTGTAAGACTTCCCAAGAGACTTGGGAAACCTTGTCAACATATTTTTCTTCTAACACAAGGGCCAAGAAGAATCAACTGTGGATTGAATTCACAACCCTTAGGAAGCAGCCCAAGCAAACAGTCTCAGAGTATGTGACAAAGATTAAAGATGTGGCAGACCAATTAGCAAGCATTGGAGAGGAAATTGAAGAGAAGCAAATAGTCAGACAAGTAACAAATGGACTCAAGGCAGATGATAAGTGGGAAAGTTTCACCACTGCAATGGACCTCTATATGGACATGCATACCCCAGATCTCACAACACTCATGGGCCAACTATTCACACATGAAGCAAAGTTTACAAAGGCAGGAGATCAATCAAAAGGTAACAACCCCTCTGCTCTATATACTGATAAGAAAGTTAAGGATAAAGGTAAAGGGAAGAAACAGGATGAAGAAGGCTCTACCTCCCAAGCTAATTATGCAGGGACAGGTAGATCATCAAGAGGTAGGGGCAGAGGAGGTAAGTCAGGTAGGGGGAGACCCTACAACTCATCACCATGCAACATTTGTGGATTGTCCAATCATACCATAGATGAATGCTACAAGAACTACAAGAATAAGAGAGGAAGAGGCTACTCAAGAGGTGGATACTCTCAAGGGAGAGGCAGGTTCAACCAACATCAAGGCTACAATGGATACAACAATCAATACAACAACAATTACAACCACAACCACAATGGTAATTACCAAGGTGGATTCAGAAATAGAAGGGATTACAACAATTACACAGAGGAGCAAGATGACTCCCTATTGATCATGAATATGACCTCCAAGGCAGGTACAAATGATGATCATTTATTTTATATTGACTCAGGATGTTCTAACCATGTAGCTGGCAATGTGGCACTACTCTCTAATTTGGAAGAACCCAAGGGCAAACATCAGGTACAGACAGGTGATGATACTAAACACTCTATTGTAAAGATTGGAAATGTAAAGACATGTGATGGTAACCAGAATCTATTGAGCAGGGTACTCTATGTACCAACCATCACCAAGAATCTAATGAGTGTTGGTCAGATTGTGGAGAAAGGGTTGCAGGTCAGATTCACACAACATGGAGCATATGTGGAGGACCCAAGACATGGTTTCAAAAGAATTGCCAAGGGGGAGAAATCAGGTAGATTGTTTACTTTTGAGCTAGAAGACACCAAGAACATTGCTTTATATAATTACAAGGATCAAACACTTTCAGAGTTAGAAATATGGCACAAGAGGTTAGGGCACATAGGTGAAAGAACTCTAAAGCAAATGTGCAGGGATCAATGTGTGCTTGGGATACCTAATGTATCCAAGCAACACATGATTTATAAGTGTGGAGCATGCCAGTTTGGTAAGTCTCACAGATTGCCTTATTCAAGGAAAGGTTTCGTGCATGAAGACTACCTAGACTTGGTGCACACAGATGTTTGGGGACCTAGCAAGGATCCTTCCATTTCAGGTTCAAGGTATTATGTGTCCTTTATTGATGACTATAGCAGGTGGACCATTTTATACTTTATGAAGCATAAAGATGAAGTGTTTAATTGTTTCAAGAGGTATCTTGCACTTGTTGAAAACCAAACAGGAAGAAACTTGAAGAGGCTAAGATCAGATGGTGGAGGAGAGTACTTCTCCAATGAGTTTGAAGATTTCTTGCAGGAAAGAGGCATCAAGAGGGAGATAACTACAAGGTACTCACCTGAACAAAATGGAGTAGCTGAAAGAAGGAATAGACTCATAGTAGAAACAGCTAGGTCTATGCTGAATGAAAAGAAATTGCCAAATTATCTTTGGGCAGAAAGTGTATCTACTGCCACCTACCTTATCAACAGGTTGCCATCCAAATCACTTGATGGCATGACACCATATGAAGCTTGGCATGGTAAGAGACCTTCTCTGGATCATTGCAAAATCTTTGGTTGTGTAGCATATGTGCATATTCCCTCACAGGTAAGGGGAAAGCTAGACCCTAAAGCTGAAAAATGTATCTTCATTGGTTATGATTTGAACCAAAAGGGATACAGATTCTACAACCCAACAAACAAAGGCTTCAAGGTAAGCAGAGATGTCATCTTTGATGAGAATGACTCTTGGTATGAGAATGAATGCAGGAAGGTTAGTCTACCCTATGATATGGAAGAAGATTTCCCAAAGCTCACCAAGGAGGAACCAATCCAGAAAGATGAATCAAGCTCAGATGATGATGATACAATAAACCTTGAAGAATTCAAGGCATGGAAGTCCAAAGGAAAGATGAAGATGAAGAAGCTAGAGGATACACCAGAATCCTCAACTCAAGCAATGAGGAGATCTCAGAGAGAAAAGAAGAAACCAATCAAATTTGGGTATGACACATCACTTGTAACTAAACATTCTGTATATCTTGCAAAGGATTTGTTGAATGAAGAACCAGGTACCTATGAAGAAGCTATCACCAAACCAGAATGGAAAGGAGCTATGGATGAAGAAATGGAAGCTCTCAAGGAGAGTGATACTTGGGACTTGGTACCCAAGAAGGACTCTATGAAGGTGATAGGATCCAGATGGATCTACAAGCTAAAGAGAAATTCAGATGGAACAATCAACAGGTACAAAGCTAGGTTGGTAGCCAAGGGTTTTGCACAAACCCAAGGCATTGATTATGAGGAGACATTTTCTCCTGTGGCTAAGATGCCAACTATCAGAATATTGGTGAGTGTAGCTGCATCCAAGAATTGGAACATGTACCAATTAGATGTCAAGAATGCTTTCTTGAATGGATGGATATCTGAAGAAGTCTACATGTCACAACCACCTGGCTATGAAGATCCCAAGAAGGTAAATTATGTTTGTAAATTGAAGAAGGCTCTATATGGATTGAAACAGGCACCTAGAGCATGGAATTACAGGTTGACAACCTACCTCCAAGACCAAGGATTTGTGATGAGTAAAGCAGACACTTCTCTGTTCATAAAGAGAAGTAGTACAGAGGTAATCTACTTGTGTGTTTATGTTGATGACATCATCATTACAGGTAATGATGTAAATGGGATTAGACACATCAAAGGACAGATGATGAAGGAGTTCAAGATCAATGATCTTGGATTATTGAAGTACTTCTTAGGTCTTGAGTTAGTCTACACCAACTCAGGTATATATATCACTCAAAAGAAGTATGTACAGGATATGGTCAAGAAGTTTGACTTGCAGGATGCTAAAGTCTCAACTACTCCAATGGAAGTCAACCTAAAGCTAAGTGCTCATGAAGGGGAAGAAGTCAAAGACATCATAGGATATCAAAGCATGGTAGGTAGTTTGAATTATGCTACCTTGACAAGAATTGACATAGCATATGGAGTTAGTGTGCTTAGTCAATTCATGCACAAACCAAGGGTACCTCACCTAGAGGCAGCAAACAAGATCTTGAAGTATTTGAAGGGAACTCAGAACCATGGTTTGTACTTTTCTTATACATCAGATATTGACATCAAGGTATATTCAGATGCAGATTGGGCAGGATGCAAGGATGATAGGAGAAGCACATCAGGATACATTTGTTTTGCAGGAGATAAACCTATTTCTTGGTCAGCCAAGAAACAACCTACAGTGGCATTGTCATCCACTCAAGCAGAGTATAGAGGGCTTGCCAATGCCACTCAAGAAGCTATCTGGTTAAAGCTTTTGTATACAGAGTTAGGTCTATACACTAGACCTCCAATTATCTTTGGAGATAACACTAGCTCTCTTCACCTTGCAGCTAATCCAATATATCATGCTAGAACCAAGCACATAGAGGTTCATTACCACTATGTGAGAGAGAAGTTACTAAGCAAAGAGATTCAATTGACTTATGTGTCTACTAATATGCAATGTGCAGATTTACTCACTAAAGCATTGGATGGAAACAAGCTATGCAGATTCAAATCCATGATTGGATTGCAGGATGTGATTGAAGACTAAAGATGAAGACTTAAGCCAAAGTGCTTGGCTTGAGGGGGAGCTATTGGTGCATTTCAAGCCTTCACACTTGGCTTGGAACCTTGGAAGATTAGCTTGGAACCCTTGAAGGATATCACTATGAGAAGCTAGAACCATAGGAACACTTGCCTATGTGTTATTACCATTTTATCTCTTGTAAAAGTCTAAAGGACTTGGCATGTAAAATGATCACACCTAATTGATTAGAGTCGTGGAATTTGGATGGTGTAATTGGAGAGAATATCTCCCTAGGAGTGATTATAGGAGATTTGAATTTGAATTCAAAATTCAAATCTCAACTCATTCTCTATAAAAGATGCAATCAAAAAGTCGCGGGTGTCCTTCATCATTCCCGAGGCTTACATCTGTGATCATAGAGTGTGTGAGTGCTATACCATAGCTTACACATCTCCAACTCATTAGGCTACATCTATCAAGCCAATGAGATTGTATATTCATGTGAACTAATAGAAAGATGTACATTCACTATCTCTGTTGTCTCTGAGTCATCTACTCCAAGTCTGTCAACTTCAACAGGGCATATCTCAGGATCTACTGAACCAAATCAAGTGATTCAAAGCACATTGGAATCCGCTCTAAGCATACTACATGCCTACAAAAATTCAAGGCCAAAGGATCAGCCATCACTGAGAAATCGTGCTTGAAGTGACCTCTGGTATTCTGCTGCAGTGTTCCTAAAAAGTCGGGGGTACACATAATTTTGCTAAATTGATTTCTCACTGAGTAGTTCATCATTTCTTCTCATTCCACTTGCAAATGATAGCTTGATAAGCTAATTTAATATGTCCAGAAGGAATTAGATCAATTGTAAGTGTGCTGGTCACACTGAGTAAAAGATTGAGCAGGTGTCATTACAAAAATAGCAAGTTTTCTAGAATTTTTGAAGTCTCAAGTAGTCTGTTTTGATTTGATCATTACACATATCAATTGCAAAGTACATATATGCTTTCTTGGTATCATTTGGAAGCTAATCAAGTGTACTAAGCATATCTGGAGTCAAGGAGGGCTGGAGCAAAGCAGATTTAGCAGCTTCAACTTAATCTCTTGAGTGCATCCTACCATTTCTCCCAACAGCTTGGAGTACCATTTTATAGGCAACTCTATATGCCCAAACAACATGGTGTAGCTGTTTGTCCCAATCAGAGTGTTTATTATTAACCAATTTTGTCAATACATTGCATAGAATCTTATTTGTGCTCTCAGCCTGTCCATTAGCTTGTGGATGATAGGGGGCAGACTTCTTATGTATTACCAAGAATTCTTGGAGAAGGTTTTCTATGACTTCATTCAAGAAGTGTGTGCCTCTATCACTCACTAACTCTATTGGCAATCCGTATCTAGTGAACACATTCTCAAATAAGAACTTTGTTGTCGTTTGAGCATCGTTCTTCGTTGTGGCTTTTACTTCTACCCACTTGGTTAGATAATCTGTGGCCACAATGATGTATTCAGCATGTGAACCCTTGGCTGGGGGGTTAATCGGACCAACAAAGTCTATTTCCCATTTAGAGAATGCACGTCCACCCATCATAGGTTTCAATGGCATCTCATCTTTGCGTATACGATAATGAGTTTGCTGACAAGCATCACACCTCTTCACGTAGGTATGTGCATCCATGTGAAGGGTTGGCCACCAAAGACGTGCAAATAGTATTGCCTTGATCACCTGATCTGGTCCAAAGTGCCCTCCTGCTACACCTTGATGAGCAGTCTCCAAGATCTTCAGATATTCGCTCTCGTGGATACACACTCTAAGATACCCACCTTTTCCTCGTCTGTATAGATTATCTCCAATGAGAGTATAATCTAAAGCTTTTTGTTCTAAGCTCCTTTGTCTGGCCATTGTCATCTCCTGAGGGCACCCTATGGACATCTGCTTCCATAGTTGGCCAGTGCACTCCAAGTCTCTTTAGTGTTTGTAAAGTTCTTGTCTCGAGTAGTGTTGCTCTAATTCACCAACATGTGCTAATTGCAACCATTTCGCGTACTCATCCTCTTCCACACAACAAGATAATATTCCTTGATCTGTGTACTTGTACATGCTCTCTACCATGATATGGTACTTTTGGGCCTTTGCTACCTCCCTATCTTGAGTGTTGACTACTGGATGTTTAGGCCCATATGTTAGTACGGGCACTAAGGTCTTGGCCCACTGTGGTACAACTTCCAAATTAAACAAGTAAGCATCAGGAAGGTCATCTAATACTCCTTGTGGGGCCTCTCCGGATGTGAGCCTTGAGAGATGATCTGCTCTCAAATGAGTCTTTCCCTTCCTCACTACTACCTCAAAGTCGTATTCCATTAGCAATAGGAACCATCTTACTAATCTACATGTATTGCATGGCTTATTTACCAAGTAAAGTAGTGCTTGATGATCAGTAAAAAATTTAAACTTATTTGCAAGCAAATAGTGTCTAAACTTTTTAACTGCATATAGCATGCCTAATCCTTCTCTCAGTAGTTGTATAGTTTCGTTCAGCTGCATTTAACTATCTACTAGCATAGGCAATTGGAAGATCCATATTACCTTCACCAATTGGTTGTGCAAGTACACACCCAATAGCATAATTGGATGCATCCACATGGACATGGAATGGCTTGTTCCAATCCGGTGTATTCAAGATTGGTTCTGAACACAATCGTCATTTAAGCTCATTGAAGGATTTTTCACATTCATCCGTCCACTCAAAATTAGTCAAAAGTCCATACAGAGGCTTTGCAATGATGGCATACATGTGTATGAAACGTTGTGGTCGGGTTCTTGCACGATTAGGGGTGCACATGGGGTGCCAAGAAAATGACCTTCAACTGGGATCAAGGTGTAGATATGAACATCGTTAACTGGTTTAACTATCACCTCAATTTACCCTCAGACTTTTGACACCCTTCTCGGATGGAAGAGGGTTCGTGGAAAGGAGGAAGAGATTGAAGGGATCTAGTCAAATGAAGTTAACACTCAAAGGTGTCGTTGATCAAGCAATGGGGAGTTATACAAGCAGATATGGTTAAGAGAAGGCCTCTTCTCAGAGGAGATTGTGAAATCTCAAGAGATTCTTTGGTCTAAGGATATGATCTTCATAAAACAAAGACGTAGAATGGAAAGTGAAACATAAGATTACTAGGAAGCTCGTAAAGGCAATGAGCTAAACGAATTGTTAAAGTGCTTCTCAAATTAAGTCTTGACAAAAGACATCTAAAGCGGATTGATTCATTCATATGCAAACACTTGTAATAAAGGTCTCGGAAAATTGACATAAGAATTTGCATATCATGGGCAAGTCTCCAGTAGTTTCATGATTACATGATAGTTTTATACTTAAGTCGAGTGATGCATCTTGTAATGGCAGATCAAGTCTTTGTGCTTTTGAGTTTTCGAGAAAAACAAAATTCACATCAGAGTAATAAAATCAACTTTTCAATAGAAGCTCGCATGTCTTCATAGCCTCAAGTGTAGATTTTACTCGTTGTCATTCCCTTCCTTATCCCACTTCTCCTCATGTTCCTAAACGAAGCTATGGTTTATAGTAATTTTTCTTTCTCGTTTACGTGTTGGAACTTGAGCCCATCATTCAGAACATGATTACTCAAATCAAACTTTATAGAGACAGATATATCTACACACCATTTTTAAGGTTTTAAGGGTATCACTTTATGAGTTAAGAGGCAACGAAAAGATTCATGAAAAATGGCGATGAAATTCTTTCATTATATTGTACAACCAGTCTATTAAACGAGTCAACAAATCATGCACTCAAAAATATTCAACAGATCATCTCTGCTCTATCAACGTCATTTGCAATTTTCAAGCCAGTGTTCGAATAATGACTTAAGCACACAAAGTTGTAAGCACACTTTCAGAGATAAATTTCTTGACTTTTTACATCTAAACACAGTTTGTAATATCACAAGAATGACGATTTTCAACATCCCATATACTATGTCCAAGAATTGACAAAGCATTCATTTATAAACCATTTGTATGGAATTTAACACCGCGCGGAATTCAAACAAGTAAAAACAGGCAAATTATTTGTGAAAACAGGCAAATTATTTGTGTTATGGTTCTGAGAAGGATAAGTTAACATCATCTAATGATACACGTTGTCCTTGTAGTTTTCCACGCGTGCACATAAACAAATGGTTTGCAATAACAAACACAGAGATTGACAATGCCAACCCAGCAATGATTAGGACTCTGCACTTATTTCCAACCAAAATATTTCTTACAGTTTGCAAATCAGCCCTCTACCAGTGCAATCCAAGATGTCGTACATAAAACTTTCATTAATCTTCTTTACCATCATGTGGATCCAACACTCATGAACAAAAACAACCACGACATGATTCACTACCTTTCCATTAATTTCTGAGCACTTTCAAAGTCTTGCAGACAATTAAAAATATTCAGAAGCATGCACATTGATCAGAAAGTGTCACAGATGCTTCAGAAACAAACAAGAGTTCACCGAATCACCTGTTCGCAAGTTTTAGCACCGTCCAAAGTTTTCCCTTGCATCCTTCCTTTCAGCAGCCATTCCTCAAATGGATGACACTACATGAAGCATTTTCGATGGATTTCTGCTCTGTGTTCTCTACTCAATTGGAGGACACACTTCAGCACCACAACCAACTTCCTTTCACGGCGAACATATTCCCTCTGATGGTTCGAAATTACTCAGCCTTCTATTGTGATTGGAAATGTATCTCACGGACGTTGTCGTCAGGGTTCATGGAAAGGAGAGGTTCACATTTATTGCGTGGACATTGAATATTTGGAGGTTCCCACGGAGTGCAAGGCAAAGAAGAGCCAATACTTATATAAATTAAATGTCCCTCACATTTAAAACAAAAATGGGAGTTTAAAAAAAATGCACACATTGGGTTGCTTGCAAATTATGAAAGTCCCATTACCTATATATGCTGAAATTTAATTCTTCAATAGCATTTGTCCATTTAGAAAGGAGGAAATAAGTTTTAGTTCTATGTGTATTCTCAAACACGATTATTCCAACCTCCCAACCATTTTCCTCCTCTTTCGTATACGCGCCTCCCTTTTAGTAGAAGTGCAAAAAGCTATTAAAAACAAACTAATGACCTTTGCGAAACAATGCTTTACTACGATCATCACAATGAAAATGAACTTCGCGCATTACGATATGTAGTTAACGCTATCCAATCATAGGTACGATACAGTTTTTGATCCTTCGTAGACAAAAACGATGATATAAATAATCAAGTAGAATTCAAATCATTTTTCTTGATCACAAAACGCTTGATATTTACAATTGCATGATACTTGTGTCGATAAACCATTAACACGACACTCGCGTCATAATACTCAGAAAATCGAGGACTAGGCTAATACATATCTCAGAACATACACTAACTATTTATAAAGGTCAAGCACTTCTGTGTTTATCCGCATAATACAGATATTTTCTGCACAATAGATGTATCGATAAACCACTAACTCACTACTATTAACAAGACAGAAAATTGGCAGCAATGCATACTTACAAAAGATCATCAACTATCAACGCAGGAGCGCAAAGCTACTTATTTAAGATATTCAGAACTTGTGCACCTTAGCTGTGTTAACGAGTGACCATACTGTGAGTCTGAGTTGAAACTCTGATGTTGTAATGATATGCCGGCTATCAGGACTCTACCGAGCATGAGATATTCCTGCAAGCCCTTCATCTATTTTACAGGTCCATTCCTGCTGTGATACAGACCAAGCTTGGACCATAGCACGTTTGTAAAGGCCACAAAGTTTATACTCTGAATCAGGAGCCCATTCCACATAGCTAAATTTTTTCCAAGCATGTATATAGCTGCAAAACCTTAAGTGACTCTACATCACGAATAATCAGTCTGTAATCATTTGCTACAGCAAGAAGGCGAGCATCAGGCGAAAAGGCACATGGGCCACTGTGTTTATAAGTGTCGCTGAATTCCATTATGTCATGTGTAGCGACCTACGGTAAATTCCACTGTTCTAGAACATCCAGCAACAAGTATGTGTGGATTGTAAGATTGAAATGCCATTTTTTTTTTTTGGTGAAAATGCATCAAAATGGTGATGAGGCTTATAGAATTTCTGTAAACCGCAAAAGTCGCAATGGGATATCATGTGCAGAATACAAATCAAACGTGTTGCCCGGATGGTGTGTGCAGAATTTCAATATATGGCATCAACATCGGTCCCAATATAACAATCTAGTCCGGACCGAAGCTTCATTTCGCATTCCAGGCCTTCCTCGACACTTCAAACCACGCAGGGAGACGGTGAGTTAGACCTGCCACCTTCGTTGCCGCGAGACTACCTTCGGAAAACAAACTTCTATAACAGATAAACTCCATGCTCCTCAGTATCGCCTTGATAACTGTGCATACTGCCTCCCATCGAATTCTAAATAAAAACCTTAAAGAAATAAGATTGAAACTCTGGAGTCAATTGGTTTCTGCCCTCTGCAATTGACAGCTTGTCTGTACCCTCTACGATTTATACTCTGTACAACCTGAATCTGAAGATGGCCAGTAACACAGCGGCAGTAGAGCTCCTAAGTATGATGTCCCGACGGGTACTAGCACCAGAAGAATCTTCATTTCTTTCATTCTGCTGCTGCTGCGCACACACGATCAGAGGTCGCTTTCTCCTGAACCGCCGCCCATAGTGTTGGCTTGTTTTAATGGAAGAGCCAGCCATCTCGACGTCCAGACCGACCAAGCAAAATTTGCATGCGTTAACTTTTTCTGCAGTACCCAGAAGTAGCCAGTGCTCTCAACAAAACCTACTTCCTCGATTTCCTGTAAAGGCAGGAGGCCATCGGGAAGACCAAAGCGAACAAGCATCGCAATGGCAGACTCCATGCAGGTTTCATGGCCCTTCAGCACAAAAGCCTTGTGTAGAGCGTGTCTCATAATCCAGAGACCGGTACTACTTTAGATGATCGAGCAGAAAGAATTCGTCCTCTTTCAATAAACGAACCTATGAACACGACATATGGATCAGCCGAGGATGTTTTGTTTTCCTTCGGGTTTTGCATGTACACCATGAACAACATCGAACGCAGAGCAAGCTCCCGAAGGGAAAACCGTAATTCCTTTCTTCTTTCTTCCCCTCGATATGGGAACTTTCCCTTCTGCTCATTAGCCTCTTCCACATGTCCTCTTTCCTTCTGAAATTGCCAAAAACAACCCTCTCCACCGTCATGCATGCCAAAATCCTCAATGGAAAGCCAAAAGATTTTTCAATATTGAGTACGATGACTGACTGATAAAGAACATTAGAGCCTTATAGCTTCCATATCATCTTCTCGAAAGAATCAGCTTATTCAAAAAAAGATGCATAGAGTACACCGGAAAAATTCTACGATAGAGAACCCGAGGTATGGTATCCAGAATACACAGCAGATGAAATAACAAAAAGTGATGAGAGAAAACTCATAGCCACTGCTGCATCAGCTTTGGAACAGAAGTGGCACCGACTCCGTATGCCTCATCTAGATGCTTCAACCTCCAGATGACTTTAAACAGATGCGTCATATTTGATTCTCGTGCTTCAATTTCGGATCGCGACCACATCCACCCCCTCTGAACCTGTGCATCCTCCGGATGCACCAGCATCGATCTCGGTATCTGCAAGTCTTCAAGAATCCAAATGTGAGTGAAATCAAGTGCATGGGTTAAAACAAATGTGCCTATGCACGGCCATGTAATGAGCCCTACATATGCATACTCTAAGTGCATAAAAAACAGCATGGTGCAAATAGGGGAGGTATCATGGTGCAAATAGGGGAGGTATCAGGCATTCGGTGTTGAGGATTTTCACTCAATTTTTATCATGGATATACAATTCAATACAAGTGCAATTACTCGTGCAACTATGGGTTTTAACCAAAATATCACTCGTGCTCTTTACATTTCATTTATGCATGTGTTAGGTGCATGAAGGAAACAAAAATGGTGCAAAAAATCAAGGTTTTATGGTATCTAAGCAACGCTCACATCACTCACAACTCCACTCTCTTACAGATGCAATCACTCTCCCTTACTCAGAATTATCCTCTCTTATCACTCAAAACTTGCTTTATTATTTTTCAATGATATTTACCTATCTAATTGTGCAGATGGACGTGCTTCTACGGAATTTCAAAGACGTGGTTTCTATATATTTTTACATGCATATTTGGCATGCAATGCATCTCAAAGATGGTGCAAAGAAAAGATCAGGGTTAAAGCACGATAGCTAATGAAAAAAAAGATTTTCACGACTTTGTCCTTGAGTCATCATCTCCGTTGGCTTCGCTTGATCATTCCTGCACTCATAGAAACTAAACAAATCATGAGAAACATCACATCAAAATGACATTATATACATATGCAGTTCATGAAAGAACTTCAAAAACCATTTGCAATAAAACATAAGCATGTAGCTCAAATGTGGTTGCCTCTATACAATCTCTCAAAACTCTAGATCTTCGATCAACTCCATATCAACGCCTGTTCTCAAAACTACATAAGAGAAATTAGTAGCATCACATTCAAGAATCACATATTTAAAAAAACTTCATTTATTTGAACATTAAAAATATCTATTTGAATTATTTTGACTTCAAACCTACTCATCCAACATGCATTCATTACCATAGGTGTTCCCACTTTAATTTCTTGCATTTTTAATTTTATTTGGTTTCTTCTATCTATCTTAAGATTAAAGCAAAAAAACACAAGATATATACATTTTTATTTACAAATCTCCTTTTGGTATTATTAATTCTCATTTATTAGGGTTTTTCCCTTCAGACCCATCTCCCTTGATATATGGTCACCAAAGAAACTGTGCTTGAAAAGAAGCCATCTCTGAACTGCATCAATCAAGGTAGCATTCTTAAACAAGTTAGATATGTGGACAAGCCATTTCATTTGCTCGTCCATTCCTTGTAGGCTCGACTGGCATACATAGCTTTTAGAAAATTCAAACATCCATGTTTCAATCGTTTGGGCATAGTCTCCTTTATTCATGATCTTCTCATGTGAGGTTACTCTTGATGAGTCAAACACACATGAATATAGAGTGTTGATTTTTAATATGCTTAAATCATCTTTAAAAATTCCGTGCAAGCATGGATTTTGATTCATTTCATGCTTGGGATCATTTGAGGAAATATCTTCAATTGCATCATTTCGAATATGTTCTTCATCTTCATCGAAATAAACGTATTGATTAGATTCATTTAATTCCTTCATCAAGTAGAAGTGAGCATCATGCTCAGATGATATTACATAATCATTTTTATCTTCCAATCTATCATGATTCCTTTCTACTCGAGTCCCATTAATTATGGTATCTGCTTCTTGTTCTAGTCTTTCCAGGAACTCTTCATCATTGTCTTTGTTATGTTCCCAGAATATTTCTCCCTCAATGTGAATGGAATCCATATCCTCATAATCAAGAAAATCTTGATCTTCAATTTCTTCATCCAAAATGTCATCACAGGATTCTACATCCATCTCCATCGATTCTTGCTCGTTCTCTTCTGAGGATGTACTTAGTCCACCTTCTTCAAGCATTGATTCTTCAATCACTGATTCTTGCTCAAGAATCTCATCATGTATGAGAATCTCAACATACGCATCCAAATCAACTTGAGCTTCATCGTTGCAATCGTTTGACTCAATAGTTTTACATTGGATATTCTTCAATGCTATACACGCATCAGATTTATCATATGTCACAATAAACATTTCTTCTGTCACTTTATGCTCAATTTCTTCAACATGTGGACTCAACTCAACATGATTATTTTTGACATACATATCAGTATTTAGAGGAATGATCAATGGTATTCTCTCATCCTCCTCATGTTCATTCATATTTCTCTCTTCATGGAACGTGGCATCATTTACATACATATCATTATTTTGAACTCCATCCAACTTATCCTCCTTTTTATGTGTAGGATCTTTGTCCAATGTGACATCGCTCAAAAGAATATCAGTATCTTGATCTTGATCTAGACTATCGGTGAGATTAGGATCATGCTTATCACCATCGCCATACATTTCACTATCTAGAGGGCTTATCATTTGTACATCCTCTAGATTAGCATCATACTCATCTTCGTCATCACACATTTCAATCTCTAGAGGACTCATTATTTGCATGTCCTCCTTCATATAAGTAAGTTCGTTTTCTTGCATCTCTGTATGCATGTATAATGCGGATTTCTGCATATCCATTTTCTTACCCATCGGATCTTTTATTGACAGGTCCTTAGATTCAACATCATGTTCCATGGGAGTTTTTTCATGTAATTCAGTCATTAGATCAGAAGTTCTATCCGAATCTTGTGTTAGAAAAGGATCATCACCATCAAGTGACATCCAATCATACTCCACATCTTGCCCGATGTCATCATGTAAGGATGCATCTCGAGCTCGATCTTCAGACATATTTATTAGGTTCTCTATTTGTATCTCATCTTTTATCTCCATTTGGTCACCTATGAGCCTTCTAGATATCTCTATCTCTTTGTTTGCATCTTGATATGTTTCTTGATTTGTTTGATTATCTTTTATTCGATGTGAAGAATTTATCGGAGTAGAGGAAGCTTCATCTTGATTTCTTGTTGGGTATTGTTGGTTTTTGTTTTGTTTTATGTTTGTTGTTTGTTTGGTTTGATGTTGGTTTAGTTTGGTTTGATTTTGATTTAGTTTGGTTTGATTTTGATTAGCTTCCACTTGCTCTTTTGATCCTCCCATCTTCGGGCTTTGTCCACTTATAGCACCTAAAGATATAATCATTGTAAAGAAGTCTAGGGGCTCTTGGCACCTTGTAACCTTTGAGGTCACATCAATCGCACTTTTAGAAGTTTCTTCATATTTCCCATCATCACTATGGATATTAAGCCCATGCATATCTACTTCATGCCCAAATGGGGTCTCTACAACCTCATGGACTTGAACATTATCCACGATTGGTAAAATGCTTGGAACATGGTTATAATTTTCATCTGATTGAAGATCTGTTCTCCAATCATTTAAAAATTTCTCTATTGTTTGTTGTTTCTTTACGTATTTCATCACAGCTTCATGGACGAGCATCCAATCCTCTGTGAGTCCTGAGTTGGAGTCTATATCTTGTAGAAGCGGAATTAACTCCTCTCGGGCATTAACATCGATTGTTCGAAGAAACAACGAAACCCTTTCATGACTTATGCACCTCTTATCGTGCTCAGAAAGATCATCATATTGTCGCTCAAACTCTTCTTTGATCTCAAGAATTGGTTGGTCTTTGGGCATATGAACCCACCTCAGGAAAGATCTACGAGTTACTTTATCAAGATCCTCTAGCATAAACTGCTTGAGGAGTGTCGCTTTGTATTGGGACCATGTCGTTTGATTTATTTGCATTATTTGGTCTCGCATGTCGTATCCCGACACATAGATAAAGTTTTCGCATAGTTCTTTTTCCGTCATCGGACTTAGTCCGACACCTAGATATTTGGCCTCGAGTTCATATTCTTTGCAGAACTTTGAGACATTCTTTCCATTGAAAAAGCCACACCGATTGACTAGACGTTCATGAAGTGATTGGATGGCTTTTTGACGCCTATCCTCTTCTTGAAATCGTAGGAATTGAGCTAGGATCTCTTCCATTTTGATTATGCTAATCTTTGTGGCTCTATAACTCACTCACCTCCTCCTTTCACGTCGGGTTCACCAGGTATGTCGTCAGGGTTCATGGAAAGGAGAGGTTCACATTTATTGCGTGGACATTGAATATTTGGAGGTTCCCACGGAGTGCAAGGCAAAGAAGAGCCAATACTTATATAAATTAAATGTCCCTCACATTTAAAACAAAAATGGGAGTTTAAAAAAAATGCACACATTGGGTTGCTTGCAAATTATGAAAGTCCCATTACCTATATATGCTGAAATTTAATTCTTCAATAGCATTTGTCCATTTAGAAAGGAGGAAATAAGTTTTAGTTCTATGTGTATTCTCAAACACGATTATTCCAACCTCCCAACCATTTTCCTCCTCTTTCGTATACGCGCCTCCCTTTTAGTAGAAGTGCAAAAAGCTATTAAAAACAAACTAATGACCTTTGCGAAACAATGCTTTACTACGATCATCACAATGAAAATGAACTTCGCGCATTACGATATGTAGTTAACGCTATCCAATCATAGGTACGATACAGTTTTTGATCCTTCGTAGACAAAAACGATGATATAAATAATCAAGTAGAATTCAAATCATTTTTCTTGATCACAAAACGCTTGATATTTACAATTGCATGATACTTGTGTCGATAAACCATTAACACGACACTCGCGTCATAATACTCAGAAAATCGAGGACTAGGCTAATACATATCTCAGAACATACACTAACTATTTATAAAGGTCAAGCACTTCTGTGTTTATCCGCATAATACAGATATTTTCTGCACAATAGATGTATCGATAAACCACTAACTCACTACTATTAACAAGACAGAAAATTGGCAGCAATGCATACTTACAAAAGATCATCAACTATCAACGCAGGAGCGCAAAGCTACTTATTTAAGATATTCAGAACTTGTGCACCTTAGCTGTGTTAACGAGTGACCATACTGTGAGTCTGAGTTGAAACTCTGATGTTGTAATGATATGCCGGCTATCAGGACTCTACCGAGCATGAGATATTCCTGCAAGCCCTTCATCTATTTTACAGGTCCATTCCTGCTGTGATACAGACCAAGCTTGGACCATAGCATGTTTGTAAAGGCCACAAAGTTTATACTCTGAATCAGGAGCCCATTCCACATAGCTAAATTTTTTCCAAGCATGTATATAGCTGCAAAACCTTAAGTGACTCTACATCACGAATAATCAGTCTGTAATCATTTGCTACAGCAAGAAGGCGAGCATCAGGCGAAAAGGCACATGGGCCACTGTGTTTATAAGTGTCGCTGAATTCCATTATGTCATGTGTAGCGACCTACGGTAAATTCCACTGTTCTAGAACATCCAGCAACAAGTATGTGTGGATTGTAAGATTGAAATGCCATTTTTTTTTTTTTGGTGAAAATGCATCAAAATGGTGATGAGGCTTATAGAATTTCTGTAAACCGCAAAAGTCGCAATGGGATATCATGTGCAGAATACAAATCAAACGTGTTGCCCGGATGGTGTGTGCAGAATTTCAATATATGGCATCAACATCGGTCCCAATATAACAATCTAGTCCGGACCGAAGCTTCATTTCGCATTCCAGGCCTTCCTCGACACTTCAAACCACGCAGGGAGACGGTGAGTTAGACCTGCCACCTTCGTTGCCGCGAGACTACCTTCGGAAAACAAACTTCTATAACAGATAAACTCCATGCTCCTCAGTATCGCCTTGATAACTGTGCATACTGCCTCCCATCGAATTCTAAATAAAAACCTTAAAGAAATAAGATTGAAACTCTGGAGTCAATTGGTTTCTGCCCTCTGCAATTGACAGCTTGTCTGTACCCTCTACGATTTATACTCTGTACAACCTGAATCTGAAGATGGCCAGTAACACAGCGGCAGTAGAGCTCCTAAGTATGATGTCCCGACGGGTACTAGCACCAGAAGAATCTTCATTTCTTTCATTCTGCTGCTGCTGCTGTGCACACACGATCAGAGGTCGCTTTCTCTTGAACCGCCGCCCATAGTGTTGGCTTGTTTTAATGGAAGAGCCAGCCATCTCGACGTCCAGACCGACCAAGCAAAATTTGCATGCGTTAACTTTTTCTGCAGTACCCAGAAGTAGCCAGTGCTCTCGACAAAACCTACTTCCTCGATTTCCTGTAAAGGCAGGAGGCCATCGGGAAGACCAAAGCGAACAAGCATCGCAATGGCAGACTCCATGCAGGTTTCATGGCCCTTCAGCACAAAAGCCTTGTGTAGAGCGTGTCTCATAATCCAGAGACCGGTACTACTTTAGATGATCGAGCAGAAAGAATTCGTCCTCTTTCAATAAACGAACCTATGAACACGACATATGGATCAGCCGAGGATGTTTTGTTTTCCTTCGGGTTTTGCATGTACACCATGAACAACATCGAACGCAGAGCAAGCTCCCGAAGGGAAAACCGTAATTCCTTTCTTCTTTCTTCCCCTCGATATGGGAACTTTCCCTTCTGCTCATCAGCCTCTTCCACATGTCCTCTTTCCTTCTGAAATTGCCAAAAACAACCCTCTCCACCGTCATGCATGCCAAAATCCTCAATGGAAAGCCAAAAGATTTTACAATATTGAGTACGATGACTGACTGATAAAGAACATTAGAGCCTTATAGCTTCCATATCATCTTCTCGAAAGAATCAGCTTATTCAAAAAAAGATGCATAGAGTACACCGGAAAAATTCTACGATAGAGAACCCGAGGTATGGTATCCAGAATACACAGCAGATGAAATAACAAAAAGTGATGAGAGAAAACTCATAGCCACTGCTGCATCAGCTTTGGAACAGAAGTGGCACCGACTCCGTATGCCTCATCTAGATGCTTCAACCTCCAGATGACTTTAAACAGATGCGTCATATTTGATTCTCGTGCTTCAATTTCGGATCGCGACCACAACGTGCCCCAAACTCCCACTCTCAGGTAGCCTCCAAGCAAGTGATAATCATTACAGATCCACTGCTCTGTCCTTTTTCGAACAGCTCTCTCCGATCTGCAGTACCTTGTTGCAAGCTAAGCTGCTGATATTAGCACAAATTATCCTTCAAAGTCTGGAACAAAAGTGACTTTTTGCATCCGCGATAGACTTCTTAAGTCCTCACTATCAGAAAACCTCCTTTCTCTGCCAGATCATTTATGTTCCTCACATGAATTTATCAGACAACTAGAGTGCTTCGTTATCATTCGTTTCCCATCAAGTTTGTATCTGAAACCAAAAACTCTAGAGAGCTACAAAATGAATAAACAAACCAACGTCAAAGCATATCATTCTTACTGTGGTCACTCAGAGTCATCCTTTGTGCGCCTCTTTGTTGGCCCCTTTTTCTTGTATATCTGTTCCCTCTCTTTTCGAGAGCGTCCACCCACACCATGTGAGCGCATCCTAGCTCTGTAATTTCTTCATTAATCTTGACTATGATCATCCATGCTACGAACCACTGCCCATCGCTTCCTCTGCAAATATGCTACGAACCACTGCCCATCGCTTCCTCTGCAAATAGCATCCCTATATCGGCTTCCTCCCTCTTTTGTTTTTCTCCTGCAACTCTCACATTTCGAGGAGCTTCTGAGTCCTTACATCCCTGCCAACGTGTGCCTTCTATTCCCATGCCATATGCGTTTCCCACTTGAATTGTTCCTCTAAAGCGAATGAATGTCCGCTTGACTACGTCATTCAGCTATCCTCCTTCTGCTAACTCCCACGAGTCCCACCTTTCTCAGCAGCAGCCGCCTTCCCTTTTTCTGATAGCCCCCTTCAGCCTCAAGTCCTCCTCGATCTTTTTCCAGTGCAAGCAAGACCACCTTTTCGAACTCTCTCAATCCGTCCCCCTTCTCTGCCTCTGGCCTAGAGTTTTTTGTGTCCTCCGATCTGGCTTTTCTCCCCCCCCCCCCCCCCGCTCTTCTCTCATGTGGCCTTTCCTGGCTTCGTAAGTGCCCCTCACCGCCAATCTCCCCTGCCTTCTCTCGAAGATTTTTCTATAGAAAAAAAATGCCGACCTGCCACATTGCCTTGTTTCCTCTTTTAGCTCAATATGACCAGCGAAGCTTTCCATTGTGCAATCCTTCTCATATGGTTTTTTTAGAGGAAAAAAAATGATTAACCTTCAAGTTTCTTTTCAAAACAAAGAGCATCAACATATAATGAAGATCTTTAATATGAATGAGAAACTCGTTCTTTTTATGCATAGAACCTTTATGGCCTCGAAAAGAAAACACACTTGGGCATGTCTCCAAAACGTCCAAAAGGTTGCAGATTTCTACCATACAAATTCCTTCCAAGTTCTCTTGAATTTCCCCACCAAAAACATCTAACCTTTTGAGTCATGTGAGTGGAATCTGTACGACAACGTCTGTAATAACCACAATGCCCCATGAAAGCTTGAACTTCCTTGACATTCCTTGGCCTAGGTACTTCTGCGATAGCTCTCAATTTCTCTTTGTCAGTGGATATGTGTAGCTCAGTGATGAGTAGCACCTCCTTTAATGTCAATCCGGGAAGACAAGAGGATGGTATGAAGACCTCGAGCAAGTGAAGGCACAAGTGCGTAAGTGAGAAGCACACAAACATGCACACACATACACACACGCGCACACACGGCAAGACAAAGAGTGAGAAGCAATGGAGTTCTTAGATTACTTTCAAAAAGCTCTTACAAGTTCAAAACTGTTACAATCTAACCCCAAAAATGAGCTCTCTAGCTCTATTTATAGTTTTTGACTAGGTTTTGGCCCTGTCCAGACCTAATTCAGGCCTAGTTAAAAATTAGGCTCCAGGGCCAATTTGAGGGCTTAAACGGAGTCTAAAAAATATGAAAATTGATATGTAGGTACTTCTAAGGCTCCTCAAGCTCAAGGACTCCTTGGCCTGCACAAAATAGAGCTACAAAAATATGAAATGGTATTTACAATGATTGTTAGTGAGAAGAATCACTGTTATAAAGATGTTGATTTGGAAAAATTTGAAGGGCCTATCTGCCAGATTTGCATCAACTGCTTTGTCTACTTAATCCTTCACCTCGCTCGGACTCTCTCCGCTGGCTTCCTTGTCTAGTCAGTCCTTGGGTGCCCATACTACTCTCAACACCCCCCCCCCCCTCTCTTGCGTCTGTCGTCCCTGACAGACCCTTGTTGCTGGGAGTGTTGGATGTAATATTCCACAACCTGAGTGGCAAGTTGATGTTCTTGTATGCGTAGTCCTCTGGCCAAGTCTGTCATCATAGGATCCCAATCAATTGGTCCCGGAATGTCCGGATGTGGCAGACGTAACTGATCTGCATGGATCGCTTGTTCTACTACGAATAGATGTAGCAAATGTGTGGGTCTGGGAATGAAAATTTCTGAATGATATTCCCAGAATCCCATAGAGAACATTTCCTCAAATGTCTGCTTGAAGCATGCGGGTAAGTACTTTATTCGTGCATGCCAGGCAAAGATTATAGTGACCGAGGGAGTCTGGCTCATGTCGTAGACTAAATCCTTGTTACCTTGGGAGAATCCAGGGGCAGAGATGTATGGAGCTTGTACCATCCGAAAGGTTTTGAAGACAATGGTCATGAGCTCGAATATTTTCATACACATTTTCGCTGCTATGTCGGGTACATTATTTAGATGTGTAGACCAGTGCAGAATTGTTGATATCATGTAGGCTACGGTTGGGGTCCCTCGAGGTGGAGCAAAATATGGATAGTTAACCCAAGCCGAGCATTCTTTATTGTTGTGTACCTTGATTGCAAATGCTTGCCAAGATCTGCAACGTACCATTGGGCAATAACATGGATTATACTTGATATACAGTGGCATGGTTGCCCAGGTGCTCATCATCTCAGGGTAATCGGTTAGTAGACGTGCACGCCAATTAGGCTGGAAAATCGAGCCTGCACGCGCATTTGTCGGTAAGTCCTCTGGCTCAAATTGAGTGGCAAATGTGGGCTCCTTCCCTGTATGTCTTTTAACTTCTGCATTATAATCATGTAGCAAGACAAAATAAGGCATGTATTGCGACTCTGATGTTGTGATTAACCGTTGGTGGGATAGGTTCTGAAAGTAAGAAGACCGAAGCACAGTTTCTTCCAGATTTGTGAGAGATTGCATTTGCACGGCAACGCGATCATCATGTGTCTTACCCACTTTCTCGACCCTTTTGACCCAATCTGGAACTTGAATTTCTAAAGTGTCCTATCCTTCCTCTGTAGTTCGATCACCGGGTGTTGGCATCAGTTCGTACGGCTCTTCATAGCTGTCATCGATGGGGATTTCCACTACTGTTTCAGGTTCTGGTTCTTCAGTGGGCGAGGGTGGCCTTTCATATGGTAAGAGGCGTGCTTGGAGTTCTGCCACCTGCTTACGGAGGGTCTCTAATTCTTCTGTGGAATGTTGCAAAATTATCGGCTCCTGTTGAGCTGTTGGGGCACTGGCTATCTGTTTCTTTAGGTCTGCACATTCAGTCTCTAACTTTCCATATGACTCCAAGAAATTTGCATGCTCCTCAAGTAAGATACGAATGTCTTCCTATGGAACTGCTCTATACTTGGTAGGGCTAATGGTTGCTCCTGCAGTTCCTTCCATAGCTGCTTCAAAGTTGTCTTGGTTTTGCTGTTGAAGCCTCTTGTTCTCTTCTAGTGCTGCTGCCATATGCTTCCTTAATAACCCAATGTTGCGTCTGAGTGTAGCATTAGATATCATTTGCGCTTGGAGCACTGTTTCTAGTTCCTTCACTGCTTGATCATCTACTGTCGATGTCTTTGATTCCAATTTGGAGTGAGCCTGCTATAAGGTGGTATGCTCGGTTAGGAGCGTTTGGTAATCAGCTTCAAGAGTGGTGACTCTAGCTTGCAGACGCTGAGATTCTGCCTGGAGGGCCGTAGTGGTGTGTATAGGTGCTACCATGTAGGTGGGTATGGTAGGTGAAGTGAGTGTGGTGTTCGTGTAAATTGATGTCCTTGCGAACATCGGGGAAATGTGCCTTTGAAACATTGGAGAGCGGATGAACTGCTCCACAAAGGACGGGTATTGGGGTGGTGAGGTCAGGTTGAAAGAGGTGTAGGGGCCAGATGGGAAGTGAGGGTCATGGAATGGAGGTACGCGTATTGGGGGATAGGCTGGGAAACACAGGGTGCCTTCTGTGGGTGCCGGGTTTCCAACCGCACTTGGAATTATGGGATGGCCAGTTATGGGTTCGGAGGATAGAAGGGTTGAAGTGTACAAGGGATTGGTGACAAAAGAGAAGAGGGTGTCTTGTGAGGTGGGTTCTCGAAATGAGAATGATGTGAATGAGGATGGGTTATAAGTGAAGGTAGAGGTGATGACTGTCGTTTCTTCCATGGTGGGAGGTGGTGGTGGGGGTGGAGAAGGTGGTGATGGGGGATGCTGGGGTGAGATGGGTGATGTCTGAACGAAGGTTTCAGCAGAGAGGTCAATGGTGGTGGTGGGGGTAGTTGTGGTTTCAATGGGTATTTCTTGTTCTGTGACGGGTATCTTGATAGTCTTACCTGCACGTGGTAATGTGTCCACTCTGCGTTTGTCATACCTCACGGACTGGCGGACTGCTGTGTGGACAGCCTCCAGAACTCCTAAAGATTCTGACACTAATTTGAGGGTATCAATGAAATGTTGATCCACCCCATCATCTGATAGCATTTCTTGCATCAAAGCTTGACCTGACACAAGAGAGAGGTGATGCCTTTCTTGTACTGCTTTGATTGTGTCGTATAACCTTTGTAGTTGAGTTGTATATGCTGGTGCACCTACAAGTTCTGGCACTTCTTGTTGCTCATCTTGATGCTCTTGATCATAATCCTCCTCATCTTCCTCCTGTTCTTCATCTTCATCATCCTCTTCATCCACTTCAACTGTGGTGACAGGTACTTGGGAGGTTGTTGCCTGTGTTTGCACATTCTCCACTTGTTGTGCCTCTTCTGCCTCCAGCTCTACATCTTGTAATAATTGTTCAAAGTCTTCATTCGTGAGTTCTTCCAAAGGTGCACCACTAGGAAATTCAAGATCGGTTGGGATGGGAGGGAATATCAAGGTAGAACCATCGGTGCTGCGTCTTGGAAGTCGGAGTGTGAATGGTCGGACTCTTCGGGGTGGAGGGGTGACGTCTGGTGTTAGGGTGGCTCCACGTGGTTGAGCACAAGGGACTTGGACAGTACCTCTCATCTTCTTAGAAGGGGGTCCAGTGGATGTCCTGCCTCTAAATTGCTCTACACGATTCCACATTAGGGCCCGTTGAATAGGAATGTCATAAGCCAAACACCTATAAATGATTCTCGTCAGAGCACAGCATCCATATAAAACCTGTTTCCGCGGCCATCGTTTGTGAGCTAGGTGTATCTGATCAATTATCCAGTGGGGTAAGTTGATGGTGAGGCTCTGTGTGTCTGCCAGATACAAACTAAACCAAATCTTTTTGGGCGGCATGGTGAATCTATCTTGTGTAGGAAAAGCAAAGTGTTGCATGCACATGCGAAGGTGTATTGCAATATTAGGCGTCATGGACACCATGTCCTTGAGTTTGGTGAGGCTTCGATTCTTCATGTAATCCGGTACTAGGGTTTCCTTCTCTGTAGGAATATGCATTCCGTGCATATCTAGGGCCTCTCTCACCAAGTTGTTTGATAGCCTGAACCTCTTGAGCTCCTTCCCCTTTCTCAGAGATGGAATCACAAATGAGCTTGCACCTTTTGGGTTCTTGTTTGGAGTCAAGGTGTTGATGAGATAGTAGCATCGCATGAAGTCAGGATTTGGGAGCCGTGCACTGAAATATGCATCCAATCCTGCCTTCTCCCATATCGAACGTAGAACTTCTGCATTTTGTAACTTCTCAAATTCTCTTGTAAAGAAATGGTATTTACCTTGCTTCCCATTGAAGTCCAACTCTGATTCCCATAGGTATGTTCCTTCTCCCAAGGGTCCTGCCACTTCACTAAACCAGTGGGAAGCTTTTCCTATGGGCATGGTATGGCCACTGGGAGGGTCCGCTATAGGTATGATTTTGATGGCCTGCAATTCTTCTGGTCTTTCGTTTGTTTCAGGCAAAACGGGTAAATTGTCTAAGTCCACCACTTGCTGGCTTGTTTCTGTTTGAGAGCTAGTTCCTACCGCCTCAGCCATGTTGAAAACTTCGCAGCTGGTTCTGTGAGAATACATGAATAAATGTTAACATTGCAATGGACACAAAAATGACACTGTGTCCCCGTTACAACATTAACATGAGGCTCGGGAGAGGTTAGGGGGTTAGTAAGTGCTCGGTGCTTGTGTGTGTAGTTAGGAATTGGGTAGACCTAAGAACTAAGCGGAATGATGTAGTGTGAGAGTGACGTAGTTAGTAGGTGGACATGGATTTACAACTGGGGTCCGGGGGTTTATTACAAGTTTTAGGTTGCCAAATGCAATGGATAGGTTTTGATCTTGGCTTTATGGAGAGTCTAGAGAGTGTGATAGGGGTATTTACTTGAAAAATGGGGCTTTTAGGGACCCATTTACGAGTGATTCTACTTTTGCGCATGGAAGAATATGTGTGCGTGCGTGATGTGTAAGACTGGGCATCAGATGTTCGAGTGAGTGAAACATGTTGTACCGGGTGTGGCCTTGGTGTAGCTATTTGAGCCCGCAAGCAAGCCTTAGGCACCGAGACTTGTCGTGATTGTGGGCTGCCTTCATCGACTTCTTGGGTACCCAAATAGACTTTACTTTCGCAGAAGAATTTATGAAAGACTTCTTATTAGTGTCCTGTTGTTGACTACTAAGAAGAGGTTTTGGCCGTGGGGATGGCCAGGTCGCAACAGGGTGTTCGCCTTTCCGCATCCATACTTGTTTCAACGGTTGAAACAATCTGCTTTGCTCCTTTTTTTGGCCTCCAGTATAGGTAGTACTCTGCTCCTTCTGTACTTGAACTGCCTTTGGTTGCTGCCTCTGGCCTTTGGAAAAGAAGGGAGTGTCGTCTTCTCCTTGACTCCGTTGTCGAGACAAGCCTCTTTCTGCATCACACAGTTTTGGACAAGAATAGCATTGTCAACTTCATGTGCGCCCCTGGAAGGACCATGAGTTTGTGCTTTACCTAGTTCCTTGAGTGCCTCATTTTCCAATTCAACTGTAATTCGGCTATGATTTATCCATACCTGAAGAAGTCCACTTCTTAGGTTTAGGTTGACTGCATGATCATAGATCCAGTCCTGGCCCAAGACAAGAGGCTCAGTGAGGTCCTCATCTTGACACACTAGTACCTTGACTGTCATTACTTCATCTTGAATATAAAGGGGAAGTTCCACCTCGCCCATGCAAGGGGTTTCCACACCTCCCAATCCTATGAGATATGCTTCAATAGGATTGACAGATAATTTCAACTCTTGACAGTAAGACAATTTAAGAGCACTAGTGGTAGCACCTGAGCCAATCAAGGCTCTTACAGTCCTTGCACCCTTTCCTTGTCCTATATCTAAGGTTATAAAAGGACGTCGGTCAATTATCCTATGGGAGCTGATACCTAAAACTTCACACATAGCCATGTGATATCCTTGATCTGCATCGGCCTCTGGCCTCGGTTGCTCTCTACCTTGTCTTCTTAATTTCATTCTTCGTATGCGCTCTAAGGCTTTTGCTTGGGCTTCTTCTCGAATTCGCTTTTCTTCTTCTTTGCGTTTCTTAGCAGTATTGAGTCGACTTAGCATTTCCTCTGTGAGAGGTTCCTGATACAACTTGACCCTGCATCCGTTTATGTAGCTCGGAAGAATATCACCTTCTAAGGTGGCTAGTTGTACTGCCCCACTCGTTGAGATTCTATTAATGATCATGGGTCCATAGCCACGTTTCTCTAATTTCCTCGCATGTTGTTTCAAAGTGTAGACTAGTACTAGATCGCCTGCCTTCAAACCTTTATCCTTAACATGGGCATCAAAGTATGCCTTCTATCGTTTCTTAGCTGCATATATCCCTGCAGCTGCTCTCAGTCTCGTTTCTCCTAATCGTTCAAGGTCAAAAAGTCTAGAGGAGAGTTCATGACCCATCCACTCATGCTCCTGTGCTACTCTCAATGCGGGAATCAAGAAATCCAAAGGTAGCACCGCATTTTGGCCAAATACCATCTGAAAGGGTGTGGCTTGGAGTACCGTTTTGTAGGCAACTCGGTATGCCCAAACAACATGGTGTAGCTGTTGGTCCCAATCAGAGCGTTTATTATTCACTAATTTGGTCAACACATTGCACAGAATCTTGTTTGTGCTTTCGGCTTGCCCATTAGCTTGTGGGTGGTAGGGGGCAGACTTCTTATGAACTACCAAGAATTCTTGGAGCAGATTTTCAATCACTTCATTCAAGAAGTGAGTGCCCCTATCACTTACTAACTCTATAGGTAGCCCGTATCTTGTGAATACATTCTCAAACAAGAATTTAGCAGTTGTTTGAGCGTCGTTCTTCGTTGTGGCTTTTACCTCTACCCACTTGGTTAGATAGTCTGTGGCAACAATGATATACTCAGCATGGGAACCCTTAGCTGGGGGATTAATAGGACCTACAAAGTCTATTCCCCACTTAGAGAATGCACGTCCACCCATCATAGGTTTCAGTGGCATCTCATCTTTGCGTATAGGATACTGAGTTCGCTGGTAGACATCACACCTCTTCACATAGGTATGTGCATCCATGTGAAGGGTCGGCCACCAGAAGCCCACAAATAGTATCGCTTTGATCACCCGATCTGGTCCAAAGTGTCCTCCCGCTACACCTTGGTGAGCAGCTTCCAAGATCTTGAGATATTCACTTTCATGGACACACAGTCTCAGGTAACCATCCTTACCACGCTTGTATAGATTATCACCAATGAGTGAGTAATCTAGGGCTTTTTGTTCTAGACTTCTTTTTCGAGCCAGAGTCATGTCTGGAGGGAAGGCTTTCGTACTCAGGAAGGATACTAGTGGTTCACTCCAATCTGGCACAATGGACACTTGATAAAGAGTGGCATGTTCCACAGGTGGTTTAGTGCAACAGATTGGGCATTCCTTGAACAACTTTTGGACATCAGCTTCCATAGTCGGCCAATGCACTCCAAGTCTCTTTAGTGTCTGTAGGGTTTGTTGTTTTGAGTAGTGTTGCTCTAATGCACCTACATGTGCTAATTGCAACCATTTAGCGTACTCATCCTCTTCCACACAACAAGCCAAGATCCCTTGATCTCTGTGCTTGTACATACTACCTGCCATGATGTGATACTTTTGAGCTTTTACTACCTCTCTGTCCTGTGTGTTTATTACTGGGTGATTAGGCCCGTAGGTCAGTACTGGTACTAATGGCTTAGCCCACTGAGGTACAACTTCCAAATTAAACAAGTAAGCATCAGGAAGGTCATCTGAAACTCCTTGTGGGGCCTCTCCAGATGTGAGCCTAGAGAGATGATCTGCTCTCAAGTGAGCCTTCCCTTTCCTCACCACTACCTCGAAATCATATTCCATTAGTAAGAGAAACCATCTTACTAATCTACCTGTGTTGCAAGGTTTATTTACCAAGTACAACAATGCCTGATGATCAGTAAAAAATTTAAACCTATTTGCAAGCAAGTAATGTCTAAACTTTTTAACCGCATATACCATGCCTAAGCCTTCTCTCTCAGTAGTGGTGTAATTTCATTCAGCTGCATTCAACTGTCTACTGGCATAGGCAATTGGGAGATCCATATTACCTTCACCAGTAGGTTGTGCGAGTACACATCCAATAGCGTAATTGGATGCATCCACATGAACATGAAAGGGTTTATTCCAGTCTGGTGTAGTCAAGATTGGGGCTGAACATAATCGTCGTTTAAGCGCATTGAAGGAATTTTCACACTCGTCAGTCCCCTCAAAGTTAGTCAAAAGTCCATACAGAGGCTTTGCTATGATGGCATACATGTGTATAAACCGTCGGTAATAACCACAATGCCCCATGAAAGCTTGTACTTCCTTGGCATTCTTAGGCCTAGGTAACTCGGCAATAGCTCTCACTTTCTCTTCATCAGTGGATATGCCATTCTTTGACACTATGTGTCCTAGAATCTTGCCTTGCCTGACCATAAAAACACATTTTCCTGGGTTTAGGCAGACTTGATATTCTCTACATTTGTCAAAGATTTGTCTGAGTTCTGGTATATGTGTCTGTCTAATGTTGGAATGCGCACAGAGGTCATCAACATAGACTTCCAAATTCTTCCTTAAGAACTCTTTAAACACATGGCACATCAGCCTCTAGAAGGTAGCTGGTGCATTGGTAAGCCCAAATGGCATTAGTCTAAAGGCAAATAAGCCCCATTCGGTGGCAAATGCCGTCTTATGCTGATCTTCTGGAGCTATGGCTACTTGATTGTAGCCCGAAAATCCATCGAGGAAGCTGTACACTTCCTTGCCTGCTACTCTTTCTAAGAGATGCTCTATGATAGGAAGCGGATAGTTATCTCGAATTGTGGCTGCATTAACCTTCTTCAAGTTGTTAGACTAAATGTTGGACTGCTACTCGTTTATGGGTTTAAGCGTTACTCTACTTTGATTCAGATACTTCACGTTTGATCGGTTCCAAATACTTCTAACCGCAATCCCTCTCTTAGCCATGTGGGTTCTTGGGAGTGGTAGGGGTCTGTTAGACAGAGGCCTTGTACTATTTTCCCAATTTAACACCCAATCTTACGGTCGTTCCGTCCTTAGCTCAGTACCCGTCCCTGAACAACGGAAGTCTGTTCAGTGTATTGGAATTAGAACTACAGGACTGAGGGTAGTCGGCCGATTACGTACTCTACACGCAAAAGATACTTCAATAACAAAATTACCTACTGCATACTTCTTCAACGTAGGTAGGTATGCCAATTAGACCGTGTACCTTGAAGTCACGCGAATTCGCACAGTTAATCTCCTCAACAACCATACACATCTACTGTTCTACTCATACTCAGACTGTTACAGCTACTAATCTTCCGAAGTTGAGGTAAACAGCAAATATATGGTGTAGTAACAACTTCAATCGCTCACAAGGATTCTACAAACAATTAATTCGCGATTACTCTTCGCGCTACTTACTTCCCAGAAGAACTACCAACAACATGTCACGCTTGTTCACACTCAGAATCACACTTAACCATCACCGAACAGTTCTGCCACACAATACAACTAATTCGTCATTCCGTATTATGGTGAGTGTAATCAACTAGTAGAATTACAGACGGAACAGATCAAGCAGAACTTATCCTTTCAACAACATATACGCGCACACAAGACGTGATAGCAATCTCAGTGGGACTTAATCAGACAACACACTACAATTCCCGCAAAAGAGGGACTGCCTGCTCTTTCTTTTCATTGCCTTAAATAGGGGATTTTTTACAAGGGTGCGCTCTTCTGCAGTTACCTGCGCGTTCCCTGAAAGATTCTCTTTTTCATTTAAACTCCCTGTCCTCGTACTCTTGTCCTTGTTCGGCGGCCGTCCAGCACTTTTACATTTAAGGCACCTGTCCGGGTTCATCCGTCCTGATTTGGCGGCCCTCTAACACTGGCACGCACGGTGGACTCGAACCCGCAGGTGCATTACTGTCTTCAACATCCTTTGGCACCGCCTGTCGGTCCATGCCAGGGTTTGACTCCCCAATCTTTTCTGACCGCACTTGGTCAAGTGGCGGAACAAGTATAGCCAGCCATCTCCTGCGAAAAAGTGTCCAGCTATTTTGAACACGACTATCCAATTGCTGCTTCCTCAGGCTCTGTGTGGTGTTTTGTATCTATTCGATCATGTTCACCGGGATAAAAAGGGGGGGACCAGTGTAGCTGCTTAGCCTTTACTGATTGGACAAAATTAAATATAGCAGCTAAATAGGCTGCTAGTCTGCTGTTGGTGTGGGATCTTCTCTTATCCCCGACAATGATTTGTGCGTAGAGGTGGTTATACAGCCAATGTGTCCAGCTAACCGGACCTCCTTCTTCGGCATGTAATAGGGGGGAAAAATTTTCTTTCGACATTAAGTCGAATTTTACTAGTAAACAGAGCTTTTCTAAATACCATTTAAATTGTTCTCGTCGGTGATAGGTGGCGTTTTTCAACATGTAATACCGTCGGGGGCCTTCACAGTCGCCAAATTCCTTCCTCAGATCCTCATTTGAACATTTAAGATATCGGGCGCCGTCATAGAGTGGTAGTTTAAATACGGCTGAGATGAGCTGGGGCGAAAATCGTACCTGATTGAGAATGAAGCCGCTGGTCTGTCGCATGCTATGTAATTGGTCCTCTGCATCGTCATTAGCAATCCACTGCTCCCATGGTAATTCGGCAAACTGGAGGAGCCCTATCTTTCGTAGCCAGTCTTCATTCTTTTTCGACTTGATGTCGAGCTAGATTTTAAATTCGGTGGAGAATTTATGCTGAGTTCTTAGGGATGCAGAAGTTACCACGTCATCTGCATCGTCTTGGAGGGTAGTATCTGTTGTCGTTACCACGTGGGTCGGTGTATGGGCGCGCTTTCTGAGTTGCCAGCGGAGAATGTCAGATTCCGACATGCTTGGTTAAGGGTTGCTGAGAAGAATATGCTGGAACTTGCTAACTGGCGCTGAATCTCGAAGAATACTAATGAAGAAAGCTATGCTCTGTATATGCATTTTATAAAGACCGGTGCTTGAACGGCCATTTGCTATACTGATTGTATGTCAGTAGGACATGACTCTTCCCTCCCTTGATAATATTTGTATCAGAGTAAAAATCATTATGCCGCGTGTTACACTGTAGATTGGTGCTAGACTGAACAAGACTTTTCATGTGCGAAAATGTCAGAAAACCAAAAGTTGATTATCATATTCATACATTATGAATTTGGATGGGCGAATATACTTATTCTTCGATGAGGCCTTCGAGATACATACTCCTAGCCGATCGAAATGTGCGAGCTATCTTTTTCTTAAGGGTTTCTAGTAGTTGTTTTAGCGTGTCGGGCTCTAAAACTTGCGCATCTATTCTAACAGAGCTAAGTGCGATTGCTTCGGTGAGCACGTTCTCGGCCTGGGTCTGCACAAAAGCTTCTTGTAGATAGAAATCGTTGGATAGTGCGGCATCCCTGGAAGTCTTCATTTCGGTCAGTTTGGTCTTTAGCTCTGTAATATACTCCTTCTGGTTGCGCAGTTGGTTGTCTTGGCGTTCAAATTGCTGGGTTTGGAAATCAAGAGTTTTCTTAAATGCATCTCGTTCTCTGCGCGTCTTGTCGATATCTTTGAGGTATTGTCCTTCTCGTATCAGCTGGCGTTTTAGGATACCGTTAACTTCATTTGCGCATTCTTCGGCTCGCCGTAACTATTCTTGGATTTGTTTGGTTTCTTTCTGTTGATCCTGATTCTTCTGGATGGACTCCTGCAATTGAGTCTTTGTCTCTGCGATCAATTCTTCAAGGGAGGCGTTGATATCTTCATTTTCGTGGAGGGTGGCCTTCAGGGCTCGGATTTCTTCATGCACGGCGTGTAGGAGTTGATCTTTGGCTGCAAGTTGCTCAAGGGCTGCATCTCGTTGCTCTACTAGGGTCTGTTCTGCCGAGAATTTGGCTTGGAGCTCTGCTAACTGCGTATGGAGCTGATGGTTCTCAGTCTTTGTGGCTTCGATTTCTTCCTGGAGGGGGGTGATGTCAGCTTCCAGGACGTCGACCTTGTATTGGTATTCGGCCTTCAGAGTGTCCGTGGCTTCCTTAAACTGTATGGGCAGCTGGTGTGATAAGTGCATGAGGAACTGCCCCATGGAGGCTAGTTCCGAAAATACGGTGGGTGGTGGTGGTGGTTGACGAGGCTGAGAGGAGGTATCGGTGAGGAGATTCTGGGAGTTTGGCGGAGAGTAGTTAGGGGAGGAAGAGGAGGAGGGTGTAGGTTCAGAACCGGGTCGGCGGGATGGTTCCGGTGGGAGGTCGGGGTTGACAGGTGGGGTAGGCAAAGCAGAGTCAGTCGTGGTTACCTTTGCAACGGTCTGTTGTTCGGCTTCTGTATGATTGATGGCCGCGATCAGTTCATCCAGTGCTTTTGTGGCGTTTCCGGTTCGTCCTGTTGATGCTCGGATTCCTTTTCGGTGGACACTATCTCTGTATCTGCTTGGTTTTGCTGGTCTTGTTGCTCTGTCAAAGTGTCGTTGTGTATTGAAGTGGCGGTGTCGTGGTAAGTTTCTTCTTGCTTATCTTCTTCGTCGTCGTGTTTCTTTCCGGCGGATCCTTGGACTTCACTTTCTGAAGAGCTGATCCGGATTCGCTTAGTGCGGAAGAGTTGATTGATCTCTTCGTCGTCTTCTTCAGTTTCCTCGAGCGGTTGTGCTGATTCTTCGTGCCTAAGTGCTGGGCCTGAGGGTGGGGGTTGTGCGGCGAGAATGGTTGGGAAGAGGAATGAAATGATGTGGGGAAGGCGAGAGCGCGGAGAGGTGCCCTTTTGGAGTTGCTTTACTATAGCTATGGATTCCTTATGCATTCGTTGGAAGAAGTAAGAGGCAAAGTTCATGGGTTCACGGGCGGCTAAATCCAAGGCGGAATAGAAGGGGCGAGAGATGCCGTAGGTTCGTTTTTGCAGGTTGAGAATTGCTACGAGGAACTGTAGGGCGGACCGTTCGGGTTCTGGGCGGCAGAGAATGGCATATTCGTTTGATGAGGAGCGGGGGAAGAGTTCGGTCATGCGAGCGATAGGGATGCTAGGGCCATTTTCGCGTCCTTGCGGGGTGAGGCGGTAGGCTGCAGAGAAGGCTTGGAAGGTGATGACGGTTCTATATGGGAGGGAAGGGAAGACCCACTGTCGTTCGGTGATGGGGAATTGGGCGATGGCGTGGATGATCTGCGCGGAGAAGGGATGGGCTTCCACTGAGTGCCAGGGCAACTCAGCGAAGTTAGCCAACCCTCTGCAGCACAGGTATTCGCCGACGTCTGTCGGGATACCATCACGGAAAGCAGCGTAGTTGGCTAGCGCTTCCATAGTGTTCACGAGCACACTTACAGGCAACACAGAGGACAGGGATAATACGTATAATCTTGAGAACACGTAACGTTTATGGCGCAACCGAGGGGGTTAAATAAGGAGAACACGGTGGGGGTGGGAAGGGGGGTGGGTATCATTGTGCGGTGCGGGAAGGATACTGCTTGCATGCTGGCGTGCGTGCTTGAGGGACCGGTAGGGAGGGGCGGCTGGTACATAAAGATTCGTACAAAACACGACTAAAAAGGGAGAAAAGAAAAAAGAAAAACGCAAAAATTTATACAAAACGCGGTTCGCCGCCGAATAATTTAATGCATACTAGTAGTGGGATAATACGGCCGCAGCTTCGACCCATTGATTACCTTTGGAAGTGGATTTCCGTTCAACGTAATCAACCGAAAAGTTGCCGGGCCGATTTGTTCTGAGATCTTGAAAGGGCCGAACCATCGTAGTTTGAATTTTCCTGCTGCTCTATCCGATTTTGCGTTATAGAAGAGTACAAGCTGGCCTACCGAAAAGATTGGAGTCTTCAAATATCGATCGTGTGTCTTGGCTTGCCTTAGTTGTACTTCGCGCATAGTTAAAAAACTGAGCCATCAGTGCTCATCAAGCTCTGTGAGTGCGTCCATTCGTGCTATCAGCGAATATTCCGGTAGCATCTTCTGAGTGATTGCTACACGCAGACTTGGGATGACTATTTCCATGGGTGCTATTGCTTCTAAGCCATAAGCTAGTTTGAAAGGTGTCAAGCCTGTTGTTACCTTATATGTAGTCCGGTATGCCCATAATACGGCGGGTAGTAGTTGATCCCATCTTTTCGGTGCTTCCATGATCAATTTCCGGAGGATATTCAATAGTGATTTGTTTGTACTTTCGGCCAATCCATTGGCACGTGGATAATAAGGAGAGCTAAATTTATGTGTGACCTGGAATGATTGTGTAAGGGCCTTCATTAGATTGTTTACAATGTGAGTGCCTTGATCTGAGACAATTTCCAGGGGTAAGCCAAATCGTGGGAAGACATCCGTGAGTAGACATTTTGCTACCGTAACCACTGTAGCAGATCGTAAAGCCTAGGCTTCTGCCCATCTTGTTGCAAAGTCTGTACAGGTTAGTATGTATCTATTGTTACTAAAGACTGCTGGGGGTGTGATTGGACCGATAAAATCTAATCCCCATTTCTGAAATGGTTCGAGTGGTAAGATGGGTTGCAGAGGAAAAAGATGCCTTTGCAAAGGCTGACCAGTTCTTTGACAAGTATCACATTGTTTAACAAACTGTGCGACATCTCTGTACATCGTTGGCCACCAGAGACCTCCTTGCAGAATTTTCCGTTGAGTTAAGTCTACTGCAAAATGGCCACCAGAAGGAATTGAGTGAGCCAGAGTGATAACTGAATTAACCTCATGAGGTGGAATACAGCGAAGTAAGATTCCAGTATGATCTGCATGATATAGTTCTCCTGCTACTAGCCGGAATCGGCGGCTAAAGACTGCCAATTTCTTTCGAACTGCCTTGGTCGTCTCAGATGGGAAGCATCCTTGGGTGAGAAAAGTTAAAATCTGATCATAGTATGTAGATGGTGCTTGTGGGTTGGCCGTTTCCTCGGATAGTGGTTCAGCATTATAAATCGCAGGAGTCGTGTCATCTATGCCTACCGGAGCTTCACCGGAATCCAGGCGAGATAAGAAATCTGCTAGGGCATGTGCTTTTCCGGGTCGGTGAATGACTTCATAATCAAATTCCTGCAAGAGTAGCACCCATCGGGCTAATCGTCCGCCTAGATGTTGTTGTCTTACTAGGTAAACAAGGGCAGCATGGTCCACATGAAAGGTAAACTTCCGGCCTAGTAGATAATGTCTGAACTTTTTGATTGAGTAAATCAATCCTAGACATTCTCTTTCAGTAGTGGAATAGTTCTTTTCTGCCGGTGCAAGCCTTCTACTAGCGTAATAAACAGGGCGAAACCACTTATCTGTTTGCTGCATCAGAATACTGCCAATTGCAATATCTGAAGCGTCGACAAAAATATGGAACGGATTGTCCCAGTCCGGTGGTTGTAAAATTGGGGCTTGCGTCAGGAGATACTTGAGCCGATCAAATGTAGTTTGGCATTCTTCAGTCCATTCAAACTGTCGGGGAGTTTTTGTGATTAGCCTGTTCAGTGGTACTGCGAGGTGAGCCAGCCACCGTAAGTGTCTGCCATGCCACCGTATTTGACCCATAAAACGCATTACTTCTTTTGGGGTTGCGGGTACCAGGGCTTCTAAAATTGCCGAAATCTTATCTGGGTCTACTCGGATACCTTGAGCAGATACAATATGCCCAAGTAGTTTGCCACACGAAACCGCAAACACGGATTTGTTTGGATTAAGGCAGAGTCTATATTCTCTACACTTCTGAAAACAACATCGTAAATGACTTAAATGTGCTATCATCTTCCCAAAGATTGAGAAGTCGTCAAGATATACTTGCATGAATGAAGTGAGATAAGGAGAAAATATCTCCTGCATACATCGTTGAAATGTACTTGGTGCATTTCTTAATCCGAACCACATTACGGTGCAGGCGAAGACACCCCAATTGGTAATGAAAGCAGTTTTTGGTATATCTTCTTCAGCCATTCTAACCTGATTGTAACCGCTGTATCCGTCTAAGAATGAATACATTTCGTGGCCTGCTACTCTATCAAGCATGGTATCCAAAAAGGGGATCGGGAAAGGATCTGGTACTGTGGCTGCGTTCAATTTCCGGTAGTCTACACAGATTCGTAGTTGCTTATTTTTCTTTGGCACAATCACAATTAGTGAAATCCATTCAGCATGTTCTACTGGTACGATGAATCCTACTTTTAATAATCTGTCAAGTTCGGCTTTTACCTGAGATGCATAATTGGGATTCATCCAATAGCTGGACTGCCTATTTGGTTTAGCTTCAGGCTTCAGCATGACTCTGTGCTGATATATGCACGGATCTAATCCTTTCATATCTTTGTAATCCCATGCAAAGATGTCTGAGAATTCGCGAAGGAGCTGAATCAAATTAGCCTGAAAGATTTCCGGTAAGTTTTGCCTTATTTTTACAGGTTGAGGATGGTCCTTGTCTCCTAGATTGTACGTGATCAGCTGGTCTTCAGGGACATAGAATTGTTGTGGGTTCTCTGTATCCTCTGTTGGCTTGAATAGTGGTTGTAATTCAGTATCTGCTTGTTCAGACTTTTCGGTGATAGCTACTACTGCACAAACTGAAGTGTTCCAGTTATTAATGATGGACTGTAGATCAACAGTTCCTAGAGACATTAAATCGGCGTTAAGCTTCAGAAATTGCTCTTCTTCATCATCTGATAGTCCATCTAACATATGAACTGGTTCAGCGAAATAAGGTCTGGCGTGAAGTTCGTAGGGTTGTATAGCATCTAGTTTTACCACATATTTACGATTGGCATCCTTGAATGTGAGCTCTTGCGCAGACCAGTCCTGTATTACCTTTGCATGCTTCAGCCAAGGTCGGCCGAAAAGAAGGTTGTAATCCAAGGTGGATTCGGGCAGATCTAGTATAACAAAAGTCATTTTGAAAGTCGTACCTTGTAAAGTAATGGGTACATTCCGTACAAGTCCTACGGGATGGACTCTAGATTGATCAGCCATTCTGACAAAGAATTGAACTGGTTCGATTTCGGTCCAGCCTAGCTTTTTACATAATGCTGCGGTTGCAATGTTTACGCCTGAGCCTCCGTCAATTAATACCTGCATGATCTTCTGATTCTTATACCATACTGTAATCAAGGGCACTGCATGATCAACCGTAGAATCAGATTCTGGTTGAACTGCGGCGGTTGCCGGAATGCAAGAGGGTGCCGGGTTAAAATGTTGTTGAAACTGTTGCCGGATTCCCGGTACTAACGCCAAAAGTTGGCCGAGAGGTAAGGTGATAGATGCCTTGGATAAAATTTCCCAGGCCTGCTGAGATTGGTTATCCTGCTCCTTTGGACTTGAGGTCTCTGCTGTTGCCGATGTATCTGCTGTTATGTCTACTGCTGATGGTTGTTCTGCTGCTGCTTTCTCTTGTTGCATACCTTCCTTTGCTGACGAGGTTTGAGTCACCGGAATAGGTTCTGGGAACACTGGTGGTTCTGTGGCGGTCCAGTGACTAGCCTTGTTGTACATCCTATGTTGTTCTCGTATCCGTGGTTCAAATACTTCTGCTGCTGGCTGCAGTTGTTTACCTGATCGGGTCTGGACTGTAGCAGTTTGCGTTTCCACCGGTGTAATTTGTACCATGTTGGCCATTGGGTTTTGCCGCTCCTTCTTCCTTTGATCATACTCAGCTGCGTCTTTGCAATATCTTCTAATGTGTCCGAATTCACCACAAAAATGATAGCGTGGTGGTGGTAAATTGGGTTTTTCCGGTGGTGGTTCGTTCTGCCAGCGGTTTGCATTATAGTTATTGTTCCTCTGTCCTCGGTAGTTTCGATATCCTTGTGGTTGGTTGTTTCTCAGTTGCGGAGGTACGTAGTGATTCGCTGCCTGTCCATGTTCTTGTATAACAGCATTGACTGTTGCTGTTCCTTGTATTCTGGCATTGTAGAGACCATTTCCGGTGGAGTGTCCGGCAGTGTTGCAGATAGCGCAGAATGTCTGATTTAGTGCACAGTTAGCACTTGTATGGCCTGAATTTTTGCACGTGGTGCAGTATACTTGCCTGGTTATATCTTCAGTCATATTTTTGTTTGTCCTTAACCATTCCAAGTCTTCTAAAAATCCACCAACCTTGGATTCCAACTGTAGAGCCATTGCAATGACTGCATCCAGTGTCATTGCTCCAACACATCTGATGATCATAATCTGGATTAGTTGTGGGGTTAGTCCATTGATAAACCATTGAGAGATGACATCGTCAGGTAGATTAGCATGTGCCTGTGGTATCTGCCGTAAATGTGTTCTGAAGAGAGTAGCGTACTCTTGGACAGTCTGATTTGTCTTCTGTCGGTTGCTCTGTAGATACTCAAAGATTTCAGCAGGATTCTTCTTTAGTATGAATCGTTGTAGAAAGGCATCTCGTACTGCATCGTAAGTACCAAAATGATTAATATCGTATTCCGTGAGCCATCTCGCTGCTTCATTGACCAGTGTAGATTGAAAAACAATGGCCTTATACGCCTGATCCGGTGGGTGGTTGAGAACTGCATAACTGATCTCGAAAGTGCGTACGTGAGCATCTCGGTCATCTCCTGGGAATCCACCGAATTTCGTGTAGGTTACTCCTGTTGGAGGCGGCCTTGGTTGACCTAATTGTTGTTGTTGTTGTTGTCCGTTCATCGTGGGTGTCTCCAGTCCTTCTTTTGTATCTTGAGGTTGATTAGTTGAACTATCAGAATCTGGATCGCCGGATGGCGTGCCTTCCGGTGTGCTATTTTTGCGCAGGATACTTCGGATCTCTGCTTCGAATAGCTCTCCTTCCTTCTGGATATCCAATATCCAAAATCTTTCTTCCAGACACGCGGGCCTAGCTGAGGATTCTGCAAAAAATGCTAATCCTTGACCGCCAGTTGGTGTTTCTATCACCGGAATATCACCGGAATGAACTGACAGTCTATTAGACTGTAGCGTGTTTTCACTTTTTCTGATTTCTTTTCCTAGAGTTTGTCTAATCTCCAGCGGCGTGTTAGTAGATTCTGGAATTACTGTACTTTGGTTAGGCTGGGTCGAAGTGACACCAGCATGTACCAAAGGCGTTGATCGTTCCACCGGAATATGATCGGAATTAATTCTAGCGTCCTTAACTTGCTCGACCACTGAATCAGGTCGTGTTATACCTTCTTCTCCTAGAGTTGTCTTTTGTACTTTTCTTATTCCCGTCGTCTGGGTCCTAGGATACGTTTCGCCAGACCGAGTAACCGGCATGTATCATTGCCCAGTGATACTATCTGAGCAGTTTGCAACAATCTGGGTCTATTGCTACTGTCAGTAGATCATATGTTACTAGATGCTTGCTTCTTACAACCCGCTTAGCACTCTAATGCCACTTTCTCACAAGTAACTCGTAATCAAATGCTACTTTACCGCAGAGACTGGTAAACAGTTGCCACTTTCCCACAGACGATGCCAAATGTTAGACTAAATGTTGGACTGCTACTCGTTTATGGGTTTAAGCGTTACTCTACTTTGATTCAGATACTTCACGTTCGATCGGTTCCAAATACTTCTAACTGCAATCCCTCTCTTAGCCATGTGGGTTCTTGGGAGTGGTAGGGGTCTGTTAGACAGAGGCCTTGTACTATTTTCCCAATTTAACACCCAATCTTACGGTCGTTCCGTCCTTAGCTCAGTACCCGTCCCTGAACAACGGAAGTCTGTTCAGTGTATTGGAATTAGAACTACAGGACTGAGGGTAGTCGGCCGATTACGTACTCTACACGCAAAAGATACTTCAATAACAAAATTACCTACTGCGTACTTCTTCAACGTAGGTAGGTATGCCAATTAGACCGTGTACCTTGAAGTCACGCGGATTCGCACAGTTAATCTCCTCAACAACCATACACATCTACTGTTCTACTCATACTCTGACCGTTACAGCTACTAATCTTCCGAAGTTGAGGTAAACAGCAAATATATGGTGTAGTAACAACTTCAATCGCTCACAAGGATTCTACAAACAATTAATTCGCGATTACTCTTCGCGCTACTTACTTCCCAGAAGAACTACCAACAACATGTCACGCTTGTTCACACTCAGAATCACACTTAACCATCACCGAACAGTTTCGCCACACAATACAACTAATTCATCATTTCATATTATGGTGAGTGTAATCAACTAGTAGAATTACAGACGGAACAGATCAAGCAGAACTTATCCTTTCAACAACATATACGCGCACACAAGACGTGATAGCAATCTCAGTGGGACTTAATCAGACAACACACTACAATTCCCGCAAAAGAGGGACTGCCTGCTCTTTCTTTTCATTGCCTTAAATAGGGGATTTTTTACAAGGGTGCGCTCTTCTGCAGTTACCTGAGCGTTCCCTGAAAGATTCTCTTTTTCATTTAAACTCCCTGTCCTCGTACTCTTGTCCTTGTTCGGCGGCCGTCCAACACTTTTACATTTAAGGCACCTGTCCGGGTTCATCCGTCCTGATTTGGCGGCCCTCTAACAAAGTTAATGCACACATGCAGCTTTCCGTTTTTCTTGGGCACCACTACAATGGGGGATACCCACTCAGTGTGCTCAATTTCATAGATAAATCCAGCTTCAACCAGCCTATCTATCTCTTCTTTGATCTTGGCAGCATAATTATCATTATATGTATATGGCTTTTGCTTAGAGGGTTTGGCATCTGATGTCATGGGGATAGTGTGTGAGCATATGTCAGGGTCCACTCCTTTCAAATCCTTGTAACTCCAAGCGAATACATCTCTGTATTCTCTTAGCAAGGCTATTAGCTCTTGTTCTTCCTCTTTTGTCAGGTCATGGCCTATGTATGTGCATCTTTCTTCTCCTTCTTCCACAGCTACCACTATTTTCTTGGTGGTTTCTTTGTTGTCATAGGCCTCGCCTGATTGCGCCTCTCGTTTAGGCATTCTGATCATGACTCTCCTGTCATCTATCTCATCCTTCTTAAAATTTTCCGGGACCTCAAACAAAGATTCTTCCTCTGCTTGTGTGACTTCTCTCTTCTTCCTTTTCTTTCCTTCTTCCTTCGGGGTCACATGTGTGGCTAGCCTTACATCATTTGTAAGCTCTCCATACCTATGTGGTTGAAATTCTACTTCGTAGAAGTATTCTTCATCTGATGCAAAAGGTGGGTCCATAATGATTGACTCTAGATCGGAGTCACTTGCATTCTCAAATGCATCAGGGCTAGGTTCACACTCTTCTAACACTGCCTCTCCCATGATTGGCTCTATGGAGAAAACTGAAATGTCATAGCCATCCTCATCACAGTGGGGTGTCCATTGTTCCTCATTGATGGCTACATCCATTGTTGCTAAGATTTCTGCCCAGCCATGGGGTTCAAATTCCTCATCAAGAAATACTACAGGTGCATAGGCTGGGTCTTGAATGGGTCTATGTGTTTTGTTTGCACCTATTTCTCTGGCCTTTTCTCTTTTCTCCTCTTCTACTGCCACTTTCCACATCCATAAGTGGGTGTCTTCATGCATCCATGAGGATCCTGATCCTATGGACTGCACAGATTTTGTATCATCTTTGGCTCTATGGATGGGATTCCATTGGATAGGAGGGACATCTCTATGAGAGTAATCTTTGAGATTCACTTTGGTCGTAACACCTAAGTGTTGCAGGTACAAAGAATTGGTTCCCCAATCCTGTACCACTTGCAACTGTCGCATAAATGGTCTTCCCAAAATCATCTCATAGGCATGGTTCCTGCTAAAATCACATATAGCAAATGTGTGCTCGAACTCAACACCATAGGTGGTGAGAGTTATTCCTTCTAAAAACCCTAAGGGTCGCTCTATGTGACCATCGGCCATTTGCAATTTCATCCTCGTGGGCATGAGTGCTGGCTTGCCCCAATGCTTCCATAGGGAAGTAGTAGCAATTGCAACCCCTGCGCCTGAGTCTAAAATGGCCTTGGTGGTGTATCCTTGATGGGTGATAGGAAGATATGTGTTTCCCTCTTCGCCCTCACTCATGTCTCCTATCTTGTCCAATGGTATTTCTGGCACTGTTCTCTGGGATCCTACCTGGGAACGAGGTTTGGCTATTTCTGGTACTTGTTTGGCCACATGTTTCCATAGCTCTCGCCTTACTTTGAGTAGCTCTTATAAGGTGAGGTTGCATTGTACTTTAGTGTTTTTCACTACCTCCGTGTTCCTAGGTATGACTGAGTCCTCATTTCGTACCATGACCGTGGGTGCTCTCATACATGTGGACTTAGCTTCCCATGGGCCTGTGAAGTGGGGTAATTCTTGTAGAGAGTTAGACTCAAAGTCTAATATTTCCTTAGAGTGGGTGCTCTCCTGCTCCTCATAAATGGATGGGATGTCTTGTGGGAATTGGTCATGTGCATCATCCACAAGTTCAATGGGAGGAGGGACTTCACTTTCCTTAGCCCATTTGTCTTCTTGAATCTCTCGTAGGAATTCTGGTGTGAACCGATTCATAGAAGATGATGTGTCTGGCTCCGTAGAGTTAGGCACATAGGCTTTAGGCACATAGGCTTCCTGGCAGGAAGACCTGCCCTTTCACTTGCCTTGTTCTTGTGTTGAGAGTCGGGTTCCTTTTCTGATTGTGCAATTAGCTTCTCTATTCTTTCTAACAGTCCATCAAAGTGTAACTGCGTCTTAGCTGAACTAGAGATGTTAAATAGGCGATTGGCTTCAAACATGGTCTGAGCCAATTCCACCATCTTAGCACAAATTTTGGTTCGTTCTAGCTCTAGTTCTGCTCTAGGGTAACACTTTTCATGATCAGTTACGTTTGGCCCTTCTTGGATTCTGGCCTGACAGGCTTTAAGCATCATATTAAGGTCCTCGGGAGTGGGATCTGCTAGGACTGATCCTACTCTTGGGGGTGGTGGAATTGTGTGAGATGGGTTGGAAGGTGGCGGGTCGGATGGAGATGGGAATGGTGGTGGAGGGGTAATGTGAGAGGGAGTTTGAGATGTGAGTTCAATTATCCTGGCCTTTGTTTCTCTGAGGCTTTCCTCGAGTTCACTCATCTTTTTTGCCCATTGCCTTTTCATTCTTTCACGACTATCTCTCCAAGCTCTAGTCCTCTTCTTTGTCATGCTCTCTGTTTCACTAACATCTAGGCTCTTTTCCTGGCCTACCCCTTGGTTTTGCTCCAATGCCTGAGCTCTAGTGACTACCTGTACTGGTGCAGTGGACATCACGCTTCCTGTAGAGTCTACTACTAACCCAATGACGTTAATGGGAGTGATTTTTGGCATATTGCTAGGATTCTTTGGACAATCTCGTAAGAGATGCTCCTTTCCACACTCCTGGCAATAGCCCTAGATCGTTACTGACTGAGGTTGTGTAGGTGGAGGCAAGGGACAGTCACGAATGAGATGATCTCCCTGACATCGTAGCATGGTCCTCTAGGGAATGGGGGTCTTACTTGCCTAGGTTGAGGTCTAGGGTTAGGGTTTGCATACATGACGTTTGTGTAATCTGACTCCCAACTAGGTTCATTTGGCTCTTCACTATAGTAGGACTCACCATGTTCGGGGGACTGCATGTAGTAAGCCTGAGGACTATCAATATGTGTAGAATCAAAGCTATGGTCACTCGGGTCACTTTCTGAAAGCAATGGAGTCACTGGGACTATGGCTCTATTCAAATTTTCTTCTGCAGCTGCATACTTTATCGGAATCACATTAGTAGGAGCAGGTGGTTGTTGTGCTAGCACTGGCTGGGGTCTCAGTTGGGCCTGATATTGCTGTTGGTAATTTTGCTGAGGCCTAGTATACTGTTGATATGGGTATTGACCCTGATATCTGCCTTGTTGGGGGTAGGGCTGAGGGTAGGTTTGCCTAACCGCTTGCTTATTGTATGGGCAGTCTTCTGCTGAGTGATTTGTGTATTTTCGTTCTATAGTGCAGTACTGGCTACTAGGGTTTACTTGGGGTTGAGCCATAATGGGACAGACATTCGCCATATGGTCGCCACCGCACATATAGCACCTCTTCACTGGGGCAAACCTTGGGATCTGTTTGCTAGTGACACCTAATTTCTGAGCTACTTTCTCTGCAAGCTCCTCAATTGATGTGGATTGCGTGGAAGAGAGGCTAGAGGCACTATCTGAATCTTTGTATATTTTGGAAAGCTCTAGTTCTTCCCCTAAGTTATCCTCGATGTCAATGCACATGCGTACACACTCTTCTATGGTCCTAGGGTCCTTCAAGTACACATAAGATCTCAATTTGGTACTTAGCAATCCATCCAAGAACAAAGCCACTTGTTTAGCTGGCGTGGGTAACTCAGGGACAGGGCATCTCTCTAAGTATTGCCGAAATCTTCTTCCAACAAGTCTCACGGTTTCTTGAGGGGTTTGCTTGAAGCTGTGAATCAGCGAGGAGGTGTTATGTCTTATGCCACTTTTAGAGAATTCGATAATGAATGCCTTTAGAAGTTGGTCTATGCTCCTCAACTGCCTCTCGTTTAGTGGCTGAAACCATGTCAGGGCAGTGTTCCTAAGGGTTAGACCAAAGGCATTGTACTGCGTGAATAGATCCTCCACTTGTTCAACTCTCAAGACTTGCCTGAACTCAGCCACATGATCGTAGGGATCTCCAGTGCCATCGAAGTAGTTTTTCATGGACTTAACTAGCTGGGTAGGTCTCAGGGTCCTCGTGTGCTCTCTTGGTCTTGGCAAAGGAAAATCATCGGCATTTCTTTGGTTTCTTGGGGCTCTATGACACTCAGGTTCTACTCTATTTGTTTCCGTCCTCGTTCTTTCTCTGCCCCTTGGGTTGGCAAAGCTTACTTCTGGCCTATCTCTACTTCTGTCTCTTTGAATTCCATGAGCTTGGGATGTTCCAGCTCCAGGGTGACCATGGGACACATTCGATCTTGGTTGGGGGAAAACGAATTCACCCTTCCAAGTGTAAGCATGTCTATCATGTTCTATAACCACAAAGATCCTCTCTGAAGCGTGATCTAAGTAGGTCACTCTGCTTGGGCTATCTGGATCTTTAAACTCATAGATCATGATTGTTCCTATATCATTTGGTCGATCAGATTTATACCTCCAAAAGGCTTCATCAGTCTCTCGGTTCAAAAGCATATCTATGCTCTTGTTGTCTTGGGGGATCCACTCAGGAGTGAGAATTCTCGTAAGAACAGATTTCCCTCGAGGGGTCCTAGGCTCTGCACCCATGTTTCCTTGTTCTAGGTCCTCTATGTCCGTCTCAGGGATCACATTCCCGAATTCATCTGTCCTCTCCGGGTGACTAGTGACCACGTATATGGTTCCCTCTTTATCAAGGTATGCACCATTTTCAAACTTGACAGCAGGGTGCTCTAGCCCAATAGATTGGTCTCGGTTTTTGATTTGGACCACAGATCTTCCTAGGCCATCCTCATAGATGCTAGCACCTAATCGATTGGTCCTAAGGTATTCCAGCTGCGTCTTGTACGGGCCTTCTACCCTGTGCAAGTATGGCACTCCTGAACTTCCCGTAGGTCGGTCCATGCCTTGAGACATCTCTGATTCACTGGTCTCAGAGCTAGGGTAGTATGAGTGGTGGCTCAACTGCTGGGCCCAAGACCTATCAAATTGAATAACCCAAATTTGCCCAAGTACAACCTCGTTACGGAGTCCTTTTGTATCAGTTACTTGATTCTTTTTAGTTGATTACCGTGTTAAAATTCTTGTCTGATATCACGTCCTAAGGTATACTTGAGTGTAGTTCCGCGCTTGAAGTTGATCGTTCCACGTTAAGTTCTTTTCCTTTAAAGTTCTCGACCGTACAAAGATTATGTTCTTAGCTTAAACTTGAAAGTTTAGGTATTCTTCAACTTGATAATTGCCTATCGTCGCCCTGACTTACTCCTACCTCTAGTCGTTCTTAGCCTAAGCTAGGAATTGACAATGGGAGTTGAGAATTTCCAACCTTTTGTTTCCTTCTTGGCTGCCCTGGTGTGCCCAGGAAGCGTGTTCCCAAGCTTGCACTTACTCTTGCTTAGAATGCCCTCAAGTGCTCTTGCTGGATCTGTAAAAGACCCACGGTTAGCTCAAGACTTAGATTCAAATGACACAATAGACCACTTTCATGCATGTAACTCACAGACCAAATTATCCTTTGCTTTTATGGAAAACAATCCCAAGGATCCCTCAGTTTTCCTACCTCGGGGTATGGTCAACTTCAAAAAACCCACGAGCTTTCCAACAAAACAAGAATCACCACAAACGGATTTCGTATGAGAAAGTTATGTCAGTTCAGGCTTCAGGGATTAAAACACGGTTCAAACAGGCTAACAGGTCAACAGGGTTTCCTCAAATTGCTTGTTTATAGCCTCCCTATATGTCCGATAGCCCAATAGTTATGCCCAAAATTAGCCAAATTCCTCAATTTAATAAACCCTAAAAAATGGCCAAAAATGGCTGTCAATCACGATCGACTGGGCTGTCAATCGCGATTGACAGGTGTCTGTCGCGATGGATGGCTGTCCATCACGATGGATGGCTGTCCGTTGCGATTGACAGGTGTCTGTCGCGATGGATAGCTGTCCCTCGCGATGGATGGCTGTCCATCGCGATTGAGAGGTGTCTGTCGCGATGGATGGTTGTCCGTCGCGATGGATGGCTGTCCGTCGTGATTGATAGGTGTCTGTTGCGATGGATGGTTGTCTGTCGCGATGGATAGCTATCCGTCGCCATGGATGGCTGCCCGTCGTGATGGATGGATGTCCGTCGCGATGGACAGGTGCCAGTCGCGATTGATGCTATCAATCGCGATGGACTGAAAATTTGCAATTTTTTCAAAAATTTTTGTGCATCTGTGTTGTGCCAAGCCTCTAGTCTACTGGGGTGCACTCAGTTTTACCAAAAGATGAAAATTTCAGTCAATCGCGATCGACAGAAGCTGGCGACTGTGAGACAATTCTGCACATTTCCGTACCTGCGCAACGTGCTGGAGGGGATGATGCTGCTGGAACCTGCAAGAAACTCAACAAACATGCAAACACAAGGCACACAATATTGCTCTCTCGCTCTCTCTCACAAGTGGAATGAGGGAAATGAGGTGGAGAAGGTGATATGATAAAAAACTGAAAATTTTCACGATGATGGAGATGGAGGTGGGAGATGGTGATGATGATGATGGTGATGATGGTGATGAGATGAGGAAAAGAAAAATAAGAGAAGTGAAGAAATTACCTACAACGCCAACGTCCAAAATCTACGTCTTAGCATCACACGCTCGTCCTCAAAGCTTGATCCCCGGCAACGGCGCCAAAATTTGGTGTAGCTCAGTGATGAGTAGCACCTCCTTTAATGTCAATCCGGGAAGACAAGAGGATGGTATGAAGACCTCAAGCAAGTGAAGGCACAAGTGCGTGAGTGAGAAGCACACAAACATGCACTTACATACACACACACGCGCACACACGGCAAGACAAAGAGTGAGAAGCAATGGAGTTCTTAGATTACTTTCAAAAAGCTCTTACAAGTTCAAAACTGTTACAATCTAACCCCAAAAATGAGCTCTCTAGCTCTATTTATAGTTTTTGACTAGGTTTTGGCCCTGTCCAGACCTAATGTCCGGCCTAGTTAAAAATTAGGTTCCAGGGCCAATTTGAGGGCTTAAACAGAGTCTAGAAAATATGAAAATTGATATGTAGGTACTTCTAAGGCTCCTCAAGCTCAAGGACTCCTTGGCTTGCACAAAATGGAGCTATAAAAATATGAAATGGTATTTACAATGATTGTTAGTGATAAGAATCACTGTTATAAAGATGTTGATTTGGAAAAATTTGAAGGGCCTATCTGCCAGATTTGCGCCGACTGCTTTGTCTACTTAATCCTTCACCTCGCTCTGACTCTCTCCGCTGGCTTCCTTGTCTAGTTAGTCCTTGGGTGCCCATACTGCTCTCAACAATATGCCATTCTTTGACATTATGTGTCCTAGAATCTTGCCTTGCCTGACCATGAAAACACACTTTTCTGGGTTCAAGCAGACTTGATATTCTCTACATTTATCAAATATTTGTCTGAGTTCAGGTATATGGGTCTGTCTAATGGTGGAATGAGCACAGAGATCATCAACATAGACTTCCAAATTCTTCCTTAAGAGCTCTTTAAATACATGGCACATTAGTCTTTGAAAGGTTGCAGGAGCATTGGTAAGCCCAAATGGCATTACCCAAAAAGAAAATATACCCCACTCTGTGGAAAAAGCCATCTTATGCTGATCTTCTAGTGCAATGGCTACTTGATTAACCAGAGAACCCATCTAAGAAGCTGTACACTTCCTTGCCTGCTACCCATTCTAATAGATGCTCAGTGATAGGAAGCGGATAACTATCTCTGATAGTGGCTGCGTTCACCTTTTTCAAGTTAATGCATACATGAAATTTTCCATTCTTTTTGGGCACCACTACAATGGGGGATACCCATTCAGTGTGCTCAATTTCATAGATGAATACAGCCTCAACCAGGCGATCTATCTCTTCTTTGATCTTGGCAGCATAATTATCGTTATATGTGTATGGCTTTTGTTTTGAGGGTCTGGCATTTGAGGTCATGGGGATAGTGTGTGAGCATATGTCTGGATCTACTCCTTTCAAGTCCTTGTAACTCCAAGCGAATACATCTCTGTATTCCCTTAGTAGAGCTATCAACTCTTGCTCTTCTTCTTTCGTCAGGTCATGTCAGATGTAGGTGCATCTTTCTTCTCCTTCTTCTATGAATATGACTATTTTCTTAGTGGTTTCTTTGTTATCATAGGCCTCTCCTTCTTGTGCCTCACGTTTAGGCATTCTTATCATGACTCTCCTATCATCCATTTCATACTTCTTAAAATTTTCCGGGAGCTCAAACAAAGATTCTTCTTCTTCTGGTGTGACTTATTTCTTCTTCCCCTTCTTGCCTTCACTCTTGGCGGCCACTTGTGTGGTTAACCTCACATCATTGGTAAGCTCTCTGTGTCTCTGAGGGTGAGCTTCTACCTCATAGAAGTATTCTTCATCTAATGCAAAAGATGGGTCCATAATGATTGACTCTAAATCGGAGTCACTTGCATCCTCGAATGCATTAGTGCTAGGTTCACATTCTTCCAGAACCGAATCTCCCATGATTGGCTCTATGGAGAAGACTGAAATGTCATAGCCATCCGCGTCACAGTGGGGTGTCCATTGTTCTTCATTGATGGCTACATCCATTGTTGCTAAAATTTCTGCCCAGCCGTGAGGCTCAAATTCTTCGTCGGGAAATACTACAGGTCCATAGGCTGGGTCTTGAATTGACCTATGGTTATCTTTTACACCTACCTCTCTGGCTTTTTCCCTCTTCTCTTCTTCTACTGCTACTTTACACATCCATAAGTGGATGTCTTCATGCATCCATGAGGATCCTGATCCTATCAAATGCACTGACTCAGTGTCATCTTTAGCTCTATGGATGGGATTCCGTTGAATGGGGGGCACGTCTCTATGAGATAAATCTTTGAGATTCACTTTGGTTGTGACACCCAAGTGTTGCAGATACAAAGAATTTGTCCCCCAATCCTGCACTACTTGCAATTGCCTCAAGAAGGGTCTTCCCATAATCATCTTGTAGGCATGATTCTCGCTAAAGTCACATATAGCAAAAGTATGTTCAAACTCTACACCACAAGTGGTGAGAGTTATTCCTTCTAGCAATCCTAAGGGTCTCTCAATGTGGCCATCGGCCATCTGCAATTTCATTCTAGTGGGCCTGAGTGCTGGCTTGCCCCAATGCTTCCATAGGGAGGTGGTAGCAATTGCAACTCCTGCGCTTGAGTCCAAAATTCCTTGGTTGTGTAACCCTGATGAGTGATAGGGAGATAGGTGTTTCCTTCTTCTCCTTTGCTCATGTCCCCTATCTTGTCCAAGGGTATTTCTGGCACTCTCCTATGAGATCCTACCTAGGAATGAGGTTTTGATATGTTTGGCACTTGCTTGGCTACATGTTTCCATAGTTCAAGCTTAACCTTGAGTAGCTCTTCTAAAGTGAGATTGCACTACACTTTAGTATTCTTCACTACCTCTGTGTTCCTAGGCATGATTGAGTCTTCGTTTCTTATCATGACCATGGGTGCTCTAATACAAGTAGACTTTGCTTCCCATGGGCCTATGAAATGGGGTAGTTCTTGTAAGGAATTAGACTCAAAACCTAATCTCTCTTGAGAGTGGGCACTCTCCTCCTCTCCATAAAGGGAAGGAATGTCTTGTGGGAATTGATTGTGTCTGTCATCCACAATTTCAATGGGAGGAGGATCTTTTCTTTCTTTAGCCCATTTCTCTTCTTGAATCTCTCGTAGGAATTTTGGTGAATACGGATTCATAGAAGAAGAGGTGTCTGGTTCAGTGGAGTTAGGCACATAAGCTTCCTTGGGAGGAATGCTTATTCTATCACTTGCCCTCTCCTTAGCCTGGGAGTTGGCTTCTTTTCTAGACTTTGCAATTATCGTTTCCAATCTTTCTAGCAGACCATCAAAATGCAATGGCGTTCTAGTGGAGCTAGAGCAATTGAAAAGGCGACTGGCCTCAAACATGGCTTGAGCCAATTCCACCATCTTGGCACACAACTTGGTTCATTCAAGCTCTAGGTCAGCTCTAGGGTAACATCTTTCATGATCCGTTACATTCGGCCCTTCTTGGATCCTAGCTTGATATGCTCTAAGCATCATATCTATGTCTTCGGGAGTGGGATTTGCTAAGACTGATCCTACTCGGGGTGGTGGGTGGGTTATGTGTGGTGGATTAGAAGGTTGAGAAATGGAAGGTGAAGGGGATGGTAGTGGAGGTGGGGTGTGAGAGTGCGTTTGAGATGTGATTTCTATGATTTTGGCTTTGGTCTCTCGCAAACTTTCCTCAAGTTCGCTCATCTTTCTTGCCCATTGCCTTTTCATACGTTGACGGCTATCTATCCAAGCTCTTGTTCTCTTCTTATTCTGGCTCTCAGTCTAGCTAACCTCCGCATTCTTTTCCTAGCCTAAGTCTTGGTTTTGCTTGCGTGCCTGAGCTCTCATGATGACTTGCACTGGAGCTGTGGAAGTCACACTTCCCGTGGAGTCTACCACTAGCCCAATAACATTGATAGGAGCAATTTTTGGCATATTTTTCGGGTTCTTGGGACACTCTTGTAACAAATGATCCTTTCCACAAACTGGACAAAATCCTTGAATTGTCACAGATTGTGTTTTTGTGGGTGCAGATAGAGGGCAATCACGAATGAGGTGATCTCCCTGACATCGGAAGCATGGTCCTCTAGGAAATGGAGGTCTTATCTGCCTAGGTTGAGGTCTAGAGTTGGGGTTTGCATACATGACATTTGCATATTCTCGCTCCCAACTAGAATCACTCGGTTCTTCATAATAGTATGACTCATTATGCTCTGGTGATTGCATGTAGTAGGCTTGTGGGCTATCAATATGGGTAGAGTCAAAACTATGATCACTTGGGTCACTTTCTGAAAGCAATGATGTCACTAGCACTAAAGCTCTATTTAAATTTTCTTTTGCAGCTGCATACTTCACTAGGATCACATTGGCTAGAGGAGGGGGTTGCTGCACTAGGATTGGTTGAGGTCTTTGCTGCCCTACATAGGGTGGTTGATAGGGTTGCTCGGGCCTACCATACTGCTGTTGTGGGTATTGATTCGAGTACTTTCCTTGTTGTGGATATGGCTGAGGATAACTTTGTCTAATCGCTTGTTTGTTATATGGTCAGTCTTGTGCTATGTGATTAGTGTATCTCCTTTCTATGGTGCAGTACTGGTTGTTGGGATTAACTTGGGGTTGAGCCATGATAGGGCACACATTAGCCATATGGTCTCCTCCACAAGTCTAGCATTGTTTTCCTGGGGCAAATCTAGGAATTTGCTTGCTAGAAACACCTAATTTCTGAGCCATCTTTTCTGCTAGATCCTCAATTGATGTGGATTGTGAGGAAATGAGGCTAGTAGAACTATCCAAATCTTTATAGATCTTTGAGAGCTCTAATTCCTCCCTTAGATTATCCTCAATGTCTATGCACATACGTACACATTCTTCTATGGATCTAGGGTCCTTCAAGTACACATATGATCTCAATTTAGTACTTAACAATCCGTCTAGAAATAAGGCCACTTGTTTGGCTAGAGTGAGTAACTCTGGAGCAGGGCATCTCTCTAGGTATTGCCTAAACCTTCTTCGTGCGAGTCTCACTGTCTCTTGAGGTGTTTGCTTGAAGCTGTATATCAAGGAGGATGTGTTATGCCGAATACCACTCTTGGAAAACTCAATGATGAATGCTTCCAGAAGTTGGTCTATACTTCTGTACTGGTCTTGGTGAAGTGGTTGAAACCAAGTCAATGCAATGTTCTTGAGTGTTAGGCCAAAAGCATTGTGTTGAGTGAATAATTCTTCCACTTGTTCAGCTCTCAAAACTTGCTTAAACTCTGCTACATGGTCATATGGGTCTTCTGTGCCATCGAAGCAATTCTTCATGGACTTAACCAATTGTGTGGGTCTTAAGGTTCTAGCATGTTCTCTAGGCCTTGGGAGAGGGAATTCCTCTGTATTTCTTGGATTCCGTGGGTCCCTATGTCCCTCCCTGTCCATCTTATCAGTTTCAATCCTTGTTCTCTCTCTTCCAAGTGGATTAGCAAAGCTCACCTCGGGTCTATCTCTACTCCTCTCTCTTTGTGTTCCATGAGCCTGAGATGTTCCAGCTCCTTGGTGACCATAAGACATAGTGGATCGAGGTTGGGGAAAAACAAATTCACCCTTCCAAGTGTATGCGTGTCTTCCATGTTCTGAGACCACAAAGATCCTCTCTGAAGCATCATCTAAGTAGGTTACTTTGCCTAGGCTATCAAGATCTTTGAATTCATAAATGGTAAGAGCTCCTACTTCATTAGGCTTCTCAGGCTTATACCTCCAAAAAGCCTCATCCGTCTCTCGATTCAAGAGCAAATCTATGCTCCTATTATCCTCGGGAACCCACTCTGGAGTGATTATTCTCGTTAGAACCGACTTGCCTCGAGGGGTTTTTGGCTCCTTTCCTAAGTTCCCTTGCTCTATGTCTCTTACCTCGACCTCTAGGATTATGTTGCCAAATTCGTCTGTTCTTTCTGGTTGACTAGTGACCACATACATTGTTCCTTCTTTATCAATGTAGGGACCATTTTTGAACTTGACTATTGGGTGTTCTAGTCCAATGGGCTAATTCAGGTTTTTAATTAGGACAACAAATCTTTTCAGACCATCCTCATAGATGCACGCACCTAAGCGGTTAGTCTGGATATATTCCAATTGAGTCTTGTAGGGACCTTCAGGTCGTTCTAGGTATGTCACTCCTAAGCTACCTACAGGTCTTTCCATGTTATAAGATATCTCAGAGTCACTAGTTTCTGAGTCTAGAGCGTAGGGGTAATCACTCAATTGTTGGGCCCAAGATCTGGTTGTATGGTTGACACTAGCCTTAGATGATCTAATACTCTAACGGTCTCTCCCTAAGTGTCTTCCTGATCTAAGGTTCATATGCCCTTCCAATTAACCGAAGGATCCTTGTACAACCACGTTGCTGATTCTTTGATACCAATCACTTGTTCCTTTTGAGTTCCTTTGTATGCGTGTTCTTGTCTTTAATTTAGCGTCATCAGGAGTACTTGAATGTGTCATACTTGATGTTTCTCGTCCAGTTAGTTTAAATTCTTTCCCCTTTAAGTTGTCCCTTGACTGCAATTTAGCCTATTCTTGGACTTGAGAAGTTAAAGGCTCTTAGAACTTGAGTATTCCTAGCATACCCCTAGTCAATCCGGTCAACTACTCGCACTTAGCCTATGCTAAGAATGGACTGAGGGGGTTCAGAGATGTTCAAACCTCAAGTTGCTCCTCCTTGCTATGCTTGTCTGCCCAGGAAACACATTCCCAAGCCTGCACACAATGGCACTTGCTTTGCTTTCTCCAAATTCTCTCGATGATCTTGTAAAAATCCCAAGTTTAGCTCCACTTTTTACCCTCAATTGACAGATAATTTGTTTCAGACACTTTTAATGACCCTTTTTCCCCCTTTTCAATTGTCAAAAAATTTCCTCTAGAGCTCCCTTGGTGTACCTACCCCTCAGAGGGTCAACTTCAAAATACTTTATCTAAAAATCAATCGTGTAGTATTCACCACGAGCTTTCTGACAAGCCCTAGAGCTCAAAAAATGGATTTCATATGAAAACATTATGATAGTTCAAGGTTTAGGGGGTTAAACAGGCAAACAGAACCTTTCAGGAGTTTAGTGCATTTTTCTAAGGCCTTTGTAATGGCATAGGTGATTGAATATGCAAATATGCCCAATTTTTAGCCCAAATTTTCAAAAAATTACCCCTCTATTTTTTTGCCGAAAATGTCTGTCTATCACGATAGACGGTGTCTGTCGTGATCGACACTAGCTGTCATGTGGGGCTATTTGTCACGATAGACGGGGTCTGTTGTGGGGTCCTATCTGTCGTGATAGATGGTGTCTGTCGCGATAGACGAGATCTATTGTCCATCGTGGTTTGGTCTGTCGCGATAGACAATGTCTATCGCGATGACTGAGTTTGTCGTCTATCATGGTTTTGGTATGTCGCAATAGACGGTGTCTGTCGTTTGTCGTGGGCCTGTCTATCGCGATAAATGGGTGTTTTTTGCGATAGACGCAGTCTTTCGTCTATCGTGGAGCTGTCTGTCGCGATAGACAATGTCTATCACGATAGACAGGGCCTATCGTGAGGTCTTGTCTGTCGCGATAGATGGTGTCTCTCACGGTAGATGGGGTCTCTCGTGGGGTCTTTTGTGTCGCGATAGATGGTGTCTGTCGCGATAGACGCTGTCTGTCGTCTGTCATGGTTTGGTCTATCGGGATAGACGGTGTCTGTCACGATAGACGGCATTTGTCATGGGGTCATGTCTATCGCGATAGACTGAGTCTGTCATCTATCGTGCTTTCGGTCTATCGCGATAGATGGGTGTCTGTCACGATAGACGAGGTCTATCGTCTATCGTGGGCTCTGTCTCTCGCAATAGACGGTGTCTGTCACGATAGACGGCCTCTGTCGTGGGGTGCTGTTTGTCGCGATAAACGGTGTCTGTCGTGAAAGACGCTATCTATCACGATAGACTGAAAAAAGGCAATTTTTTTAGAAACTTCTAGTGATTTGGAGTGCTCTAATGGTGTGGGTTATCGTGCCAAGCATGTGTTCAAAAAATAGTAAGTTTTTCTGTCTGTCGCGATAGACAGAGGTCATCGTCCCGGGACGTGTGTAGAGTTTTGTCGTACCTACGCAAGCTGCTGGAGATGGTGGTACAGCTAGATCCTATAGCAAAAGCTCAAAAAACACACAAAATAGATAGCATGCAAGCTCTCTCTCGCTCTCTCTCACAAGTGAAATGAGGGAAATGAGGTGGGTAGGGGAATATGACCAAAAAATAAATTTTTGTGAAGATGGAGATGGAGGTGGGAGATGGTGAGGATGATGATGGTGATGATGGTGATGCAAAAACAAGAAAAATTGAAGAAAAATAAGGAAACAAAGGGATATTACCTATGACTCCAATGTCTCAACTCTACATTTTACCATCACATGCTCATCCTTGAAGCTCTCTCCCCGGTAACGGCGCCAAATTTGGTGTCACTCTAGCACAATGGTGAGTACCAACGTGAGGAGATCCACCTCATAATTGTCAATCCGTGGAGATGTGAGGACTAGTATGAAGACTATGAGCAAGTGATGGCACAAGTATGTGAGTGAGAAGCACACAAACATGCACACACATACACACACACACACAAGGCTAGAGCAAGGAGAGGAACAATGGAGTTCTTTGCATTAGTCAAAAATTCTCTTACATAAGCTCAATTCACAAACAATCTAACCCCAAAAATGAGCTCTCTATCTCTTTTTATAGTTTTTTTACTAGCTTTGGCCTTGTCCAGACCTAGTGTCCGGCCTAGTTAAAAATTAGGTTCTAGAGCCTATTTGAGGGCTCAAATGGAGTCTAAAAATTATGAAAATTGGTATGTAGCTAACTCTAATACTCCTCAAGCTCGAGGACTCCTCGGTTTGAAAAAAATGGAGTCTACTCTACCAAAAACGGGATTTACAATGCGTGTGTAGTGATGAAAATCACTTGAGTTGGAAATTGTTTATGAAAAAAATGATTGGGCCTTGTTGCCATATTGTGCATGACTGCTTCTTTGTGCTTGTATGCTATGCTTATGACTTGTATGCCAACACAACTACTCGTAAGGATAGAGGATCTTCATTGGCCTCTAAGAAAGTCATTTCCTTGTCTTCACTAAACCCATACAACATGTTTGATATGTATTGTCCTCTTTGATCCCAAGTTCAAAAATAGGAGTAGAAGTTGGAGCAAGAGTTTTGACCTAGTTTGTACTCTACACTTATTTTGGAGTGATTATCACCATGTTTGCCATAGGATTTTGAAGTTATTCCTTCTTTTTATCATGCTATTGAGCTTCTTTGCAATTACTTTATATATGCCCTATTTCTCTACAAAGATGACACCAGAGGGGCATTCCTCGTGCACCTAGATTATTTGTCATGGATCACCATCGATTATTGCTGAAACTTTTATTGATATAAGATCGGTACCATGAATAATTTACGTACTAAGAAGCTCTCTAGTATAAGAGAATGTAACTGATAGTTCGCACAAAAGAATCCTATATGAAAACATTCACTATAGGTCTGCTATGTGTCTTTGCATTGGAAGCGAAACTCTCTATAGTATGATTGACACACTATGAGATAGCACAATATCATTTGTTTGATGCATAGTTGGCTATTGTGTAGCCGACACTTCTGTACTTTGTACAAAACACCTATTTCAACAAGTCAGCTTGTACAAGCTTGGTGGTCTTGATCGGCTGCAAATCCAAATCCTTTGCAAAACCTCCAACTTTATGCTCCAATTGTAAGGTCATATCTACCACTTCTTCTAGAGTCGATTCACAAATACATTTCATAATCATTATTTGACTTAAATGTGGAAGAAGCCCATTGATGAGCTATTGTGTTATCACATATGCAAGGAGAACATTATCTATGAGAATCTATTGTAAATGGTTTTTGAATAATATTGCTTACTCGTGTATTGATTGTTGAGGTTTTTTCTTGTTGCTCTATAAGAAATCAAATATCTGAATTGTAGTCTTTTTATTGTGGAACCTATGCCAGAATGGGCCTTGGACTTCAAGATAGGTGTGGAAACGGTTTGAATGAAATTATGTTAACCATTTGGTGGCTTCATTCACCAAAGTGGACAATACTTTGTCCATGTATTATGTGTCTCTCGGAGCATTTATCATCACATTGTACTTAATTTCAAATGGCCAAACATGAGTATTTGGATCATCACCTTGGAACCTACAAATTTTGCATAAGTCATGCCTACCAAAAATGCTCTTTGTAGCTTTATATCTTTAGTTTCCATATCTCTATGATGAAACTGCTGAAAGGTGTCAAGGATTTCTTTTGAATCTGAACTAGAAGAAAACAATTTTGCACAATTACTAGAGAAATTGTTGATGGCTTTCTAAGTTTCCAAATTATATGTGGGGGAAACTATAGGTGACTCTAAATATGAGGTATTAATTCCCCTACTTCTATATGGAAATTTTGCTACCCAAATGTCTAAAATGGGTAGAAAGAAAAACCTTGAGTTCTTTCCCCAAGCAGAGTGTGATAACCACTAGCATAACCAGATGGATTTAGAGTGTTCTTCGATGGAGAAATTTTGATTGTAACTTTTTTCATTGCAAGTGTTTGCGAGGTCATAATGTCACCAGACATCACCAGGGAAGGTTCTAGTCCCATTATAGGTTGATGGTCTTATTCAGATTTGGAAATGAGGGTAGTCTCTAGTTGCTGTTTCTTTTTTGCACTCATTTTGGGGCTCAGAAATTAATTCTTATAGTGTGTGGTTATGTATCACACTTACATTTAGGATGTGTTTTATGAGAACTAAAAATAAGCACGCATCTTTATCGAATTTCTATGCTTGGTTCCATCACCAACACTAGTCCCTAGTGGTATCCCTAGTGGTCAACTATAGGTTCTTGGCTGGAGGAAACTTGAGGATACAAGTCCTTAACGTTTCCAAACTTATATGTATTCCGATCTAATTATGCTCTAATCTCACAATACCATTCACTCTATTACTATACTAGTAGGTTCATGCCACGAAAGTACATATGAATTACATCTTCGATCACTTATACCAATACACTAGATAAATTCTTTTACCAAAGTATTTCTGACATTACTCACTTAACAACGCACATACTTCAATATACACAGTAATTGTTCACTGAATTCAATACACATACAAACACAAATGAATTACTCAGACACACAATAGGATTAAACAAGAATACACTCTTCTTGTACCTAAAGCACAACTCATGGATAATTGTAGATTTCATCGTAGTGGTCTTTTGCACTAGGTTGATGCATCATATTGATTCAATGAAAATATATGTGACGCTTTGAAGGGGTTCCTTTAACGTTTTGAAGGGGTTCCTTTACGTTTTGGTACTATCAGTAATTGGAAATGGTAAAGGAATATTACAAAATCCAATGTAGCTAGAAATTTTTACCCTTCTTAATAACTACTTAAGAATCATATTTCATTAGTAGAGAAACCATCTTACAAGACATCTTGTATTAGAAGCTTTATAATGTTTTCTTTTTCTTGTGTACTTTGATGTGAAATGTATTAGATTTTCTTTTTTATTAAGGTTTTCAACAACTTAGCCTTCACTTTCCTTGAACTTAATAGATTAGAGTCTCTTGAACATATTTCATGCCTATCGTAACCTTAATCAATCAAAGCCACTAACCATACTTAGCCTAAACTAGGAAATAAACTAAGGCAGTTGAAAATTATTCCAACCTCACGTTTATTGCCCTTATTGATGCCCTAATTTCCCAAAATGTATGCTCCCAAGCTTTTCAGGCATTGATGTCTTGCTAAGACCTTCTAGCTAGCTCCAAGTATCTGCAAAACAACCCAAAAAATAGGCAAAAAATTGATAGAAAATAATAAACCCTAAAATTTCCATTTTCCCTCTCTGTTGTGATGGATAGTCTCATCTATCCCAATGCATATATCCTTTCATGAGTGGCTATCTATCAAGATGGATGCATCTATTTGTGGTGAGTGTGTCTATCATGATGAGCAAACACTATCGTCTATCGTCCATTTTGATTGTCCATCGCAATGGATAGATTTATCAGAATTCTTATCTTTTATCTATGGTGTGATGGAAAAAGTTTATCGGGGGGTTTATTCTATTGCAGTAACATAATTCTAGGTGGAATCTCTATCATGATGGACCTTTTAGTCTATCACGATGGACAAGCTATCCATCACAACGGGCACAATCTCTCACAAAATCTATCTATCATGATGGATGAAAAATATGTCTAGCTTTTAATACATTTTAGTGATTTTTGAAGCCCTCAGTGTGTAGTCTATCTTGCTCTACTTGCTTTCACCAAATATAAAAAAAAATTTGTCTATTGCAATAGATAGAGTTATCATCATGGGATGCGTGCAGGGTTTTGTCATACTTGTTGATACTGTTGTTCCTCGAACTTGCAAGAAAGCTCAAAAATGCACAAAAAGCACAAAGCACAAGGTCCCTCTCTCTCACAAGTGAAATGAGGGGAATTAATTGGAGATGGGGATATGACCAAGGAGGTGGGAATTTTGGGATGAGGGAGATGGAAGTAGGGGGAGAGTAGGGATAGTAGGGGTGATGATGAAGAAGGTAAAATGAGAAGAAAATAGAAATTACCTACTTACCTACGATTCCAATGTCAAACTCTATGTCTTACCATCACATGCTCATCCTCAAAGCTTGCTCCCCCGTAACAGTGCCATATTTGGTGTCACTCTAGCACAATGGTGACAACAAATCTGTGTCATAAATTTCCATCCGTGGAGATTTGAGGATGGTATGATGACTAGGAGTGACAAGAGTGTGAAACTGCATGAGTGAGAAAAACACAAGCATGCATACACGTACACACAAGTGCACACAAGGCAAGACAAAGAGTGGAACAATGAAATCTTCTATTATGCTAAGTCCAAGACAAAATTATGCTCTTACAAGCTCAAATCTCAAGAAATGCTAACCTCTAGAATGAGGTCTCTAGCTCTTTCTTATAGTTTTTAGAATAGTTTTGGCATAGTTCAGACCTAGTACCCATTCTAGTTTTTTTTTTTAAATGTTTCTAGGCTATTTTGGAGTCTCAAATGAGCTTTCAAAAGTATGAAAATTGGTCTGCCGACTCTCTCAATAGCCCTCAAGCTCGAGGAATCCTCATCTTGAACAAAGTGGAGTCTAAACTACCAAAAAGAAATATCTACAATGAGGGATAATGATAAAAATCACTTTTTGAATGAATGATGGATTGTGAAAAATTGGAATAAGGCCTATTCTTTGCTTGATCGATGTTGACTCCTCTGCATGCTTGGTTGTTTGTTGTTAACCTTTGGAGTTGTCCTCTCCAATCATTATAACACAAAAGATCAACTACACATCTTTAAATTGTCAATCCGGGAAGTATGCAAAGACCACATCCCCTTCTAGTTAATGAAATCCAAGAATAAGAGTTGACATGACTGTTTTTCTGAGAGATTTATGAAGAAGAAAGGAAATAACTAGGGTTTTGATTATCTTGAGTTCTACAACAGCATTTTCAATAATTTTTGTGCCTAAACTGTGCCATTTTCACAGTAGAATACAAATATGAAGTCAAATTTACAAAACAGTACATGTATCACACAGACAAGACAATTGCGATTCTGTAAAAACTAAGAATTTCTAATTCCAGCTTTGTTTCTACACTTTCTCACTCAATATATTGAGAATCACCTCTCTACATACATCTTACTCAGAAAGACACAAGAAAAGTTCACAAATTCCATGGATCACACAATGAGAAGACTCAACAAATCATGAAAAAGGTCATGGAAGGAGAAAACACGATTTTCTGTAGGAAAGCTCTTCACATTACTTGAATAGCATCAAAATAGTACAACCAACCCCTTCAAAATAGAAGAAATTATCTTTTGTACTTTTTCAATTGTCCCTTTTCACACTTGAATTTTGGTCCTTTTGACCTTCTATTCTAAAAATATGCTATCAAAGAGCTTCCAAAAATTCTAAGAAAAATACATATGATCCTATTTTACATGAGGAAGACTCTTCCTCAATTTTACATCATTTGTATAAATATTTCTACAAATTTTTGACATTTTACAAATAATTTTTCTTCAAGAATTGCTTCCTCTAACATCCTTCCCCTCCTAGACTTTTTGGCTCATGACAAAAAATATTCTGACAAAAGAGGAATGAGAGCTTCCTTCATTTCTTCTTTCTTTGATAAACCTAAGATAACAAGTCATGATTCTTTCTTTCTGTAATATTCAAATTGTTCACCATTTCAAACAAAGCTTTCCTCAATTGTAATGCTGCCTCGTCTATCTATCACATCTTTCTTCAAGTATTCTGTATAAACAACTTCATATGTAGTGAGCCTTAATTTAGTGACTACTGATAGATTCCCAGTAATTTCTAACTCCCTTTCAAAAAACCCATAGTCAAAAGCATCTTCAAAGATTTGAAGGTAATGGCTTCCCAAAAATACAATTCTGTTGTAATATGCCATTAAACAAATTCTATCTGGAGTTTCACTTCAATCAAAGAGTAAAGCATCTGTAGGTGAGTTGAATCCAGTGTAATTAAGAGTTCTTAGTTCTGTATCAAAACACTGACCATTCTCTTATTCTTGCTACTGGACAATAGGCTGGATTTATCTTCAACTGCAAAGGTGCCTCTTTCCAGATCTTCCTACATTCCTTGTTAGCATCCAACCATCTGCTCCTCCATTTAGGGTTAGCTTTTTCAAACAACTCCTTAGTGACATTAATATCTTCTTCATATTCCAAATGTTTGTTTGGTGGTAATCCTACCCTTGCAATCTGATAATTCCTGACACTTTCCAAAATCATACAGAATGGTATTCCTAAACCATTAGCTGCCCAATGATGTTGATCTGGATTTACTCCTTTATTGAGAGCAAAATTTACAATCTGCTCCTCATACTCATTATGCATTTTCCTTATGAACTCCATTCTTGATTCTCTGTCTGTTAAAAGCCTTTGAACAAATTCATCTGAATATTCTTCAACAGCTTTGTCTTCTTGTTCACCAAAATTTTGATATCTGTTATCTTCTCCTCCTTCATGTTCCTTTGCTTGTGTGGTCACTACCTGTTCTTCAACTTGTTTTTGTGAGCATTCTAAGTTTTTCTATAACTTTTCCACCATCAACATTAATCCTTGATTTTGAGATATTAATAGCTCTCTCTCTAATTTCCATTCACTCTTTTCTCTTTCCACATCCAAATGCAATTTATTATGTCCTCTCATTGCATTAACAACATGCACACTAGCTTGTTTCTCCATTTCCTTGACTTCCTTCAATTTTGCTTGTAACCTTAGAATTTCCTTATTCAACTCCTCGCTCTCATCCTGGGTTATTTGTATAGTCTGACTCTCTGCTTTCATTTGACCCTCCTCCATCAACAATCTGTTTATGTCTTATTAGCTTTGACCATTATCTGATATGAACTCTGAAGAGTTCTACATCTTCCTTCTATTTGCTTCAATTCCATTTCTACTTTATTGCTATGCTCCAATTGTTTGGTACATTTGCTTTCAAGAAATTTAATTTTGTTCTGACTTTGAACCGCTTGTTCTTGTAGGGAAATTAATCTTTTGATCAGGTCTTCATTTTTTCCTTGAACAACTCTCATCTATTCCTCTAACTGCTCTTTTTCTTTCTTTTGCTCAGTAATAATTCTGCTACCTTTTACAAATTCTGATTCAGCCACCATCCTTGCTATAATCATGTTTCTCCTGGCGGGTCTGAATTACTCTATATTACTCATGATGATCTTATAGGCACATCTGATGTCCTTAGGTATCCTTTCAAGCCCTGTTTCCAATTCCATTTGCTTTACTTATAATTGTTTTTCCTCCTTATATTCAACTTGTTCTTCATCCTCTTTCTCATATTTTGTCACCTGATTTTCTACCTTCTCATAATATTTTTCTTCCTCCATCTCTTCTACCTTTTTTCCATCAATTTCCTGTTGTTTTTCTTGAATAACTTGTCTTTACTCTTCTTGGACTTTGTTTCCTTGATTTGAGGTTGAGTCACTCTCCACTGAATTCTTTATTTGATCATTCAATTGCTGCTCCTTTTGTTCCACCTCCAGCTCATCTATGTCCATAAAGTCTAATTCTTCTTCCTTTTCCTGATCACCTGTATGTGTGGACTCTTCATTATGACCTAGATCAAAAAGTACCTCCTCTATACTCTGATTTATTTCTGTTTCTGTTTTCCCTTCTTTATATTCCTTAGAATCTGTCTTTTCTGATATTGCGACCTTTTCTTCCTCCTTACTTCCATCCTCTTGACTCTGCAGTTGGCTATATAATTGTGATTTGCTTTCCAATCCTTGTTTTTCCTCATATGATTGATAATGAGATTGTTGTGAAGGTTTTTGTCCACATAGCTTTGAATCCTGTGTCCACCAGTCCACCACTAGGTTCTTCCCTTGCTTCAACCTCTTCTTCCCTCCTCACTTCTTTACCTTTTAATTTCCTTTCTTCCTCCCCATGACTAACTTGTTTTGTTGATTCTTCACAGACCTGTATCCCTTCTGACTTTTGACTCAATTCCTCTAGTGTTTTGTTTTTTACAGAAGCTTGTACTGTTTTCACAGGTGTGCTGGGTACTGAGAGATTTAAACTTTTGAGAAGGAAATTCTCTATATCACTTTTTGAATCTGATGAAAACTGTGAAGAACTAGCTACCCCTTGTTTGTCCATTAATGAACCATAGAAAATCTCTCAAAAAAAAAAAACAATAAATGAGCATATGAAAAAGAACTCTCCAATGGATATTCTTTCAATGTGATAGCCTTTGATGTAGATCAAATCCACCTCAAGCATAGTGTAAGCTTGATGTTCCAACACGCACTAAGCACATTGAGTTGCATTATCATTATGTCAGGGAGAGGTTCTTTGTTGGAGAGATCAGCTTCGCATATGTGCCCACGTAGGAGAACATTGCAGACCTTTTTACGAAGGCTCTACCTACGAACAACTTGAAGCTTTCCGCAAAACTTTGGGCTTGCTTCATTTTGTGGATTGATTCCATATAGATTGGCACTTCCTTATACATGAGTGCCAGCTCCTTGTTCACCGCATCACTCCTAGGGGGGATTTGTTGATATATTTAGGTAGTGATGTGTGTGAACACTCTAGGACCGCCAAGGCACTTTTTTCCTTGTTTAGGAGGTTTTTTTCTGCCGGTTTGTATATAAGACAATTGCCCTAATGGGCTACTTATCTTTGTACATTCTAGTGGTAGTACATTCAACATTATGTGTTGTGCTCCAAGCTTCTTCTTCTTCCTTGTTCTATTTGCGTGCTTCCGTAGATGTCTAACTCCAACACATTTACTCATGAAAAATGTTTGACATTTTCTAGCCTTATGTTACTTTGCTCAAGCTTTCATTAGGCTCAAAAATCACTTGATTTGGATATTTTCTCAGAGTTTTATAGCCATTTCATTGGAAGGGTCTAAAACTTGATGACCAACTCAGAAAATGTAAAGGGTCATCTTCTTGAAGCCCTTAGACTGATCAAACAAATCCAAATTTCATTTTCTTTGTGCCTAAATCTAGAGCAACTTAGCTAGTTTGGTCTTATAAAATGTCAATTTGAAATTCAATTAAAAACACATTCAGATGTATCATTCTATCTCTACTACACTTGCGCTTAGGTGAGCTTAAAAACATTCTTGCTACACTTTTAGAATATCTTCTAACTATGAAGATGAATTTCAAAATCTTTGAATTTTGGATATATCATAGGGTCTATACTGTAGTAGCTTTTCCTCCAAAATGTTTTGAAATTGGAGCTTCCAATATGAAATAACAATGTGTCGAGCAGACATATGTAGCGCTCTTTGGCAAATCCTTGCCAGCAACTGTTCTAAGAAGAATAGGTCATTTGACCTACCAATTGATATCCACTTTCTCTCACATTTGCACCTACTATGGTTACTACTACCTATATTCTATGATATAAATTTCATAGTATTTGGACATTTGCGGCTTTCACAATGACCAAAATACTAAGCGTCTATACCTGCAATATTTTAAATATTTATAGAAGCTAACTTTTCCTCTTTTCTTCATATCTCCTGAATGGAGGACCATTTCTTGTTGATATTTTGTAAGCACCATGTAGAACTATTTAGATAATGGCAAAATAAAAAAATCATCCAATTTGCATAAATGCGCTAAGAGAACCAATCACCTCTATGTGACATGGTCTCTAGTCATTTCATAAATTCTACACTTTCATGTGTAGAGCTCTTTTGATCTAGTAAATGATCTTTAACAATAATGAAAATTGGTATCCCCAAAGTGCATCTATTAAGCTTATATATTCAATAGAAAGCATATAATTTGGATCTACCAACGAAGAGAAATGCCCTTTATAACAGGCCTATGTCACTTGTTTTAGGCCTCTACCTCTATTAGGAGCACTTCTAGTATAGAGGTTATTTGACCTTTGCACAAATATTCAGATTACTTGAAAATTGATAAGCTCAAAAAAGGCCTATGGGCTACTTGCCCTCCAAATTTCACTAAATTCGGGCATTCCCTCAAAGTGCAACATCCAAATCTCTATGAGGCTGCTCACTAACTATGTGCTCAATGATTTTTTTAAATCTAAAAATGACAAGACATATTAAGCCTTATGATTAGACATACTCATTCATTTTCTTGGATGGATTATGACATGGATACATATCCATGCATATAATGATCGTCTAGATCAATGCAAACCAATTAAGAATCCAAATCGTCTCGTGAAAAATAGATTCATTACAATATCCACTTTTCAATGAAAGTGAATATGTATGGATGTTATTCTATTCATTGTGCTTCTTGCACATTCATTAACCTAATCACAACCAATCATATACAAACATTTAATACTTGTATTGACGATCATAACCATAGTACGAACTTGTGTTGAGTAGGGATAAAATTCCATATGAAGTACATAGATTCCCATGAAGAACAATTCATGTGCTCATGACTTACTAGATGAGAACACATCTTAGTTGTTCTTGATGGATATACTTTGTCATCTTTCTAAAGGCAAAATTAGCCTACTCATGGTACTTGTATCACATACCTCATGCTCACCCTAACTCATCATGGTGATACATAAAAATGATCTTCTATAGACAAAACATGCATCCTACACTTCATCTTTCTAAAAATATTTTCATCTATGTATGCATGCATCCACTCATGCATCTTCTTCTCTACTTCAATCACTTTATATGCTTTTTGTTATCTTGCACACATAAAGCTTCCTCTCTCTTACAACACAACATCACTCTAGTTCTCAAAGGGCATATAATGCCATATGGCTACAAAAATTCTGATAGCACATCCCTAGGAAAATGAAGGCTGAAAAAATAATAACCATGATACAATGATAAGCATCAGCCTAGTGGTTGGTAAACCACTTTATTTACTCCAGAAACCTGCAAATAAAAAACTTTTCCATTATGTGTCGTTAGGCACTACACGCCCTCATAACAAGGTCTTTTCTCGCCCCAATACCTGCACAAAGATCTTGAAACACACAACAACAACCTCTGCATGCTTTTATGAACCAACATACGCTAGCACAACTTCATGTGCATAGATGAATTCATGTCAAACTAACTTTCATGCACATTCCCATGTTATTTTTATAACATTGGAAGAGAATACCATGCAAAATTATAAACTCTGATGCAAAAAGTATCCAAATGAATATATTTGAGAGAAACAATATGATGGAAAGGTATGAAAAGCCATTCATTCCTATCCAAAATGGTTCAAAATATGATTAGGATCTCCTAATTATCATAACTAGACACTTAAGTAATTCAAAAAAGGTTCCTTACCAGCCAACAACCATATAAAAACTTGTGCATAGATGGCTTGCAATACTCAAAATATGAAATTAAGGATATTCAAAGAAAGATCTTGAAGTGTAGAATCTATATTAATTTGAATTTCTTGATTTGGATATTCTATGAGGAAGTTACAGCCAAAACAATGGAGCTAGGTGAGTGGGCAACATGTTTCCTTGAAGAGATATGCAGAGAATTAAATGCTCTATATACGTGGTTTTTAATTATCCAATCATAGGTTTGAGCCTTTCATTGGAAAGACCTTGGAGTCTACTTTCTATATCAAGTAAAATCATCCAATTTGGCCTTTATATGTGAGAGTTACGTCCATTTTAGTAAAGGTAGGTATGCTAACCTTGCTCTTCCTCTTCTCTCTCTTTCTCCCTTCTTCATTCTCTTCTTCTCTCTCTATCTCTTTCTCTCTTTCTTTACATTTCTCTCTCCCCTTATCTTTCTCTCTCTCTACCCTTTTTTTCTTCATTTCTATCTCTAGCTCTTTCTCCATTTTTTTTTCTCTCTATTTCTCTAGTTTTCTCTCTTTCCCTTCATTTATTTTCTTCTCTTTTTCTCTTCATTTATCTCTTTCTCTCTTTCTCTCTCTTTCACTCTCTTTCTCTTTCTTTCTCTTTTTCCTTCTCTTTCTTTCTCTCTCTACTTCTTCAGTTTTCTTCTTTCTTCTCTTTCTTTCTCTCTTCCTATCTTCTTCTCTCTTTCTTCATCAAGCACAGAAACGATCATGATAATTATATTCAACAACAAGCTTGCTTGTTTGCTTGGTTAGAACGTCTAGCTCTAATGTAGCAAGTCGTGGGTTCAAACCCCTTGTGACGATGACAACTTAATTTATCATAGAATGTGAATGAGGCAGTTATCTTTCTTGCTCCTTCATGCGCAAATGTAAGCAATCGATCAGCTTCTTTTGCTATTCGAGACCTCCCTCTCACTATCCATTGCTGTTGAAAAGGAACCTCCATCATCGCCATGGATCCACACACCATTCGAGGTTCATTCTCTATCAAAGAAGAACTCCCATCCTCATAGGAATTGCTTTCTTTGAGAATGACATGCCTGGGACTCACCTCCTAGCCTATTTATAGCCCTTGCCTAGTCACCATCTAGATTTCTCTCTAAGGTCCCTCTACTCATCTCGCCATCATGAATAGGTACCTCGTATGCACTCTCTGGCTTTTGGCTTTGGCTATCCCCGGAGCAAGGGACTTCTTGTTCCTCCAAGCATGTACATCTCTGGAATATAACATATGAAGGAGTAGAGTTAACCACTATATAGTTGAAAATCTCAAATCTATAAAATTTTTGCCAAAGCCTCCTCTATGAAATGAGCATTTGAGCAATGTATGAAACTCATAGAATTGTGATTATTGAATTGTAACTTTCATAGTAAATTAGTGACTCCATCGCATATGAATATTCAACCAAAAGGAGCCAAGTAGGCTTATCAAATAGTTATGAACAACTAGCATACATCTCCTATGGCGAGGCTCAAAAAGTATTCCACTTGCATCACCAAAGAGACCCTAACATCTAGGTGTCTCCCAAATAAGAAAACCTCACCACGACCATCGTAATAAAATTCAAAGGCATAAAGCAAAAATGTAATCGCTATATTAGTGACCATATGGGCATACATAAGTGCTATCCACACAAGCATACATAGTGTGTATGTGCTTAGTACATGCAATAGAATGGCACTAAAAGGGCTTAATTTATAGCCCAGACAATAGCCAAAAACACGTGAAAGTTTCTATCAACTCCATTCCTTTGACCTAGAAAACATGCATAAACTTGCAGTAGGTGCTCCCATCACATATGAAAAACTTCCAAGAAATCTGTAAGAACACTGAGAAGTTGAAACTTTAACGATAAAATTGAATGTATAGCGACAAGGAGACACAATATCAAGTGCATTTAGTGCTAAGACTTATCTTTGGACCAATCCTTCCACGTGCATAATCAAAACTATTAGAGTTTGATGTCTACGGAAGCACATGAACAACAGAAGGAAGAAGAAGAAGAAACTTGACCACAACACAATATTGAATGAATTACCAAGCACATGTAAAACAATAAGTGATCCATTAGGGTTATAGGTATATATGCAAGCTAGGCAAAAAAAACCTCCTAAAGAGGGAAAGAAGTGCCCCGACAATCCTAAGTCCATTCACCACCATTACTACCAAAATATATCAATGAATCCCCCATAGGAGTGATCTCGTGAATAAGAAGTCGGCACTCATGTATAAGGAAGTTCCAAGCTATGTGGAAAGAGATTAATCCACATCAAAGATAGACTACCTGTCATCTCAGGTTATGTAGAAAATTGAGGTTCATAAGAAATGTTCCCAGTAACTACTGGAGAATGATCTAATAGAGATATTTGAGATACAGAGAGTATCAAATATACATTTCCAACAAGATAACATATGAATTAAATGGATAAGTACATAGAGAGATATCACCTTCACAAGGTGGTTGTGTATAGAAAAGGTATGTGGCTGGAATACATATGTGCATCGTAGCATCCAATGAGGTACCTTTTGATCTCCATTGGTGAGAGAATAACTAGAATATGCTTCTAATCCATCTCCTTGTCATCTCCACAAATTTCCACGTTCAAATGAGCTCTATATATAGAGGTATGGGTATGGGAATTTTCACCTACCCTTGCATCTTCTCTCACCTCTTGACCTTTCACTTCATGTCCTTTGTTCTTCCATTTGCTTGGGTGACTTTGGTGCTCCAAATCACTCCATATGGATAAGTTCATGAATTCTTTTGAGTATTCCATCTCTCTAAATATACTTTGGCTTTTATATAAGCCATAAATACATTTGCCTCTTTATTTGAACACTCTACTCTAAGGTTATGAGTGTGCTCTCTACATTTTTAGGGTCTAGCTTCATTTTGGGCTTACAAAAAATACATAAATGATGAAGAGGTAATTAATGAGAGGTGAATATGTGCCAAGTCTCACAATTGGAGCTTGTAGAAGACCATAATTTTCAACACTCCCCCTCAAGCTACAATTGGGAGTCCATGTTACTCTCAATTTCTTGTCCTCTTCACCTTTGGCTTCCTTTGCCCTTGTATCTCTTCTTTCGATAGGTTGGTGATCTTCCTTCTTTGCTTTGAAGCTTCTTTGGCTTCCTTTCAGCATTAGCTTTGCTTTTTTGGATCTTTGCAAGTGCTCTTCTTCAATCCCTATTAAGGAACATGCTTCGTACAAACTCATAGAATCAGATGAGATCACCTTGGTCGTACTTATCTTCATTGCTTCACTCTCTTCCTCTTTCTTGTCCTCTCTTTGAGAATCTCTCTTCTTCTTTACCTTCATGGCTTCATTTATTCTAGTCTTGCATGCTTTGCTTTGATCCTTCTTTGTCTTTGGATCATTCTTCAACTTTGTCTTTGGTTTCCCTTTGCTTTGCACCACCTTTTGATGTCGTCATGGTTGTCATGCTTTCTTCCAACTCCTCTTCATGGCTTCTTTTGTGCATCATGGCTGCTCTTTGCCTTCTTAGCACTCCTTCCATATAGGTGGTGTCTCCTCATGCTTTCAATGTATGTTTGATGGCTGCTTTTGCTCTTTCTTTGCTTTGCACCACCTTTTGATGTCATCATGGTTGTCATGCTTTCTTCCAACTTCTCTTCATGGCTTCTTTTGTGCATCATGGCTGCTCTTTTTCTTCTTAGCACTCCTTCCATATAGGTGGCTTCTCCTCATGCTTTCAATGTACCTTTGATGGCTGCTCTTTGCCTTCCAAGCACTCCTTCCATATAGGTGGCTTCTCCTCATTCTTTCAATGTACCTTTGATGGCTGCTGTTGCTCTTGCTTGGCTTCTTCTCCTCCAAATCTGAAATTTGGTTTGACTCCACTTTCTCTTCTTTGGAATCTTCTTGGATCTTCCAATCCTTTCAAGCTAGCTCCCCCTTGCTTCATAATCTTTTCTTAATTATTCATGGTTGGTTTATAATTTCAAAATCAATAATGGGCTGATCATATATGAACTCTTTTATGTGTTCCTCCTCATGTGAAGCATTTATAGCTTCCATATCTTCCAAGCTTTCTTCATCACCTACAAGAAAACAACACAAGCAATTCTCAATGTGAACAATGATGTCTCTTGCACCTAACAAGGCTTGCCATTCCTCTTTGGATGTTCTTACTCACCTTCATATAGGATTTCCATTCCTCTTTGAATGGTCTTACTTGCCATAGGCTTGCCACTCCTCTTGGGTGGTCTTACTTGCCTCAACCTTTCACTAGACCTTCACTTGGTCTTTGTTGATTCTTGCACCTAACAAGGCTTACCATTCCTCTTGGGATGGTCTTACTTGCCTTCATATTGGCTTGCCATTCCTCTTGGGATGGTCTTACTTGCCCCACATAGACTTTCCATTCCTCTTGGGATGGTCTTACTTGTCTTTACATTGGCTTGCCACTCTCTTTGGTGGTCTTACTTGCCTCAAACTTTCATTATACATCACATGATTTAAGGTTGGAAATTACCACCACATAATGTGGATTTTTCAAACCCTTTACCTCAGCCCTTAGCATTGCAAATGGTCTCCTTTACTGTTCTTTGCTTCTGCCAACATGTCACACTTTGCATGAGTGACTTTCCTTCTATCATGGCACTTTCTTGTGCTCAAACCATGGGGAGTATCCTGAAGTCCTTGTTGAGTCTTCAACACTTTATGGCAGCCCTTATTTGGAGTCTTCTACTCCTCCTTTGTTGGGAAGCTCAATTCTAGGCTTCAACCTTGTCCACCTTTCAGCTTGGGTTCCAATCTTCAAGTCTTCAACACTTCAAGTGTTTGAGAACCTTTTAGCTTGGGCTCCTTCCTTCACTTTGGCTCCAAGCTTTTGTTTCCTTGCATTGTCCAAGCTTTGCACACTTTTCTTTGGCTTGTTCAATAGGAGCATTGCATTCACTTGATGTATCTAAACTCAAAAATCAAATGATTTTAGTCTGTTGGAGTAAAACATCTGCGGAAGCACGCGAACAGCACAAGGAAGAAGAAGAAGCTTGGAGCACAACACACAATACTAAATGTATTACTAGAGAATGTACAAAGATGAGTAGTCCATTAGGGCAATAGGCGTATATACAAGCCGGGGGAAAAAAACCTCCTAAAGAGGGAAAACGTTTCCCCGACGGTCCTAGTGTGTTCACACACATCACTACCTAAATATGTCAACAAATCCCCCCTGGGAGTGATGCGGTGAACAACGAGCTGGCACTCATGTATAAGGAAGTGCCAAGCTATGTGGAAATCACTCCACAAAAGGAAGTAAGCCCATAGCTTTTTGGAAAGCTTCAAACTTCTCCCTAGGCAGAGCCTTCATGAAAAGGTCTGCAATGTTCTCCTACGTGGGCACATATGCCAAGCTGATCTCCCCATCAGAGAACCTCTCCCTGACATAGTGATAATGCACCTCAATGTGCTTAGTGCGAGCATGGAACACAGGGTTCCTCGCAACTGCCAATGTGCTCTGACTATCACTGAAGATGGTGGCGGCAGATCTGACCAACACCCAAATCAGCCATAAGGCATCTGAGCGACACACACTCAACAATCGCTATGAAAGCTGCCCTATACTCAGCCTTGCAACTGGAAGTGGCCATAGTAGGCTGCTTCTTGCTCAACTAAGATATACATGAGCTACCAAGCATGAAGCAAAATCCACTAGTGGACACACAAGTGTCATAGCAACTAGCCCAATCAGAGTCAGAAAAAGCATGCAAATCTGGCGGTAGTGATCCCCGCTTAGGATAAAACAACCTAAGTAGTCGAGTACCACTCAAATAGCAAAAGATGTGCTTAACTGCCTGCCAATGCTTGACTCTTGGGCAATGCATAAACCTGCTCATCTGTGAGATAGCAAACTGAATATCTGGCCGAGTAATGCATAAGTAAATCAAGCATCCAACAGCCTACTGATAGAGAACAGCATCAAATGCATCTCTAGCATCATGAAGACTCATTCGTAAACATGTCTCCATAGGAGTGGCAATAGGCTTACAGTCTTCAAGGCCAAAATGCTGCAATAATGTGTCAATATATTTTGTTTGACACAAAGCCATTCCACCATCAACGTGCATAAACTAAATGCCCAAATAGTCATGCAAATGCCCCAAATCAAACATCTCAAATGAGGCATGCAAATCAGGCTTAAAATCAGCAATATGCTTCTCAATAGGACTAGTGAGCAGCATGTCATCAACATAGACAACAATGATCAGAAGCACATCATTAGCACGCTTAACATATAAGGTGCTTTTAGTTGGACTATTCTGTTAGCCGCCGGTGTGGCATTTGTAAATCTTTACTTTTCGTATTCCGCACGAACCGAAAGGTCGTTGCGAAGAGTTGTTTCTATTTATAAACTAATGAAAGGACGCTCCAGTAACGATCAGGAGAATCGCCAGACTGTCTGTCTAGGCGATTGCATTATGTGAAGTTGCCGTGGTGCTGTGTTGAGAAATCTGAGTAGTACTGTCTTTTTCTCATCTTTGTTTGATTACATTAACTTGCAGTTAGTCTAGCTCCATTAAGTTACGATAATGAAGTCTGTGTTACGGTAATGAATAACTTTGGTGTTACGTATTGAGAAAGTATTAACCTGAGTACGAACAGTGATTCTGTGATAGAATGAAACAGAGGATTGATAGTAATTTGTATGCAGATTTTTGTGTTAACATATTACGACGTAAATGCGTTAATTGGGAAAATTAAGTTATAGGGCCTCTGATAAGCAGACCCCTACCACCCCCAAGAACCCGAAAGAGTTTAAACGTGCCTGAGACGACAACACACATTTAACAATTCTCAAAACCATGTGCAATCAGATAGGCATGTATCTTCTCATACCAAGCACATGGTGCTTGCTTTAAACCATATAATGCCTTCTTTAACCTACACACCTAGTTTTCATGCCCTTTTTGCACAAAGCCACGGGGCTCAAAAACATACACTTCTTCATGCATTCAGAAATGTTGTTTTAATGTCCAATTGATGTACATTCCAACCATGATGAGTTGCAAGTGCACAGATGCTGCAAACAGTAGTCATACGACATATAGGTGCAAAGGTCTCATCAAAATCAATGCCTCTTTCTTGTGCATAACCCTTTGCAACAAGCCTAGCCTTGTACCTGTCAACTGTACCATCCGATTTACGCTTCAGCTTGTATACCCACTTAGTGCGAATGGCCTTCTTGCCAGGAGGCAAGTCACATAAAGACCAAGTATCATTCTTCATTATAGCATCATATTCAGATTGCATAGTAGCCATCCAATTTTCTAAATTTTGTGCTTCATCAAATGAAACAGGCTCATTCTCATCAGAAAGACTAGAGGCAGCCATAGCATAGCAATCTGATGCAAAAGAGGCACTATGAGAGCTTGAACGAGTACGATATGATACAGGTGCATTTAATTTGCTGTCATGCAAGGTCTACACCAGCTATTTTGGCATAGTTCTTGTCTGCTCAATATCAACTCTCTCATCAATAAGTGCATCATGTACATCTGCATTAGAAATGGAATTATCTACATCATCACATGAAACCTGCAAAGGCTAAGAAGTTGCCTCATTAGGACCAACACTCGACTGTCCACCTATAAAAAGAGGTAGCAAAGTATCATACATGTCTTTGGAGCTAACAGATGTCTCCCTAGTACATGAAAGCAATGGCTGAATAGCATCTTCCACAAAAATGACATCACGGCTAACCAGAATGTGTTTAGTCTGTGGACGATACAGACGATAGCCTTTACTTTCAGAACTGTACCCAACAAAAATACATTTTACTGCTTTATCATCCAATTTTTTGTGATGTTGTTCAGGCACTAATGCATATGCCAAACAACCAAAAACATGCAGATGAGCAATAGATGGCTTGCGGTCATGCCAAGCCTCATATGGAGTGATAAACTGCAGTGCTTTAGTGGGACACCTATTCAATACATATGCTGCACACATGACAACCTCAAGCCAGAAACTATGTGGTAAAGCCTGACTTTTGACCATACACCTCGCCATCTCCATGAGTGATCTGTTCTTTTGTTTAGCAACTCCATTCTATTGAGGTGTATACGGCACTGTATAGTGGTGTTTTATCCCACGTTCAACCAGAAATGCATTAAAATCAGAAGACATATATTCCCCCCCTCGACTAGAACGGAGGGTGCCCATTTTACATGCTGACAGATTTTCAACCAAAACCAAAAATTGTTTGAAGCACATGAACACTTCCGAGTTTGCCTTCAATGGATATACCCATGCATGCCTGGAAAAATCATCGATGAAAGTCACGAAGTAAAGATAATTCCCAAAAGAAGGTGTCTGCATAGGACCACAGACATCACTATGTACAAGCTACAATTTCTGAGTAGCCCAGACTGGACCATCTTTTGGAAAGGACGAACGCTGCATTTTTCCCAAAATACAGCCTTCACAAACATGTTTTCTAGGTGCCTCAAGTTTGGGCAAAGAGGACACCATTTCAGATTTCTGCAGGCATAGCAAACTAGCAAAATTCAGATGACCAAAGCATGCATGCCAAAGCTTTGCATCTGACATAGCCTGAGAATCATTTACTACACATGCCAAATCATTTACAGATCTTTCATAGTCTATGAGCTTATACAACCCACAACATAAAATGCCAGAAGCAATAATCACATCACCATTTACAGATCATGAATTGTACACCTATCATCAACAAATTTCACAACCAAGACAATCTTGGCTAATGCAAAAACTGATAATAGGTTCTTCTTGATCCCTGGCACAAATAAAGCATCTGAAAAAGTGAAAGAACTACCATCAAGAGTAGTCAAAATGATCTTACCAACTCCCATAATAGGATAAGAGGAGTTGTTGGCGCATGTAACAATATTCCCTATAGGGGTAGGCTCGAGTGAAGAGAAGAAACTACGCTACGAGGTAATATGTTTGGTCACCCCATTGTCAAAATACTGGCAAACATCTGAGTCTACTATAGACATGCACTGCTCATGAGAAGATGGGTCAAAACTGCAGACAGTAGTAAACGCCCATTCTTCTTTCTGCACAAGATTAACAGACTCTGTTTTTGGTGTAGAGGCCTTTGCAACAACCATTCCAGCCTCTTTCTTCTTTGCCTCTTTAGCAGCTAGTTTTGGACAGTTCTTTATGATATGATCATTCCCTTTACAATACTTACAAAACAATTTCTATTTTTCTGATTTCTTCTCATCTTTATCTTCCTTCTTCGAATATGCACAATTAGCAGATTTCTGCTTACTACTTGAAGAGCTCCATTTTCCTTTGCCCTTCTGACTAGCCAAGAAAGCTTGATCTGTAACTCGCATAATGGACCTATTGTGCCTGGACTAATCTTCTTGCAACAAAACAGAGACTAACTCCTCAAATGATAAGGCATTCAGATTTCCTTTCATCATCAATCGAAGAGTAGAAGCAAAACTCTGATATGAATCAGGAAGACCATTCAAAACAGTCTGCACAAGTGAGCTATCTGGTATAGCCTCATCAACAGAAATCAACTGTTCCTTCAAGTCTTTGATCTTCGTTAGGAAACTGTCCATAGAATCACCTTCATTCATGAGCTCACTCTCAAACTGTTTTTGAAGGTAAGCAACATGAGCCTCATTCCTAGCTTGGTACAATGTGGTAAGTGTATCCCAAGCATCCTTAGCTGTTCTGCAAGAGCGAATGTGCAGGATAATGACACGTTTGACAGACAAAGCTATCAATGCATGTGCCTGGGCATCTCTGCCATCCCAACGAATTTGCTCTGCAGTAGGTGCAACAGAAACCGCAACACGAATAGGAATATGCAAAATATCATCATCTTTGACACCTTCTGCATCAGCTTCAGTACCTGCAGTTGTAACAGTTGCAGGTGTGATAGGAAGTTTTTCGACACCCTGCACAATGTTCCATAGTCCTTTTGCAACCAACACATGTCGCATCATATAAGCCCATAACGGGTTGTTGGTACCATCCAACTTATCCTCAACAACCAACATACAGAATACATCACTGCTTTCAACCATGGCCGATGACTAAAATACCTTGATGTAGAAAATTGACTATATCTCAAAAAGTTGAATAGAACTACCCAGACGAATTCCGCTAGACTTGTAGCAGACTTTGAGACGCTTATACTGGCAAACAGAAATTGGTACATACCTTTGGCACAAAAAGACCAAATAGCCTACACAAGCACTACGATAGTGCGTTCGGAGGCCGAAACGAGCTCAGATCGTGATTTTGGCACCAGAGAGCGAATCCGTTTTGATCTCGAGAAAACGTTGAGTATGCTCACCAAAATTCGTATGATTCTGAGACTGCAACCGGAGGAGTGTCGATGGCACCCTAGATGAAGCGACGACCTACTCTGATACCAATTGTTGGAGTTAGACGTCTACGGAAGCATGCGAATAGCACAAGGAAGAAGAAGAAGCTTGGAGCACAACACACAATACTGAATGTATTACAATAGAATGTACAAAGATGAGTAGCCCATTAGGGCAATAGGCGTATATACAAGTCGGGGGCAAAAAACCTCCTAAAGAGGCAAAAAAGTGCCCCGACAGTCCTAGTGTGTTCACACACATCATTACCTAAATATATCAACATAGTCATCTTAACATGAGCGTACATATTTGCTTTTGCAACTTTACCTCCATGGGTTTTATCCACAACAAGATACATCCACATATTTCATACATGGCAGCCTTGCATCTTACCAATCTTCATGGCATCCAAACATTTGTTATTTCAACTCATATATGGTTGAACATGAACAACCTTTAATGCTTCAATATCACTCTTAAAATCACATATAATCATGCATGCAAATTCACAAATGCATGTATGAAAAATCATCAATCATTTGAGCATATATTCAGCTCACTTTGTGCCAATGCACATGGCTACATAGACCTGCAAATTATCAGCTTGTATAGCCTTTATAAAATAGCCTATTACTCCTCCACACATTATCAAACATGTGTATATATTCACCTTGACCACATTTTCATACATTCTTGCATTTCTGACATGAATCATCAACTCCAAATTCAACTTATATTCAGCCTAAGCATGGCTGTCCAAAATCATCATACACAAACTTCATAAGCATACATACATAAGCATATTCATTGCATAAGCATAAAATGCTACCATCAAGCTTACATAAAAGCTTAAACCTTCATCCATGTACATAATCAAAACTTGCACTTCATTCAATCGAGTGCAATGTCCAAGGCATCCATACAATGCTCACATACAACTCATAATTGTGCATCCAAGATTCTTTGCTTGAATCTTCATCTTCTTCTATAGGCTGCTCATTAATCTTCAACAAATTGATAAGCATCACTAATAGCATGCCTCAATGAACAAGAATATGTATTTGAGAGTAGGACAAGAGAGTGTTGGACTTCAATTAACATAAAGCAAGAAAATTTTCTTACATACATAAGCTTCATCTCCATAGCTTTCCAATGAGCATGATAGCTTCAAGCTTTCCTTTGCCATCTCTGCATCTTCTTCAAGATCTCTTTATGCATCCATGGGCTCCACTCCCAATGCTCTGCAACCAAGGCTCTAATACCAAAATGTGGAGAAATTGCACTCCAATACGCATAGCGGAAGTTAGAGAACCTCTTCTAGAAACTACCCTGTAAGACACATGCTTACTAAAACCTGATTCAATCACACCTCAGAGATCCAATGCCTCCTACAATTGATACACACCATAGACACTAAAGGACACTCCATTTGAAGTTCATTTGGCTAGGCAAGTAACTGTTCAAAGATAGACTACATGTCATGTCAGGTTATGTAGAAAACCGAGGTTCACAAGAAATGTTCCCAATAATTATTGGAGAATGATCTGATAGAGGTATTTGTGATACAAAGAGTATGAAAGATAAGCTTTCCAATAAGATATCATATGAATTAAATGGATAAGTACATAGAGAGATATCACCTTCACAAGGTGGTTGTGTATAGAAAAGGTATGTGGCTGGAATACCTATGTGCATTGTAGCATCCAAATGAGGTACCTTTTGATCTCCATTTGTGAGAGAATGACCAGCATATGCCTCTACTCCATTGCCTTGTCATCTCCAAAAATTTTCACTTTCAAATGAGCTCTATGTATAGAGGTATGGGTATGGGACTTTTCACCTACCCTTGCATCTTCTCTCACCTCTTGACCTTTTACTTCATGTCCTTTGTCCTTCGATTTGCTTGGGTGTCTTTTGGTGCTCCAAATCACTCCATATGGATAAGGTCACGACATCTTTTTAGTATTCCATCTCTCTAAATATATTTTGGATTTTATATAAGCCATAAATACATTTTCCTTTTTAATTGAACACTCTACTCTAAGGTTATGAGTGTGCTCTCTACATTTTTAGGGTCTAGCTTCATTTTGGGCTTACAACAAATACATAAATGATGAAGATGTAATTAATGAGTGGTGAGGATGTGTCAAGCCTCACAATTGGAGCTTGCACAAGACCATAGTTTTCAACACTCAAATGCTAAGCCATTTGGATTTCCTTTAATCATCAATCAAAGAGTAGTGGAAAAAGATTTGATATGAGTGTGAATGACCATTGTGAACAATCTGCATTAGTGAATTATGTGGAAAGGTGACTTCACTAGCAGAAATAAACTTCTCCTTCAAATGTTTGATCTTGTGAAAACAATTGTCCATAGAATCTCCATTTATATGCTGGCTCTCCAACTATTTTGGGAGGTAAGCAACACAAGACTCATTTCTTGCCTGGTATAAAAAATTGTATGTTCCCAAGCGTTCTTTCTCTTGTGTAGGAAAAATTGTGAGGGATATTGACATGTTTGATGGACAAATTTATCAATGTATGTTCCTCAACATCTTTGCCATCCCAACAAATTTGATTTGCAATAGCTACAATTAGAAACACAATATGACCAAGAGATTGAAGATCATCAACTTCAACACCATCTATATCACCCTCAATAACTATATTTACAGGTGTGACTATAGCTTGCACAATATTCCACAACCCTTTTGCTACGAATACATGATGCATCATATATGCCCACAACGAGTATTTAGTACAATCCAAAATATCCTCAACAACCAACATATAGAATACATCATTGCTTTTATCCATGGCTAATGACTAAATACCATGATGAAGAAAAATGATTGTTTCTAAAGGTTGAATAGAACAACTTTTCAAGCTCTACTAAACATGGAGTAGAATTTGAGGTGCTTGTATTGGCAAATCAAAACTTTATACATGTTTTGCACAAAAGGAAGAAATTTCTTATAGTCTTTGTGATAGTGCATTCGGAAGCCAAAACGAGCTTAGAGTGAAAATGTGATGCCATGCAACAAAGCTATTTTGAACTCCTAATTTCCCTAAGTATGTTCACCAATTTTTGTGTCATTCAGAGTTTGTGATTAGAGAGTATTGACAATGACATAGATGAAGCAGTGACGTTCGTTGATACCAACTATTGGAGTTTGAGGTCTATGGAAACACACGAACAACACAAGGAATAAGAAGAAGCTTCGAGCAAAACACATTACAAAATGTATTACCAAGTAAAGTGTACAAAGATAAGTGATCCATTAGGGTTATCGATGTATATACAAGCGGGGGAAAAAACCTCCTTAAGAGGGAAAAAAGTGCTTAGGGGGTCCTAATTGTGTTCACATACATCACTACCAAAATAGATCAACTTGTTTGATAACACATCTATGGCATGGATCTTTAGGAATATATACATCTTTTATACATTTTTTTGAGAGTTTCTTCTTTCTCCACATAGAATTCTGCACTCAATCGATCAATTCAAGTAGGATTTTTGCTAGTGTGTGCAAGATATTAGGTTTCTTAATGATAACCTTTACCCTTAGCATATGTATCTTTGGGACATTCATTCCTATCCTCTGGGTATGTCTCCATATATCTAGGGCTACTGTCTACCATTGTTGGTTCCAGTGGGAAAATAACATTTTTTGTGTTTTTCTCTTCATACTCGACCACAACAACGTTTGGAAGTGGTGGCTATTAATGCAAAACACACCTTGCACGATCCTAGCTGCATTTGATGTATCCAGGTTGCCCATAGTAAGTTTATAGTATTGGTGTTGGTCTCTTGAAGGATTTCCATCTACATCCCTAGGAGGATACATAAGCATATATTTATAGTATTCTTGTTGGTATTGTTGTTGTTGATAGTGTTGTTGAGGTGTTCTATCATAATTTGTTTATGGATACCTAGGCACTCTTTTTCACATGTAAGTGCGATGATCCCCATAACAATATTGGCATATCCTAAGAGGTTGTGGTCTTTAGCCATACGACACATTTTTTTTCTCTTTCACTTTCTCTATTTGAAGCTTCTTCAATACCAAGTCAAAAATTTCTTTCATTGAGGATTTCATTGTACTAGAGGGTGCTGACACTTCCCTCTTAGTGTCAAAGGGTGAAATTTGCAATTTGATAGCTAGAGTATCCTATAAGTACATGTCTTATGTGATACATTCATTCTTGGTATTTAGCCTATGAATGTACAATAATGAGTGTAGCTTTCCATTTGTTAATACTTACATGAATAGAGAGATTAACTTATTCTCTGGTGGACTTTTGACAAGGAGACATTTATCTACATATTGTTTAAAGTATCTAGCTACTACTGCCATTGATTTATGACTAGCGTGCTTGAAGTTGTAGATTAGAGATGTTGAATCATGTTTAACCCCTCGCCTATGAAATCTTCCACAAGAGCTTCTAGGTTTCCGCACATTTTTATCTTCAATGATTGAAAACCGTGGAAAATGTAAGCTACAAAACCCAAGTTGAATCCAATCAATGGGATATTTTTGGCTCAAATTAAGATCTAAATACTAATCAAGGGTAGAGTTTCTACTCATGGTGATTGAAAACGTATTCTTAGCTAGAATAAGTGGATTCATCTTTTTCACTCATCTATGGATTGTGAAACCTTTTGTAAGCTACACATCCTAAGCTGAATTGTGTCAATTGAATATTTCTAATTCAAGTTATCACTAGTTAGTGATCAAGGGTAAGGTTTTGACTCATGATAGTTGAACACATTTTCTCACTCAAGGTGAGTGGTTTTATTTTTTTCACTCTTCTACAAAATTGTAGAAAATATTTTAAACTAAAAATTCCAAATTGAATCACATCAATTTAATACTTTTAAATCAAGTTATGATCCAAATACTAATCAATGATACAATTGTTTATCGTGGCTATTAAGCATGTTTTCTTTCTTGTGCTAAGTTGATTGAGATTTTGTTATATTCTATAGAGTTCTATATAAGCTACATAACCCAAGTTGAATCATGTCAATTTGATATTTCTAGCTCATGTTATGATCTAAATACTCATAATAGGTAGAGTTCTTGATCGTGGCAATTGAGCATGTTTTCTTTCTCAAGATGATCGAATTGAGATTTTTTCATTACACTTTGAACTATGGAATCTCTTGTAGCTACACAAGCCAAGTTGAATCGCATCTATGTATACTTTTAGCTCAAGTCATGCTCTAAATATTGATCAAGGTTAGAGTTTTTACTCATGGCAATTAAGCGTGTTGTTTAGTTCAAGGTGAGGTGATTAACTCTTTGTATTTTTCTAGCAAATTGTAGAGTGTTTTGTAAGCTAGCCAATCCAACTTGAATCCTATCAGTTGATAATTGTAAGTCAAGTTATGAGCCAAATAGTAATAAAGGGTAGAATATTTTTTGTCAAACTATACCCAAGGGTAGAAGAACTTATGAATTTTCAAGGAAAAAGGAAAATAAGAGAAAAGAAGTAATCATATTGTCATCTACCGATGATAAAAAATAAGAAATTTAGTCACAATTTCCAAATTCACTACTCTTAAGAACTAATCAATCTTGGAGAGAGTTCAATAAACTATTGGGAAAGATGGATGGACACTCCAAGAAATGACTAGGTAGTGCAAATTCCTGCTTTGTACCAGCCCTCTTTCACTTTAAAGTTTGCATTGTAGGCCCTTGTAGCTTTCCAATGACACTAAACAAGTGCATATGTACTTTGGAAATGATGCAAGTAATGATTATTTCAAAACAGACAACTTTCCACTTCACAATCCAATGGAAACTTTCTATTTTGGTTCACACACCTACTGCTTCTTAACCTCAGTGCTTCCACTATAGTAGGAATTAAATAAATTACTTTGGAGATATCAAATTAGCTTAAAGAGCTAATGAATCCAAGTGGAATTAGTTAAATGATTAACTATGCACAGATTGACCAGTGACCACTTCGATGAGCGTTTCTCCCAATCCACTAAATGGAATTTCTTAAAACTTTGTCAGCATATAGTAGACTTAGAGCTGATTTTAATGCGCTATAGAACATTGAAAATAATGGAGTAATGACTGAGATATGAGCAACACAAAATGATTGTTGTGAGTGACAATGACAGAGAGATCAACATATGTAAGCAATGATCTATTGTATATGACAATGTTGTACATTATCATTGGCATGATAATCAATGCCCAATGATGGTGAGAAGTGTAGGCTATGAAGTGAGCCTTGCTCTCTTACAATATGATTGACTAAAGGCTCGGAATTGGAGTGATCTCACCGCATGATTTTACATTCATCTTTTATAGATGCTTCATTCAAAATTTGAATTTGAATTCAACTTTGGCTCTCAATAGAAAAGGTGATCCACTAATCTAGGAGATATTCTCTCTAGGAGGCTTGTATCTTTCCTATCCATCTAACTCCATGAGTTTTGTGGTTCTGAAAAATATTCCTTCAAGTCAATTTGACTTTTACAAATGGTAAAAGCTAAAGAATCCATAGCAATGGTTCTCATCATGGTCTTCAATAAATTTCACATGAAGTCTTCTCATGCTTAGCCAACTGTGTAGGCTTGGCATTTGCACCAACATGAACTACATAATCCAAGTTCACTTACATCAATTTAATAGTTCTAGATCAAGTCATGATGCAAATACTAATCAGGGGTAAAATTTTCACTCATGGCTATTGAGCACATTTCATTGATCACGATGAGCTGATGAAGCTTTTGCACTATTCTAGAAATTTGTGGAGATTTCCTATAAGCTAAATAACCTAATTTGAATCATATCGAAAGGATATTTCTTGCTCACATTATGATCCATACACTCATCAGGGATAGAGTTCTTGATCATGTATTTTGAATGCATTTTCTTGTTCAAGATGAGTGGATAGAGCTTTTGCATTCTGCTATACTTTGTAGGATCTCTTATAGAATACACAATAAAAGTTGAATCACGTCCATTCGATATTTATAATTCAAGCTTTGATCTAGATATTGATTAGGAGTAGAGTTTCTACATGTAGCGATTAAGCGCATTTTTTGCTCAAGGTGAGTGAATTGAGCTTTTGAATTCTTCAAAAAAATCATATATTTTTTTGTAAGCTACAAACCCAAGTTGAATCATGTAAATTTGATATTTTTAACTCACATTATAAGCCAAATATTGATCAAGGGTAGAATGGGTCAAACTCTACCCAAGTGTAGAAGAACTTATTATTTTTTAAGTAAAAAGTAAAAGAAGAGAAAAGAAGTATGCTTGATATTCAAAACTTTAATCACAATTGCCAAAGTCACCACCGTTAATAACCAATGCAAATTGTAAAACATTTTTTAAAGTAACTAATCCAAGTTGAATCACATCTTAATAATTGTAGATTAATTTATGATCCAAATACAAATATAGGGTACAGTTTGTACTCATGGCTATTGATGAAGCTTTCTTGCTTGCAATGAGTGGGTTGAGGTTTTGCACTATTCTAAAAGGTTGTAGAGATTTTCTATAAGTTACATAAAGCAAGTTGAATCATGTTAGTTGGCTAGAAACAATACCTTCCTAATTTCCTCCATTATCCACTTCTCGTGTTGTTGGAGATGATACCATAATGAATTGAAAACCTCGAAAGAGCTTGTAGGAACTTCCTTTGGACTAGAGGCCATAAAAAGAGTGATGTCTTGAAAATCAAGTGGGACATTTGTGCTAGCAAATACTTTTCCAAAATGGATAATGCATCCACAATAGTATTACATTTTCCTTTTAAATATCTAAATATTTTGAGAAATCGGATAATGCCCAAGGTGAACTAAGTCGCCAAGGAAGTATGTGACAAGGAAGTCTGAGACAAGATAACTAGAGAGAAAAGCAACAAGGACCAATGTTAGAGGAAGCAATTCTTGAAGAAAAATTATTTGTAAAATGTCAAAAATTTGTAGAAATATTTATACAAATGATGTAAAATTGAGAAGGAGTCTTCCTCATGTAAAATAGGATCATATGTATTTTTCTTAGAATTTATGGAAGCTCTTTGATAGCATATTTTTAGAATAGAAGGTGAAAAGGGCCAAAATTCAAGTGTGAAAAGGGACACTTGAAAATGTATAAAAGATAATTTCTTCTATTTTGAAGGGGTTGGTTGTACTATTTTGATGCTATCCAAGTAATGTGAAGAGCTTTCCTGCAAAAAATCGTGTTTTCTCCTTCCATGACCTTTTTCATGATTTGTTGATTCTTCTCATTGTGTGATCCATGGAATTTGTGAACTTTTCTTGTGTCTTTCTGAGTAAGATGTATGAAGAGAGTGATTCTCAGTATATTGAATGAGAAAATGTAGAAGAACAAAGTGAAAATGGCACACTTTGGGCACAAAAATTATTGAAAATGTTGTTGTAGAACTCAAGATAATAAAAAACCTAGTTATTTCCTTTCTTCTTCATAAATCTCTCAGAAAAACAATCATGTCAACTCTTATTCTTGGATCCCATTAACTAGAAGGGCCTGTGGTCTTTGCATACTTCCTAGATTGACAATTTAAAGATGTGTAGTTGATCTTTTGTGCTATAATGATTGGACAGGACAACTCCAAAGGTTAACAACAAACATTTTTTGGCGTCGTTGCCGGGGAACAAAGCAAAAGCTTCATTGAAGTCTTGGACCTTGCTGGATCTTCCATTGTTGATGGTATTTGAACACATTGAAAAGGTACTACTCCATAATCAAGAAAGAAAAATTTGAAAAGGTAGATTTCTTTGCTTTTCTTTTGGGAAAAGAAAGCATAAATTAACCTTTTGAGATAGAGAAGTTTGTGAATTTATGCAAATTGATAGTAGCTCATACCTTTTAAGAGTAAAGTGCAGGTGTGTGTGAAAAAGAAATGAATTAATTTACAGACGGAAAAGTAAAATGTGATTATCTTTGCATAAGAAGATTGCTTTTTTGACAAAGTACTTAGCAAAATTTGTCAAATCTTGGAAACGATGACATGGTTGCAATGAGGAAAGTCAAGCAAAGTAGCTATGTGTAGATTGATTGTTGTATTTGTTTATCCAAGGTAAGTAATCGTCTTGAGGAAAGATTGATTAGTCACTTGAAAAAAAGAGGTGTTGAGTTTATCTTTGAATGAATTGATACTTTAACTTCTTAACATATATTTTCTTGAAAAGCTCTACTTCCCAATTGTGAGATGGGAAGCATAAAAAGTATAGCCAATCATGAGATAAAAGATCAATGAATCTTGAAAACAAGAAAACCTTAAGTGAAGTGTTTTCCTTGATTTAGGGCTTAAAATACTAAAAAATTCATAAAATCTTCGTGAAAAACACAATTCCCTTCATAGAATCATGAAAAACACGATTCCCTTCACAGAATCGTGAAAAATTTGATTCCATTCATAGAATCATGAAAAACACGATTCCCTTCAGAGAATTGTGAAAAACACGACTCCCTTGATAGAATCGTGAAAAACACAGTTCCCTTCACAGAATTGTGAAAAACATGACTTCCTTCATAGAATCGTGAAAAACACGATTCCCTTCACAAAATCGTGAAAAACACGATTCCCTTCACAGAATCGTGAAAAACACGATTCTCTTCTCAAAATCGTGAAAAACACAATTCTCTTCACAGCACAGAATCATGAAAAACACAGTTTTCTTTTTCATTTTCTCAGAGAATTGTGAATAACTAAATGATTTTGAGATCTGGTAATAAATTGTGTATACTTGATAAACAAGAGTTAAAAAGGAAAGAGATAGAGTCAGAATCAGGTGAATTACAAGAAAGGGATTTGGGACAGACAAATAACATGGAAAATTTAAATGAGGCAAATGAAACACCAAAAACTAGTGACTTTAGAAATATCCTCAAGTACATGTTCACTAATAGGCTTGGAGCCTATGTGTATCAAGATGGTATGCATAAGCTCCTCATTAGGATGAGAAACTTAGAAATTCCCTTAAATTTAATGCCAGTGGCATAATTTAAGGATGGTAGGTATGAGGATACACAGGGATGTGTGTACATTTTTTCACAAGATCCTGAAAATTCTAATGACTCAGGGCAATGTGCGGACATGCGACCTTGGGAACAAAACCTAGGGCAAACAGACTTGCTGAGACAAAACGAAAATCACACTCCTAGTGAACAAGAACAAAGAAGGAGATTACACACTTCTCCGAATCCTTTTGAAAGAGAAGTAGAAGGAATAAATGATTTTCCCATCAGAAGGAGACAACAGTGGCAAAACCATGGAAGAATGCTTAGGCCTGTGTGAAAGAAGCAATAGATCTAGAGGATAATAGAGGGCAAGATTTATTGGCATTTCATCAACCAAGAACAAATGAAGATAGAATTCCACCAACAGAAGAATTAGCACAAGCCATTGCTAAAGCCCTGGAGGTGAACACCAAAACAAATCTAAATAACACTAGAATATCAACCAATAAGAAGTGCTATAATTGTGGAGAAATTCATTTGGTACAACAATGTCCTTATCACAAACCACAACATTTGCAAGACAAGAAAACACTCAAATAATGTATGTTAGAAGGAAAATGGACAAATCATACTAGAGATGAATGCTTCTACAATAGACAACCCATCAAAGAAAGAGAATATATGAACCAACAAAACTTACAAAGAGAATCTGGATTTTTTGAAAAACCAAGACCTGTACTAGGGCAACAACCACCATTACCAACAAATGTAGTACCAGTAAAACACACACCAGTAGAAGAAGAAAGCACGAGACTCAGATCATCTTACAGAGAGGATTACCATTTGAGTGAAGGATATCAAGAGGCTTGGGAAGGATATGAATAGAGAGGACTAGAACTGCAAGCCTTAGTCTTGGGCAATGGGAGAATTGAAATGGACACAACCACATTCATGTACATAACTAATAATTACAATGCTGGGTCACATAGTGTCAAGAAATGGAATTTCAACCGATGAGAGGAAAATTAAAGCCATAGTGGATCTACCAAGACCAATAAATGTAAAAGAACTTCAAAGCTTCATGGGACACTGTGGATATTATAGAAAATTTGTGTACAAATTTACAGATATAGAAAAGCCTCTATATGCATTAATTACAAAATTTGAGTGGACCACAGAATGTGACCAAGCCTTTGAAATTTTAAAAAACTTGTCTGGTGACAACACCTATTTTAAAAACCCCATAGTGGGATCAAAATTTTCATGTTCATGTTGATGCTTCAAATTTTTCTTTGGGATGTGTTTTGGCACAACCAATAGAAGGAAGCAATTTAGACTTTCCAATTGCTTATGCTAGTAGGCAGTTGAGCTCAGCAGAAATAAATTATACAACCACTGAAAGGGAAGGTTTGGGAATGATATTTGCTGTAAAAAAGTATAGACATTATCTTTTAGCCAACAAATTTAAGTTCTTTGTGGATCACCAAGCCTTAGTTTACTTGGTAAACAAACCATGCCACACAGGTAGGATAGTGAGGTGGTTCCTCCTACTGATGGAATTTGAATTTGAGGTAGTGGTCAGACAGGGGAAAACTCATTTAAAAGTAGATCGTTTGTCCAGGATACAAACCAGAGAGCTAAATTCACCTTTAGATGATGAATTACCAGATGCATATCTATTCAAAATAGAAAGTATTCCTGATTGGGCAATGAATTTGGTGTCTATGCTAACTATGGGACCTTGTAGAACACATTAAAACAACACATATTTGGTACTACAAAGTAGGAACTTTGTATTACTAGCTGGGCATTTGTATCATATAAATAGTATTGGTATACTGGAATATTGTGCTCTAGAAGATGAGCAGCAGTAATATCTAAGAAAAGCTGATTGTTGGAATCCTTGTACTCATGCTTCCATGATAGTTACCTTAAAAAATCTCAATAGAATGGGTGTACATTGGCCTACAAAGATTCAAGATGTGAAGAAATATGTTTCTAATTGCTTAAAATGTCAATTTTTGCAAAATTGAGAAGTTACAACTTTGTACTGGTTCTAAAAAAATCCAGATTGGAGTGCAAACATAGTTGAGGAGTTAAGAGGTATTAAATCATCAGAACCAGTAAAAGCTAGTGTAAACTTTAGAAATTTATAGGCAATTTCTAAAGAATATCAATTGATAGGAGACCAATTATACAAGAAAGGAATGGATGGATATCTAAGAATATGTGTTCCTGAAGATAAGTATATGGAAATGTTAGAGATGGCACATTCTGGAGTGGTAGGGGGACATTTTTCAAGTGAAAGGACTGCTAAACTCATTTTATATTCTGGTTTTTGGTGGCCAACTCTCTTTCTTGATGCAAGAACATATGTGAAAATATGTGACATTTGTCAAAGAATAAATCAAACAAGTAAAAGAGATGATATGCCATTAGTACCACTTATTTCAGCAAGAGCATTTAGCAAATGGGGGTTGGATTTCATTGGACCTATACACCCTCCAGCAAAACAATCCCATGCTGAATATATACTTGTAGCCACAGATTACCTGACCAAATGGGCAGAGGCCAGGGCTACAAAAAGGAATGATGCTCAAACCACTGCATGATTTCTTTATGAAAATATTATCATCAGATTTGGATTACCAATTGAATTGGTAAGTGATAGGGGAACTCATTTTTTAAACCAAGTAATTGGAAACATAACTAAGTATTTCATGATTAATCATAGGAAGTCGGCCCCTTATTATCCACAAGCCAATGGATTAGCAGAAAGTACTAATAAGGTACTTTGCACTGTTTTGTCAAAATTGGTAAATACAAATAGGAATGATTGGGATTTGCAACTTAATCATGTCCTATGGGCTTATAGAGTGGCATACAAAACTGCTATTGGAACAACACCATTTAATTTGGTATATGGACAAAATGCAGTCTTGCCTTTGGAATTTCTCATTCCAACATTAAAGGTGAGAAATCAATACAAGTGGACTGGACATGAATTATCTGAAGCAGTGGTGGAATTGGAAAAACTTGGAGCTTCCAGACTTCAAGCAATTATGAGCATATATGCAGATAAAAGGAGGCAAAAAGCATATCATGATGTTTATATTAAAGAAAAAGACTTGCAAGTAGGGGATCTAGTTTTGGCATATACAGTGAAAGAACATCAGAAAAAATTTCAAAAGAAGGGACATGGACCTTATATTATCAACCAAATCAGTAACATTGGAGCTATCCAATTAGCTAATATAGATGGAGAAATCATGCCAAATCTCAGAAGTGGATGCAGGGTAAAAAGGTATGATCTTCCATTAACTATTCTTGAATGGAGAAGAATACATCAAGCTCAAAATAGGGAAAAAGAAGAGGAATTTATTGAGTTATGAAGAACATGAAATTCAACGGGACATCTATGACTCAGATTTGGAAGGATTTACTTTTCCACTAGAAGCTACAAAGGAATTACAAACAAAACTTCTCCATGACCAAACCTACTTCAGACAAAAACAAGAGGATATTGAAGGAACCAAAGATGTTGAAAAGACAGTAGAAAGGTGGAAAGTATGGAATAATCAGAAACATCTAGGCATCAAGACAGAAAGGATGTGGAAACCAAGGACATCCAAGCATTTCTCATAAAAAAAAATCATCAAAACTAAATGGATGTGGAAACCAAAGACTTCCAAGTATTGTTTATCAAAGGAAGATTGTTCTACTCCAAAAACGGAGTCAACAGGAATCAAGTATTTTTGGGTGAAAAAAATCAGATCTGCTTCAATGGAGAGAAAACAAGGATGAAGATACTAAAATAGTGCAAAAGCATGAAGAGCCACAAATGAAGGGAAGGGCAACATTATCATCAAATACACACTTTGGATTCTTATTTAAGGATTCATAATTTCATCAAGATGGATTTATGACACTCTTGAAATTATGCCCATGTACTTTACCTCATTTTTTTTTCTAGGAAAAAGAATAGGAGGGGAAGAGATAAAAGAGAAAATTAAAACAAAAACTCTTTTTTACATGAGTTATAAAGCATGAGCAAGATATAGGTTATAATTTGGCAGGACTAAGCAGTCACTGTTTAATTATTTTTTCTTTTAGACATTTTTTCTTATATCTGTCTAAATTCTCTTAAATTCCATTCATTATTTTCTTATTTAAAAAAAAAAAGAGAGAGAGAGAGAGCACTAGATATCTTGCTACACATATGATGATCACTTTAATTTTGTTGTACCTGTGATGCAAATAAGGAAGTCATGGTTTATCTATTATTTTTTCTCAATGTCATTTTATCTCAAGACAAATGTGTTTTTTTTTATATTTCCTGTGACTTATGTGGTGGGATTTTTTGGTGTAATGTGTTATATTTTCTTCAGGATGGTGAATGCAAAAGAATTACCTATTCATGACTTCAAAGCTGATTCTGTGATATTGTGAAGAGGACACTGGTTTTTGGACAGTGAAGCAGTAATGGAAGATGTAGAATTAGAATCTGATGAAGAACAGGATATCCCCGAGGCTAAGAAGATAGCCAAAGAGCTGAGGGAAACCATCAATATCATTGGTCAGCATATCTTTACAGTGGGAGTTGGAGGTTACAAATATACCATGCTATGTCAAGAATTCTAGAAGTTTCAAAAAGTGGCTGCTAATTATAAAAGATGGAAGGTAGTGGGGTTACATAGACTATTGGATGAACCTCTCTTCTTTATAGATTTTGAGAGGGTATCAGAGGTCATGTCTAGTCTGTTGGAAGTAGGCAAAGGCAATGATGCATACTTCAGATGTTCAGTTAAGGATAAGGAGAACAAAGAGGTACAGATCACCATCAAAGCAGAACACATCAGGGCAACTCTTCAATTCTATCCCATCGGAACCAAATTGGATGGCAACTTTGTCAAGAGGAATGCAACAACATATGCTGGATATTCAAAGTTTGTAGATTTCAAAGGAAAGGAGAATGAAGAATTTGCCACCAGAATGTTTCTTCAGTATTTATGTTTTCCAAAATTACCAAGATATACAATGCCGCATAAACTAATCACCTTGATCATTTTCAACAATAAAGACATGACAAAACCATTTGGAGTAATGGATGTAACTCCCTACATCCATGATCAATTAAAAGAAGCAGCAAGACATTGGAAGCAGAGAAATTTCATGAATGGAGCACAGTTCTTAACAAGAATTATATACCATATTTTAGACATGGAGGGTCAATTGAAGTTAGCTCCAGAAGCTCAGTATTTTAGGAGTCTGATGGGAGGGATAAAAAGTCCTTCAAAGTTTATGAAAATAAGAGATGTAGGAGTTCAAATAAGCATGAGGGGATCAGGAAGAAAAAGGAAAGATGTATCAAAAGAAGTAATTCCAGTTAAGAAAAGAAGACTAGATCCAAGGAATATAGTCTTGGAACAAGAAGAAGTGACAAAAGAGGAATATGAAGCAGCTCAGAAAGAAGTTCAAGTCTCAAAAGAACCCCATCCACCTCAAACAAGCAAGGAACAAGTTTATTCCTATTTAACTCAAGGTAATGACAAGAGGGAAATCTATGAAGCTCAGTATTAGAAAATGTTGGAAAATTATTCATGTAAATCAACTGATTGGGTACAAGAAGAGGTGGAACATTATGAAGAATTACATGATTAAATGATGGTTGCAGAAACTAAAGAAGTGTTTGTCAAGAAAGAAGTGGAATTATTGGCTTATTTTAAGGAATTACAAGGTCCTCCAAAGACTAGAACTATAGTAGTGGTAAAAAAGAAGGTCCAAAAAAAGCCTATCCAAAAAAAGACGTTAACCAAAAAGAATAAGGGTAAGGCAGTTGAACATGTACAGATGCAAGAGTCAGTAAAATTATCATCAGAAGAAAAGAATCAGAAGAAATCAATTGGAATAGAAGAGCACAAGAGCTTTACACATGTAAAGGTAGAAATATAGAGCCTAAATCCCACCAATTTTTTGTGGTTGAAGTTGCATTCAATCAAGCAATCAATCACCTAAAAGTAGATCAAACTAGATCTTCACTTTTCCTAGATTGTAGAAAAGTGAATTGATTCCCTCCAACAATCACTCGCACCTTCATTTGAATTCAAATTTCACTTGTGAAAGTCTTGGAGCACTCCTAGAGTCTATATAAAGACTTGAAATCACTTGTACATTACATGGAAGCAATATACATACACTTGTGACCATCATTGTCTTGCTCCTTCAATTCTCTGCATCATCTTCTTTGCCAATAGTAATCTTGGAGAGGCTGCTGCTCTCTCTCGAGAGCTTCAAATTGAGTGCAAGATGGCTCATTGGAAAGGTATTAGTGTCTAATTTATGCTTGTAAAGTTTCATAGTATTTGGTTTAGTAGATTGGGAGAAATCTGTGTTTTTCTGTCTCGGGGTAAATCTTTGCATATTCCTAAAAAATAGGAAGTACCACCGGTGAATGTCACATTCATTCCTATAGCATATTTTTCTTATTCCTTATAATTTTGTGCATTCCATACACTCAACCCTATGTGTGTCACGCCCATAAAATGATTTTTCCTAATTGTAATCATGCTGGTCGCTATGGGCATTTGTGTTGGGTGTGTGTAGAAGTGCGAGAGACACACAAGAAGCACACACAAGGAGCACAAACGCAGCAAGACACACGGAGAAGACGATGGCTGGAATAGCTCTCTCTATTGATCAATGTACTGAACTGAAGTAAGAGCTGAATAATATCCCTAAGTACAAAGTACCACCACATATGAGAGTATCAAGTATGTGGTAACATGGGGAAAAAACCTCTAGCCAACACTAGAGTAAAAAGTGCCCATGTATAGGGAAAAGGTTCACATCAAAGCTACTCGAGGAACACATAAGTGTAACAAACCCCCCTGGAGCGAATGATGTGAACAACATACATGGAGTGATAGATCAGCCCCCACAAGGTAACAAGCCTAAAGCTTTGCGAAAAGCTTCAAACTTTTCCGGTGGAAGAGCTTTGGTGAATATGTCTGCTACATTATCTTGTGTAGGCACATATACCAAATCAATATCTCTTGCATGAAGGCACTCTCTCACATAGTGATAATGCACCTCAATATGTTTGGTCTGTGCATGAAACAGTGGGTTTCGTGCAACAGCCAAAGCACTCTGACTATCAGTGAGAATATGCGTAGCAACATCAATCTCCATGCAAAGATCCATCAATAGGCGTCTCAGCCATATACACTCCACTGTAGCTGTGAAAACTGCCTTGTACTCAGCTTCACAACTCGATGTCGCCACTGTAGGTTGCTTCTTACTCAACCAAGATATGCATGAGTCTCCAAGGAAAAAGCAATTACCACTAGTGGACACGCGAGTATCATAACAACCAGCCCAATCACTATCTGTAAAAGCATGCAAGCATGGCTGAACATCTCTGCCATAAAAAAGACCTAAGCTCAAAGTGCCTCGAAGATATCTAAACACACGTTTCACCGCTTGCCAATGCTTAGTGCCAGGGCTATGCATGAATCGACTCAACTGGGAAACTGCATACTGTATATCTGGCCTTGTGTTGCATGCATATATAAGACATCCCATAGCTTGCTGATAAAGAGAAGTGTCAAATGCATCACTGGAATCCTCAACTGAGAACCTGAATCTCATCTCAACTGGTGTGGAAACTGGCTTACAATCCTCAAAGTCAAAATGCTGAAGTAGTTTCTCAACATACTTGGCTTGATGCACAACAATTCCCCCCTCAACGGATACAAACTGGATGCCAAGATAGTGCGCTTGACTATGGCCATGTAGACCAGCCAACTGAGGTTCAAAGGGCTGAAAAATTCCAGCAAAATAGGGCTGAAAATGCAGAGAATTTCTAGCCAAACATGGCTGAAAAGATTTAGCCAAAAATTGTCAAAACTGTTGGAAATTTCCAGCCACATATGGCAGAACATTTGCGTCAAAATATGGCTGAAACTGAGCATGAAATTCAGCCCACGCATGATGTACATATTGAAGATGTTTCACATAATGAACACATGTCTATCAAGAGTGCATAATCTATGCCAAAGTGGCTGAAACAAACTTTGCAGGATAGCAAATTGAGTGCACCTTTACTTGGTAGAACAAGATCAAGCTCTCACCATGCATCAAGTAATTTTGTGGATTATTCTCTTATTGCTACAACATGTAATGAAGAGCCAATTTCTTTTGAAGATGCATGTGATGATCCACAATGGATGAGTGCTATGCAATCAGAAATGGATTCCATACATAGGAATGGTACTTGGGAGTTATGTGAATTGCCAAAAGGAAAGAATGTCATTGACACAAACTGGGTTTACAAGATTAAGAGAAAATTTGATGGTAGCATTGATCGCTACAAAGCTAGATTGGTTGCCAAAGGATATGCACAGCAATATGGCATTGACTATGAGGAAACTTTTGCACCTACTTCACGCATGACTACCATTCGTACCGTGGTTGCATTGGCTGCCCATCGAGGTTGGAAAGTGCATCAGTTGGACATAAAAACAGCCTTCTTGAATGGTGATTTGCAAGAAGAAGTCTATGTGAAGCAATCTCCTGGATTTGCTATGAAAGGGAAAGAGCATATGGTTTGTCGCTTGCATAAAGCCTTGTATGGTCTCAAGCAAGCTCCACGTGCATGGTATGACAAAATACATAAGCACTTGATTGCTCTTGGCTTCACATGTAGTCCGATTGAAAGCACACTCTATGTACGCAAAAATGGGGCTGATCTTATAGTGCTTGTTCTTTATGTCAATGACATACTCTTGACTGGGTCATGTGATGCAAAACTTAACATTCTTATGGCTGATTTGCAGCATACTTTTGATGTCACTTATCTTGGTCTTTTGAGCTACTATCTTGGCATCCAGTTTGGAACAAAGGCATGAGTGTATCGAACACATCTTGTGAGCTAACTATTGGCAGTTTTTTGCATTCAAGTAGAGGAAAAATTGAATTTTCAGCAAATACCACATCTCGACTCACAATAATTGTGTTCGTCAGTGGATGGTACAACCGATATCTCTTACTTTCAGCACTATAACCAACAAATATACATTTCTTTGCCTTGTCATCAAGTTTGTGACGTTTTTGTGATGGCACAAGAGCATATGCTAAACAATCAAACACACGCATATGACTAACCATAGGCTTATGACCATTCCAAGCCTCATAAGGAGTGATGACTCTCAATGCTTTTGTAGGGCAGCGATTCAACACATAATTTGCACACATGACCGCTTCCATCCAAAACTTATGAGGAAGATGCTTTCCTTTAACCATACATCGTGCCATTTCAAGTAGAGTTCTATTTTTATGCTTGGCAACACCATTTTGTTGAGGTGTATATGGCACCGTACATTGGTGTGAAATACCTCTTTCACAAAGAAAAGCATTAAACTCATGTGACATGTACTCACCACCACGATCCGTGCGTAGAGTCAAAAGCTTTTGTGAAGAAAAATTTTCAGCCATAGCTAAAAATGCTTTGAAGCAAGAAAATACCTCATTCTTTGCTTTCATAGGATACACCCATGTATGGCGAGTAGCATCATCAATGAAGGTAACAAAATATACATGCTTCCCAAAAGATGGAGTCTTGACCGGACCACATACATCACTATGAACAAGTTGCAATTTTCTTGTAGTGTGTGTATGACTATCTTTTGGAAAAGAAGCACGATGCATTTTTCCAAGAATGTAACATTCACATGCATGCTTTTCAATGGACTCATGTGTAGGCAAGCCAATAACCATGTCCTTCTTTTGCAAGTAGAGCAAACTATTGAATTTTAAATGACCAAAACGAGCATGCCAAAGCTCCATTTCAGCCATGGAAGAAGTATGAGCAACTAAGGCATTTGAGGCAGCCCTCTTGTATGTATCCATGCGATACAAACCATTACATAATGTACCGGACATCACAATAACATTGCCATTGCTAAAATCATGAACCATACACTTATCATCAACAAAGTGTACATGAAGTCCAGCTTTGACAATCAACGGAACTGAAATTAAGTTCTTCTTGATACCAGCCACATACAATGCATTTTTGAATCACACCTCCATTTGTAGCCGTAAGCGCAATTTCTCCTACTCCAATGATAGGATAAGAGGCATTGTTTGCACACACCACATGTCCTCCTTTAGGTGCATCTTTCAAAGAGGCAAAAAATCTTTTGCATGATCTTATGTGCTTTGAAGCACCACTATCAAAGAACTTATCCGAATCAGCCTCACTCACAACCATACATTTAGAATGTAAAGAAGCATCATAATGACATGTAACAACACATGCCTAAAAATCTTGAGCCATGTTAGCTTCATCATTCTTTGCATTTGTTGAATTTTCAGCAATAGACATGCCGGATTCCTTCTTCTTTTTGTTGCGTTTAGCAAGCTTTCTACACTCATCAATAGTATGACCAGCCTTCCGGCAATATTTGCATCTCTTCTTCTTTTGCAAATCACCATCATTAGAGGAATGAGTGGAAGAGGAAGCTTGAGGCTTTGGTTTTGATGAACCCAAAGCTGAACCATACTTGCTTTTCCCCTTTTGTGAGATAGCAAGTACTTGCGTTCCTTCAATCAAACCACTCCTATTCACTCTAGATCGCTCTTCTTGCAAAAGAAGAGACACAATCTCATCAAATGCATACATATTAGGATTTCCTTTTGCAACCAAACAAAGTGTAGTAGTAAAGCTTTGAAAAGATTTCGGTAATCCTTTCAACAATGTAGAAATGAGTGATGCATCCAGAATGATCTCATCTATGTTTGCCAATTGCTCTTTCAAATCCTTGATGCGTGTCACATACACATCCACTGACTCATTTTCAGCCATACATACATCCTCAAGTTGCTTCCTCAAGTATGCAACACGTGCTTCATTACGCACGGCATACAAAGAAGCAAGAGTATCCCATGTCTGTCGTGATGTAGAACATGACCGAATGTGTGGAACTATATGACGCTTCACTGAAAGCGCAATCAAAGCATGAGCTTGAGCATCTTTTCCATCCCATCTAAACTGGTCCTGTGTAGGTGGAGACGGAGAAACCACTGTACTTGAAGAAGAAGCTCCATCTGTGACAGTAGACTGTGAAGTAGAAGCACCTGCCGGTCTTTGATCTACATCTGCCACTATGTTCCAAAGTTGTTTTGCAACAAGAACATGCTTCATCATGTAAGACCACATCGGATAGTTGGTCCCATCAAGCTTATCTTCAGCTTGAAGCATGCCAAACAAGTCAGTGCTGCCCGCCATTTCACTAAGGAACAAGAATGTGACAAAATCTTCACTTCGATGAAAACTGAAATGAGTGCTGAAATTTCAGCTCATAAACTGTCACTCTGATGGCGATTTTGCCTGTATGAATGGCTTCGAAATGGGGGTAAAAACCCTAGCGCACCTGGTGGAAATTTTTCGGGCTGCTGAAATTCACACTTCTATGCTCCGAAGTCGATTTGCACTGTTAAAGTGCGCACGCTGTGGTCGCGATCCGCGGCACTTCTGTTCCAAAGCTGATGCAGCAGTGGCTATGAGTTTCTTCTCATCACTTTTTGTCATCTCATCTGCTGTGTATTCTGGATACCATACCTCGGGTTCTCTATCGTAGAATTTTTCCGGTGCACTCTATGCATCTTTTTTTTTGAATAAGCTGATTCTTTCGAAAAGATGATATGGAAGCTATAAGGCTCTAATGTTCTTTATCAGTCAGTCATCGTACTCAATATTAGAAAATCTTTTGGCTTCCCATGGAGGATTTTGGCATGCATGATGGTGGAGAGGGTTGTTTTTGGCAATTTCAGAAGGGAAGAGAACATGTGTCAAGAAGGCAAAGGGCAAGTGAGATCGTCCACATGCGAGGGAGATATTTTTCTATTTTTGGAGGAGATAGAAAGGGTTTCTGGTCGGCCAAGAAAAAGGGCGGCCGCTGCTGTGATCCGGCATCAACTATGTTTTTTGGAGCCAACCATAGGGGGAGATTTCCTCTCATAGGAGGCTCTGGTTCTCTCGCATGCTCTCTGATCTTTGCTTCAGAAAAAAAAAACAGGTAGAGAAATAGGGAAGGAACAGTGGCAACAAGGGGGGAACGATCAACGTCAATCCGGATATATTGGTTCTTCATGGCAGGAGGTACGAGGGCAGAAAGATGCTGAAGCACTAGAGGGTGTTGCTGACTAGAGTGAAGGGGATCTCACAGCGGAAGAAAGTTGTAAACTCTGAATTGGGAAAGAGGAAAGCTCGTTGCTGCCTTGGAGGATTAGGGAAGAGAACTGTATGTGAATCTGCATGAAAGGGAGAACTGTATGCGCATCTATGTGAAAGTAGCGGAGAAGACTTTGAATGGCTCCCAGGATGAAGCAGGGAGAGCGGGCAATAATCTTGATGTGACAGGGCTTTCCATTCGTGGGAAGGAGGGAGAGATCATCGACGCTCACCTGATCTCAGATACCTACCTACAACGGTTGCATTAGATTGTGCAAAGTAGAGCATGTACAACAGGGGTAAAACGCTGGAGTTCAAAGAGGATTAGGAGGCACATCTAGAGGATCGTGTCAGGAAGCTTTTGGAGATGGCGACATCTGATATATAAAGCATCAACAGGCGGAGGATAGAAAATGTTCTTTTAATATGATGAATATAGGGCACAACAGAAGAAATAAGGCTACGTTATTTGGGAGCAGCTCCATTTCTATCCTGCATAGTTGCTTCAAACAGAATGCAGAAAATATTATTACGTTTGGAATTTCTAGAAGAAGATGGCATGTTGTTTGCCTGCGGCACCAATTATTTTCACAAGTCACGTGCGGAACATGGACGATCTGCTGCAAGATGGCGCAGAACACGAACGGCCTGTAAATCAAGCCTTGTGCGCAGCTGCTTTCTCTGTCGACACATTGAAATTCATGTGTCATTTGAAGACCGAGAACAATAAGGCCTATGCAGAAGCGATGAAGATTAATTCCACTTTTCTTTCTTGGGCCAAGGTATGCCCCCTTTCCTTCCATTCGACAGGCCATCTGCATCATCCGTTTATGTAGAACATATGGCATTCGCAGTCGTGCCCTACTCATTTCTGACTACATGTCGAAAGCTGGTATAAATCCTCATATTTCTCTGATCAGTAATCTTATCTTAATGCTGCTCGAGGTCAAATGCATAAGTCATGCAGAGTATGTGCTTTATAACACCGGTCGTCCAGATAATTACATGTGGAACTGCGTTACATCAGCCTATGCAAAAATAGGTGATATACATACTGCTTTTGATTTATATCAATCAGCAAAGAAAGATTCCAGGTTTTGCACCTCTAGTTGTACTTATGTAGCTTTGCTTAAATCTTGTATAAAAACAAAGAACATCGAGATTGGGCATAAGTTGCATTTTGATATTACAAATTTGGGCCTGCTCAGCAAGGATGTGTTTATTGGCAGCACTTTAATTGCTATGTATATTAAGTTCGGTATGTTAGCCAGAGCAGAGGATGTCTTTAGCAAGCTTCAAATTCGAAACGTTATTATATGGACTACTCTCGTGGATGGGTACGTTGACCTAGGCTGGAATAGGGAGGCGCTATCCTGTCTTGAGAAAATGCGTGAAGAAGGTATATTATTGGATGCACATGCGCATGCATGCACAATTTTATTTTAGGTATGCATTGTTTTTTTTTCCTCTTCTAATGATGACTGGATACGTGCCTGCATAGTTCTATAATTGATTTCACAGGCCATGTTGGTTTCTCATTGCGAATATCTATGTCTGTGCAAATCCAATGGAGCGCATTATTGTTACATTATTGTTCTTGGCTGGAGAATCTGGAGTGCATATTCATTCGCTGTTCAACAGTGAAACATAGATATAAGCTTAATGCCACAGAATTGCATCTTCATTGTGAGCAAAGATTATAGATTACATCACATTATTCATAGTTTAAGATGGTGATGTTGGAACTCTTTACTTGCATATATGGAAGAACATGTGTAGGTTCGCTGTTGCATTTTTGTATTGTATGACGAATTTGCTGTGAACACATATTAACATATCTTTTGTCATTGTAAGGGACATATGCTTTATGGTTTGTAAGCGTTTTCGTAATTTGAAAGGTGAGTTTGACCGTCAAGCAAAAATTGAGTTTGAAATAATAAAATCATATTAGGTCATCCATAGCTATTGTAAATTCATGCAACTTTAAACCTTAGTTCTTCAAAAGATTCTAGCCACTAAAAATACTTTGGATTTTATCCCATCTTGAGTGGTCCTATGTACCCCAAGCAAAGCTGTTCCATTCCCTCCACCCTTCTTTGGCGAAATCGACGACAACGCGTGCCGCGACGCGAAAAACCAAAACTTGAGAAGAAGCTGAACCTGCTATGATACCACTGTTGGGTGTGTGTAGAAGTGCGAGAGACACACAAGAAGCACACACAAGGAGCACAAACGCAGCAAGACACACCGAGAAGACGATGGCTGGAATAGCTCTCTCTATTGATCGATGTATTGAACCGAAGTAAGAGCTGAATATTATCCCTAAGTACAAAGTACCACCACATATGGGAGTATCAAGTATGTGGTAACATGGGGAAAAAACCTCTAGCCAGCACTAGAGTAAAAAGTGCCCATGTATAGGGAAAAGGTTCACATCAAAGCTACTCGAGGAACAGATAAGAGAGGCCTCTACATCAACCATTCTGCTCTCTTTCTTCTTTGCCTCTTTAGTAGCCTGTTTTGGACAGCTCTTGATGACATGATCATTTTCTTTATAATATTTGCAAAACAATTTCTACTTTTCTAATTTCTTCTCATCTTTGTCTTCCTTCTTCGAATGTGCAGCATTTGTAGATTTTTGCTTACGAGTAGAAGAGCTCCATTTACCTTTGCCCTTCTCACTAGCCAAGAAAGCTTGATCCACAACATGCATAATAGACATGTTCTGCCTAGACTAGTCTTCATGCAATAGAACAGAGACTAACTCCTCAAATGTCAAGGCATTTGGATTGTTGTTCATCATCAAACGAAGAGTAGAAGCAAAACTCTGATATGAGTTAGGGAGACCATTCAAGATGGTCTGCACAAGTGAGCTATCTGGTATAAATTCATCTGTAGAAATCAACTGTTCTTTCAAATCCTTGATCTTTGTGAGAAAACTGTCCATAGAATCACCTTCATTCATGTGCTCACTCTCCAATTGTTTTCAGAGGTAAGCAACACAAGCTTCATTCCTAGCTTGGTACAATGTGGTAAGTGTATCCCACGCATCCTTAGCTGTTCTACAAGAGCGAATGTGAGGAATAATGGCATGTTTGATAGACAAAGCTATCAATGCATGTGTCTGAGCATCTCTACCATCCCAAGAATTTGCTCTACAGTAGGTGCAACAAAAGCAGGAGCACGAACAGGAATCTACAAAATATCATCATCTTCGATACCATCTCCATCAGCTCCAGCACCTGTGTTTACCTATATTTGTAGGTGTAACAAGACATCTTTCAACACCCTGCACAATATTCCATAGTCCTTTTGTGACCAATACATGACGCATCATAGAAGCCCATAACGAGTAGTTGGTACCATCCAACTTATCCTCAACAACCAACATACAAAATACATCACTGCTTTCAGCCATGGCCAGTGACTAAAATACCTTGATGCAAAAAATTGATTGTATCTCAAAAAGTTCAACAGAATTTCCCAGACAAATTCTACTAAGCCTGTAGCAGACTTTGAGATGCTTATATTGGTGAACCGAAACTGGTATATAGCTTTGGCACAACAAGATGAAATATCCTACACAAGCACTGCGATAGTGCATTCGAAAGCCGAAACGACTCAAATCACAATTGTAGCACCACACAACGAAGATGTTTTGATCTCTGAAACACCCCGAGTATGCTTACCAAATTTTGTGTGATTTTGAGACTGCAACCGGAGAGGTGTAGACAACACTCTAGATGAAGTAGTGACCTGCTCTAATACCAATTGTTGGAGTTAGATGTCTACAAAAGCACGCAAACAACACAAGGAAGAAGAAGGAGCTTGGAGCACAAAACAAAATGCTGAATGTATTACCACTAGAATGTACAAAGATAAGTATCCCGTTAGGGCAATATGCATATATAAAAGCTGAGGGAAAAAAACTCCTAAAGAGGGAAAAAAGTGTCCCCGCTATCCTACACTGTTCACACACATTACTACCTAAATAATTCAACAAAAAGTTAGTTAAAATTAAGATTTAATCTACTGCTGTTGGAAGTTGTTTATGGAGGGGACATTGTTGAAAGGAAAAGATTTTCCACAGGAGTTTATGATATTTTTTTGATATGGTGTGATGACCATGGGCGATCCATGCCCTAGATACTTGTTGATTGATCATTGGTTTATGGTGACCATTCTTAGTAGGACAGAGGAGACTCTCTCGAGATTTTCAAAGATATATATAATGCCATGAGAGCATAGAACAGGAGAACTTTGATAGTTGTTCTCATTTCATATAATTGGATTCATACAAGTTGTATAAATTCCAATTTCTTATGAGTTAATATTTGATTCAAGTCGCATGAGTTGATACTTGATGCAAGAGACATCCTTCACAACTCTAGCTGAGTTGATTTATTATATAGTTTCTCATTTCTCAACTCAAGATGAGTTGACATTATAGATAGTTATGAGTGATATCTATCAGTTTACAAGTCAGGCCTGCAAATTGAGGCTTCTCTTCTTGGACTTCAACATCCATATACTCCTCAACAGGGTGCTCCAGATCAATAATCAGTGGTCTTGATGTGGGCTACTCTGAGCTGAACACATGGTTTCTATCTAGTTTAGGCGCTGACACATCAATTCCAAAAAAACCTGGCTGCTCTCATTCTGACAAAATGCATGACTTTGAGGCCGTACAACATCATCCACTCTTTGGAATATACTGTTACAGGTCTGACTACTACCACAATCCCTCACCGAATTCATATCCACCACACTCCTATCTTCTTGGAGTTTAGTCTCAGGATTCCATAAAACTGAACTGTTTGAAGATGGAGCCTCTGAGATCTGATCACAAAAATGTTCTGACTTGGGCCCTGTCATCAACACACGCTGCTTCTGATATAAACGATGCAGTTCATGTAGCTGTAAACTCTATTCTTTACATTGAGGGAAGGAAACACTTTAGGAACACTTCATGATTTCATTTATTATTATTTATGGTTATGAGTACTCATTGATATATTCTTGTCTTTTTTAGAGACGTATTCGAGTTTAATCTTATACACACATCTATGTGGGGTATAACATTTGGTGGTATGGGACATCAAACTTTGCATTCTACCTAGGTATAGGACAAATGGTATGGAAGAGAAGTCTCTGAGTTTGTATTTTTTTAATGGTTTGGAGTTCATTCATATGATCTTCTTATTATTAGAAACTAGAGGGGCAGTCGAGAGAGTCACTTTGTATGTGATCACAAACAAGGCAAGTCTGCAAGCAAGTAGCCTAGAAGTGGAAAGGCATGGTTTGCACATAAGAACTATGAATAGTCAATTGCATTAAGAAGAAATTCATAGAGTACATACTACTTTGTTTGATATGCTTGAGAATAGGGCATGGTTCATACATAGTGTGTATGGGGTGAGCTAGATGCTTAGCCTAGTGGGATATGAGTGTGCACACATCTACTTACCATTTTTTAGTTTGTCTAGTGGACTCACATTATGGTCCTCATTATAGATGGGAGTGCCAGATTATTACAATATTTTACCATAGACACCTCGTTCCTAGTTGGGAAAGACTTGATCATGGTAATGATCAGATGGTGGTTAGAGATAAAGCAAGTTTCATCCACTTAGAATATCTTGCATGTTATTACTGAGAAGGAGGTGGTGGGTCCACTAGTTGCTATACTTTCTTAGCACGTCTTCATTTGGCATGATGGACTTAGTTCCAAAGAGTGGATTGGGGTTTACTTTGTATGGGAGATATTTTGGTCCATAGTTAGGATTATTATATGATAGATTGAAATTTTGATCCATGGTTTAGATGTGACTGACTGGAGATCTTAGTCCATAGTTTGGATGTGATAGATTGAGATCTCGGTCCATAGTTTGGATCATTGACATATTGATATCTTGGTCCATAATCTGGATCATTGACAAATTATCATCTTGGATTCATAGTTTGGATCATGATGAGACTTTCTTGAATTCATTTTCATTATAGTGATTAAATCAAGCAGATTTACTTGAGCTTAGAGATTAAGCACTATTTGGAAAAGATTCCATTTATTTTTAGTATTTTTCCATAGATATTGGGACATAGTCAGATTGTTTTGGATAAGCATATTATTTGTTTCATTAGTCTAGTGGAGTGAGTGATTTTGCATGATTATACCATATGACAAGCTATTAGTGGGTATTTCAAGGAGAGAAAGGCAAGCTGCCAAGGTCTCTACAGGTGACAAGCCGTCACAAGTTAGTTGCCAAGGACTAGGCATAGGGAGTTCGAGGATATTCCGAGTGCTTATGCTGCACACATATGGACTCATTGGGCCTCAGAGCGATTCCTATAGTATGCCCAAGGCAAGGACTACTATTTATGGGTGTAAATGCTAGATAGGAAGTACAGAGACGAGTTGTCCATTTTCTCATTATTTAGAATTATATAGTTTCTCATTTCTCAACTCAAGATGAGTTGATGTTATAGATAGTTATGAGTAATAGAGTCATAGGAATGACTCTATTCTTTACATTGAGGGAAGGAAACACTTTAGGAACACTTCATGATTTCATTTATTAATGGTTATGAGTACTCATTGATATATTCTTGTCTTTTTGAGAGATGTATTCGAGTTTAATCTTATACACACATCTATGTGGGGTATAAAGTTTGGTGGTATGGGACATGAAACTTTGTATTCTACCTAGGTGTACGACAAATGGTATGGAAGAGAAGTCTCTGAGATTGTATTTTTTTAATGGTTTGGAGTTCATTCATATAATCTTCTTATTATTAGAAACTAGAGGGGCAGTCGAGAGAGGCACTTTGTATGTGATCGCAAACAAGGCAAGTCCGCAAGCAAGTAGCTTAGAAGTGGAAATGCATGGTTTGCACATAAGAACTATGAATAGTCGATTCCATTAACAAGAAATTCATAGAGTACATACTACTTTGTTTGATATGCTTGAGAATAGGGCATGGTTCATACATAGTGTGTATGGGGTGAGCTAGATGTTTAGCCTAGTGGGATATGAGTGTGCACACATCTACTTACCAATTTTTAGTTTGTCTAGGGGACTCACATTATGGTCCTTATTATAGATGGGAGTGTCAAATTATTACAATATTTTACCATAGACACCTCGTTCCTAGTTTGGAATGAATTGATCATGGTAATGATCAGATGGTGGTTAGAGATAAAGCAAGTTTCATCCACTTGGAATATCTTGCATGTTACTACTGAGAAGGCGGTGGTAGTTCCACTAGTTGCTATACTTTCTGAGCACATCTTCACTTGGCATGATGGACTTAGTTCCAAAGAGTGGATTGGGGTTTACTGTTAAATGTTAAACGCTTCTTTCTAACTATCAGAAGTGCATTTAACCGACCTAAGTGGGTTCTTGGGAGTGGTAGGGGTCTGTTATACAGAGGCCCTGTACTTAGTTCCCAAAGGTACTGTTCACACTCAGTACTGTACTACTGCTGAGAGCTCTATCGGCGTAACGTACTTAGAATGTACTGTCACAGTCTTAGCTCAACCAAATGTATCAAATGCACTAAGATGCCATATTGCATCTACAAATAAACTTACTGGAAATGCCAGAAACAAGAGTTTTCTAGCAACTTCACAGAACGGGTGTCAAGATCAAACAGCACCGTAACACAGAGAACTTGAGGGTTCAACACATAGTACTGGAGGTCCAATACTCAACTTAGCAGATCCTTACTGTACTTAACCTTGCCGTAGGCAGACAGATCCCCACACTACAACAACACAGTACAGATCTGAATATCAGAATATTAACACAGTTGCTCGGATTTCATCAATTCTTGAAGAAACAACTTTCAAGGAGCCGTAATACATAGGATGCTAGCACAATTCCACGGAGAGGCATAAACAACTTATTCATACAACAGTAATGAAACTCACAACCTTAACAGGGTTCACTAGGTAAGAAACACAGATACACATAGTACCATTAGTCTATGAGGAAGATTGCTATGGTACTCTGAGAACTCCAATCGTCACACAGTAACATTCAGACTGATAGCATAGTTATCTCTCGAACACTATGAAGTTTATCAACAGAACCGAGATCGACGATGGACAACAAACGTTAGACAAAGCCTGATACGAACAAGACTGCGAACATAGAGATTATGCCAAAACAAACACTACATCAATCATTCGGACAGACAACCAGATGAACAGTCTGGCGATAACACAACAATAGGCTCAAATCCCACACACCCCGGAGCGCTTCTTTTCATTGCTTTATAAAGATTTACAAATATGCACGTAACAACCTTTCGCGCGTGTTTTACAAAGATTTCCGTTACATCTGTCCCAATCCGACGGCCGACTAACACTGGCACGTCTGGTGGACTCGAACCCGCAAGTTTTTACAAAATTACTGTTCGTCTATTATACCTTCTACGTACATGTTTCGGGCTAATCTAAATGTACGGGCGACCTTTTTCTTAAGGGTTTCTAATAATTGTTTTAATGTATCGGGTTCTAGTATCTGGGAATCTATTCTAACAGAGCTTATGGCTATGCCTTCGGTGAGCAAAATTTGGGCCCGTGTTTGCAAAAAGGCCTCTTGTAGGTAAAAGTCATTGGCCAATGCAACATCTCTTGACGTCTTCATTTCTTCGAGTTGTTGTTCCATCTTCTGTACTCTTTCTTTAATGTTTGCCAGTTGATTTTCGTGCCTCTCTATCTCCTGAACTTGAAAATCTATAGTTTTGCTGTATGAGTCCTTCTCTCGTTTGAGATTTGCAATAAGCTTCTGTGTCTGGCCTTCCTTTGTTAGGTAGTGCTTGAGCATATTATTTACATCTTTCAGATTATCGTTGGTTCTATGCAGTTCTTCTTCTGTTCTTTTCTGCTGCAACTGTTGTTCTTGATTCTGCTGCACCAGTTCTTGTAATTGCTTCCTAGTTTCATTGAGTAAGTTGCCTAAGGCGATCCGTGCATCTTCCTTGTCCTGGATATCTTGCTTCAGTTTGATTATTTCTGCATCGGCAATTAGTAATAGCTCTTCCTTCTCTTTTGCTACTGCCTGGGCTTCATCTCACTGAGTTGTAATTTGATCTTGTTCTTGAAGTTTGGCCTGTAATTGCTCTATTTGTGCGTGAAGTGCATGGTTTTCCGCTTTTACAGTCTGTAGTTCCTCCTGGAGGGGAGTGATATCTGCCTCCATTATTTCCAATTTGTGTTGGAAGTCTTCTCGAACCGTATCTGTGATTTGCTTCAATTGTTGTGGCAGTTGTTGTGATAAAGTTATTAGAAGCTGACCCATTGATTCTAACTCTGAGAATATGGGGATGGATGGGAGTTGAGGAGGATGGCGAGGTTGGGACGAGGATGGCATGAGGAGTTGTTGGGAGTTCGGTGGAGAGTAGTTGGGTGATGATGAAGAAGAGGCTGTGGCTTTGTTGGGGTGGTTGGGCTGGATAGGGATAATGGGATTGATGGGTGGTTCCGGTGGGGGAGTGGGGGTTACGGTTTGAGTTGTTACCTGATTTATGTTTTGTTGTTCCTGCTCCGCAAATGTGGATTCCACTGCTTTTAGCAGTCTATCCAGTGCTTCTTTAGCAGCTTTTTCTTCATCCATCTGTTGTTCTTCTTGAGACTCCTGCTGTGATTCTTCTTCGGTCGATGATGCGTCCGCTTCTGTATGTTTTTTGTGTTGTTGTTCTTGGGACGATTGTGCAGATTCGTTTTGCAAAGATGTTGTGGTGTCGTGGAACGTTTCTTCTTCTTGCTTATCTTCTTCTTTGTTGCCCTCATCGTTCTTTCCGGTAGATCCTTGTGCTTTGCTTTCAGAAGAACTAATCCTTATTCTTTTCCTTCGAAATAGTTGATTTAATTCTTCCTCGTCTTCCTCCTCGTCGTCCCACAGTTGTATTGACTCTTCGTGTCACAGAACTCGTCCCCTGGGTGGTGGTTGCGCTGCGAGTATGGCCGGAAAGAGAAATGAGATGATGTGGGGTAGTCTGGATCTCGGCGTACCTCCCTTGTTTACTTGTTTCATGATAGCTACACATTCCTTGTGAATGCAGTGAAAAAAGAAAGAGGCGAAGTTCACTGGTTCTCGTGTGGCTAGTTCTATGGCGGAGTAGAAAGGGCGAGATATTCCATATGTGCGTTTTTGGAGGTTGAGTATGGCTACTAAAACTTGAAGGGCTAATCGTTCGGTTCTGGTCGGCAGAGGATTGCATACTCGTTAGATGAATGTCTGGGAAATAGTTCACTCATACGAACAACTGTTAGGCTTGGGCCATTTTCTCGGCCTTGCGACGGGAGTCTAAAAGCTTCTGCAAAGGCTTGCAATGTGATAAGTGTTCGGGAGGGTAAGGAAGTGATAGCCCATCGTTGCTCATTGGCGGGTGTGTTGGCTATGGCGGAGATGATTTTGGCGAAGAATGGGTGGGACTCCACTGAATGCCAAGGCAGTTCAGCGAAGTTTGCCAATCCACATATGCGCAGGTACTCTCCTACCTCGATAGGGAGACCATCACGAAAAGCGGCGTAATTAGCCAAGGCTTCCATGGCGCACACGAAGACACAGAACACAGGTACACAGAGCACAGTGAAAACACAAAGCACAATCACATAAACACAATAGCGTTTTTTTCGGCGAACTGGAAAAGGTTATGTAGTGGTGCTGTAGTAGAGAGTAATCAAAAGAAGTAATAATCACGCGGCAAGGGGATGATAATTCTTAACTTCGGTATGCATGCATGAAGAGCTCGAAGGGGTAGGGCGGCTTTAGTCATAAATATTGTTCAAAACGCGGATATTTACAGACTTATATTATCAAACACGCAAAAAGCAAAGAAAAGAAAAGGAAAGAAAAGCGAACGCCAAACGACGCGGCCCACTGAAAAACGTTTCAGTGCGGGTTAGAGGCATGTTGGTATGGCCGCAGCTTCGAACCGTTGATTACTTTCGGAAGAGGGTTTCCGGTCAACGTAGTCAACCGAAAAGTTGCTGGGCCCACATGTTCTGAAATCCGGTAAGGGCCATACCATCGTAATTTGAATTTACTAGCAGAACGATTCGTCTTTGCATTATAAAAAAGGACAAGTTCTCCCACCGTAAAAACTGGAGTTTTCAAGTGTCGATCATGCGTCCGAGCCTGTCTTAGTTGTACTTCTTGCATAGTTAAGAAGCTGTGCCATCCTTGTTCGTCTAACTCTCTGAGTGTATCCATCCGAAATGACAGTGAGTCTTCCGGTAGCAGTTTCTGAGCGATTGCTACTCGTAAACTTGGTATAACTATCTCCATTGGTGCTATTGCATTTAACCCATAAGCTAGTTTGTAAGGTGTTAATCCTGTTGTTACCTTGTATGTAGTCCGGTATGCCCATAATACTGCAGGTAGCAGTTGATCCCATCTTTCCGGTGCTTCCATAATTAATTTCCGAAGCATATTCAGCAGAGATTTGTTTGTACTTTCGGCCAAACCATTAGCACGAGGATAATAGGGAGAACTAAACTTATGCATGACCTGGAATGACTGTGTAAGTGCCTTCATTAAATTGTTTACAAAATGAGTACCTTGATCTGAAACAAGTTCCAGTGGTAAACCAAAACGTGGAAAGATATCGGTTAGCAGGCACTTTGCTACCGCAACAACCGTAGCAGACCGTAAAGCCCAGGCTTCTGCCCATCTGGTTGCATAGTCTGTACAGGTCAATATGTAACGATTGTTACTGAAGACTGCTGGAGGTGTGATTGGACCGATAAAATCTAGACCCCACTTTTGGAAAGGTTCCAATGGTAAGATGGGTTGTAGAGGGAAAAGATGACGTTGCAGGGGCTGTCCAGATCTTTGACAAGTGTCACATTGTTTGACAAACTGTGATACATCTCTGTACATAGTAGGCCACCAGAGACCACTTTGCAGAATTTTCCGGTGTGTTAAGTTTGTAGCAAAATGACCACCGGAAGGAGTTGAGTGAGCCAAAGTAATAACCGAGTTTACTTCATGTGGTGGAATACATCGAAGTAAAATTTCCGTATGATCCACATAGTATAATTCTCCAGCAATCAACCGAAATCGGTGGCTAAAGACTGCAATTTTTCTGCGTACTGCCGTAGAAGTCTGAGATGGAAGGCATCCATCAGTGAGAAATGTCAATATCTGATCATAGTATGTAGATGGCAAAGGTGTATCTGTAATTTCATCATGGGTTAGTTCAGAAACATAAATCGCCGGAGTTGTGTCATCTATACCTACCGGAGCTTCACCGGAATCTAGTCGAGAAAGAAAATCTGCTAAGGCATGTGAATTGCCTGGCCGATGAAGGACTTCGTAGTCAAATTCTTGTAAAAGCAGAACCCATCGTGCTAATCCACCACCTAGATGCTGTTGCCGAACTAGATAGACAAGTGCAGCATGATCTACATGAAAGGTAAATTTACGGCCCAACAAGTAATGTCTGAATTTCTTGACAGAATACACTAGACCTAGACATTCTCTTTCTGTTACAGAGTAATTCTTCTCAGCAGGGGCTAATCTTCGACTTGCATAGTACACTGGTCTGAACCACTTATCAATTTGTTGCATCAAAACACTTCCTATTGCTATATCTGAAGCATCAACAAATACATGAAATGGGCGATCCCAGTCCGGAGGCTGTAAGATGGGAACTTGTGTTAATAAACTCTTTAAACGATCAAATGCTATCTAACATTCTTGAGTCCATTCAAACCGTCGAGGAGTCTTGGTGATTAGCTTGTTCAGTGGTATTGCCAAATGAGCAAGCCACCGTAAGTGTCATCCATGCCATCTTACCTGGCCCATGAAGCGCATAACTTCCTTCGGTGTAGTGGGCACTGGAGCTTCTAACACAGCTGAAATTTTATCTGGATCTACGTGTATGCCCTGTGCAGATACAATGTGACCAAGTAGCTTGCCACATGAAACTGCAAACACAGATTTGTTTGGGTTCAAACAGAGTCTGTATTCTCTGCATTTCTGAAAGCAGCACCGTAAATGGAACAGGTGTGCTATCATCTTACCGAAAATTGAAAAATCGTCAAGATAGACTTGCATAAAAGAGGTGAGATAAGGAGAAAATATTTCCTGCATACATCTTTGAAATGTACTTGGGGCATTTCTTAATCCAAACCACATAACAGTACAAGCGAAAATACCCCTGTTGGTAATGAAGGCGGTCTTCGATATATCCTGTTCAGCCATTCTAACTTGATTATACCCACTGTACCCATCTAGGAATGAATACATTTCATGTCCTGCTACTCTATCAAGCATTGTGTCAAGAAAAGGGATCGGAAAAGGATCAGGCACTGTAGCTGCGTTTAGTTTCCGGTAATCTACACATATTCGTAATTGCTTATTCTTTTTTGGAACAATAACATGAGATCCACTCAGCGTGCTCTACTGGTACAATGAATCCAACCTTCAATAGCTTATCAAGTTCTGCTTTTACCTATGATGCATAATTTGGATTCATCCGGTAGCTGGGTTGTTTGTTCGGTTTGGCCTCCTGCTTCAGCATGACTCTGTGTTGATAGATGCGCGGGTCCAATCCTTTCATATCTTTGTAATCCCATGCAAAGACGTCGGAGAATTCTCGGAGTAGCTGGATTAAGCCTGCTTGAAATGTTTCCAGTAAGTTTTGCTTTATCTTCACAGGATGCGGATGATTTTCATCGCCTAAATTATAAGTGATCAACTGATCTTCTGGAACATAAAATTGTCGAGGCTTCTCTGTATCGTCAGCTGGCTTAAAACGTTGTTGCAGTTGAGCGTCATCTATAACCGCAGTATCTTCCTTCTTATCTTCTTCTGTTACAGTCATTACTGTACAAACTGCTGGGTTCTAGTTATCTACAACAGATTGTAGATCAACAGTTCCTAGGGAAATCAAGTCAATGTTATTTTTCAGAAACTCTTCTTCTTCATCATCTGACAAACCATCTAGCATATGAATTGGTTCTGCCAAATACGGTCTAGCATGCAACTCGCAAGGTTGTATAGCGTCTAATTTTACAATGTATTTACGATTTTTATCCTTGAAAGTGAGCTCTTGTGCAGACCAATCCTGTATCACCTTAGCGTGCTTCAGCCAAGGTCGGCTGAAAAGGAGGTTGTAATCAAGAGTGGATTCCAGTAAATCTAGTATGACAAAAGTCATTTTAAATGTTGTACCTTGTAAAGTGATTGGTACATTTCGTACAAGTCCAATGGGATGGACTCTTGATTGGTCGGCCATTCTGACAAAAAACTGAACTGGTTCGATTTGGGTCCACCCTAAGTTTTTACACAGTGCAGCAGTAGCAATGTTGACTCCAGATCCTCCATCAATTAGTACCTGTGTAATTTTATGATTCTTATACCATACCGTTATCAAAGGAACTGAATGATCAACCGTAGAATCGGGTTCTGGTTGCACAGTTGCTGTCACCGAAATGCAAGAAGGCACAGGACTGAACTGTTGTTGAAATTGCTGTCGAACTCCCAGTACTAGTGCAAGTAATTGGCCCAAAGGAAGAGTGATGGATGCTTTAGATAAAATTTCCCAGGCCTTTTGCAATTGGATTGCTTCCACAGATTCTGATGATGCGCCTGCTGAAGATGATGTGTCTGCTGCGGATGATGTATATGCGGCTGATGATGTGCCTGCTGCTGAATTGGAATCCTGTTGTTGTGTTCCTTCTTCGGTTAACGGAGTCTGGGTTACCGGAATAGGATCTGGGAAGACTGGAGGTTCTGCGGTGGTCCATTGACTAGCCTTGTTGTACATCCTTTGTTGTTCGCGTATACCTGGTTCAAATAATTCTGCTGCAGGCTGCAGTTGTTTACCGGAGCGGGTTTGAATTACTGCAGCGTGTGTTTCCACTGGTGTAATTTGTACCATATTAGCCATTGGATTTTGACGTTCCTTCTTCCTCTGATCGTATTCAGCTGCATCTTTGCAGAACCTTCTAATGTGACCAAATTCACCACAGAAATGACAGTGCGGGGGTGGAAAATTGGGATTTTTCGGTGCTGGTCCGGCCTGCCAACGGTTTGCGTTGTAGTTATTGTTTCTCTGTCCTCTATAATTTCGATATCCTTGTTGATGATTGTTCCTCATTTGCGGAGGTACATAATGATTGGTTGGTTGTCCTGGTTCCTGTATAATAGCATTGACAGTTGCGGTTCCCTGCACTTTTGTGTTGTATGCGCAGTTTTCGGTGGTGTGTCCGGTAGTGTTGCAGATAGCACAGAATAGCTGATTAAGTGCACAAGTGGCACTAGTATGGCCTGAATTCTTGCATGTGATGCAGTATACTTGTCTGGTCATATCTTCGGCGACATTTCTGTTTGTTTTTAGCCACTCCAGATCTTGTGTAAATCCTCCAACCTTGTTTTCCAGCTGTAGAGCCATTGCGATTACTGCATCTAGCGTCATAGCTCCTACACAGCGTATGATCATAATCTGTTTCAGTTGTGGGATCAAGCCATTGATGAACCACTGAGTAATAATGTCGTCCGATAGGTTGGCATGTGCTGGTGGTAACTGCCTCAAGTGATTCCTGAATAGAGTAGCGTATTCCTGTACTGTTTGATTTACCTTCTGTCTGTTGTTTTGCAGATAGTCAAAAATTTCACCTGGATTCTTCTTTAGTCTGAATCTTTGCAAAAAGGCATCTCGTACTGCTTCATAGGTGCCAAAGTGATTAATATCATATTCTGTAAGCCATCTAGCTGCTTCATTGACCAATGTAGATTGGAAGACAATAGCTTTATATGCCGGATCCGGTGGATGGTTGAGAACTGCGTAGCTTATCTCGAATGTGCGTACGTGAGCATCCGGATCATCTCCTGGGAATCCACCAAATTTAGTGTACGTCACTCTTGTTGGAGGTGGTCTGGGTGGACACAACTATTGTTGCTGCTGTTGCCCGTTCATGTCGAGTGTATTGTGACTATCTTCTGTATCTCGGGGCGGAATATCTGAACTATCGGAATCTGTATCGTCGGACGGTGCACTTTCCGGTTCGATAATCTTGTTCAGTATGCTCCCAGTTTCGAACAACTTTCCTTCCTTCTTGATGTCGAGTGTAAGGGAACTTACTTCAAAAAGCGGTGGCTGGGCTGAAGATTCACCAAAAAATGGTAAACCGTCGTCAAAAAACTATGATTTTGTTACCGAAATATCACCGGAATGTGCCGAAATTTTGCCAAAATAAGGTGGTTTTTTGCCGTCGCCAATTTCTTTGGCTAAAGTGGTTCTAGTCGTAAAAAAACTTGAATCTTTATCCAAGATTGTTAAACTAACTTCAGACTGCGCCCTGGTAGATTTTGGAGTTACTATATCTTCGACAGACTGTGCCGAAATAGTACCGGATTTCACCAGAGGCGTCACACGTTCCACCGGAATATGACCGGACTCACTAAAAACGTTCTTTGCTGTTTTTTCAACTGGTTTGGTACTTCCCGTGCTTCTACCTCCTGGAGGCATCCTTAGCAGGTAAGGTGCCCAAGGTTGTCTGTTCTTAGGATACGTTTCACCGGATCGAGTAACCGGCATGTATCATCTTTTGTACTAATCGCGTAGTATCACTATCGATTTAAAACTTTATAATCACGTTTCCACAACAAGTTTTCAACAATCTGGTTCTGTTGCTACTTCCGACAAATAAACGGTAAGCTTGATGTTCAATTTTGGCAGACGAATAACGATCTTGATGCCACCTTCCCACAGATAACACTTTCGTCAGGTAAATGGCAAACTTGATCCCACCTTCCCACAGACGGCGCCAAGTGTTAAATGTTAAATGCTTCTTTCTAACTATCAGAAGTGTGTTTAACCGACCTAAGTGGGTTCTTAGGAGTGGTAGGGGTCTGTTATATAGAGGCCCTGTACTTAGTTCCCAAAGGTACTGTTCACACTCAGTACTGCGCTACTGCTGAGAGCTCTATCGGCGTACCGTACTTAGAGTGTATTGTCACACTCTTAGCTCAACCAAACGTATCAAATGCACTAAGATGCCATATTGCATCTACACATAAACTTACTGGAAATGCCAGAAACAAGAGTTTTCTAGCAACTTCACAGAATGGGTGTCAAGATCAAACAACACCGTAACACAGAGAACTTGAGGGTTCAGCACACAGTACTGGAGGTCCAATACTCAACTTAGCAGATCCTTATTGTACTTAACCTTGCCGCAGGCAGACAGATCCCCACACTACAACAACACAGTACAGATCTGAATATCAGAATATTAACACAGTTGCTCGGATTTCAACAATTCTTGAAGAAACAACTTTCAAGGAGCCGTAATACATAGGACGCTAGCACAATTCCACGGAGAGGCATAAACAACTTATTCAGACAACAGTAATGAAACTCACAACCTTAATGGGGTTCACTAGGTAAGAAACACAGATACGCATAGTACCATTAGTCTATGAGGAAGATTGCTATGGTACTCTGAGAACTCCAATCGTCACACAGTAACATTCAGACTAATAGCATACTTATCTCTCGAACACTATGAAGTTTATCAATAGAACTGAGATCGACGATGGACAACAAATGTTAGACAAAGCCTGATACGAACAAGACTGCGAACATAGAGATTATGCCAAAACAAACACTACATCAATCATTCGGACAGACAACCAGATGAACAGTCTGGCGATAACACAACAATAGGCTCAAATCCCACACACCCCGGAGCGCTTCTTTTCATTGCTTTATAAAGATTTACAAATATGCGCGTAACAACCTTTCGCGCGTGTTTTACAAAGATTTCCATTACATCTGTCCCAATCCGACGGCCGACTAACATTACTTTGTATGGGAGATATTTTGGTCCATAGTTAGGATTATTATATGATAGATTGAGATTTTGATCCATGGTTTAGATGTGACTAACTGAGATCTTAGTACATAGTTTGGATGTGATAGATTGAGATCTTGGTCCATAGTTTGGATCATTGACATATTGATATCTTGGTCCATACTCTGGATCATTGACAAATTATCATCTTGGATTCATAGTTTGGATCATGATGAGACTTTCTTGAATTCATTTTCATTATAGTGATTAAATCAAGCAGATTTACTTGAGCTTAGAGATTAAGCATTATTTGGAAAAGATTCCATTTATTTTTAGTATTTTTCCATAGATATTGGGACATAGTCAGATTGTTTTGGATGAGCATAGTATTTTTCTCATTAGTCTAGTGGAGTAAGTGATTTTGCATGATTATACCATATGAAAAGCTATTAGTGGGTATTTTAGGGAGAGGAAGGCAAGCTGCCAAGGTCTCTACAGGTGACAAGCCCTCACAAGTTAGTTGCGAAGGACTAGGCATAGGGAGTCCCAGGATATTCCAAGTACTTATGCTGCACACATATGGACTCATTGGGCCTCAGAGGGATTCCTACAGTATGCCCAAGGCAAGGACTACTATTTATGGGTGTAAATGCTAGATAGGAAGCGGAGAGACGATTTGTCCATTTTTTCATTATTTAGTATTATATAGTTTCTCATTTCTCAACTCAAGATGAGCTGACATTATAGATAGTTATGAGTGATAGAGTCATAGGAATGACTCTATTCTTTACATTGAGGGAAGGAAACACTTCACGAACACTTCATGATTTCATTTATTATTATTTATGGTTATGAGTACTCATTGATATATTCTTGTCTTTTTGACAGACGTATTTGACTTTAATCTTGTACACACATCTATGTTGGGTATAGAGTTTGGTGGTATGGGACATCAAACTTTGTATTGTACCTAGGTGTAGGACAAATGGTATGGAAGAGAAGTCTCTGAGATTGTATTTTTTTAATGGTTTGGAGTTCATTCATATGATCTTCTTATTATTAGAAACTAGAGGGGCAGTCGAGAGAGTCACTTTGTATGTGATCGCAAACAAGGCAAGTCCGCAAGCAAGTATCCTAGAAGTGGAAATGCATGGTTTGCACATAAGAACTATGAATAGTCAATTGCATTAAGAAGAAATTCATAGAGTACATACTACTTTGTTGGATATGCCTGAGAATAGGGCATGGTTCATACATAGTGTGTATGGGGTGAGCTAGATGCTTAGCCTAGTGGGATATGAGTGTGCACACATCTACTTACCATTTTTTAGTTTGTCTAGTGGACTCACATTATGGTCCTCATTATACATGGGAGTGCCAGATTATTACATTATTTTTCTATAGACACCTCCTTCCTAGTTGGGCATGACTTGATCATGGTAATGATCAGATGGTGGTTAGAGATAAAGCAAGTTTCATCCACTTGGAATATCTTGCATGTTATTACTGAGAAGGCGGTGGTAGTTCCACTAGTTGCTATACTTAGCACGTCTTCACTTGGCATGATGGACTTAGTTCCAAAGAGTGGATTGGGGTTTACTTTGTATGGGAGATATTTTGGTCCATAGTTAGGATTCTTATATATGATAGATTGAGATTTTGATCCATGGTTTAAATTGTGACTGATTGAGATCTTAGTCCATAGTTTGGATGTGATAGATTGAGATCTTGGTCCATAGTTTGAATCATTGACATATTGATATCTTGGTCCATACTCTGGATCATTGAAAAATTATCATCTTGGATTCAAAGTTTGGATCATGATGAGACTTTCTTCAATTCATTTTCATTATAGTGATTAAATCAAGTAGATTTACTTGAGCTTAGAGATTAAGCACTATTTGGAAAAGATTCCATTTATTTTTAGTATTTTTCCATAGATATTGGGGCATAGTGAGATTGTTTTGGATGAGCATAGTATTTTTTTCATTAGTCTAGTGGAGTAAGTGATTTTGCATGACTATACCATATGACAAGCTATTAGTGGGTATTTCAAGGAGAGAAAGGCAAGCTACTAAGGTCTCTACAGTTGACAAGCCATCACAAGTTAGTTGCCAAGGACTAGGCATAGGGAGTCTGAGGATATTCCGAGTACTTATGTTGCACACATATGGACTCATGGGCCTCAGAGGGATTCCTACAGTATGCCCAAGGCAAGGACTACTATTTATGGGTGTAAATGCTAGATAGGAAGCAGAGAGACGAGTTGTCCATTTTTTTATTATTTAGTATTTCAGACATCTAGTACATTCTACTCTTATTATTTGGAATCACAGATTCTAATTCCCAGGTTTATAGCACCTTCTATATCATTGTGGACAATGATCTTTATAAGGGGGAGATAGTGTTATATTCTAGATATGTACATGCTTGGAGGAACAAGAAGTTCCTTGTTCGGGGGATAGCCAAGGCTAAAAGCCAGAGAGTTCATACGAGGTACCTACTCATGATGGCTAGGTGAGTAGAGGGGCCTTAGAGAGAACTCTAGATGGTGACTAGGCAAGGGCTATAAATAGGCTGGGAGGTGAGTCCCACGCATGTCATTCTCCACTTCTCACATCATACACTTATTGGTGCGATCACATACAATCTCACATAATCTCTTTGGTTGTTCATTAATATCATTGATCTAGTTTTTGGGGATAGTCTACCAAAATTCTCCTAGAATTTGACACTTAGTCAGCTTTTTTTGGGCCCTAGTGGTGTTTGGACTCATCTAGCTGCATTATCATTCTAGTCACTTCTTTATCATCATGGCATCTAAGATCTCATACACATCGGGCGAATCACGATCTAGTGCAAGTGTTCCCAAGAGGAGCTATAACTTTCAAGGAAAGTATCATTTTGATATCCAAAAATGTGATGGGACAAAGTTTGTTGTATGGAAGAATCATATAAAAAATATGTTGGTTTAGAGGAGGTAGTGGAAGCCATTGAATTGAATCTCAAATAATCCTACTGATATCGATGATGATGACGATTGGGATAAGTTGGATGAAATGGTTAGGTCAACCATTTGATTGTACCTAGAAAATAATTTTTACTTTATAGTATTGGATTATGAAAGTGCAGAGGATCTTTGCAATATGTTCTGCAACATGTATGAAAACAAAATGGCATCAAATAAAGTATAGTTGATAATAAAGTTATATGACCTTTGCATGAAGGACAAAGTTAGTGTTGTTTCTCATCTAAATGAGTTTGATGTTATATTGTCTTAGTTATAGGCTGAAAGAATGGCCATGGATAATGAAATGAAATTAGTATTGTTGCTATGCACCTTGCCATCATCATGGGATATGTTTTGCAATAGTTATTAGCAATAGTGCACTTGGTGATAAACTATTCTATGATGACATATGTGGAACACTCTTTAGTGAAGAGATTTGTTGAAATTATATGGTTGGAACTCAAATTAGAGATGCATATAATGTTCATAATTCTTACCAAGGAAAGATTTAGCACCATGGCAAGAGTGAGAACAATGAGAAGAAAGGTCAACATAATAAGAGTAGAAGTAAATCAAGGAAGAGGGATATCGAGCATAAGAATGGACATATGAACCAAAAGTGTGAAGATAGAAGAAGTTAAATCTATGTGGCTGCTAGATTGTGGTGCTTCTCTCCATGTGAGACCACATAGAGAATGGTTCTCTAACTACAAAGGGCAATCTCTTTTTACCTTGAGACTTTCAACATTTAGATCTCATTCATACAATGTGCCTGCTCCTATGGCCACTAGGTCATTAGGTGCTCTTCTTTACTTTCTCACATTCATAGATGATGCAGCTAGAAAATTTTGGGTATATTCCATCAAGGCTAAGGATGCGGTATTCCCTACAAGAAAATGGTTTTCTTTACTTGAGATTGAAAAAGGAATTAAGCTGAAGACTTTACATTGTGATAATGGAGGTGAGTATACCTCACATGAATTTAGCCTATTTGTCTATATAGTGGAGTCCTTAGAGATTTTAAAACTCTTCCTATAGAATGGCATAGCTAAGAGGATGAGTAGAACTATTTAGGATAGAGTACTTTATATGTTGCATCATGCAAATATTTTAGAAATCATTTGGGTAGAACCTATGTGTTGACCTAAGCTTCAACTTAGGGACTTGCGGAGAAAGAGACTGTACCTCAATCCCCTCACAAATGCATATAGTGGGGATACACGCTTTTAATTTATCAATCCGAAGAGTATACTAACCTAGCCGAGTGTATGAAGACGTGCAATCACGCAATGGTCAACGCAAATGTATTACTCAAGAGTGAAAATGAGCAAAACACTTATCCTAACAAGCTTCAACTGTAGGTCAAGGCGAAACGATACTTGGTGCAGCAGCCGTCAGTATTTTGGACTTTTCTCCTAGCTCCGAGCTTCAAACATAGCGAATAGCATATGCGTTTCGAAGCTCTCGAGAAGACGCATCCAATGGCAGTGGTTTCACTCAATTCCGACGCTCCTACTTCAAGTTATGACAGAAATACTGAGTCGCGGGAATACTTTCCTACACTTCAGCACTTCCTACACCTCGCACACACCTCTACTACAGCAAAGAAACACTCTCAAGGGTAGATCACACTCACAAGCACTCTTTCCAAGCACTACACATGCATACAAGCTCACGAAGAAGAAGATGAAGAGGGAAGAAGACACAAATTCGAATTTCTGTGCTCTCTCTTCTCACAATGGCAAAAAGTCCTTTACAAAGAGTCACATTTGACTTATATACTAGTGCCCTAAAAATGGTCCTTTCACACAAGTGACCGGCACTTTATTCACTAAAAGCTAATTTCCTACTATTTTACATGGGTAAGCTTCTATTCTTCTGTGGGAATGCATCTAGAGGACTCCTCTAGTGCCTTTACAAGGGGAAATATATTACAAAAATGAATATGTTACAAAAATATGTGGTCCAAATCGGAAAAATTTTGGGGCCCGTCTTTTTCTCTGCTTTGTGCGCTCTTTGGCTCTGCAACACTCTCCCCCTCTTCGCCTCTGTCGTCCCTTGACAGACTTCGCTTCCTTTGACAGACTTTGCTTCGCGCACGCGCCCTGTGGTCAGTATTGTCTGCAGTTAAACAGACATGCAGATTCGATGGCCTTCTTGATTCAAGCTCTACTACTCGAGAGCCTGATGTAATTGTCTTGCCTGTTGACTTGGGTTGCCACGCACGCCACCAGTGACTAGGAATGTGCTATTCTTAGTCACCCTCTTCAACTTTTCAGCCTCTACCCCTTTCTAACTTTTGGTCCTACTCTGATGTTTGAAAAATCCACTCCTCTGGACCCCGGGGTTTAGCTTTGTAGCCTGGTGCGTGCCCCTACGGGGCTCTGTGCAGAGATGGGTGTTGCGCCCCTGCGGGGCTTCCTGCAGAGATGTATCTTTACATTTATCTATCTTCAAATTTGCCTTTTAGTGAAGCTGTTTCTTTCGTTGCTTTCTTTTTTTCCTCTTCTTACTCGTCTCGCCCTCAACACTGCCCCCCTCCTGAACTCTGTCGTCCCCGACAGGCTTTGATAAGCGCCGGGCATATGTTCTGTATACTTGTTGCTCTGTGTCATTTAGCAGATTGGCTTCACGTATCATGATCTGTTTCCATTGTTCAGCTTTGACCCCATCGTTGGGCGGTTGTCTGTGGTCTGCGAAGAAGCTTAATTCGTATGCCACAAGTCTGGCATTCAGATTTGATGACATCTTCAAAAATATCTCTGAATCTATTTCAAAAAATCCTGTAAAAAATGCTTCTTCAAATGTTTGCATATACGGACTTGGCAAAAACATGAGTCTAGAATAATATGCCATTATTGTGGGGCGGCTCGGCATTACTGATAGATCAAAAATAAGTATATCTGTGCCTTGATTAATGCCGATGAAGTTCAGAAATGTATACGCTGCATGTTTGAAGACCTTCAAAACTGTAAGTAGCAAACTGAGTATTTTATTTGTCATCTTAACTGCTAAATCTGGTACCGTCGCATAGTTTTGAAGCCAAAATTCTATTGTTTTGATCATATAATCTTCTGTTGGCAAATAGTTATGTGGCGGGCTAGGTAACATCGGATAGTTTAGCCACTGTTTATTAATAGTGCCGCTTCGTTGTAAATCCAAAAATTCTTTGGCATCCCTTCTTCGTGGTATTGGACAAAATGAAGGGTTTACCTGTAATAAGTAAGGTGCGGCTTCCCAGTGCACCCGTAGTGTGGGATGCTTCTCCAAAAATTTTCTCCTCCACACCGGCTGTGCAGCTTCGAACTCAGCTTGAGTGTACATGAATGTGTCATTCTTGAAATTGAGCTGCTCATCTGGACTTTTGTGCGTAACCTTCTTTATATATTGCCTTGTTTTCTCTTTCAACAGTCCATAAGGAATGTTGAAAGGCTTTATGATCTTTTCCAAGTCTTTACCTTTGATTTTGGCCTCCTTCATGACCTTGTTGACTTCATTCTCAAAATTTTCCGTCAATCGGGACACCACTAGTGCCCGTTCCTTCTGACTTATTTCTGCAGTGTATGGCATTGGATGATCATCATGCATGTCCGCCATCTGCTCATGTATTGGAGAATGATAGATCGGTTGAGATAGAGGGCTTACCTCTACCTCGTCAGTAGGATGTTCTGTTTCTGGCACTACTGATGTCCCGATCGGTTCTTTGCCTTTCTGCTGATTTTTTAGCTCTTCAATGCAGTCATCTTTTTCCTTTATCTGTTGTATGGCTTCTCCGAGTTTTTCTTTGGTGGCTAGGAGCTCTTTACCTATGTCAGCTACGTGATCCATGTTTTCACTGTAGCTCTGTACCAGTTTTGCCTGTGCTGAATTCAGCTGCCTTTTGAGCTCACTTATTTCCTGATTGTGCTTATGTTCTGCTTCTTCTCTTACTGCACTCTCTTGTTTTAGCAAGGCTTCATATTGTGCGAGTTGATCTCTTAATTCATCTTCTTTACTTTCAGTTGATTCCTGTTGCTTTATTGGTTGGTCATATAACAATGATTTCATCAACTCTTTATTTCTGTTCCGTAAAGTATCATTCTCATCCAGATATAACTTTAACTGTGTTTCTAGTAGAGTACTTCTGGCCTTCATTCTTTCTTTTTCTGCTGCAGTGGCATCATATACTTTCTGTAGATCCTCGAGCTGGTTTCGCAGTTGATGATGCTGAGTGCTTAATGATTCATATTGCTTTTGTGTTTCTAACAGCTCAGTGCTTTTGGTGGCTATCTCTTTTTGTACCTGAATTAGTTGTGCAGACAACTGTTCACTCATAACTTGAAACTGATTCTTTTCTTTCATGGCTTTGTCATAGTCTGCATCGATATCCATCATTTGCTGTTGCGTATCCATGGCTGTCTGGATCATTTGCTTTACCATAGGCTTCAGTTGAGTCACATCCACATTGAGCCATGTTTTAGGTATTGAGGGTTCTGCTCCGGTAGTCACGTCTTTGCCTTGAGCAATGTGTAAAGTGGTATCATGGGGCTGCCTGATTTGAAGTTGAATCCTTGGCTCGGCCCTCATGTTTTCATCCTGTCCTTGAGGTGTGTCATCAGGCACCTCGATTATTGTTTGTTCTTTTTGCGGGACCTCTCCCGTTTCCTTACTCACTGGGGTTTGTTCTTCCTCTTTAATAGGTATTTTGACATGTGTAACCCCAGTAGTTGTGTCTTCCTTGATGCTTATTTTAGTAGTGTCATTCAATTGAATGACGTGCTCCTGTTCCTTAGCATCATCCACCTTCTTTTCTGTTTCCTTTTGGTTGTCCGGTGTCACGTCCACTTGATCAATTTCTTGTCCTTCTTCTTCATATGTTTCTGTCCTGATATCAGTATCTAGCGTGTCTTTCTCAGGACTGGATTCCGTATTCGTACTTGAGTCATCAATGCCCAATTCTTGGTATCTTCCAGGTTGTTTTGGAGTTGTTTCTGTACTCTGTTTTTGCTGAACTTGACTTGCTTGTCTATAATGATGTCCTTGGATATTTAGATTTACTTGCCCTTGTATATACTGGTGTGTTTGTTCGAGGGCAGCAGACAGATCTCTTTTTGAAATCGGCATTTGAGCTGTCGTGATCTTAGGCAAGAGGTGCGTTCTCTTAGACTGAGGTGTTGCTTGGGCTTCCTCTTCTCGCAAGCGTTTCGTACCCCTCATGGGCTTTTGTGTGCTGGTTCCAGCCTCTTCCATCACAACTACTGCTTTCTTCTTCTTAGGGACAGAAGCGGATTTTGCATACCTTGCTAGCCCTTCTGCTATCGGCATCTCTCGTAAGCAGTGTTTCATGTCTAGGGCTTCATATATCAATAAAGTTAAAGCTGAACCACCGTTCAGGAACTTCTTTTGCCCCCATTTCTTCTGAGCTTCAAACAATCGCTCTTGTACGTAGCCTGTGAGATTCACTTTGTTTCCTATCTGTCGCATGGCATGGGAGAGTAACTGAACTACTATCTTCTGAGGTGCAGTGTATCTGTTCATGCCAGGAAAACAAAAGCGTTGGTGTACCAAACGTACTGCATCTTCGATATCTACTCTGTTAATCTCCAGGAATGATCTTTTCTTGGGGTCATGGCATTCTTCTTTGACATTAGTAATGCCTTCTTGATTCCATCCAAAGGCTTTATTGATCAATTCATGAGTGAATTGAATTGTCTTCCATGTGCCTACTTTGTCCAAAACCTTTGCTTCTGGAACTGAAATCTTTGTAGCAGCCGGCTGCATGGTATTCATCACTTGCGTACATCTTTGGAAGTCTGGTACGCATATAGGTATCTTCAAAAATGCTTCAATGCCAGCTTGAGTCCATACTTCCTCGATATGTGGTAGTCCTTGTATTATGGTCTTGAAATCCTGTGACATGATGGGGAAATAATGATCCCTGTCCATAATCTTGATGGTTGCCATGAATAGAAGTTCCGAGATAGGTTGGTCATCTCGAAACCAATGTCCTCTGACCTTGGTTATTGACCCCAATGGAAGAAGTAGTTCCTCTTCCTGCTGTGTGGCTTCTGAGTCAGAAGATGTCATCTGCACTCAATATAGAGGATGAGTTAGTATCCATATGTTTTTTTTTCAGAAATCCTCCTCCATATGTTGATTAATAATTCGATGAAGCTCCGTGTGCATGGTGCCGTCCCTTTCCCGTGGGTGTGAGAAAGGTAATACCTGAATCATGTATTTTTATATTTTTTTTGCTGAAAAGAAAACATAAAAATTTAGTACATAGCCGAAGCGGTTAGTAAAATTTTTTGGAGTAATATTTTTAAGTATGTACAAGTGCTCTCCTATTTCCAAAGGGAAAATGTGCATGACTATCCGAAAATAGAAGAAGGACGTGCCGAATGCTTGGCCTTGTAATGTGGCCCTATCATGCATACTTTGGATCTTGGCAGCTCCTCATGTGTGCAATTGGAAGTAGTTGCTTGATGTATGCAGCTTGTCTTGTCTTTCGGTACCCATATTTGCTTCACTTGGGTGTGACGTACTGTATTCTCCACCTTCTTGATGAATGCTGTTCGTTTTCGGCTGTATGTCTGCTGATTCTGTTTTGGGAAACTCAAGTCGGTTTGTATTGCATTTGGAGATTCCTTCTTCCTCCAATATGTCCTCTTTCTCGTCTGATGTGCCTGTTGACCCTGTTGAGTATGATAGCCCTTTCGATGTTGCTCCTTGCTTGGGATAGTTGTCCTTTGGATGCATGACTTTGGAACCCATATTATTGTTCGATCAGGTTGTGCAGTTATCAGCTTTTTTGGGATCCATATGCTATTGAGTCGTGGTTGCCTGAAGTGTTCGAAATTTTTTGTCTGCTTCTTAGATTGGACATGCTGATGTTGAAGACTTGTTTGTTGCTGAAGATAGGCCTTCTTTTGGTCCTTTCTTATCCAAGCTAGTGTAGAATGTGGAATGGGGTACACTCTCACAGGTGTAGACTTCAATTCTTGCAGAGGAATATTCTCTCTTGTGCCTTGTGGTTCAGTGGGCTTGGTCTCATGTTCTTGCGTACTCTCGTGACTCTCTCTACTCAAAGATGGAGTGCACACAGGATTTACGGTGTTTTCACAGGAAGTACTTGACGATGGGGTTCCTATATTGCTAGTGAACATACAATCCTGACTTTGTTCCTTGGGAAGAACTTCTGGCTCTATAATAGTAGCTTTGGGTGGTCGTTCGTCTAGCAAACTGAATACCTCTCGAGGTCCTATTCTGGCAGAGATGTATCCTAAAGCCAATTGAATGGTTACCTCATATTCGTAGATCCAATCTTGACCTAACACCACATCTTCAAGCAGATCTTGGTCTTGACACACTAAGAGTCTCTGTTCCATTGTGTTGTTCCCCATATGTAAAGGTAAAGTTATCTCGCCTATGCATTGAGTAACTTTTCCTCCTATTCCAATTAGCTGTGCCTTTGATGGGCGTATCTCCTCTTTAAGTCTCTTAGACAAAGAAAATCTAATGCAGCTTATTGCTGCTCCTGTGTCTATAAGAGCATCCACTAAGTGGTACTCCTTTCGTCCTGCCCCCAGATTCAAATAAGGCTGTCTTCTTTGTTGTCCTGAGTTCTCAGTGGCTCTAAAATTAGCCATTGGAATGAGTTCTTCTCCTAATCTATATCTCTCGTCTCTTTCTCTCATCCACTCTTTCCGTTTTCTGATACGTTCTAGGGCTTCCTGTCTAGCTTCTTCTCGTATGCGTTCTTCTTCCTTTTTCCTACTCTGAGCTCCTAATAGTCGTGCTAGCATCTGATCCGTTAGAGGCTCCATGAATCTTTTCACTCTGCATCCACTGATGTAGTTGGGAAGAATATTTCCGTCTAGTGTGGCAAGATTGACTGCACCACTAGTGGAGATTCGATTTATGATCATAGGTCCATATCCGCGTTTTTGTAGTTTCTTTGCATGTTGTTTGAGGGTGTATACTAGGACTAGGTCACCTTCTTTTAGCCCCTTATCTTTTATATGTGCATCATAATAAGCCTTTTGTCTCCGTTTGGCTGCATAAATGCCTGCTACCGCTTGCAATCTTGTCTCGTGCAGCTTTTCAATCTGATCTAATTGCTGAGATAATTCGTGACCGTTCCACTCATACTGCTGGGCCACTTTCAAGGTAGGTACTAAGAAGTCAATCGGCAAAATTGCATTTTGCCCATACACTAGGTTGAAAGGTGTAGTTCCAATGGCCGTTTTATATGCCACTCGGAAGGCCCAAATTGCGTGATGCAATTGTTTGTCCCAATCTGACCTTCCATTATTGACAATCTTCGTCAAAACAGTACATAGTACTTTGTTGGAACTTTCAGCCTGTCCATTAGCTTGAGGATGGTATGGGGCTGATTTTTTATGAATCACTAAGAATTCATTCATTAGCGATTCAATGACTTCGTTTAAGAAATGAGTTCCTCGATCACTCACTATCTCGATCGGTAGTCCAAATCGTGTGAAAATGTGCTCAAAGAGAAATTTTGCTGTGGTTTGAGCATCGTTCTTCCTAGTGGCTTTTGCTTCTACCCACTTAGTTAAGTAGTCGGTGCTACTATGATGTACTCCGCATGTGATCCTTTCGCAGGTGGATTGATAGGTCCTATGAAATCAATACCCCATTTGGTAAATGCTCTCGCACAAACCATGGGTCTTAAAGGCATGTCATCTCTTCTAATAGGATGTTTTGCTCTCTGACATGTTTCACAGCTTCTCACGTATGTCTCTGCGTCCATATGTAGAGTTGGCCACCACAAGCCTGCAAAGAGAATCATCTTGACCGTTCTGTCTGCTGAGAAATGTCCTCCCGCAGCTCCTGCGTGTGCCATACAGAGAGATATTCATTTTCATGAATGCACAATCTTAGCTGGTTATCTCTCCCGCGTTTAAAAAGTTGTTTTCCTAGGATGACGTAATCTTTGCTCTGTTCTTCAAGAGCACGTTTTCTTGCTAGGGTAGCTCCATCAGGGTACTCTCGAGTTTTCAAGAACTTTACTAAAGGCATGCTCCACCTTGGTGCTATTGTAGAATAGCATAATGTAGAGTTCTCATCTGGGATTTGTTCTTGACAGATTTGACAGTTTGACACATAATGATGTGCATCTCGTTGCATGGTTGGCCAATATATGCCAAATCTCTTGAGTGTTTGCCATGTTCCAATTGCGTTCAAGTGAGTGTTCCATTGATTTATGTGCGCTTTCTGAAGCCACATGTTTTGTTCATCTTCTTCCACACATCTCATCAGTAGTCCGCTTGACTCCTGGTGGTATAAACTTCCAGCAATGATGTGAAGGTTCTTAGCCTTCCACAGATCTTGCTTTCGGTTTGGTGTGATCCCATCTTTAGGTCCAAGTGTAAGTATTGGGATCAATTTCTCGGCCCATTGAGGACATACTTCCAGGTTAAAAAGATAGGTATCTGGCAGATCATCAGGAACTCCGCTAGGTGGCTCTCCGTGTTTTAACCTCGAAAGATGGTCTGCTCTCACATGCGTGTTTCCTTTTTTGACTATTACCTCAAAGTCAAACTCCATTAGTAACAAGAACCATCGAACCAACCTTCCAGTGCTACAAGGTTTATTGACTAAATACAACAAAGCTTGATGGTCTATGAAGAATTTGAATTTGTTGGCTAAGAGGTAATGTCTAAACTTCTTGACTGCATAAACCATTCCTAAGCCCTCTCTTTCTGTAGTCGTGTAATTTCTTTCGGCTTGGTTTAATTGTCTACTCGCATAAGCGATTGGATGATCAAGCTTTCCTTCATCCGCCGGTTGAGCTAGGATACATCCAATTGCATAGTTCGAAGCATCGACATGAATATGAAAAGTCTTATTCCAGTTGGGTGATTTTAGAATTGGGGCTGTACTCAGCCTCTTTTTAAGCTCGTTGAAGGCTTTCTCACACTCGTCTGTCCAAGTGAACTGAGTCAATAGACCGTATAAGGGCTTAGCTATTATGGCATACATGTGAATAAACCTACGGTAATATCCACAATGTCCCATAAAGGCTTGTACTTCCTTTGCATTTTTGGGTCTTGGTAAGTCCAGTATGACTTTAATCTTATCCTCATCCGTAGATATCCCATTTCTTGAGACTATGTGTCCTAGTATTTTTCCTTGTCGTACCATGAAGACACATTTTTCTAGGTTTAAGCAGACTCTATACTGCCTACATTTGTTGAATATCTTCCTTAATTCCGGTATGTGATCAGGTCTTTGATTGGAATACGTGCAAAGATCATCTACATACACTTCCATGTTTTTTTTCAAAAATTCCTTGAACACGTGACACATTAATCGTTGGAAGGTAGCCGGTGCATTAGTGAGTCCAAAGGGCATCACTCTGAATGCATACACACCCCATTCAGTGGCAAATGCTGTCTTGTGTTGGTCTTCAGTCGCAATAGCCACCTGATTGTATCCAGAGAATCCATCTAGGAAGCTATAGACCTCTTTACCTGCTACCCTCTCCAATAGATGATCCATAATCGGTAATGGGTAGCTATCACGTATAGTGGCTGCATTCACCTTCTTCAGATTTATGCACACTCTCAGTTTTCCATTTTTCTTGGGCACTACCACTAATGGCGATACCCATTCTGTGTGTTCTATCTCGTATATAAATCCGGCATCCAACAACTTATCTATCTCTTCTTTTATCTTGGCTGAGTACACCTCATTATAAGTATAAGGTCTCTGTTTGGAAGGTTTGGCCTCGGATGTCATGGGGATTCTATGCGCACATATAGAGGGATCTACTCCTTTTAAATCCTTATACGTCCAAGCGAAGACATCCCGGTATTCTCTTATGAGTCGAATTAACTCTTGTTCTTCTTCCACTGAGACATCCTGTCCTATGAAAGTACATCGTTCCTCTCCTCCTTCCATGGTTACCACTATTTTCTTGGTCTGTTCTTTATTATCGTATGCTATTCCCGGTTGTGCCTCTCTCTTAGGCATTTGAATAGCAATCTTCCTTTCTTCTACTTCATATTTTTTGAAATGAGCTGGTACCTCAAATTGGTCTTGAAGCTTATTATCGTCATCTTCTAACTCCCTTTCAACTTCCAATTCTTCTTGTTGTGTGAGATCCTTATGTTGTTCATTGGCAGTGATATCCATGTTGGTGGTACTAATTCCTAGATCCATGGGTTCTGGTTCCATTTCAATTCTCTCGTAGTCCTCCTTCCAGTCTTTCTCAATTACTTCTCCTTCACCTGCCTCCTGAAGGACTACCATATACAAACTAATGTCATAACCCTCCTCGTCAATACATTCGTTCATAGTTACCACTTCTTCGTTTACACAAACATCGAGGGTGGCTAAGATTTCCATCCAACCATGAGGTTCGAATTCTTCGTCTGGAAATACTTGTGGCATATAAGCTGGATCTTGTACCGATCTCACTATACCTTGTTTCTGCTGCCAACTTTTTCTTCTTTCTTCTTCCTTATTTGCAGCTTGGCATATCCATAGATGAGTGTCCTCGTTCATCCAGGATTGGTCACTAGAACCCGCACTATGAATCGATTGATCGTCTTCCTCTTTATGGACTTGATTCCATTGCAGAGGTGGTACATCTTGATATGTATACGTATGTAGGTTGATTCTAGTGGTGACTCCTGCGTGTTGTAGGTACACTGCATCTTTTCCCCAATCTTGTACGACCTTTAGCTGTCTCATGAATGGCCTTCCCAAGATCATTTCATAGTTGCTTGGCCTTTCAAAGTGACATATTGCTAAAGTATGTTCGAATTCCACTCCGCACGTAGTGAAAACTACTCGTTCCAACAATCCCAAGGGTCTTTCCGTATGTCCATCTGCCATCTGAATTTTCATACGTGTTGGTCTCAATGCTGGTTTTCCCCATTTTTCCCAAATTTCTTTGGTAGCGATGCCTACACCAGCTCCTGAATCTAATATGGCTTTGGTTGTGTAACCCCTATAGGTGATTGGTAGACATGTATTTCCTTCATCCCCTTCACTAAAGTCTCCTACTTTATCCACTGGAATTCTCATCGTTTTCACTTCGTCATCTAACTCCTTCCTTTCTTCCTTGACTTCCCACTGATTGATCAATTTTTCTTTTAGGTGTGGTTTTACCTTTAATAGTTCCTCAAACGTTAAGGTACATGGGATTTTCACTTCTCTAAGGCGTTGTATGATCTCAGATGTTTGAACTGATGGATTCGTTTCTCGTCTCTGTATTGATGGAATGCGATACAATTCTGAGTTGTGCTCGTATTCCCCGGTGTAATTGGGTAGTTCCTTTACATCGTCTTCGGCTTCTTTGTCACTTGCATCCATTGGGAAAATTCCATCTGAATTAAGTTCAGTTATCGAATCCTCTATTTCGTTTTCTGCTTTTAATTCTTCAAAGGGCGGTTCCATTCCCTCTACCTTTTTCCACTTGTCCTCTTGAACTCTCGCCCATAAATCCTTAGTCCAGTCTCCTTCTGTTTCAGGGACTATGGATCCTTCCTTTCTCTCAATACCAACTTCATCATTCAGAGGCCTATTTGCATTAGGCTTTTCCTGATTGTTTAGACACTCTTGGAATTTTTCTTCGCAAATTCGATTGTTTGGTAAGGGTGACGCGGGTTTTTCTAGTGTTTGTTGGGCAACTTCTATCAATTTTTTGCAGATTTCCAATCTTTCTTTCTCTAAGTCACCTCTTGGATACTCTCTCTCATGTTGTTCTATAGTGGGTCCTGCTTTTAATCTCGCCTTGTATGCCTGAATCCACATAGCTAATTCTTCAGGCATTGGATCTGCTAATACCGATCCTACCTCCTCCCTTTTATTCTCCTTTTTATTTTCGTCTTCCACTTGTGCTTCTTCTGTTGATTTTGGTTTTCTCTTTTCATTTTCCTTCTTTTGCAATAACTTTTTTTCTTTTATCCTGTCTCTCCTTTGCTTCCATCTTTGGGATCGTTTACTGATGATACTTTTTTCTGGTTCTTCGGAATCTTCTACTCTGAGAGGGATGGGTGTATTTCCCTCTTTGTCACTTTGATTATTTTCCTCGTTTTTATCAGGGTTTTCTCTAGCCTTTGCTCTTGTTATGGCTTTTAGAGGTATAGTGTACTCTTTGTCACTCCCTGACGATTCAATTACCTCTATCACGTTAATCTGTACGTTAGATGTGACTTTGTTGGGGTTCTTAGGACAATCTCTAAAAAGATGTTCCTTTCCACAATCGCTACAGTAACCTTCCCAAATTCGTTGTGGTGGTGGTGGGTTTGGCAATGTACATTCTCTGATATAGTGGTCACCTCCACATCTGTAGCATGGTCCTCTAGGTACAGGCGGTCTATTCGTTGGTCAAGGTGGCATGGTTGCTCTAGGAGCTGTATACATTAATGGTACATAATCTTGCTCGTAGTTGTATGAACTCTCTGGTGTCTCCATGCCATAAGCATATGGGTCGTATTGTTGCCCATATTCCATTGTTGAGTTCTCATAACCTGGGAATGTTCCTTGACTAGGTTCGTAAAATGAGTCACATGGTTCACTACTAGTCAAAGGTGTAGCTGGCACTATGGCCCTTTCTAAGTTTTCCTCTGGTTGCGCTATCTTAACTGGGACAACGTTCTGAGGGTGGGGCGGTTGTTGTCCTAGCACTGGCTGAGGCTGCGTATATCCCTGATATGCGTATGGTCGTGGTATTGGTGCCTGTGGCTGATATGAGGGATATCTAAAGGCTTCTCCTCCCTGCTGGTTCTTCGGATATCCATATGGTCTCACATAAGGCTGGGTGGGTCTGGTTTGCCTATTGTAAGGGCAGTTCTCGGTGCTATGGTTTGTGTACCTCTGCTCTATACTGCAATACTGTAGTGGTCCGGGTACAGAGGGTCTCTGAGGAGCATAGGCAGGTGGTGGGACTATTCCCCTAGTACACAAATGAGAAGGATGATCCCCTCCGCACTGCATACATCTTCTAAGCATAGGCATTCTCATAGGATTGGTGGGATAGTTCCTCTGTCCTTGCATATTCAGTTTTTTTGCTAGCAAGTCGGCAATTTCCTCTATGTTGTTTTTAGGGTTTGATGTGCTATTTGATGACTCTTCACTTTTCACACTTCCTTGGGGTATTTTCAAGTCTCCTGCAAGGTTATCCTCTAGGTCTATACATTCCTTCATACACTCTTGCAGAGTTTGAACTCTCTTCACGTACACTAATGACCTCAAGGTTCCGTTCAATAGTCCTTCTAAAAACAATGATACCATCTTGTTTTGTGTTGGTCTCTCTTCTACGGGACATCTATCCACATACTGCTTGAATCTCCTGGCAGCCAATCTAACTGACTCAGTCGGAACCTGTTTGAAGCTGTGGATTAATGATGAAGAATTGTTCTTAATTCCAGACTTGGTAAATTCTTCAATCATTTCTTGATACACTTGATCCATGTTCTGGAAGGTATTTGGATCCAATGGTTGAAACCAGGCCAGGGCTGTGTCTGACAAGGTAAGGCCAAAGGACTCATATTGAATCATGAAGTCATCTACCTGCTCGGCTCTAACTACTTGTTTAAATTCTGCTATGTGATTATAGGGTTCACTCGAGCCATCGTAATGATTTCTCATGCACTTGGCCACTTGAATCGGTCTTAGTCTCCTTCCTGCTTCAGGTTGTCTCGGCATTACAGGGTAATTTGGTCTTCCTATAGGTATGCCTGGTCCTAGTACTACCTGTGGTCTGACTGGAGCATGAACTCCTTGTCTTGGGTCAATAGTTGGTTGTGGCCGGTAATTAGGATTAGTGGTAGGCATTGCGAATTGAACATGTGGTCTGATGGGGATCTGGGTTCGTTGAGTTTGTTGTGTTTGTCCCGAATGTTGACTTGAATCATTTTGAGAAGTTCCATGTGGGTTCCGTGACGTAGTGGCTTGGTCCCTTGGGGGGAACACTGGAATGTTCTGATATTTCAGCTCAGCTCTCTCTAATTCAGTGACTGGCCAATACCTTCTGTGGTCTTTGTCCAAATATGTGATGATGGTGGGGAATTCAGGATCTTGTAACTCATAGATGGTAACTGGATTAGGAGCAGCTTCCCAAATTGAGGAATGGGCTCTGAGCAGGTGCTCCATCCCGTTGATCAAATACACATCTATTAGAGTGTCATCCTGGGGAACTAAGTCTCCTCTCCAAAGTTTAGTGATTGTTGATCTTCCTCTAGGAGTAGTCACTTGTACTTCAGTTTCATGTCCATTTAAGCTTGAAGTATTATTTTCTTCACCACGCTCATTAATGATTTCAGGATGTTCTGTGACCATGTATTGAATGTCTTGTTTATCCATGTACAGTCCTCCTATGTACTTAACTGCTGGTCTTGGCACTATGTAGGCCTCTGAAGCCTTCCTCAGTCTGGCCACTGATCTGTTTAGACCATCCAAATAGATAGGGATCTCATTGTGGTTAGTGCTCACATATTCTAAGGAAGTTCTGTATTCGCCCTCAATGATGGACATCTGGCCAATCATGGGCATAGTGTTTTGCATATCCTCGGAAGCCATGGGGATTTCTCCTTCTGACTCACTGGATGTCTCAGAATAGTGTGATCGGTTACTTGGTTCGGCTGCACTCCCTACAGAAGAAATTACACTTCTTCGGCTTCCTAGGGTTCTTCCTGATCTCAGGTTCATTCACTTAAGAGCTCTGATCAATTCTGGTCCACCTTTAGTCTCTAGAGTTCTAAGTTATAGCTCAGAAGTCTAGGGAAAACTTAGGCTGGAATGTGACTGAAAGAAAATTTCAAGTCACGACACTTGACTCTCACGATCTCTGAGAAAACGATCGCTGACAGACGATACTTCGGTGAAACGATCGCTGGAAAACGATCTTTCCCCAAACGATCTCTGGCTGGGAACGATACACGACCTCTCAATGAAACGATCTACGACCTCTGCCCAAAACGATCGCTCACAAACGATACTTGATCAAAACAATCGCTGGAAAACGATCTTTGCCCAAACGATCTCTCGCAAAACGATCTCTGGCAGAAAGCGATACACGACCGACGATCTCTAGTAGAAACGATCGGCGATACTTGGGCTGAAACGACACACGATCTCTCACTAGACGATACACGATACTCGTATCGAAACGATCTACGATCTTCACCAGAAACAATCGACGATCGACGACACCCGTGACAAACGATACACGACCTTTGACAAGTGTCGCGATCTCTGGATCACGATACTTGGCAAACGATACGCGACCGACGATCTCTGATCAAAACGATCTCTAGCGAAACGATCTACGACCGCTGTCTGAAACGATCTCTAACGAAACGATCTACGACCGCTGTCTGAAACGATCTCTAACGAAACGATCTCTAGCGAAACGATCGACGACCGCTGGGAAATATCGCGATACTCAACCGCAGGAGTAAAACGATACTCGACCGCAGGAGCAAAGCGATACTTGACCCTTTTTCAAATTTTTGTGATGTTTTTTTTTTTTGAGGTTTTGATGTTTCCCCCTTTTTCACCTAGCTCTTCTCTCTTACCCTCACCCACTGTGGCAATCAACAAATGACCTTTAACCCCCTGAAGGCCCAAACGACACTCAGCGCAGGTCGTTTTTCCCTCTCCTAGGTTGAAATGCTGAAAATTTTTGAGCAAAGAGGTGGTTTAGTTTACCTTGGAAGCACCCATGATCCCTTGGTCCAACTCCTTTGCACTGAACTCTCCCCTATTGCTTGCTTTCCTCGAAACGATCGCTGGGCTCACACGACACTCGACACAGCTCTCCACGATACTTGTTCAACAAGTAACTTGAAAAATGAAAAATTTTTGGCTTTTATACTTGGGAATTCCTAGCTTACAGAAAAAGAAAAATTCTTGAACAAACCTAAAGCCTACTCTACTCTCCACTCACTCCTATTCTACTTCTTCTACTTACTTCCCTACTCTATCAACTCACTACACACACTCCAAGAATGAGAAGTAGCAAGTGCGGCTGAAACGACTTACCAAAGAAGAGAAGATTTCCGCTCCTCCAAGTTCTTCAAAGCAAGAAGCTACTTACCATCACACGAATGCCTCGGTTTGATTCGTCACTCCCCGGCAACGGCGCCAAAAAGTGTGTTGACCTAAGCTTCAACTTAGGGACTTGCGGAGAAAGAGACTGTACCTCAATCCCCTCACAAATGCATATAGTGGGGATACACGCTTTTAATTTATCAATCCGAAGAGTATACTAACCTAGCCGAGTGTATGAAGACGTGCAATCACGCAATGGTCAACGCAAATGTATTACTCAAGAGTGAAAATGAGCAAAACACTTATCCTAACAAGCTTCAACTGTAGGTCAAGGCGAAACGATACTTGGTGCAGCAGCCGTCAGTATTTTGGACTTTTCTCCTAGCTCCGAGCTCCAAACATAGCGAATAGCATATGCGTTTCGAAGCTCTCGAGAAGACGCATCCAATGGCAGTGGTTTCACTCAATTCCGGCGCTCCTACTTCAAGTTATGACAAAAATACTGAGTCGCGGGAATACTTTCCTACACTTCAGCACTTCCTACACCTCGCACACACCTCTACTACAGCAAAGAAACACTCTCAAGGGTAGATCACACTCACAAGCACTCTTTCCAAGCACTACACATGCATACAAGCTCACGAAGAAGAAGATGAAGAGGGAAGAAGACACAAATTCGAATTTCTGTGCTCTCTCTTCTCACAATGGCAAAAAGTCCTTTACAAAGAGTCACATTTGACTTATATACTAGTGCCCTAAAAATGGTCCTTTCACACAAGTGACCGGCACTTTATTCACTAAAAGCTAATTTCCTACTATTTTACATGGGTAAGCTTCTATTCTTCTGTGGGAATGCATCTAGAGGACTCCTCTAGTGCCTTTACAAGGGGAAATATATTACAAAAATGAATATGTTACAAAAATATGTGGTCCAAATCGGAAAAATTTTGGGGCCCGTCTTTTTCTCTGCTTTGTGCGCTCTTTGGCTCTGCAACACTATGTTGATTGTGGCTGATCGCATTAACCTTTCTCCTAGTACAACCAAAGATTTGAAAGTTCCACAACAGTTATGGATAGGGAAGCTGCCATATTGTGATCCTCTTCGTGTTTATGAGTGTGAAGCATACATTCATGTCCTCGAGAAACTTAGAAAAAAGGAAGACATAAGTCAAAGAAATGTGTTTTTTTTGGATATGATTGAGAAGGTCGATTTGAATATTGCTTATGGGATCCTAAAACACACTCAATGATAAGATGTAGTGATACGATGTTCAATGAGTCTAAGATGCATATATAACCCATTAATGAGGTTGTAGTGAGAAGAGTGGTATTTTGGGATACTATTCCTCCAATAAGCATGCATAAGAATGCTACAAATAGGGATGTTCAAGAGAATCTCCAATTAGATTAGTCATCAAATTTTTTTTTAAAGTAACCATTTAGATGTTCTCCGCATGCCTTACATCCACCAGATAGATATGTTTAGAATTTGGATTGTGATATGTTGACAGATGCTAGTGAACCTTCTTGCTACAAAGAGGTTATGCAGACAAAGGATCATGTCAAGTGGGAAGCCCACCATGGTACATCACCATTGCACCAGTTCACACCATCTCTTTTTCATTCCTACCCAGCTTAATTTATCCATATATCCATAATATCTAGACATCAAAAATTTCTTTTTTCTCTTCATCCTCAAGGTTGGGCTCACACAAGTGAGCTAAAGAAGACAACTGATCAAAAAAATGGTTGTTTCTCTCTCGTTACTTGTCAAGATTGAGCATGTGATGGCTCATTTCAAAGATAATGCTAGATTAACAAAAATAGAACCATATTAGATCTCTATATAGAGCCAAAAACAATTGTGGATTGCCAATGGGCATGAAACGTTAGCACAAAACAAATTTTAATCACAAGGATAGAAAAAATAACTTAGTTAAATGCTAGTAGACCTATAACAAAGAAAGTAGCAAGTCTCATATATCAGAAAACATGCAAGAGAAAGTCACCAACACATGAAAACTTGTGTAGGAATTGTGAAGAGAGATGGTGGATGCAATCTGAAGATGAGTTGGTGTTGCTACAACCAGCATTACACCAGCCGACTAAGACTTCAGAGTTGATTAGTAGACCGTTTGAGCTTCCTAAATCCACCAAAATATCAGCCAAGTGCTTTGGAACATGTATCTCAAAAGTTTAACTCAAGATAGACTAGTTGCAAGATGACTATCTCCCAAAACTTGCTATTTTTGTACATAAACCTGCTGGAAAAAAAGAACCTTGCTCTCAACCTGGTGGGAATTAGAAAACGTCCTTTTGGACATAGCAAATAAACTTAGGTATAGCTTGCTATTCCAAGTTAAAAACACTTCAAATGATAAACGCAGCACTGAGAACCAGATTCATCAACATTAGGAACATGTCTGCCATTCTCGAGGCTCTATAGAGATAGACCAGTGAGTCGTACTCCCAAACTATAAATCCAATGACCATGAACATTTATATGCAACAATTAGAGAGTGAGAGCAATCGAATGCACATTAAAATTCTAAAAAAGGTTGAGTAGAACTTGAGATATGAGCTTCTAAAGTTATTGCTCTGAGTGTGTATAGTAGAAAACAAAACACAGAAGTAGAGAATGATGAATGTATAAATTCACATATGATTAGAACCACATTGGCAATGAATATTTGCACAATGGGAGTATAATGATAGAGATATGGAGTAAGCTCTTCAATCTCTACAAAATGACATGAAGTGGTCACGTACAAGGATTGCTAATCTCCTCTTCCTTCTTGCTCTTTTTATAGCTACTCTTGGAGGGAGTTTTGAATTCAAATTCGAATGGTTCCACCTAAAAGTGATCCCCAAAGTTAGGAAATATTCCCCCAAATCACTAATTCGTGGTTTCATGTAGTTAGAGCCACAAATTTGCTCTTTACATCATGGATGAGGTAATCCATTCTTTTTCTTTTTTTCTTTTTCATAATTACAAGAGATAAAATGTACTCTTTTACAAGAGGTGTTCACATGACTACACATATGAACATAAATCAAATAATATATTAAGCATGTAGGCTTGGGTAAAATGCACCAATAGCTCCCCCTCAAGCCTAACATGCTTGGCCTCCAAATATATCTTCAATTGTCCTTGATTTCTTGCAAGCCAATGATCAATTTGAATCTACTTAACTTTGTTCCATCAAGAGCTTTAGTCAACATCTCTGCACATTGCATATTTATAGAGACATAGGATAGTTGAATATCCTTGCCCATTAGCTTCTCCCTTACATGGTGGTAGTGGAGTTCAATATGCTTAATTCTAACATGGTATACCAGATTAGCTACAAGATGTAGTGAGCTTGTGCTGTCACAAAAAATGTGAGGTGTTGAAGAATGAAGTCCAAGATCTCTATACAAAGACTTTAACCACATGATTTCTTGAGTTCCATTAGCCAAACCTCTATATTCGACTTCAATAGAAGATAATGCCATGGTTGGTTGCTTTATGGATGACCAAGAAATGAGTTTTGAACCTGCAAATGATACATACCTAGATGGACTTCTTCTATCATCTGTAGATCCGGCCCAATTTGCATTTGAGTAGACCTTTAGCTCAATATCTGAAGTAAATGGATAAAACAAACCTTCATTCATGGTCCCCTTTAGGTACTTGATGACTCTCTTGGCCGCTTGCATATGTGGTCTTCTTGGCTTACGCATACATTGACTCAATATGCTAACAGTATAGCATATATCCACCCTTGTGAGTGTTGCATAGTTCAAACTTCCAACCAAGCTTTGATAGCTTGTGATGTCTTCAATTGGCTCTCCTTCATAAGCACTAAGCTTATGATTTTTCTCCATAGGTGTACCTGCACACTTGGTATTCTCCATCTTGAACTTGACGAGAATGCCATGCCCATACTTCCTTTGTGTTATTTATATACCTGAATCTGTGTAGATTAACTCCAATCCAAGAAAATAAGTGAGTGGTCCCAGGTCACTTATTTTGAACTCCTCCTTCATTTGAGTCTTTACCTGTTTGATTCCTTCAAGATCATTGCCTCTGATAATAATATCATCAACATACACTCATAAATAGATCACTTCGGATCCATTCCTCTTTATGAACAAAGAGGTATCTGCCTTGCTAGCTTTGAATCCTTGGTCTTGCAAATAAGTCACCAATATGAAATTCCAAGCTCTTGGAGCTTGCTTCAATCCATACAAGGCTTTCTTTAATTTACATACATATTTGGGATGATGTACATCCTCATATCTAGGAGGTTGTGCCATATACATTTACTCTGAAATCCATCCATTCAAGAAAGCATTCTTTACATCAAGTTGATAGAGCTTCCAATTTCTAGATGTAGCAAGACTAATGATAACCCTAATTGTAGGCATATTTGCAACAGGAGAGAAAGTCTCCTCATAATCAATACCATGGGTTTGAGCAACCCTTTAGCAACTAACCTTGCTTTGTGTCTGTTTATACTTCCATCTGGATTCCTCTTGATTTTGTATATCCATCGAGATCCAATTACCTTCAGAGATGGCTTGTTTGGTACAAACTCCCAAGTTTCATTCTCCTTCAAGGCTTCCATTTCTACATCCATTGCATCTCTCCAAGCTTTCTTGCTTTGTGCTTCTTCGAATGTGGTAGGTTCTTCATTGGTTGAATCCTTTGCAATGTAGATTGAGTGCTTGGTGACCAAAGAAGTATCATAACCATACCTCTCTGGTTTCTTCTTCTCTCTTGAAGACCTTCTAGGTGGTTGATGTGAGCTCTCAGGTCCATATGTAGCATCCTGCATCTTTGCTTTACCTTTGCTTTTCCATAGCTTTAGTCTTTCCAAGTCTTCTAGGTCAATCTCTGAGTCACTTTCTTCAATTTTCTTTGGGTCCTTTGGTTGAAGTGATGGAAAGTCTTCATCCAAGTCATAAGGCAGCTTCACTTTCCTGTCATCATCAAACCATGATTTGTTTTCACCAAAAATTACATCTCTACTCACAAAAAATCCTTTATTAGTTGGATTGTACAATCTATATCCTTTTTGGTTTTGATCATAACCAATAAATATGCACTTCTCTGCCTTGGGATCCAATTTCCCTCTTACTTGAGAAGGAATGTGAGCATAGGCTAAGCATCCAAAGATTTTACAATGCTCTAGACTAGGTCTTCTTCCATTCCACACTTCATATGGAGTGGTTCCATCTAGTGACTTAGATGGAAGTCTATTTATGAGATATGTGGCTATAGACATAGCCTCTACCCATAGGTAGTTTGGAAATCCCTTTTCATTCAACATGGACCTTGTAGCTTCAATAATAGCTCTGTTTCTCCTCTCTACTACACCATTGAGTTCGGATGTATACCTTGTAGTGACTTCCCTTTTAATGCCTCTTTCATGCAAGAAGGCATCAAATTCAGAAGAAGAGAAGTATTCTCCTCCACCATCTGATCTGAGTCTTTTCAAAGTCCTACATGTTTTGTTTTCAACAAGAGAAACATAATTCTTAAAGAAATGAAACAGTTCATCTTTGTGCTTCATGAAAAAACAGAATGGTGCACCTACTACAATCATCTATGAAAGACACATAATATCTTGAGCCTAATATAGATGGATCCTTACTTGGACCCCACACATCTATGTGCACTAGATCGAAAGGATTTTGATACACATATCCCTTCTTATTGAAAGGTTGTCTATGAGCCTTGCCGAGTTGACAAGCTTCACACTTATAAATCATCTGTTGCCTTGTCATATTAGGCAAACCAAGTACACTTTGGTCCCTGCAAATTTGTTTGAGCGTCCTCTCACCAATGTGAGCAAGCCTTTTGTGTTATATCTCCAACTCTGTGAGAGTTTGAGATCCATATCTAAACAAAGCTATGTTCTTTGTATCTTCCACTTCAAAAGTGAAAAGCCTTCCTGTCTTTTCTCCTTTGGCAATCCTTCGAAAGACTTGCCTTGGATCTTCAACATATGCTCCAAATCTGTTGAATCTAACCTGCAATCCTTTTTCAACAATCTGTCCAACACTTATTAAATTTTTGGTAATTGTAGGAATGTACAAGACTTTGCTTAAGAGGTTCATATTCCCATCTGATTTCTTCACATTACCTATCTTCTCCACCGTGTGCTTTGTATCATCTCTTGTTTGCACTTCATATTTGTTGTGAGGATCTTCCAAATCAGAAACTAAGGCCACATTTCCTACTACATGGTTTGAGCATCCTAAATCAATGTAAAAGACGTGATCATCATCCTTACCCTTCTTCACTGATAGATTCATAATCAATAATGAATCTTCTTGACTTTGGTCCTCTGCATAGTTATTGTATTCTCTTCTTCCTCTATGGCCACTTTGATAGTTGTTGTTGTTGTAATTGTTGTTGTAGTAGTTGTTGTTGTAGCCTCCATTGTATCTGCCTCTATTTGATCCATAGCCACCTCTATTGAATCTTATTCCTCTTGAGTATTCGGGTTCTTGAAACATTCTTCAGTAGTATGATTAGATAAGCCACATATATTGCAAGCTTGAGATGATTGGAATCTCCCCCTGCCTTGCTTTCCACCTCTACCTCTTCCTCTAGCTCTTCCTCTACCTGAAAAGTTTGCTTGGAAAGACCTACCTTCATCTTCATTCTTCCTATTCTTTGACTTGTCCTTGACCTTAGCTTTATCAAAATATAAGGCAGAAGTTTGATTACCTGTTGAGGAATCACCACCTTTGCTAATCTTTGCTTCATGAGTGAAGAGTTGGCCCATGAGTGTGTTGAGTTTGGGTACATGCATATCCATGTACAAATCCATGGTTGTTGTGACTTGTCATCTGCCTTTATTCCATTTATGATTTGTCTAATGATTTTCTCCTCTTTAGTTACCTCTCCAATGCTTCCAAGTTGGTCAGAAATATCCTTCATTTTTGTGACATAATCAGTCACACTTTGCTTCGGGCTTTTCTTCATTGTTGTGAACTCCATGCACAATTGGTTCTTCCTTGCTCGAGTGTTGGAGGAGAAGAAAGAATCAAGTGCATTCCAAGTCTCTCTTGATGTCTTGCAACCCTTGACATGAGGTAAAAGAAAATCAGAGATTGAGTTTAGAATATAGGACCTTGCAAGTGCATCCTTTGAACACCAATTTGAAAGTCTTTCCACTTCTTCATGTGATGGTTGCCCTTTGTTCCTCATGGTTGGCATTGATTCATCTCCAGATATGAATCCATATAGATTCCTCCCTTGAAGGTAAGCCTGCATCCTTAGAGACCATCTTGGGTAGTTTTTTTGATCCAATTCGTCAATTGTTGATGGAAATCCATCTCCCATGCTGCTTGGCTATGCTCTGATACCACTATGAAGAGAGATGGTGGATGCAATCCGAAGATGAGTTGGTGCTGCTACAACTGGCTTTACACCAGCCAACTGAGACTTTAGAGTTGGTTAGTAGACCTTTTGAGCTTCCTAAATCCACCAAAATATCAGGCAAGTACTTTGGAACGTGTATCTCAAAAGTTTAACTCAAGACAAACTAGTTGCAAGATGAGTAGCTCCCAAAACTTGCTATTTTAGTACATATATCTATTGGAAAAAATGAATAGTGCTCTCAACCTGGTAGGAATTAGAAAAATTACTTTTGGAAATAGCAAATAGACTTAGGTAGATTTCTATTGCAAGTTAAAACACTTCAAATGATAAACTAAGCACTGAGAACCAGATTCAACATCAAGAACATGCCCACCATTCTCGGTGCTCTACAGAGATAGACCAGTGAGGATTAAAATGCAGATATCTCCCACACTATAAATCCAATCACGATGAAAATATATAGCAAAACAAGGTAGTGAGATCAATCCAACACACATTAAAACTCAGAAAATGGTTGAGTACAACTTGAGATATGAGCTTCTAAAGTTACTGCTCTGAGTGAGTATAGTAGAGAACAAAACAGAGAAGTAGAGAATGATGAATGTATAACTTCACATATGATTACAACCAGATTGGCAATGAATATTTGCAAAATGGGAGTAGAGTGATAGATTTATGAAGTAAGCTCTTCAATCTCTACAAAATGACATGAAGTGGTCACATACAAGGCTTGCTAATCTCCTCTTCCTTCTTGCTCTTTTTATAGCTAGTCTTGGAGGGAGTTTTGAATTTGAATTCAAATGGTTCCACCTAAAAGTGATCCCCAAAGTTAGGAAATATTCCCTCAACTCACTAATTCGTGGTCTTAGGTAGTTAGAGCCATGAATTTGCTCTTTACATCATGGATGAGGTAAGCCATTCTTTTTCTTTTTCACAATTACAAGAGATAAAATGTACTCTTTTACAAGAGGTGTTCACATGACTACACATATGAACATAAATGAAATAATATCAAGCATGTAGGCTTGGGTAAAATGCACCAACTGGAATTTGGCAAGATAAAGACTGCTCTTACACACACTAGAAAAAAGTCTTTTATGAATGTGCTCTTGGCCTTTTATAGAACTTTCTGAAGGTCATTCCTTTTTTATTTCTAAAAAAAAAAAGAATCTACTCTACCTTAATTCTTCTCTTATGGAGTTCAAGGGAAGAAGCTTGCCTCTTACAACAAAATTAGTTTGCAACTATGTACATCTCTCTTTATATACAAAAATACTTTGGGAAATTTTGAAAAATGTTTATTTGACTGACACACTATGTAACACTCCTCCCCTCCTAGTTCTTGACATCCTAGGCAACACTTCTTGGGCAAGTCAACTTCTGGGACATTCAATCCAAACTTTTGGTATTCACATATTGTTTGAGTTATATTGCTTAGACAATTCTTTGTCATTAATTTGACTCATGTGGTTCCTTGCTCCTAGCATGTGCAAAAGAAGTTGATTTGTATCACGGGTGTGATAGGGTGATATTTCCTTTTCCTTCATTGTGTCAAAGCAAGCCTATGAGACTGTTGGTCCTAGTCAAGTGTACTAAAGTATTAATTGCTATTAAAATTTGTATATATTACTTCTTTGGCCTTTAGCATCATAGTGTATTCTTGTGAATTCATAAGGTGCAAGTTGCTCCATATAATCTATCATTTTAATATTGATGTGCAATATTCTACTTCTTAGGGGTTGATGTTTTCTTCTTCCTCTCTTGGTGGTTCTTTTGTGTGTGTGTGTGTGTGTGTGTATACTTCATGGTTGACTCTTTGGTTTTGTGCGAGGCACTAGTGTCTTTGGTTTCCAAACCCACTTCATTGTTGAATTTTTTGAGTTGTTTGCTATTGAAGGTGAAGTGAGTTGGGATACCTTTGATCTCTTTTATTTTCTTTTTACCCTTGATTTTCTTTGGGTTCTTTCCTCAGCTTTCTCTTCTTCATAGGAATCATAGGGTTTGATGTATGTAAATGTCTTTTGTATCTATATCTACAACCTTCATTGTTGCGCTACAATATATTTCTTAGGCACCCAAACTTGTTGTGTTGATCCGGTTGGGATCTTTCCTAATGATGGCTTGACCTCTTTCATTCTCCTTGGCTTTTCCCTACCTTGTTGTTTAGGTACTCATATTTTTCTTTCCATTGTGCACTTGAAATGGAGCCCTAGGGACCTAAACATTTTGATTCATGGTGGATAGAGAATAATGGTATGGATGAGCTTATCTTGTCCGTGCATATCATAATCGATTTTTTTTTTGCTTTTTTTCTATGTAGATGCTCATTATTTCTTGTAGTCTTCTAAGTCATGAACTCTTTGAGATAATTCATGTCCATCCCATGTTAATTGATTTCCTAGCTTTAAGGTAGGCATCAATAATGCTATGGGTAAGACATCAGGCATTCCATATACCAAATTAAATAGAGTAATTCCAATGGATGTTTTATATGCTACTCTATATGCCCATAAAGTATGATAAAGTTGATACCCCATTGAGCTCTTTTGGTATTCAATAATTTTGAGAAGACATTACAAACCACTTTAGTTCTACTTTTAGCTAGTCATTTTTCTTGAGGATGATAGGATGTTGACTTTCTATGTGTTATGATAAAATGATCAGTCAAACACTCTATGAATTTATTGGAAGAATGGTTTCCTCTATCACTTGCCAATTAAATTGGTAGTCCAAATCTGTAATCATAATTTTTTGATGTAACCTTAGTTTCAACCCACATTGTTAAGTATTTTTTTTGCTATTATAATATATTTTTCATGAGAGCTCTTAGTACGGGGAGGAATAGGTCCAATAAAGTCTAAACCCCATTTGCGAAATGCTCTTGTAGACATCAAAGGTCTCAAAGGAGTTTCATCCTTCTTTACAGGATGTTTTGTCCTCTGAGAAGTATCACATCTATCCATATAAGATTTAGCGTCTTGAAATAGAGTTGACCACAAAAACATAGAATATAAAATCTATTTAGTAGTTCTATCTTTGGAAGAATGTCCTCTTCCTAATTGTGAATGAGCAAGTTTTATCATCTCCCACCATTTTGTTTATGTACATAAATTCTCAAGTAGCCATCCACTCCTATATTGTATAATTGATTGTTTATAAAAACAAAATCTTTACACCTTTCTTGCATATTTCTTTTATTTGCTTTCATTTCTTCCTGAATTTCATAAAAACTTCCTTTCAAGTATTCTAGTACATTCGCACTACATCTTGGATTAATTTCAAACCAAAACAAATTCACATTACTTAAAGGATCTTCATGTGTCGAATGTTTTGCATTGTCACATAATTATCCACAACTCTTTCTTTATTTGGCCAATATTCTCTTAGTCTTTCTAGATTATTTACAATAACTATCTTTGCATGAGAACACATATAACATTTATGTGCCTTTATGTCTAAATTTGTTTTATTAGAGAAGGTCACTAGTTTCATTTAGGGCACCGTTGACACCCCTCCAGTCACAATCTCTAAGTCGATGAAAATTGATTCGCATATTGAGGGTGATTAGGAGTTCAAAATAGCTTCACTGTGTGGCATCAAAATTTTGATTTGAGCTTGCATCAGACTCCAAATGCACTATTGCAATGAATATTCAAGAAAGTTTTTCCTTTTGTGCCAAATATATATACAAGTTTCGGTTTGCCAATACAAGCACCTTGCAAACTATAAAGTATATAATTTCATTACAAACTATAGAGGTCAATAATTTGAGTTATGCACGTATTAGATATTGAATCCTTCTTATACTTTCTTGAACCTTGAAAGTATTAAATTCAAGAGGATATAATAAGTTTGGTATTTAAGCAAAAATTGTCTTTATGTACCTCAATCACCACTTTTTCTAACATAGTTATGAACTTCCTCTTAATATTTGGGAATGATATTGAATTTCCATTCTCTTAAAAATAAAAATTCCATGTTTATTTGCTTTGAACTTCAAATCATAAGATTATAAATTTTGAGAATGATCCACATATGCTACAAAATATGAAGAATCTTTCCAATTCATCTTGTTACCTTAAGAATTTCTAGTTCCCTCCACAAGGAACCTTTGCATCTCGTACGGATTCAATTTTGGGTTTCATCTTGAGATACTATTTTGAATAAATGAAGCCTTAAAATAACCTAGGAGCTCTTCTAAGAGGAGGTATTTTTCAAGATTCATAATACCTAACAGTATGTTTCACCAATCATGCGACCCAAGGTAAACTTAAATTGAACTTTTATACTCATATTTAAGTTAAATTGCTCATGTTAGAATTCCATCATTGTCTTTGATGGAGCTAAATAAAAACTCTGTAGCATGAGACTTTTAAAACCATATTGGTTTGACATGATACTTAGGATATCTCATGAAGAGTTCCTTTGGAACCATCTCTAAGTATTTCGTATAATTAGATTTAGCATTGAATATGATAGATTCTATAAAGTGTTTTATAAATTACCTTGGGCTAATATTGTATTGAAAGGATTTAACTTTAAAGAACTTTCCAAAAAAGTAATCTAAATCATTGAAGTTTAGGTGGTGATGTGTGTGAACACACTAGGACCTCTAGGGCACTTTTTTCCTCCTTTAGGAGGTTTCTAATTGGCTTGTATATATGCCTATAATCCTAATGAGTCACTTATCTTCTTACATTATCTTAGTAATTTATTCAGTATTGTGTGTTGTGCTCCAAGCTTCTTCTTCCTCCTTGTGTTGTTCGTGTGCTTCTATAGACCTTGAACTCCAACAATTGGTATCAGAGTAGCTTGTGTAATAAAGTAAGTCTACGATCCAAGGGTCTGGCCGGTTCAAACAGATCTGAAATCGGACACCGTTTGGTCATCCGTGTGTATGACCAAAGATCTCGAGAGGAGAGTATTTTGCCCAAAGAGATCTAGAACCTTCTAGAAGCATCCAGTTGAGTTAACTCGAGTTAATTGGGACACTTGGTGCACATGTAGTTACATGGCTGACAAATGGATGGTTAGTATCCACCTACCCAAGAAGGCAGTCCCCTGGAGAGAGCTATAAATAGAGGCATTTGGTTGGGAGGAGAGTCATCTCTCTAGCATGTGGTGGTCGTAATCCTTGTTTGCTTGCATTGGTATCAGAATCAGAGCCACGCTCTCCATAGCTCTCCTAGATCACCTTGCTCCTTACATTTTGTGTGCATAGTTCTCTTCCGAATATATGCTTGCGGCTGTTTTGATGTAGAATATTGAAGTCAACATGGCGGCGCTGGCTATAGTTCAAAGAGGAGATCACCAAAAATTTAACCTTTGCTATCTAGAGCAGAGGAATCGAACTCCCGTCCTCTTCTTGAGGAGTCTATGGCCTATCCACAAAGATCACAGGCGCTCACAGACTAAATCTTTCCACGGTTGGAACTAGTCTGAATTTCCGACTGAAGAAGAATGCATCCAAGAGCAAAAGAGAGAACACTATCTCTGCCGTTACGTGCAAGAAATTCAAACTCATATCAATGCGCTTCACAGAGCTTTTTCGTATCCATCCCGCCATGGGGCTGCTAGTACAAGTTTTACTATAATATGTAAGAACTGGCTGCAGAAGATCGCATGTCAGAAGCAAAATAGATGCTTCATCCCCGACATCGTTCATGAATCAAATCTCTGACGTTTAGCAGAGGAGATATCACATCTGACATGTGCTAACGTCAAAATTAACATCAAAACTCAATTGTCTAGCACTCGAATTGGGAGCCTTGAGATCGTACACAGGCAAGCTAATCAAGCATCTGACATCATGCTCTTTACAGATCGCTGCCAATCTCAAAATCCCTGTAATTCCATGGTCTGAGCAATATCCATGTGAATAAATTGGTCACGGGAGTGGCCCCTATCTGCACCTGATCATCATGCGATCAAAGGTGCCTCTCAAACCTGCATCTATCTGCTCAAGGGCATACTGCTGTATCATCCAGGAGCAAAAGGAGAGAAGTAACTATCTCTGCTATCAGCCCCCGAGAGATTCAAACCAGAACCTCTCGTTTGGGAAATTGATCGCCTATCCACAAAGTTCACTGGCGTTTGTGATCTGCAATCTGCTATGGTATCTTAAAGGCAATTCCCGCTAAAGAAGACTTCAATAAGGAGCAAAGAGGAAACTGAAAAACAGATCTTTAAGTTGCACAATCCGGGATTCGAACTCGGCTGGCCGCTCTGGGAGCATCTTAAAGTAGCCAAGTCGCCCAAAGCCTTTGTGCTATCCTAGAATATAAGTTTCTAATGGACACTAAAGATTGGAGCACAATTGTTGCAACCCGAAGCACAATTCTTGCAGGTCCTCTATTCGGTGTTTGACCCGAGATCTATTGAGTCTTGGGAGCACTCTTTCTTAGCCAAAGAAGCAAGCACCAAAGAAAGTTAAAGTTTGTGAGCAAAGTGTGAAGGAAGTGGAGCTATGGAGTGAAGATCCAGAGGCCTTTGCTGATCAAAGTCAAACCAACTTTGAATTCGGACCAAAGTCTTTAGAGAATAGCTCTTTCAAAGGATCAAGGGAAGGACGTAGCTCTATGTGGAGCTAAGTATTTTCCAAATTATGTTTTCATTTTGATATTTGTTTGCTCGAATGCTTTCATTTAGGATGCATTAATTAGGACTAAAGGCATAGTCCAATTATGATTATCTCAACATAAAAGCTAATTAGAGAACTAAACGATATTGAAATGACACAAAAGTATACAAAGTACTTTTTAATTTTAGGCATGCAATTGAACTTTCTATTTCCATTCATGCACAAAAATGAAAAGATTATTTGTGCATAAAAGAATGTTTTATGCACATCAAGTTCGCACTTGCTTGGGAAAGGTAGTTAATTCTCCAGTTCATGCACTTGAATAGTTACCTTTTGCCAGAATAGCAAGCAAGTTGTTTTTGCATGGATGCTTGTTTGCATACCTAATAAGCTTGAGATTTGCTTAAGTTCATTACACTTGCATGTACTCACATGCATTTGCACCCAAGAATGGGCATTTGCATACATGAACATGCATTTGCATGCAAGTAGATGCATGAGCATACGCATGATCTTTTGGTAAGGAGCTGAGCATGTATACTTTCATTCCTTTCTTTTTCTAACTTGACTTAGTTAGGTGGGAAAAATAGAAAATTACCTAGTTGCAAAGATCTTGACCATCATGCAACTAAGTATCTAGTCTATTTTTTCCAAAAAAAGTGATACATAGGTACCACTTAGTAGGACTCTTTTTGAGGAAAAGAAAACATGTTGAAAGTAAGTATTCAATTTTTTCTTGTCATTAAGATGCCAAGAAAGTAGAGCTACTTTCCAATGTGCATGCTCAGTCTAAGTTTGGAAAAAAACCTAGACATTCTTAGCAACTAACGAGGATTTAGTTGTTTTTGGATGTTCATGTTCATGCACCCAAGTAGGGAAGTTTCTGTTGAAACTTGTAAGTTCAACAAATTTTGGAAGGTTTAATACTTAAATATTCATCAAACATTGATGAAAATAAGTAGAAGTATTGAAATTCTAGAATCCTTGGAACTCTAGTATTCATAGATGTTAGTTTCTAGAAATGGATCTCGAGGCATGATGCAAGGTCTTTTATCGACGCGAAAACTTTTGAAGGAAACTTGCTTGATTCTATTTAAGCTAACTCAAGGCTCAAAAAAGAAACCAAGACAAATATTAATTGATCTTTAGGAATCAAGTAATTTCCTAAAGTCATGACAACTAATGAAATGATTCAAATTATTTTTATTTTTGAAATAGTTATATCAAATCACGATATTTCCTAATGACAATTTAGGAAACAAGTTCTTTCCTAAAAGGTTAGCTTCAAGTGGTAAAGCCTTGAAGCGACCCAAGCAAAGTAATCTTTGGAAATTAAGCTATTTCCTAAAGATAAGCTAATGAAAAAGTCCAATTAACTATTTCATTAGTTAAAAGAGAATATCTTTTTGGACAAGCAAAGCCTTAAGTCTTGGTCTTATCCAAAAGTCTAGAATTCCTTTTGAAGATCTTTCCAATAAAGGAGAAGATTCCAAGATGAATCATTGGACTGGAAAGCAAAAGATTCCAAGATGAATCATTAGCTTAGTATTACTTGATTCCTTGGTAGGAATCAGAAGGTTCTTGAAAGAAAAATCTCCCCAGATGTGAGACTAGCATCTTTCAAGAGAGGTTTTATAGCAAGTAGTTCCCAGCAATTCCCTAACCACCAGTTTTGGTATTTAAGTTCAAATAGTGATATAACCTAAAGCTATATCAGAGATTCTTAGCTTTGGAATCTAAAGAGCATTAAAAATGCTTGGACTTAAGTTAAGGGAAAGATCTCTAAAATCCTGCAGGTAAGCAAAGAAGCTTAAGATAGTTTAAGAGATCTTAAAGATAACGACTAAGTCTTTATTTTTGTCGCAAGTATCAACCAGACTTGATCAAACTTGGCCATGATTGTCCAAGAATGTGCGATTAGAACTACTCTGTAGATTGCCCAAGTATTGGCAGTAAAAATTCCATTAGGAATTATTCACTCAAGTTCCATTTATCGAATGGAAAAAATTGTGAAAAAAGTAAGCTGTTCCAACTATGAACAGAGTGAAGGAATTCCAAAAATGTAGTCTGCAACCGTGAAGACGGTACTTAAGTCTGTGGAAGGTAAAACATAAGTGGTTGCCTATCCTTAAAGGGATTTTGGTACAAATCCAGAGAGCATGAGCGGATGCTCAAACTTATGCAGTAGAGAGATTCCTATAAAATTCCTAGCCAGGATAGGTACCTAAAAGCATCAGTTAAGAAAGGAATCTAAAGACAAGAAGCTAAAAGCTCTTGTCGCTACAAAATTGGTCACGAATAACCAATTGAACTTGAATTTGAGAAATTCAAGAACTTGGAATTCAGATTGGTTTTCATTTGAAAATCCTAGCAAAAAGGATTGGAGATATTTTATTAAAGGTTTTCAAGTTCCCAAGGTTAAGCACAAGATCGTGAAACGATCATGTCAAGGGATTAAAACCTAGAATATCAAGATAGAGATAGTGCCTGAGACTACGAAATTCTTGTCAAGAATTAAAGCTAGAAGTTTCTCTATCAAAGAGATGTTGTAGAATTTAGGATAAAATTCACTCACACGTCAATGTGAGTATACAATAGGGTGGTATGGGACACCTTTATACTCAGATTGATGTAGGAAAGATGGTATGGGACATCGGACCGTGAGATGATGATTATCTTTTAGTCTTCGTGTGGACAAGATGACTTCAAGATCAAGGAAACAAAAGATATGAAGTAAGTAACTTCCAAGATCTTCTTGAAACACTTCAAGACAAAGTGTTGTTAATTGGGAAATATTTGATAAATTTCTGAAAGAAGTTGGACTTTGATTTTGAGTTGATCTTTTCAACTAAAGATTTAATTGACTAAGTCAAGAATCAAGTTTCTAATGTAACTTGGTAAATTCACTCTTCTGACTCAAAGAAATGCACAAGAATTGCATTCACGGTTAGGAGACAAAAAGACTGAATGTGACCTGAACTTAGTCTCAAGTGAAGCATTATTTGAAGACAAAAATCATCAACATAACCTCAGTGGGTCGACACACTGATGTTGGTTACCACACTAGTATCTTGTGGTTGGATGATGTTTTTTATTTTCTTTGAATCTTTTTGAGAATCTAGCTTATTTCTCTTAAAGATAAAGACAATGCTTCAATACTCTGTTGAAATAGATCTTTGAAAACTTAAAGTCTTTGGTCATCTAGCCTTTGACTCATAGCAAATTTAAGTATCTTCGAAGTATGAATTGGTTGTACTGAGTTTTAGTTATTTCTTTCCGCTTTTCAAAACTTTTGGAATACGCTCAGACATGGCATCTGATTCCTTTTGCAAAAGACCAGGGTTAGCCGGTTAGAATTAGATAACTAACTTGAACATCCTAGATAGATGTTATATACAAGAACCTTTTCAAATCTTCAAAAGAAAATAAGTCTAAGTGGACATATTTATTTGAGTTTGCTTCAAGTTATAGCATAAATGATTTCTTAGAGTCCAATAGACTCTTGAATAGACAAGTTAGGAATTGCTCAACATATTGACAATTCCCAAGAACTTTTAGCTCAAGTCTTTGAGAAAATGTCCTAAGTTGGACAATTTTCATTTTGAACTTGTATTGGTCAAGTTGGTATGGTTGACTCCACCGAAATGTTAAACTTTCTCCTACAGTTTACAAAGGATTTTTTAACTCATTAGGACAAAGTAGTTCTCTAGTCGGATGAAAAAATCAAGTAACTGTTGGATCAAAGTAAACCATTGTAAAAACATCTAGGTTAGATGTTTGAGACAACCAAACTTCAAGTTCTTCAAAACAAATTCAAGTGAATCAAGAGTTCTCAAAGTCTTGCAAGGAATAAGAATCCCACCTTCATTACTAAGTCCATGCACCAGTTATGCCTAGAAATGGACTAGTAATTTGAATCCACCCAATTCACATGTTTGTGCCTAGATCGCACATCTAGAAACTATGAATTGGCCAGGGATATTTTTAGATCCACCCTCATTATTCTTCACTAGTTTGTACTTTGTCCCATTCATCAAAGTGCAAAATCACATAGTCTTTTGAATCATTTGGGCAGGGATGCCACCACAGAGATGAGACATTTCTTCCAGTTCTAGAACATGACCATGTTCTTCCAGTTTAGAACATGAGGCTCGGGGGTTGCCTACAGTATCTATATAGCTCTATTTTCGAGGACGAAAATATTTTCCAAGGGGAGAAGAATGTAATAAAGTAAGTCTACGATCCAAGGGTCTGGCCGGTTCAGACAGATCTAAAATCAGACACTGTGTGATCATCCGTGTGTATGACCAAAGATCTCGAGTTTAGACTTACTAGGAGGTCTTATGCTCTTGTGAACAAGTGATCCACTTAGCTTAGTGGTTAAGTCTCAAGGATGTGAAGGAGGAGGTCTTGGGTTCAATCCCCATGGGGTACATGGGGAGAGTATTTTGCTCAAAGAGATCTAGAACATGCTCAAAGTGATGTATTCCATATGCTGGCAATTGAGGATAAGTTGGATGTTAACATTTACCCATTATGGGCTTATATGATGAGTCGTGTATTAATTGGAAAAGGATTGTGGAATATTGTTGAGGGTGTTGAAAAATTTCCTATTTCACCTACATACACAATTTCTCAAGGTGATGTAGGTGGCATTGAAGATGGTGATATTCTTTAGGATCCTGTTTGTGCTACGGTTCCTGCTACACCTACTTTAGAGAAACTTTGTTGGGATGGTAGAGATGCTCATGTACATGCACTGATAGTCTTGTGTGTCAAATGTGCCATTATTCCCCAGATTTGCTCCTGCAAAATAGCAAAGGATGCTTGGGATACACTACTCACTTTATACCAGGAAAGGAATGAGGCTCATCTTGCTTACCTCCTAAAATAGTTGGAGAGTGAGCACATGAATGAAGGAGAGTCCATGGATGGCTTCTTGACAAAGATCAAAGATTTGAAGGAGCATTAATTTTGATTTTTGCTGATGAAGTCTTCCTTGACAATTCACTTGTGTAGACTGTTCTGAATGGTCTTCTAGATTCATATCAGATTTTTTCTTCTACTCTTTGATTGATGATGGATGGCAATCCAAATGCCTTAACATTTGAGGATTTAGTCTTTGTTCTATTGTAGAAAGATTAGTTTATGCATAACAGGTCCATTATGCGTGTTGCAGATCAAGATTTCTTGGCTAGACAGAAGGGCAAAGGTAAATGGAGCTCTTCTATTAGTAAGCAAAAACTTGCTAATTCTGCATAATCCAAAAAGGATGACAGAGATGAGAAGAAAACAAAAAAGTAGAAATTGTTTTGCAAATACTATAAAGGAAATGATTATGTCATAAAGAGTTGTCCAAAATTGATTGTGCTATAAACCAAAATCTTTTGCATCCGCCTCCATTGCTAGTCCGCGAGCACACACAGAGATATGCGTTCATTTTCCTCCCAGCCGCCGAGCTTCTCCTTGAGATATGATAATGCCTGTTCATAAGGACTCACTTGAGAGTTCTAATAGACTCTCCTCTCAAGTCCTCTACCAAGTGAGGTAAGATGCCTCAATGATGCATGACCCATATGTATCATCTCACTAAACAAGTTATGCATCCATGATGTGACAGATTGCAAAAGAGGCAAAGAAGAAAGAGGCTAGAATGGTTGTTATACGTGCCTCTACACCCAAAACAGAGTCTGCTAATCTTCTGTAGAATGAAGAATGGTCATTTGCTATTGTTTGCAGTTATGATCCATCCTCTCATGAACAGTGTATGCCTGTAGTAGACATAGATGTTTGGTACTTTGATAGTGGTGCAACCAAATATATTACCTCAGAGTGCAGTTTCTTCACTTCACTTGAGCTTGCCCCTATAGGGAATACTATCACATGTGCCAACAACCCCTCTCATCTTGTTATGGGGGTTGGTAAGATCATTTTGACTACTAGCATTCTCAGGTGCTTTATTTGTGCCAAGGATCAAGAAACATTTGCTATCAATTTTAGCATAAGTGAAGATCAGTTTGGTTGTGAAATTTATTGATGACAGATGTACAATTCATGATCTGTAAAATGGTGACATCATTATTTCTTCTAGCATTTTATGTTGTGGGATGTATAAGCTCATAGATTATGCAAACTCTGTGAATGATTCAGCATGTATAGTTCAAGATTCTTAGGCTATGTCGAATGCAAAGCTTTGGCATGCATGCTTTGGTCATCTGAATTTTGCTAATTTGCTATGCCTGCAAAAATGTGAGATGGTATCCTCTTAGCCAAAACTTGAGGCACCTAGTAGACATGTCTATGAAGGCTACAGTTTGGGCAAAATGTAGTGTTCCTCCTTCCCAAAAGATGGTTCAGTATGAGCTACTAAAAAATCATGGCTTGTTCATAGTGATGTTTGTGGTCCTATGCAAACACCTTCTTTTGGGAACTATATTTATTTTGTGACCCTCATTGATGATTTTTCCAAGCATGTATGGGTATATCCATTCAAAGAAAATTCCGAACTGTTTATGTGCTTCAAACAATTTTTGGTTTTGGCAAAAAAATATGTCAGTATGTAAATTGGACATCTTCCATTCTAATTGAGGTGGGGAATATATGTCTTCTAATTTTTATGCATTTCTAATTGTACATGGGATTAAACATCAGTGTAGAGTGCCATATACACCTGCATAGAATGGAGTTGCTGAAAGGAACAATAGGTCACACATGAAGATGATGAGGTGTATGGTCAAGAGTCAAGCTTTACCACATAGTTTTTGGCTTGATGCTATTATGTGTGGATCATATGTACTTAACAGGTGTCCCACTAAAGCATTGAAGTCTCTCACTCCATATGAGGCATGGCATGATTGCAAACAGTTTCTTGCTCATCTACATGTTTTTGGTTGTCTCGCATATGCATTACTACCTGAACAACAACGTACAAAATTGGATGATAGAGAAGTAAAATGTATTTTTGTTGGGTAGAGTTTTGAAAGCAAAGGCTATTGTCAGAATCATCCACATACTAAATGCATTTTGGTTAGCCATGATGTTGTTTTTTGTGGAAGATGCTATTCAACCATTACTTCCATTTACTAAGGAAACATTAGTTGGCTCCAAAGATATGTATGACACTTTGCTACCTCTTCTTACAAGGGGATAGTCTATGCTTGGTCCAAATGAGGCTGCTATGCAATTAGAATATGATGCTATTATGAAAAATGGTACATGGTCTTTATGTGACTTTCCTCCTAGCAAGAAGGCCATTGGCACTAAGTGGGTATACAAGTTGAAGCGTAAGCCTGATGGAACAGTTGATAGGTATAAGGCTAGGCTTTTTCCAAAGGGTTATGCTCAAGAAAGAGGCATTGATTTTGATGAGACCTTTACTCCTACATGCCAAATGAGTATTGTTCCTAGCATTTGTGCATGGAGCTCATCATGGTTGGAACAAACATCAGTTGGACATTAAAACTACTTTTTTGAATGGTGATTTGCATGAAGAAGTGTATGTTTTTCAGCCTCATGGTTTTGTGCAAAAAGGGCATGAAAACAAAGGGTGCAAATTGAAAAAGGAATTATATGGTTTGAAGCAAGCACCATGTGCTTGGTATGATAAGATACATGCCTACCTCATTACACATGGTTTTGAGTGAAAGAACTTGGAGAAGCTTGTAGAAGGTACAAAAGTGCGTTTCGAAGCGATGAAGTTTGGTCAAGCCAATCGGCATAAGACCAGCCCTTGAGCTTATGGAGACTCAAATAGACCTTATAAGCATGTGATAAGTGCAAAGAAACACACTATGTACTTTGGAGCATAAAGGAAATGATTCAATACAAAACAGATAGGTTTGCAGGTCGACTAGCTCAAAAAACTTACTATCTATGGAAGAGACAATGAACTTCAAATGCCCATAGCGACCAGCGTGATTACAATTAGAAAAAATCATTTTATGGGAGTGATACACATAGGTTTGAGTGTATAGAATGCACAAAAGTATAAGGAATAAGCAAAATATGCTATAGGAATGAATGCGACATTCATCAGTGGTACTTCCTATTTTTCAGGAATACGCAAAGATTGACCCCAAGACAGAAAAACTCCGATTTCTCCCAATCTGCTGAACCAAATGCTACACAAATGTATAGGCATAAACTAGACAATAATACCTTTCCAATGAACCATCTTGCACTCAATTTGCGGCTCTGGATAGAGAGCAGCAACCTTTCCAAGATTACTGTTGGCGAAGAAGATGATGTAGAGAATTGAAGGAGCAAGACAATGATGGTCACAAGTGTATGTATATTGCTTCCATGTAATGTACAAGTGATTTCAAGTCTTTATATAGACTCTAGGAGTGTTCCACGACTTATACAAGTGAAATTTGAATTCAAATGAAGGTGGGAATGGTTGTTGGAGGGAATCAATTCACTTCCCTACAATCTAGGAAAAGTGAAGATCTAGTTTGATCTACTTTTAGGTGATTGATTGCTTGATTGAATGCAACTTCAACAACCACAACTTTCGTGGGATTTTTGCTCTATCTTTATACCTTTACATGTGTAAAGCTCAAGGCTTTTACAACGGTAAATGAACTATCAAAAATCTCTCAAAAAAATACAATAAATGAGCATAAGAAAAAGAACTCTCCAACAGATATTCTTTCGATGTGATAGCCTTTGATGTAGATCAAATCCACCTCAAGCATAGTGTAAGCTTGATATTCCAACAACTCCCCCTCAAGCTAAAGTATGCTTGAGCTTCATTCTCTGATAGGTTGAATACCTGCCATAGCTTTGAATCTACAAAGCTTTATTCCATCAAGTGCCTTCGTCATCATATCTGCTACTTGCTTTTCAGTAGGAACAAAAGAAATGTCAATCTCTTTTGCCATGAGCTTCTCCCTGATGAAGTGGTAATGGACTTCTATGTGCTTGGTTCTCACATGGAAAATAGGATTTGCCGCTAGATGCATGGAACTTACATCATCTCCAAATATGTGAGGTTTGGAACCTCAAGTCCCAAATCTGTATACAATGCTTTTAACCATATTGCCTCTTGAGTTGCTATGGTCAAGCCTCTGTACTCTGCTCTAGTTGAGGATAAAGCAACTATTTGGTTGCTTCTTGGAACTCCATGACACTAGCTTCGAACCTGCAAATGCTAAGTAACCAGATGTACTTTTTCTGTCATCCTTAGCTCCTGCCCAATCTGCATCTGAGTAGATTTTGATATCCAAGTCTGAAGAGTAAATAGAATATACCTTCATTGATTGTACCTTTGAGATACGTAAGTACTCTCTTAGCTGCATCCATGTGTGGTCTTCTCGGTGAGTGCATGAACTAACTAAGCACTCCCACACTATATGAGATGTCTGCCCTTGTATGAGTAGCATATATCAAGCTACCTACCAAGCTTTGATACTCTTTAATGTCTTCAATTTTCTCACCTTCATAAATACTTAGTTTATGATTCATCTCCAAAGGTGTTCATGCAGGTTTAGTGTTCTCCATTTTGAGCTTGAGAAGAAGATCGTGAATGTATCTTCTTTGAGTCAAATACATTCCTTCATCTGTGTATATCACTTCAATACCTAGGAAGTGAGCTCACCTAGGTCACTGATTTTGAACTCCTTTTGCATGTGTCTCTTGATCCTTTGAATGCCATTTAGATCATCACCTATCACAATAATATCATCTACATATACACATAGATAGATAACCTCATTGTGATCCCTTTTGATGAATAGAGAAGGATATGAGCTATTGTGAACAAACCAACTGAGAGCACCTTATATGTTAAGCATGCAAATGATGTGCTTCTGATCATTGTGGTCTATGCTGATGACATACTGCTCACTAGTCCTCATGAGAAGCATATTCTTGCTTTTTAGGCTAATTTGCATGCCTAATTTGATATGTAAGATTTGGGGCATTTGCATCATTATTTGGGAATGAATTTTATGCAAGTTCATGGCTGAATAGCTTTGTGTAAAACAAAATATATTGACATATTATTGTAGCATTTTCCCATGAAGAGTGCAAACCTTTTGCCACTCCTATGGAAATAGGCTTACAATTGAGTCTTCATGATGCTGGAGATGCATTTGATGTTGTTCTCTATCAGTAGGCTATTGGATGCTTGATTTACTTATGCATTACGTGGCCAAATATTCAGTTTTTTGTCTCATAGATGAGCAGGTTTATGCATTGTCTAGGTGTCAAACATTGCCAGGCAGCTAAGTGCATCTTTCGCTACTTGAGTGGTACCCGGCTACTTGGATTGTTTTATCCCAAGGGGGGACCACTACTGCTAGATTTACATGATTTTTGTGACTCTGAATGGGCTAGTTGCTATGAAACTTGTGTGTTCACTAGTACATATTCCTTCATGCTTGGTATCTCATGTATATATTTGTTGAGCAAGAAGCAACCTACTATGGCCACTTCTGGTTGTGAGGCTGAGTATAAGACAACTTTCACAGTGATTGTTGAGTGTGTGTAGCTCAGATGCCTTATGGCTGATTTGGGTGTTGACCTGTCTTTTGCCACCATCATCTTCACTAATAGTCAAAGTGCACGGGGAGTTGTGAGGAACCCTGTGTTCCATGCTCACACTAAGCACATTAAGGTGCACTACCATTTTGTGAGGGAGAGGTTCTTTGCTAGAGAGATCAATTTGCAATATGTGCCTACATAGGAGAACATTGCATACCTTTTCACAAATGCTCTGCCTAGGGAGAAGTTTGAAGCTTTCTGCAAAGCTTTGGGGTTACTTACTTTTGTGGATTGATTCCACATATCTTGGCACTTCCTTATGCATGAATGCTAGCTCCTTGTTCATCACATCACTCCCAAGGAGGATTTGTTGGTATATCTAGGTAGTGATGTGTGTGAACACATTAGGACCACCAAAGCACTTTTTTCCCTCTTTAGGATGTTTTTTCCCTCGGCTTGTATATATGCGTATAACCCTAATGTGTCACTTATCTTTTTACATTCTCTTGGTAATAAATTTAGTATTGTGTGTTGTGATCCAAGCTTCTTCTTCTTCCTAGTGTTGTTTGTGTGCTTCCGCAGACCTCGAACACTGACATGAAGAACTTAGATGTGGTTGAGTGCTTTCTAATCCATTTCTTACTTATCATTTATCCAAATCTATCGTAATATTTATTCCTCCTCATGTTTAGTTCATTGCAAAGAAAGACATACTTAATAAGGACAATACATTAAATGTTTTGATACATTAATATCATATTTGGACAGAAATTCCCAAGTACTTATGTTGCAAAAGCTAACTATCATGATTTTGCAAGTAACTTAGATTCCTTTCTTCCCAAATGTCTTGCTGCAAGTAGGCTATTTTTACGTTTCTTTTCTATCATGTAAGAAACTCAAAAGAAAATCCTACTTATCTAAATGCATGTGCTCACATTTAAACGCATATATTTGCATGGCAACTATGATGGGAGAAAAAATGTTTGCTTCAAGAATGCTTAATATTCATGAATTTCATGCTGTTGTGCCCTTTTGTGTGGGAAAACATGTGCTTCTCTTCTATGTATCATCATGCTCATGCACAGACATTTGTGGATTTAGAGTGTTCCTAATAAAGATGAAACTTAAGATGAGCAAACGTGAGATCTTTTTACTTGAATTTGTGCATTAAAACCATCCTTTGTGAAGATAAATGCACAAACATTCCTTGTTTTTATTGTCATAATGCATGCAATCTTTTATAAAGTTCTTATATCTTCCAAAATCACAATTGAAGTTGTTTCTCAAGATTCAATAATGAGTCGATGCAAAATAAAATGCTATGAGAAAACCTACTACAATCAATTATATCTTAGTAAATTTACTTACCTTTTAATAAGTTGTCCATCCTTTGTCCATTAAGAAGGGGAAACCTTCATCTTCATTATGCATTTGATTCATCCATGCTCATTTCATTGATAGCTCCCCTGATTTAGTTTGATAGAGAGGCACACTAAAGACACACCCCTTCTCTAAGAAAGATGATGTATTTCAAAAAAACAACTTAGTTTTCTCTTGAAATCTCTCATAGCTAAGGCTAAAAAGGATTCAGAAGAAAGATAGGAGGTGATCTTGGGAGCTTTGAGGTTACTTCTTGAATTGTAGAGTAGAGAGGATCTGGGCTAAAAATATAGAAGTGGCTAGATCTCTGTGTGCCAATCTTTAGAGGAGGAAGGATCTTTAGAGAAGAACTTGAGGGTTGCCATTGTATAGTGGATTTTTCCCATAAAGATTTCTAAGTCCAAGAGAGAGGGCATGAAGAGAGCTCAAGGCTGCCCTTTGGTGAGATATCAAGCTCAACGTGGTGATCCAAGGTGACAAGTATCAGTTTTGTGTTTCTTTGACATGTATAGTGGTCACACCGGTATATGTTAGGGATACTTCATTGAGCTTTATTAGATTTATCTATCGAGAGTGATGGCACATTTGTTTCTTGCGAGCTCACTCATTCGCGGACATTAGGTTTTTCCTTATGTATTGGACTTTATATATTGCACTTGGTGTATTCTTGTTTTTAGGTCATTCTTAAACATTCCTTTTTATGTAATAGAAGAAGATCATTATTTCTTGCCTCAATCTAAGTGTGTGCTTCTCTTTGATTGTGAGACTGTGTGTGTAAGATCTCTTCCTTATCTCCTTCCTCGTGACATGGTATCAGAGCCAGCGTGGCTATAGAGAGCTTGTCAAGAAGGCGACGGTGAAGAGTACGCAGCACGGTAAAAGCATGTTAATGTGAACACTTTTTAGGAGTATTTATCGCTTTTAAGCCCATCACTTTTTAGCTATTTCAAAAGCTTTTTAAATAGCAAAAAAATAAATCCATAAAATATCAATTTGCTAGACGTACGATCACTACTCATGTGGCAACCCACTGGGTATCATGGTTGGAATATCGATAGTAAATGTCATTATTCCTCACGTACTCGACAGGGTGGCGAGTCTATACAGTCTGTGCCAGTGGAGCACAGAAGGTCTGCACGACTTCGTTAGTCACGAGAGAAAGCTACCATCAATGAAGCTGTTCCATCAGAAGACAAAGGTGAAACACAATCTCTGGGAACGAGTATGAGCAGGTATGGGATCTAGCATCCATGCATGCAACATTTAGGTGCTCACATGGCTAGGAGTAATTTCTATGGTTCTAATGTAAGAGCCACTATTTTCGGTAGAGGAGAGGCACCGTCCATTAAGAGTCCATCGTTGAAGCAGAAGCAATGGATCAGGTAAGCTCCAAATCTGATATCAATGGGTGTGTCTAATGATGTGTAATTTAATAGGCTAGTTTTACAGTCAGTTAAATGGCAAGTAGCACCTGGTTCTCCAAGAAGTAGACAACAGTTGCATTGTCATCAACAAAAGTTGAACTTGTGGCCTTAGCTCTCATGGCAAAAGAAGGCCTCTAAATCCAAATGGTCATGCAATAGCTCTTACCAATGACATCAATTTGCTTGCAGATTATGTGTGATAACCAATCATGCATACATTTGGCTAGCAACCCCAAACACTCAAAGAAAACAAAACATGTTGATTTAAAGTTTCATTTTATATGTGATCTTGTAGAGCAGAAAAAACTTCATCTCGCATATGTATCAATTCATCTAATGTGGATTGATATGCTTACGAAGCCTGTGGGAGCAGATAAGTTCATCCTCTCCACGAAACATCTTGGAATCGTTGAAATCAAGTAACATCTGTGTTACATTCAAGTACTCTAGTTATACGGGAGTGTTGAAGATGGCTTAACTACGATTACGTGGATGTGCCACGTATGAACCATGTGGCCAAACGCCATGTCCCGAAAATAATGGCTTAACAACTATGACTCACTTATGTGTCGCATGATGTAATGATCCGCATGTATGTAACTGCTATATTGAATCATTAATACATACAGAAGTTGTTGCCTGTATCTCTGTGTTATCTTGCGGGCCTGTGTAGATAGCACCATAGTGCTATGATGGTGGATATATCCAACATATCCAAAAGTGTTAGACCACAGTGTATTCTGCCAGAAAAAAGAGGATTTCCATATCATTTATAGCCTATCTATCGTTGGTATAGATCCAAGTACTATATAAAAAACATGGTTAGTGAGGCAGATTGGTTGTTTATCTTCAAAGTAACTCGACTCAAGGAGAAGATGAAAGTTAAATATATCAGGCAAGAGTGTTGATATATTTAGGTAGTGATGTGTGTGAACACACTAGGACTGCCGGGGCACTTTTTTCCCTCTTTAGGAGGTTTTTTTCCCCCGGCTTGTATATACACCTATTGCCCTAATGGGCTACTTATCTTTGTACATTCTCTAGTAATACATTCAGTATTGTGTGTTTGTGCTCCAAGCTTCTTCTTCTTCCTTGTGCTGTTCGCGTGCTTCTGCAGACGTCTAACTCCAACAATTGGTATCAGAGCAGGTCGTCGCTTCATCTAGGGCACCGTCGACACTCCTCCGTTTGCAGTCTTAGAATCGCACGAATTTTGGTGAGCATACTCAGCGTGTTTCCGAGATCAAAACAACTTCGCGTTGTGGTGCCGAAATCGCGATCTGAGCTCGTTTCGGCCTACGAACGCATTATCGCAGTGCTTGTGCAGGCTATTTCATCTTTTTGTGCCAAAGGTATATACCAGTTTCTGTTCGCCAGTTTAAGCGTCTCGAAGTCTGCTACAGGTCTAGTAGAACTCGTCTAGGCAGTTCTGTTCAACTTTTTGAGATACAGTCAATTTTCTGCATCAAGGTATTTTAGTCACCGACCATGGCTGAAAGCAGTGATGTATTCCGTATGTTTGTTGGAGATAGACGTCTGCGGAAGCACGCGAACAGCACAAGGAAGAAGAAGAAGCTTGGAGCACAAACACACAATACCGAATGTATTACTAGAGAATGTACAAAGATAAGTAGCCCATTAGGGCAATAGGCGTATATACAAGCCGGGGGAAAAAAACCTCCTAAAGAGAGAAAAAAGTGCCCCGGCAGTCCTAGAGTGTTCAGATACATCACTACCTAAATATATCAACAAATCCCCCCTGGGAGTGATGCGGTGAACAAGGAGCTGGCACTCATGTATAAGGAAGTGCCAAGCTATGTGGAAATCACTCCACAAAAGGAAGTAAGCCCAAAGCTTTGCGGAAAGCTTCAAACTTCTCCCTAGGCAGAGCCTTCGTGAAAAGGTCTGCAATGTTCTCCTCCGTGGGCACATATGCCAAGCTGATCTCCCCAGCAGAGAACCTCTCCCTGACATAGTGATACTGCACCTCAATGTGCTTAGTGCGAGCATGGAACACAGGGTTCCTCGCAACTGCCAATGCGCTCTAACTGTCAGTGAAGATGGTGGTGGCAGAAGACTGGCCAACACCCAAATCAGCCATAAGGCATCTGAGCCACACACACTCAACAGTCGCTGTGAAAGCTGCCCTATACTCAGCCTCACAACTAGAAGTGGCCACAGTAGGCTGCTTCTTGCTCAACCAAGATATACATGAGCTACCAAGCATGAAGCAAAAACCACTGGTGGATATACGAGTGTCATAGCAACCAGCCGAATCTGAGTCAGAAAAAGCATGCAAATCTGGCGGTAGTGATCCCCCCTTGGGATAAAACAACCCAAGTAGTCGAGTACCTCTCAAGTAGCGAAAGATGCGCTTAACCGCTTTCCAATGCGTGACTCCCGGGCAATGCATAAACCTGCTTATCTATGAGATAGCAAACTGAATATCTGGCTGAGTAATGCATAAGTAAATCAAGCATCCAACAGCCTGCTGATAGAGAACAGCATCAAATGTATCTCCAGCATCATGAAGACTCAATTGTAAACCTGTCTCCATAGGAGTGGCAATAGGCTTACAGTCTTCAAGGCCAAAACGCTGCAATAATGTGTCAATATATTTCGTTTGACACAAAGCCATTCCACCATCAACGTGCATAAACTGAATGCCCAAATAGTGATGCAAATGCCCCAAATCAGACATCTCAAATGAGGCATGCAAATCAACCTTAAAATCAGCAATATGTGTCTCAATAGGGCCAGTGAGCAGGATGTCATCAACATAGACAACAATGACCAGAAGCACATCATTAGCACGTTTAATATATAAGGTGCTTTCAGTTGGACTGTTCTCAAAACCATGTGCAATCAGGATAGGCATGTATCTTCTCATACCAAGCACGTGGTGCTTGCTTTAAACCATATAATGCCTTCTTTAACTTGCAAACCTGGTTTTCATGCCCTTTCTGCACAAAGCCACGGGGTTGAAAAACATACACTTCTTCATGCAAGTCACCATTCAGAAATGCTGTTTTAATGTCCAACTGATGTACATTCCAACCATGATGGGCTGCAAGTGCACAAATGCTCCAAACAGTAGTCATACGGCATGTAGGTGCAAAGGTCTCATCAAAATCAATGCCTCTTTCCTGTGCATAACCCTTTGCAACAAGGCTAGCCTTATACCTGTCAACTGTACCATCAAGTTTATGCTTCAGCTTGTGTAGCTCAGTGATGAGTAGCACCTCCTTTAATGTCAATCCGGGAAGACGTGAGGATGGTATGAAGACCTCGAGCAAGTGGCGGCACAAGTGCGTGAGTGAGAAGCACACAAGCATGCACACACATACACACACACGCGCACACACGGCAAGACAAAGAGAGAGAATCAATGGAGTTCTTTAGATTACTTTCAAAAGCTCTTACAAGTTTGTTTCAATTACAATCTAACCTCAAAAATGAGCTCTCTAGCTCTTTTTATAGTTTTTGACTAGTTTTGGCCCTGTCCAGACCTAGTGTCCGGCCTAGTTAAAAATTAGGTTCCAGGGCTTATTTGAGGGCTCAAACGAAGTCTAAAAATTATGAAAATTGGTACGATGGTACTTCTAATACTCCTCAAGCTCGAGGACTCCTCGGCTTGCACAAAATGGAGTCTAATCTACCAAAAACGGGATTTACAATGTTTGTGTAGTGATTAAAATCACTTGAGTTGTACATAATCCATGGAAAAAAATGATCTGGCCTTGTTGCCGTATTGTGCATGATTCCTCTGTTGCTTTGTGTGCCAACACTCCCCCCTTCCTAGCGTCTGTCGCCCCTGATAGACCTTTGTTCTCTCGGGTGGTCGATGTAATATTGGATGACATTGGTGGCCAGTTCATGTTCTCCTATCCTTAAGCCTCTTGCTAGATCGGCTTCCAATGCCTCCCAATTGATTGCACCAGGGGTCTCTGGTTGCGGGGTAGTGTAGTACTCTGAATACATTGCTTGTTCACAAGCAAACAGTTGGAGCAGATGTGTTGGCTTTGGTGCGAAAACCTCCGAGTGATACTCCCAGAAACCTGATCTGAACATTTCTTCAAAGGTCTGTTTGTAGCAGGCGGGGAGGTATTTGATGCGTGCATGCCAAGCGTAAGCCACACGAATACTGGGGGTGGTGCTCATGTCATACACCAAGTCGTAATTTCCATTGCTAAACCCCGGGAGACGTACCTGTGGTGCGGCTGCATTTCTAAAGGTCTTCAGTACTACTTGCATCATATCTAAGATTTTAAGCATCATTTGCGCTGCTACATCTTGCATGGGCTTCAAGCGCGGCATCCAGTGGCGAATGGTCCCCATCATATATGCTACCGATGGTGGTCCTTGTGGTGGCGCAATGTACGGGTAGTTCAGCCATTCCTTGCATTGTGCGTTGTTCTGTACCTTGATATTGAATGCCTTCCACGACCTGCGGCGGGGGACTGGACCGTAGCATGGATTGTACAAGAGGTGCAAAGGCGCGTTGTTCCATGTGCGTAGCATTTCTGGATATGTCTCTAAAAGTTTCTGCCGCCATGTTGGTTGACGAATTTTGCCTTTTTGCACCTCTGGAGGAAGGTCTTCGGGTTGAAATTGGGTCGTAAAAGTAGGAATCTGACCCGTGACTCTTTGTATTTCTGCATTATAATCAGCCAAAATAATATAATACGGCCTGTATTGGAGTTCCGATGAGAGAATCAGGCGTCTCGATGACAGGTTCTTAAAGTAAACTGACTGTAACACAGTCTCCTCTATGACCCTCATGGCCTGATTTTGCACTACGGTGCGCTCTTCGTGCGAACTCCCTATTTCCTCCACTTGTCGTAACCATGGGGGCCGTGGTGCCTCGAATGTGTCCTGCGCTTCTTTTGTTTGTTGGCCTCCTGGGAATGGTTGCGGATCGTATTCTTCGTCAAACGTTTGTTCCACAGGAATTTGCACAACTTCTTCGTCCGTGGGAGCCTCTGGAGGGGAAGATGGTCTCTCATATTGCAGTAGGCGTGTTTGCAGTTCAGTGATCTGTTTCTGGAGATCTTTTATGGCCTCTGCGTCTGTGAGAAGCGAAGCCGCAGAGGGGGTGGTTGGAGGGGCTGCTGTTGGTCCTTGTTGGTGTTCCTGCTTCAGTTGTCCCAGCTCCTCCGATAGCTTATCATGTGCTTCGAGCAGCATGGCATAATCTTCCAATATAATCTTGATATTATCGGGGGTCACTGCTTGAAACTTTGATGGGCTGATGGGTGCCCCCGGTGTGCTCTCAATAGCTGCCTCCAGGTTCTCTTGATTTTGTATTTGCAGGCATCTATTCTCTTCCTGAGCAGCCGCAAGATGGCGTTTGAGTAGTGCCATATTTCGCTGAAGTTTTGAGTTGCGTTCCAGCTGTGTCCGTAGGTGACCTTCTACCACCTGCACCGCTTCCTGATCTACGTTCTGTAGCTGTACCTCTAATATGTTATGGGCTTCTTGGAGGGTTTGGAACTGTGTGTGGAGGCGAGCGTTCTCCTCTTCTAGTGCTGCAAAGCGGTGCTGTAGTGTCGCTGAGTGCTCGTGCAGGCGTTCGTTTTGTTGCTGGAGCTGAATGTAATCTGTTCTTAAATTTGATATACAAGCCAACATGGTGTCCAATGCATTTCCTATAGATGAGTGTGTGGTGTTTACCGTGGGAGATGCATGGGAAGGGAATTGGGGAAGGGAGACAGTGAATGATGTGTCTACGGAAGTTGTGTGTGTGGGTGAAATTGGTGGAGGGGGAATGGGAGGAGGTGAAACCGTGGGTGGAGGTGCCGTGGGTGGTGAAATGTCCATACCTTCAGGAGTGGGTGTGAGTGTGGGGTCTGCCATATACATTGGTATGGTAGGTGGTGTGTGTGTGGAAGTGGTGAATAGATGCGAAGTGGGGTGGGGAGCTGAAAAGGCAGGGAATGGTTGAGAGCCTGGTTGAAAAGCCCTAGCAAAGATGTCATGGAGGGATTGTAGAAATGGAGAGAGGGATATCGGGGGTTGGGGTCGTAAATTTGAGAAGGGTTGAAAGGGTTGCGTGGTAGCAGGGAAGCCCATGAATGTAGATCTAGGGTCAGGATGACCCGTGGCTGAAGGCATTGGGGATGGTTGCCCTAGGGCAGGCTCTAGGAGGGGTTCAGTGGATTGTGTAGTGATGGGGTTTGCTTCAAAGGTCGGGTTATCAGTGGTAGAGAATAGGGTGGCACTGGAGATGGGAGTACGGAAGATGAAGGTGGGGTCAGTGGGTTGAGTAGTCGATGTGGTTTCCACTGTTTCTCTTCTAGGAGGTGATGGTGGGGGAGTAGGTGGTAGTGGTTCGGTGGACTCCTCATGGGTGGCTGGGTGCTGTTGGCTAGCTGTTTGGGAGGTTGTCCTGATAGTTTCAGGTGTAGTAGTTGGCTCTTCTGCAACTGTAATGGGAATTTGGATATTTTTACCTGAGCGAGGTCGTGTCTGGAACCGTCGTGGGTCATATTGAGCTGGAGGCCTCTGAATGGCAGTGCGCACTGCTTCTACTACTCCATATGTTTCTGCCATCAATAAGAGACCTTCCCTGTACTCTGAGTCAACTCCCGCTTCTTCCAACAACTGAGTCATAAGTACTCTGCTGCTCTGTTCAGTGAGTAGTTGCTGCGATCGCACTCTTTCCATAATCTGATACAGCCTTCGGAGTTCTGCTGTATAGGCTGGGGCTTCAGTGGTCTCTTCTTCATACGCTTCTTCTTCTTCCGGGTGTCCGTGTTGTTGACTTTGCTGAGCGTCACTCCAATGTACATGTCGACCGTCTGTAGACTTTCTTCTTCTACGTGAGGATGTGCCCTGTTCCTCTGCTTCTGAATAAAACTCCACATCAGAGAATTGTGTGCTTTGTAGGAATGCTTCGAAATCCTGGGGGTCCAGTCCTTCAGCCTCTCCAGTGGCAGCAAATTCGAACTCAGGTGTAACAGGAGGAGCCGATGGGGTAGCTTGTGTCGTAGTGTCAGATTCCGACCTGGGTATCCTAATGGTAAAGGGAGGTACAGTGGCCTCTCTTAGTGGTGATGCCTCAGGAGTAGTCAGGACTTCCCTTGTCTGGACACAAGGGATCGCACCCCTCATGCGCTTGGATTGATGTGTGGACGTCTTGAGCCTTTTAAACATTTGTAATTGTGCCCAAGTTAAGGCACGTTCAATGGGGACATCATATGCTAGGCATCGGTAAATAATGCGTGTGATTGCACAGCATCCGTTCACCACTAATTTCCTAGAAGCCCGTTTGTTTGCTTCATACAACTGATCTATAATCCATACTGGTAGCTTAATAGGTAACGCACCTGCTTCCGCTAAGTAGAGAGCGAACCAGATCTTCTTGTGTGGTTGCGTGAATCGGTCTTGGCCGGGAAAGGCGAAATGTTGCATGCACATGCGGAGAGGGATGGACACATTTGGGGTGAGTGCTGCCATGTCTTTCAGCTTCAATAGTTTCCTATCCTTCATGTTGGTGGGAACGAGAGCATCCTTTTCTGAGGGTACATGCGTGCCATGCATATTTAAAGCGTCGCTTACCAACTCCACAGTAAGTTCAAACCTCTTCAACTCGTTGTTGCCCAGCAATGAGGGGAGAACAAATGATCCGGGTTTGTCCTTATCTTTATGAGCTTGTAATGTGGAGACCAAATAGTAACATCGGAGGAGATCGGGTTTAGGTAGTGGGGCTTCAAAATATTCAGCCAACCCTGCTCGTTGCCATATGGTATGGAGGTCCTCGGTGTTCTGTAAAGTCTCGAACTCCTTGGAGAAAAATTGGAATCGCACCCATGATCTTTCATACTCGCACTTAGACTCCCAGATATACTTGGCCTCACCTAATGTACCTGGCATGCCATTGAACCAATGAGAATTGGCATGGACTCTTTCCGTGATCCCTGTAGGTGGGTCTGGCACCGGGATTTGCTGAAGGTGTTGCATCTCCACGGGTCGTTCAGTCGGGGGCACATCCACAGGTAGACTATCCACATCAATTCCTGCAGTAAGTATCCCTACTTGTGAGCCCGAACCTGTCGCTTCTGCCATTTTTCTTCTTGCCTTCTGATTCTGTGAGAATATAGAATCATGTGTTAACGTCGTAATGGATAGAATAAATCCGTTGTTGTCCCCGTTACAACATTAACATGAGGTAGATGGTGAGTTAGTGGTTAGTAAGTGCACGAAGACAGTGAGTGTAGTTAATGTTTGTGTATTCCTAGGAGACTAATGCCGTTAGTAAGTGGGGTGAATTTACAAATTGGGGTCGGGGGGTTTATTACAGGTCTTAGACTGCCAAATGCAATGGATGGGCTTTGCTTTCGGTTTCGTAGAGACTCTAGAGAGCTGTCTCGGTGTCGCGGTTTGGGAATGGGGCCTTTTAGGGACCCACTTATAAGTGATTACATGCATGCTCTTGGGTCTTGGTGTGTTCCTAAGTGTTGAGAACGAGGGAATACTGGTTGTACTCGTAGTTGGGTTATGCTGCATAGGTTGTGGCCTTGGCGTGACTACTTGTGCCCTCAAGCAAGCCTTAGGCACCCAAATTTGTCTTGATTGTGGGCTTGCCTTCATCGACTTCTTGGGCACCCAAATAGATTTTACTTTAGCAGAAGAATTTCTGAAAGACTTCTTATTAGCGTCGTGTTGTTGGTTACTAATAAGAGGCTTTGCCCGTGTAGTTGACGGTGGTGCAACCGGTCGTTCGCCTTTCCGCACCCACACCTGGTTTATTTTCTGGGACATTCTGCTGCGCAGGTACTTTTGATCTCGGACATAGGTAGTACTCTGCTTCTTCTGCCTGTGATCCGCCTTTGGTTGCTGCCTCCTTCTGGCCTTTGGAAAAGAAGGGAGTTCCGTTGCATCCCTGACTCCTTTTTTGCAAATATCATTCCTCTGCAACACAGGGTTTTGAACAAGAACAACATGGTCATCTTCATGTGTACCCCTGGAAGGACCAGGAGTCTGTGCCTTTCCTAGTTCCTTGAGTGCTCCCTTGTCTAATTCTACTGTAACTCGACTATGATTGACCCAAACCTGGAGAAGTCCACTTCTTAGGTTTAGATTGACTGCTTGGTCATAGATCCAATCTTGACCCAAGACGAGAGGTTCAGTGAGATCCTCATCTTGACACACCAGTACTTTAACTGTCATTGTCTCATCATGAATGTAGAGGGGAAGTTCCACCTCGCCCATGCAAGGGGTTTCCACGCCTCCCAACCCTATGAGATATGCTTCCACAGGATTGACAGTTAACTGCAACTCTTGACAGTAAGACACTCTAACAGCACTAGTGGCTGCACCTGAGTCAATCAAGGCTCTTACGGTTCTTGCACTCTTTCCTTGTCCTATCTCTAGGGTTACGAAAGGACGTCGATCAGTTATCCTATGTGAGCTGGTTCCTGAGACTGCACACATTGCCATATGATATCCTTGATCTGCATAGTCATTTGTCCTAGGCTGCTCTCTTCCTTGCCTCCGTAATTTCATCCTTCTGATGCGTTCTAAAGCTTCTGCTTGAGCTTCTTCTCGAACTCGCTTTTCTTCCTCTTTGCGTTTCTTAGCAGTGTTGAGTCGACTGAGCATTTCCTCCGTGAGGGGTTCCTGATACAACTTGACTCTGCAACCGCTAATGTAATTTGGGAGAACATCACCCTCTAATGTGGCCAATTGTACTGCTCCACTCGTGGAGATCCTATTGATGATCATAGGTCCGTAGCCTCTCTTTTCTAGCTTCCTCGCGTGTTGTTTTAGTGTATAGACTAAGACTAGATCTCCTGCTTTCAAGCCTTTATCCTTCACATGGGCATCGAAATATGCCTTCTGTCTCTTCTTGGCTGCATATATTCCTGCGGCGGCTCTCAGTCTTGTTTCCCCTAATCGTTCAAGGTCAAAGATCCTAGAGGAGAGCTCATGACCTGTCCATTCATACTCTTGTGCTACTCTCAATGTAGGAATCAGGAAGTCCAAGGGTAGCACAGCGTTTTGGCCGAATACCATATGAAAAGGGGTGGCTTGGAGTACCGTTTTATAGGCAACTCGGTATGCCCAAACAGCATGGTGTAGCTGTTTGTCCCAATCAGAGCGTTTAGTGTTCACTAATTTCGTCAGTACATTGCATAAGATCTTATTGGTGCTCTCAGCTTGCCCATTAGCTTGAGGGTGATAAGGGGCAGACTTCTTGTGTATTACCAAGAATTCTTGGAGTAGATTTTCAATTACCTCATTTAAGAAATGAGTGTCTCTATCACTTACAAGCTCTATAGGTAGTCCATATCTCGTGAATACATTCTCAAACAAGAATTTGGCAGTTGTTTGAGCATCGTTCTTGGTCGTAGCCTTTACCTCTACCCACTTGGTGAGATAATCTGTTGCAACAATGATGTATTCCGCATGAGAACCTTTAGCTGGGGGATTAATAGGACCTACGAAGTCTATTCCCCACTTAGAGAATGCACGTCCACCCATCATAGGTTTCAGTGGCATCTCATCTTTGCGTATAGGATACTGAGTCCTCTGACAGACATCACACCGTTTCACATAGGTATGTGCATCCATGTGAAGGGTAGGCCACCAGAAGCCCGCAAATAGAATTGCCTTGATCACCCGATCCGGTCCAAAGTGTCCTCCTGCTACACCTTGGTGAGCAGTTTCCAAGATCTTAAGATATTCACTCTCATGGACACACAGTCTCAGGTAACCATCCTTACCGCGTTTGTATAGATTATCACCAATGAGTGAGTAATCCAAGGCTTCTTGTTCTAAACTCCTTTTCCTAGCCAGAGTCATGTCTGGAGGGAATGTGTCTGTCCTCAGGAATGATACTAGTGGTTCGCTCCAATCTGGCACAATGGATACTTGATAAAGAGTGGCGTGTTCCACTGGTGGTTTAGTGCAACAGATTGGGCATTCCTTGCACAACTTTTGGACATCCGCTTCCATAGTTGGCCAATGCACTCCGAATCTCTTTAGAGTCTGTAAAGTTCGTTGCTTTGAATGGTGTTGCTCTAACGCACCTACATGTGCTAATTGCAACCATTTAGCGTACTCGTCCTCTGCTACGCAACAAGCCAAGATCCCTTGATCTGTGTGCTTGTACATGCTTCCTGCCATGATGTGGTACTTTTGGGCTTTTACAACCTCTCTGTTCCGTGTGTTTACCACTGGATGGTTAGGCTCGTATGTCAATACTGGTACCAATGGCTTATCCCACTGCGGTACAACTTCCAAATTAAACAAGTAAGCATCAGGAAGGTCATCTGACACTCCTTGTGGGGCTTCTCCCGATGTGAGCCTAGAGAGATGATCAGCTCTCAAATGAGTCCTACCTTTCCTTACCACAACCTCAAAATCATATTCCATTAGCAAGAGAAACCATCTTACTAATCTTCCTGTATTGCATGGCTTGTTTACAAGATATAACAATGCCTGATGATCAGTAAAAAATTTAAACTTATTTGCAAGCAAATAGTGTCTAAATTTCTTAACTGCATATACCATGCCTAATCCTTCTCGCTCTGTAGTGGTGTAATTCCGTTCAGCCGCATTCAATTGTCTACTGGCGTAGGCAATTGGAAGATCCATATTACCTTCACCAGTAGGTTGTGCCAGCACACATCCGATGGCATAATTGGATGCATCCACATGAACATGGAATGGCTTATTCCAATCTGGTGTGGTCAAGATTGGTGCTGAACATAATCTTCGTTTAAGCTCTTGGAAGGAATTCTCACATTCATCCGTCCACTCAAAATTAGTCAGAAGTCCGTACATGGGCTTTGCAATGACAGCATACATGTGTATAAATCGTCGGTAATAACCACAATGCCCCATGAAAGCTTGTACTTCCTTGACATTCTTTGGCCTAGGTAGCTCTGCTATGGCTCTCACTTTTTCTTCGTCGATAGATATGCCATTCTTTGACACTATGTGTCCTAGAATCTTGCCTTGCCTGACCATAAAAACACATTTTTCTGGGTTCAGGCAGACCTGATATTCTCTACATTTGTCAAAGATTTGTCTGAGTTCAGGAATATGGGTTTGTCTAATATTGGAATGAGCACAAAGATCATCAACATAGACTTCTAAACTCTTCCTCAGGAACTCCTTAAACACATGGCACATCAGCCTCTGGAAGGTAGCTGGTGCATTGGTAAGCCCAAATGGCATTACTCTAAAAGCAAAAATGCCCCATTCTATGGCAAAGGCTGTCTTATGCTGATCCTCTGGAGCTATGGCTACTTGATTGTAGCCCGAAAATCCATCAAGGAAGCTGTACACTTCCTTGCCTGCCACTCTTTCTAAGAGATGTTCTGTGATGGGAAGCGGATAGTTATCTCGAATCGTGGCGGCATTAACCTTTTTCAAGTTAATGCACACACGCAGTTTGCCGTTCTTCTTGGGCACCACTACGATGGGGGATACCCATTCAGTGTGCTCAATTTCATAGATAAATCCAGCTTCAACCAGTCTATCTATCTCTTCTTTGATCTTAGCAGCGTAATTATCGTTATATGTATAAGGCTTTTGCTTAGAGGGTTTAGCATCTGAGGTCATGGGAATAGTGTGTGAGCATATGTCAGGGTCAACCCCTTTCAAATCCTTGTAACTCCAAGCGAATACATCTCTGTATTCTCTTAGCAAGGCAATCAATTCGTGCTCTTCTTCTTCTGTCAGGTCATGGCCTATATACGTGCATCTTTCCTCTCCTTCTTCCATGGCCACTACTATTTTCTTGGTGGTTTCTTTGTTATCATAGGCCTCTCCTACCTGTGCCTCTCGTTTAGGCATTCTTATCATGACTCTCCTGTCATCTATCTCATACTTCTTAAAATTTTCTGGGACCTCAAACAAAGATTCTTCCTCTTCTGGTGAGGCTTCTATCTTCTTTCGTTTCTTTCCTTCTTCCTTCGGGGTCACATGTGTTGCTAATCTTACATCATTTGTAACTTCTCCATGCCTCTGGGGTTGAAATTCTACTTCATGGAAGTATTCTTCATCTGATGCAAATGGTGGGTCCATAATGATTGACTCTAGGTCGGAGTCACTTGCATCCTCAATTGCATTAGGGCTAGGTTCGCATTCTTCTAAAACTGCCTCTCCCATGATTGGCTCTATGGAGAAGACTGAAATGTCATAGCCATCCTCATCACAGTGAGGTGTCCATTGTTCTTCATTGATGGCTACGTCCATTGTTGCTAAAATTTCCGCCCAGCCATGGGGTTCAAATTCCTCGTCAGGAAAAACTACTGGTGCATAGGCTGGGTCTTGAATTGCTCTATGTGTTTCTTTCGCACCTATTTCTCTGGCTTTTTCTCTCTTCTCTTCCTCTACTGCTACTTTGCACATCCATAAGTGAGTGTCTTCATGCATCCATGAGGATCCTGACCCTATGGAACGCACCGATTCTGTATCATCTTTGGCTCTATGGATGTGATTCCATTGGATAGGAGGGACATCTCTATGAGAATAATCCTTGAGATTGACTTTGGTGGTAACACCCAAGTGTTGCAAATACAAGGAGTTGGTTCCCCAATCCTGTACCACTTGCAACTGTCGCATAAATGGCCTTCCCAAAATCATCTCATAGGCATGATTTTTGCTGAAGTCACATATAGCAAAGCTATGCTCAAACTCGACACCACAAGTGGTGAGAGTTATTCCTTCTAGCAATCCTAGGGGTCTCTCTATGTGACCATCGGCCATCTGCAATTTCATCCTCGTTGGCCTGAGTGCTGGCTTGCCCCAACGCTTCCATAGGGAAGTGGTGGCAATTGCAACTCCTGCACCTGAGTCCAAAATTGCCTTAGTGGTGTAGTCCTGGTAGGTAATGGGAAGATAGGTGTTCCCTTCTTCACCTTCACACATATCTCCGATCTTGTCCAAGGGAATTTCTGGCACTGTCCTATGGGATCCTGCCCGGGAACAAGGTTTTGCAACTTCAGTGACTCGACTGGCTGCATATTTCCGCGCGTTTGGTCTATCCTCAAGCAGTTCTTCCAAAGTGAGATCGCGTTGCACCTTGGTGTTTGTTACTACCTCCGTGTTCCTTGGTATGACTGAGTCGTCGTTCCTTACCATGACTGTGGGTGCTCTCATACATGTGGACTTTGCTTCCCATGGGCCTGTGAAGTGGGGTAGCTCTTGTATGGAATTAGACTCAAAGTCCAATCTCTCGTGAGACTGAGTACTCTCATGTTCCCCGTAAATAGATGGGATGTCTTGTGGGAATTGGTCGTGTGCATCATCCACAAGTTCAAAAGGAGGGGCGACTTCACTTTCATTATCCCATTTGTCTTCTTGAATCTCTCGTAGGAAGTCTGGTGCAAACCGATTCATAGAAGAAGAAGTGTCTGGCTCCGTAGAATTGGGCACATAAGCAACCTGGGAAGGAGGGCTTGTTCTATCGTTGGCTCTCTCCTTGCTCTCGTAAATGGCTGGAGCACAAGCTTCTTGGGGAGGATTACTTATTCTATTACTCTTCCGAACAGGCTCATACGCTCCCTGAGAAGGAATGTAGGCAACCTGTGGAGGTACGCAAGCTTTCGAGGGAGGCTCATGTGCCTTTTGGGGGGGAAGATAAGCTTCTTGAGGAGGCACATGGGCTTCCTGAAGAGGCTGGCTTATCCGTTCTCTTGCCCTTTCCTTTCTTTGAGGGGCAGGTTCCTTTTCTGATTGTGCAATTAGCCTCTCTATTCTTTCTAAGGAGGGGAAGTTGTCTGGTTTAGTGGAATTGGCCACATACACTTCCGATGGGGAATGATTCATGTTTTTGCTTGCTTTCTCTCTCTCTTGATTTTTTTCTTCCTTGGCAGATCTTGCAATTATTCTCTCTAACTTCTCTAGGAATCCATCCAAGTGTAATTGTGTTTTGGCTGAGCCCGAGTAATTGAAAAGGCGACTGGCTTCAAACATAGTCTGAGCCAATGCGACCATTTTCACGCACAGTTTGGTTCTTTCTATCTCTAGGTCAGCTCTAGGATAGCACTTGTCATGATCCGTGGCGTTTGGCCCTTCTTGGATTCTGGCCTGATATGCTTTAAGCATCATGTCTATGTCTTCAGGAGTGGGATCAGCTAATACCGATCCTGTTTGGGGTGGTGGGTGGGTTATGTGGGGTGTTTTGGAGGGTGGAGGGATGGAGGGTGATGGGGATGGTAGCGGTGGGATTGTGTGAGATTGCGGTTGAGATGTGATCTCTATGATTTTAGCCTTGGTTTCTCGTAGACTTTCCTCAAGTTCACTCATCTTCTTTGCCCATTGCCTTTTCATGCGTTCGCGGCTATCTCTCCAAGCTCTTGTTCTCTTTTTATTTTGGCTCTCAGTATCACTAGCATCTGGGCTCTTTTCCTTGCCTACCCCTTGGTTTTGCTTCACTGCTTGAGCTCTCGTGACTACCTGTACGGGTGCAGTGGAAGTAATACTTCCGCTGGAATCTACCACTAACTCAATAACGTTGATGGGCGTGATTTTTGGCATATTATTGGGGTTCTTTGGACAATCTCGTAAGAGATGCTCTTTTCCACAATCTTGGCAAAAGCCTTGGATCGTCACTGACTGGTTTTGTGTAAGTGGAGGTAAGGGGCAATCACGAATGAAGTGATCTCCTTGGCATCTGTAGCACGGTCCTCTTGGGAATGGAGGTCTTACTTGCCTAGATTGAGGCCTAGGATTGGGGTTTGCATACATGACGTTCGTGCAATCTGACTCCCAACTAGGTTCGTTTTTCTCTTCGCTATAATAGGACTCACCATGCTCAGGAGACTGCATGTAGTAGGCCTGGGGGCTATCAACATGTGTAGAATCAAAGCTATGGTCACTCGGGTCACTTTCAGAAAGCAAGGATGTTACAGGGACTATAGCTCTATTCAGGTTCTCTTCTGCAGCAGTATACTTTACCGGAATCACATTAGCTGGGGCTGGGGGTTGTTGTGCTAGCACAGGCTGAGGCCTTTGTTGGTTTTGATATTGAGGTTGGAAATTTTGTTGTGGCCTGCCATATGGTTGTGGAGGGTACGGGTTCTGGTATCTGCCCTGCTGAGGGTATGGCTGAGGGTGGGGTTGCCTAACTGCCTGCTTGTTGTATGGGCAATCTTGTGCGGTGTGATTGGTGTATCTCCGTTCTATGGTGCAGTACTGGCTACTAGGATTTACTTGGGGCTGAGCCATAATGGGGCAGGCATTCGCCATGTGGTCACCACCACAAGTGTAGCACCTTTTCACAGGGGCAAACCTTGGGATTTGTTTACTAGTTACCCCTAATTTCTGAGCTACTTTCTCTGCGAGTTCCTCAATTGATGTGGATTGCGTGGAAGAGTGACTAGATGCACTATCTGAATCTTTGTAGATTTTGGAAAGCTCTAGTTCTTCCCCTAGGTTATCTTCAATGTCAATGCACATGCGTACACACTCTTCTATAGTCCTAGGGTCTTTCAGATACACATAGGATCTCAATTTCATACTCAGCAATCCATCAAGGAATAAGGCTACTTGTTTGGCAGATGTGGGTAGCTCCGATACAGGACATCTTTCAAGGTATTGCCTAAATCTTCTTCCTGCAAGTCTCACAGTCTCTTGAGGGGTTTGCTTGAAGCTGTGAATCAGTGAGGAGGTATTGTGTCTTATGCCACTCTTGGAGAATTCAATAATAAATGCTTCTAGGAGTTGGTCTATGCTCCTGAACAGGCGCTCATCCAATGGCTGAAACCATGTAAGTGCTGTGTTCCTAAGGGTTAGACCGAAGGCATTGTACTGCGTGAATAGATCCTCCACTTGTTCAGCTCTCAAGACTTGCTTGAACTCCGCCACATGATCATAGGGATCTCCTGTGCCATCAAAGTAATTCTTCATGGACTTAACTAGCTGAGTCGGTCTCAGAGTTCTTGCGTGCTCTCTAGGTCTCGGCAGAGGGAATCCATCCACATTTCTTTGGTTCCTGTGAGCTCTAAGCACCTCAGGTTCTACCCTATTCGTCTCCGTCCTCGTTCTTTCTCTGCTCACTGGATTGGCAAAGCTTACTTCTGGTCTATCTCTACTTCTGTCCCTTTGCATTCCATGAGCTTGGGATGTTCCAGCCCTAGGGTGACCATAGGATACATTTGATCTTGGTTGGGGGAAAATGAATTCACCCTTCCAAGTGTAAGCATGCCTATCATTTTCCGTAACCGCAAAGATCCGTTCTGAAGCGTGATCTAAGTAGGTCACTCTGCCTGGACTATCAGGATCCTTAAACTCGTAGATCATGATATTTCCTATATCAATTGGCTGATTAGATTTATACCTCCAAAAGGCTTCGTCAGTTTCTCGATTGAGGAGCAACTCTATGCTCTTGTTGTCTTGGGGAACCCATTCAGGTGTGATAATCCTAGTGAGAACAGATTTGCCTCGAGGGGTTCTAGGTTCTACACCCATGTTTCCTTGTTCCAAGTCACCTAAGTCCGCTTCGGAGATTACATTCCCAAATTCATCTGTCCTATCTGGGTGACTGGTGACTACGTATATGGTTCCTTCTTTGTCCAGGTATGCACCGTTTTCAAACTTGACAGCTGGGTGCTCTAGTCCTATGGATTGGTCAGGGTTTTTAATCTGGACCACGGATCTTCCTAGGCCGTCCTCATAGATGCTAGCACCTAATCGGTTGGTCCTAAGGTATTCCAACTGTGTTTTGTAAGGGCCTTCTACCCTGTACAAGTAAGGCACACCTGAACTTCCCGTAGGTTTGTCCATGCCTTGAGACATCTCTGACTCACTGGTCTCAGAGCTAGGGTAGTACGAGTGGTGGCTCAACTACTGGGCCCAAGACCTAGCAGTGTGGTTAACACTAGCCTCTGAAGATCTAAGGCTTTGTCTCTCCCTTAATAGATGTCGTCCTGATCTAAGGTTCATATGCCTATCTAAGTAGCCCAATTCTTTGCCCAGAGTACAACCTCGTTGCTGATTACTTTATATTAGTCGCTTGGTTCTTTTTAGGTATATTATCGTGTTTAAGGTCTTGTCTGATATCACGTCGTCAGGAATATTTGAATGTTGTTCGTACTTTCAGGTTGATCGTTCCACGTTAGGTTCTTTTCCTTTATGTTATCGACAGTACCGAGATCCGGTTTTCAGCTTGAACTTGAGTTTTTTAGGTAGTCTTCAACTTGATACCTGCCTATCGTCGCCCTGACTTATTCCTACTTCTAATCGTTCTTAGCCTAAGCTAGGAATTGACGAAGAGGAGTTGAGAATATTCCGACCTTTCTTGCCGAACCTTGCTCTTTAGTGCTCGAGAAGTTGATTCTCAAGCTTGCGCAAAACCCTTGCCTGGACGCTCTCAATTGCTTCTCAATAGACCTCCATAAATCCCAAGCTTAGCTCCAAGTAGACCTTTCAATTGACAAACAATTTATTTCAGACACTTTTTTTTTTTTTTTTTTTAATGACCCTTGTTCCCCCTTTTGTATTGCTAGAAATTTCCTCTAGAGCTCCCTTGGTGCTCCTGCCCCTCAGTGTGTCGACTTCCAAATATCCTGTTGAGGGCGTGTAGTATACGTCACGAGCTTTCCGACAAGCCCTAGAGCTCAGAAAATGGATTTCATATGAAAAAGTTATGACCGTTCAGGGTTTAGGGGGTTACTAGACAAACAGATCCTTTCAGGGGTTTTAAAGCATTTTCTAAGGCCTTTGTAAGTACATGAGTACTTGAGAGTGCAAATATGCCCAAAATTTTAGCCTAAATTCCCAAAAATTTACCCCTTAATTTTTGCCGAAAATGTCTGTCTATCGCGATAGACGGTGTCTGTCGCGATAGACACAAACTATCGTGGGGGCTGTCTGTCGCGATAGACGGTGTCTGTCGCGGAATTTCGGTCTGTCGCGATAGACGGTGTCTGTCGCGATAGACGGTGTCTATCGTGGAATTTCGGTCTGTCGTGATAGACGGTGTCTGTCGCGATAGACGCTATCTGTCGTGGATTTCTGTCTGTCGCGATAGACGGTGTCTGTCGCGATAGACGGTGTCTATCGTGGATTTCCTGTCTGTCGCGATAGACGGTGTCTGTCGCGATAGACGGTGTCTATCGTGGATTTCCTGTCTGTCGCGATAGACGGTGTCTGTCGCGATAGACGGTGTCTGTCGCGATAGACGGTGTCTGTCGCGATAGACTAAAAAAACGCAAATTTTTGAGAAACTTCTAGTGATTTGGAGTGCCCTAATGGTGTAGGTTACCGTGCTAAACATGCATTCACAAAATTTTAAGTTTTTCTGTCTGTCGTGAAATTTCGATCTGTCGCGATAGACGGTGTCTGTCGCGATAGATGCTATCTGTCGTGGGTCTCTGTCTGTCGCGATAGACGGTGTCTGTCGCGATAGACGGTGTCTATCGTGGATTTCCTGTCTGTCGCGATAGACGGTGTCTGTCGCGATAGATGCTATCTGTCGTGGGTCTCTGTCTGTCGCGATAGACGGTGTCTGTCGCGATAGACGGTGTCTATCGTGGATTTCCTGTCTGTCGCGATAGACGGTGTCTGTCGCGATAGACGGTGTCTATCGTGGATTTCCTGTCTGTCGCGATAGACGGTGTCTGTCGCGATAGACTGAAAAAACGCAAATTTTTGAGAAACTTCTAGTGATTTGGAGTGCCCTAATGGTGTAGGTTACCGTGCTAAACATGCATTCACAAAATTTTAAGTTTTTCTGTCTGTCGCGACAGACAGAGGTTGTCGTCCCGGGACCTGTGCAGAGCCTGTCGTACCTGCGCACACCGCTGGGGATGATGGTACAGCAAAAACCTGCAAAATAGCTCAAGAAACAAGCAAAAACAGCACACGCAATTTCGCTCTCTCGCTCTCTCTCACAAGTGAAATGAGGGAAATGAGGTGGAGATGGGATATAGTAAAAAAACTGAAATTTTCGCGATGATGGAGATGGAGGTGGGAGATGGTGATGATGATGATGGTGAAGAAAGTAAAAGAAAATCGATGAGAGTGAAGAAAATACCTACAACTCCAACGCGTCAACTCTACGTCTTACCATCACACGCTCGTCCTCAAAGCTCGATCCCCGGCAACGGCGCCAAAATTTGGTGTAGCTCAGTGATGAGTAGCACCTCCTTTAATGTCAATCCGGGAAGACGTGAGGATGGTATGAAGACCTCGAGCAAGTGGCGGCACAAGTGCGTGAGTGAGAAGCACACAAGCATGCACACACATACACACACACACACGCACACACGGCAAGACAAAGAGAGAGAATCAATGGAGTTCTTTAGATTACTTTCAAAAGCTCTTACAAGTTTGTTTCAATTACAATCTAACCTCAAAAATGAGCTCTCTAGCTCTTTTTATAGTTTTTGACTAGTTTTGGCCCTGTCCAGACCTAGTGTCTGGCCTAGTTAAAAATTAGGTTCCAGGGCTTATTTGAGGGCTCAAACGAAGTCAAAAAATTATGAAAATTGGTACGATGGTACTTCTAATACTCCTCAAGCTCGAGGACTCCTCGGCTTGCACAAAATGGAGTCTAATCTACCAAAAACGGGATTTACAATGTTTGTGTAGTGATTAAAATCACTTGAGTTGTACATAATCCATGGAAAAAAATGATCTGGCCTTGTTGCCGTATTGTGCATGATTCCTCTGTTGCTTTGTGTGTCAACAGCTTGTATACCCACTTAGTGCCAATGGCCTTCTTGCCAGGAGGCAAGTCACATAAAGACCATGTACCATTCTTCATTATAGCATCATATTCAGATTGCATAGCAACCATCCAATTTTCTGAATTTTGTGCTTCATCAAAAGAAACAGGCTCATTCTCATCACAGAGACTAGATGCAGCCATAGCATAGCAATCTGATGCAAAGGAGGCACTATGAGATCCTGAACGAGTACGATATGACAAAGGTGTATCTAATTTGCTGTCACGCAAAGTCTGCACCAGCCATTTTGGCATAGTTTTTGCCTGCTCAATATCACCTCTCTCATCAACAAGTGCATCATGTAAATCTGCATCAGAAATGGAATGATCTGCATCATCATATGAAACCTGCAAAGGCTGAGAAGTTGCCTCATTAGGACCAGCACTAGCGTGTCCACCTGTAAAAAGAGGCATCAAAGTATCATACATGTCTTTAGAGCTAACAGATGTCTCCTTAGTACATGAAAGCAATGGCTGAATAGCATCTTCCACAAAGACAACATCACGGCTAACCAGAATGCGTTTAGTCTGTGGATGATACAGACGATAGCCTTTACTTTCAGAACTGTACCCAACAAAAATACATTTTACTGCCTTATCATCCAATTTTTTGCGATGTTGTTCAGGCACTAATGCATATGCCAAACAACCAAAAACACGCAGATGAGCAACAGATGGCTTGCGGTCATGCCAAGCCTCATATGGAGTGATAGACTGCAACGCTTTAGTGGGACACCTGTTCAGTACATATGCTGCACACATGACAGCCTCAAGCCAGAAACTATATGGTAAAGCCTGACTTTTGACCATGCACCTCGCCATCTCCATGAGTGACCTGTTCTTTCGTTCAGCAACTCCATTCTATTGAGGTGTATACGGCACTGTACACTGGTGTTTTATCCCATGTTCAGCTAGAAATGCATTAAAATCTGAAGACATATATTCCCCCCCTCGATCAGAACGGAGGGTGCCCATTTTACATGCTGACAGATTTTCAGCCAAAAGCAAAAACTGTTTGAAGCACATGAACACTTCGGACTTTGCTTTGAGTGGATATACCCATGCATGCCTGGAAAAATCATCAATGAAAGTCACGAAGTAAAGGTAATTTCCAAAAGAGGGTGTCTGCATAGGACCAAAGACATCACTATGTACAAGCTGCAATTTCTGCGTAGCCCGAACTGAATCATCTTTTAGAAAGGAAGAACGCTGCATTTTGCCCAAAATACAGCCTTCACAAACATGTTTTCCAGGTGCCTCAAGTTTGGGCAAAGAGGACACCATTTCAGATTTCTGCAAGCGTAACAAACTAGCAAAATTCAGATGACCAAAGCGTGCATGCCAAAGCTTTGCATCTGACATAGCCTGAGAATCATGAACTGCACATGCCGAATCATTCACAGACCTTTCATAGTCTATGAGCTTATACAGCCCACGACATAAAATGCCAGAAGCAATAATCACATCGCCATTTGAGCGATCATGGACTGTACACCTGTCATCAACGAATTTCACAACCAAGCCAATCTTGGCTAATGCAGAAATTGATAACAGGTTCTTTTTGATCCCTGGCACAAATAAAGCATCTGACAAAGTGAAAGAACTACCATCAGCAGTAGTCAGAATGATCTTACCAACTCCCATAACAGGATGAGAGGAGTTATTGGCGCATGTGACAGTATTCCCTGTAGGGGCAGGCTCGAGTGAAGAGAAGAAACTGCGCTGCGAGGTATATGTTTGGTCGCCCCACTGTCAAAGTACCAAACATCTGAGTCTACTGCAGACATGCACTGATCATGAGAAGATGGGTCAAAACTGCAGACAGTAGTAAACGCCCATTCTTCTTCCTGCACAAGATTTGGAGACTCTGTTTTTGGTGTAGAGGCCTCTACAACAACCATTCCAGCCTCTTTCTTCTTTGCCTCTTTAGCAGCCAGTTTTGGACAGTTCTTTATAATATGATCATTTCCTTTACAGTACTTGTAGAACAATTTCTGCTTTTCTGATTTCTTCTTATCTTTATCCTGGTTCTTCGATTGTGCACCATTTGCAGATTTCTGCTTACTAGTAGAAGAGCTCCATTTTCCTTTGCCCTTCTGACTAGCCAGGAAAGCTTGATCTGCAACACGCATAATGGACCTGTTCTGCCTGGACTGATCTTCCTGCAACAGAACAGAGACTAATTCCTCAAATGACAAGGCATTCGGATTGCCTTTCATCATCAACCGAAGAGTAGAGGCAAAACTCTGATATGAATCAGGAAGACCATTCAGAATGGTCTGCACAAGTGAGCTATCTGGTATAACCTCATCAGCAGAAATCAATTGTTCCTTCAGGTCTTTGATCTTTGTAAGAAAACTGTCCATAGAATCACCTTCATTTATGTGCTCACTCTCCAACTGTTTTCGGAGGTAAGCAACACGAGCCTCATTCCTAGCCTGGTACAAGTGTATCCCAAGCATCCTTTGCTGTTCTGCAAGAGTGAATGTGAGGAATAATGGCACGTTTGACAAACAAAGCTATCAATGCATGTGCCTGGGCATCTCTGCCATCCCAACGAATCTGCTCTGCAGTAGGTGCAACAGAAATAGCAGCACGAACATGAATCTACGGAATATCATCTTCGACACCATCTTCATCATCTCCAACACCTGCATTTGCAGTACCTGTCGTTACAGGTGTAACAGGACGTCTTTCAACACCCTGCACAATCCTTTTGCAACCAGTACATGTCGCATCATATAAGCCCATAATGGGTAGTTGGTACCATCCAACTTATCCTCAACAGCCAACATACGGAATACATCACTGCTTTCAGCCATGGCAGTGACTAAAATACCTTGATGCAAAAAATTGACTATATCTCAAAAAGTTGAACGGAACAACCCAGACGAGTTCTGCTAGACCTGTAGCAGACTTTGAGATGCTTAAACTGGCGAACAGAAACTAGTATATACCTTTGGCACAAAAGGACGAAATAGCCTGCACAAGCGCTGCGATAGTGCGTTCGGAGGCCAAAACGAGCTCAGATCACGATTTCGGCACCACAGAACGAAGCTGTTTTGATCTCAAAAACACCCTGAGTATGCTCACCGAATTTCATGTGAATCTGAGACTACAAACGGAGGAGTGTCGACGACGCCCTAGAAGAAGCGATGACCTCCTCTGATACCAATTGTTGGAGATAGACGTCTGCGGAAGCACGCGAACAACACAAGGAAGAAGAAGAAGCTTGGAGCACAAACACACAATACTGAATGTATTACTAGAGAATGTACAAAGATAAGTAGCCGGAAAAAAACCTCCTAAAGAGGGAAAAAAGTGCCCCGGCAGTCCTAGAGTGTTCACACACATCACTACCTAAATATATCAACAATGTTGGCTGTTGAGGATAAGTTGGATGGTACCAACTACCCATTATGGGCTTATATGATGCGACATGTTTTGGTTGCAAAAGGATTTTGGAACATTGTGCATGGTGTTGAAAGACGTCCTGTTACACCTGTAACGACAGGTACTGCAAATACAGGTGCTGGAGCTGATGAAGATGGCGTCGAAGATGATATTCCACAGATTCCTGTTTGTGCTGTTGTTTCTGTTGCACCTACTACAGAGCAAATTCGTTGGGATGGCACAGATGGCCAAGCATATGCATTGATAGATTTTTTAGTCAAACGTGCCATTATTCGTCATATTCGCTCTTGCAGAACAGCTAGGGATGCTTGGGATACACTTACCACATTGTACCAAGCTAGGAATGAGGCTCGTGTTGCTTACCTCCGAAAACAGTTGGAGAGTGAGCACATGAATGAAGGTGATTCTATGGACAGTTTCCTAATGAAGATCAAAGATTTGAAGGAACAGTTGATTTCTGCTGATGAGGTTATACCAGATAACTCACTTGTGCAGACCGTTCTGAATGGTCTTCCTGATTCATATCAGAGTTTTTCTTCTACTCTTCGGTTGATGATGAAAGGCAATCCGAATGCCTTATCATTTGAGGAGTTACTCTCTGCTCTGTTGCAGGAAGATCAGTCCAGGCAGAACAGGTCCATTATGTGTGTTGCAGATCAAGCTTTCCCGGGCAAAGGAAAATGGAGCTCTTCTACTAGTAAGCAGAAATCTGCAAATGCTGCACATTCGAAGAACCAAGATAAAGATGAGAAGAAATCAAAAAAGCAGGAATTGTTTTGCAAGTACTATAAAGGGAATGATCATATCATAAAGAACTCTCCAAAACTGGTTGCAAAAGAGGCAAAGAAAAAGGAGGTTGGAATGGTTGTTGCAGAAGCCTCTACACCAAAAATAGAGTCTGCTAATCTTGTGCAGGAAGAAGAATGGGCATTTACTACTGTTTGCAGTTTTGGCCCATCTTCTCATGAGTAGTGCATGTCTGCAGTGGACTCAGATGTTTGGTACTTTGACAGTGGGGCGACCAAACATATTACCTCGCAGCGTAGTTTCTTCTCTTCACTCGAGCCTACCCCTACAGGGAATACCGTCACATGCGCCAACAACTCCTCTTATCCTGTTATGGGAGTTGGTAAGATCATTCTGACTACTGTTGATGGTAGTTCTTTCACCTTGTCAGATGCTTTATTTGTGCCAGGGATCAAGAAGAATCTGTTATCAGTTTCTGCATTAGCCAAGATTGGCTTGGTTGTGAAATTCGTTGATGACAGGTGTACAGTTCATGATCTATCAAATGGCGATGTGATTATTGCTTCTGGCATTTTATGTCGTGGGTTGTATAAGCTCATAGACTATGAAAGATCTGTGAATGATTCGGCATGTGCAGTTCATGATTCTTAGGCTATGTCAGATGCAAAGCTCTGGCATGCATGCTTTGGTCATCTGAATTTTGCTAGTTTGCTACGCCTGCAGAAATCTGATATGGTGTCTTCTTTGCCCAAGCTTGAGGCACCTGGAAAACATGTATGTGAAGGCTGTTTTTGGGCAAAATGCAGCGTTCCTCCTTTCCAAAAGATGGTTCAGTTCGGGCTACGCAAAAATTGCAGCTTGTACATAGTGATGTCTGTGGTCCTATGCAGACACCCTCTTTTGGGAATTACCTTTACTTCGTGACTTTCATTGGTGATTTTTCCAGGCATGCATGGGTATATCCACTCAAAGCAAAGTCCGAAGTGTTCACGTGCTTTAAACAGTTTTTGGTTTTGGCTGAAAATCTGTCAGCATGTAAAATGGGCACCCTCCATTCTGATCGAGGGGGGGAATATATGTCTTCTGATTTTAATGCATTTCTGGCTCAACATGGGATAAAATAGCAGTGTACAGTGTTGTATACACCTCAACAGAATGGAGTTGCTGAACAAAAGAACAGGTCACTCATGGAGATGGCGAGGTGCATGGTTAAGAGTCAGGCTTTACCACATAGTTTCTGGCTTGAGGCTGTCATGTGTGCAGCATATATACTGAACAAGTGTCCCACTAAAGCACTGCAGTCTGTTAGACGGCTGCCGAAAAAGGACAAATGTACTCTGACAGACGTCTTAAATGTAAAAGAACCTTTTTGAAATGCGCGTGTAACTAAAGATTCACGCACCCTTGTAACAAATCTTCTATATAAGGCAATGAGAAAAGAGTGGGAGAGACCACCGTTTTGGGAAGTTGTGAGCATACTGTTTGAATCGGTATGCGCTGTGTCGATGAGAAGATTGAGCTCTATTCTGTTCTGTTCGGATCTGTCTATGCGTCTATTCTCCCTGTAGTGCAGAGTGACGATTCGGTAGTATTGTGTTGTGGATCTGTTTGGTAATAGTTATATGCGATTCTGGATATTATCACGGAATAAGTGTTGTTTATCAGTTTTCTGCTGGACAAGGGAACGTGTAAGGCCGAAGCGGACTATTTGCATGTTAACATTTTTTTGTTAAGTGACTGGGTTTGATACAGTAGTCTGCGTTCACTGTTGACTCTGATCACAGGAAGGACTCGTATCGGTAATGGTCTGAACGCGAGTGGAAACAATGATAAGTTTGTGACGAGTTGACTGCTGGTAGGAACTTGTTGCTTGAGTTTGGCATACGGTAAGTTTTCATACCTTCGAGTATAACTGTCTGTTGTGTTATTGTTCGGCATACCTATCGGACAAGAAGAAGTGCATATTGAATGGCATTCGGTTAATGAAGTTGAGCATCCTATTAGATATAAGTCAGAACCGGACTACTGCTCTGTTGCTATAACAGGTCTAGTCCGGAAGTTCTAAGTCCTAGTATGCCGAACAGTTATCAGTGTTCCGAGTCAAGTACTGAGCTAAGACGCGATAAAGCATTTATGATTGTGTGAGAAGTTGGGAAATAGTACAGGGCCTCTGTCTAACAGACCCCTACCACTCCCAAGAACCCATGTGGCTAAAAGGTAGCTTAATATTAGTTATCTTGGTATTACCAATTGATTTACCTAAACAGGGAAGAGTAAAGGTTGAAGGGTTCGGAAACGTCCGACTTTTGAAAGTGTTTTAAGTCTGAAGTCAGAAGTTTAATGATTAACATTTGGCGCCGTCTGTGGGAAAGTGGCATTAGAGTGCCAGCTCTTCGTCAGAATCAAACCTCCCGTTTATCGTTCGATTGACTGACAGTAGCAACAGAGCCAGATTGTTGCAAACTGCTCAGATATTGTTACTACGCAATGATACATGTCAGTTACTCGGTCTAGTGAAACGTATCCTAAGAACCATAAGGCTGGAACACGTAAAGTGCTAAAGACAACCCTAGGGGAAGAAGGTATAACGCGGTCTAACCCAGTGGTCAAGCAAGTTAAGGACGTTAGAATTAATTCCGGTCATATTCCGGTGGAACGATCAACGCCTTTGGTACATTCTAGTGATACTTTGACCCAGCCTATCGAAGATATAGTAATTCCAGAATCTACCAAGACGCCGCTGGAAACCAGTTTAACAATCTTGGATAAAGATCCAGAATTATCCATGATCAGAAACACTCTAGGAAAAGAGATCGGTAAAAGCGGAAAAACACTGCATTCTGGCACAATTTCGGTTCATTCCGGTGATATTCCGGTGATAGAATCACCAACTGTCGGCCAAGGCTTAGCATTTTTTGCGGAATCCTCAGCCCAACTAGCGTGCTTGGAAGAAAGATTTCGGATATTGGATATCCAGAAGGAAGGAAAACTGTTCGAAGCAGAAATCCGACGCATTCTAAGTAAAAACAGCACACCGGAAGGCACACCATCCGAAGATACAAGTTCCGATAGTTCATCCAATCAACTTCAAGATACAGAAGGAGGGCCTAATATACTCACAATGAACGGACAACAACAGCAACAACAGTTATGTCAACCAAGGCCGCCTCCAACAGGAGTAACATACATGAAATTCGGTGGATTCCCAGGAGATGATCCGACGCTCACGTACGTACTTTCAAAATAAGTTATGCAGTTCTTAACCATCCACCGGATCAGGCATATAAGGCCATTGTTTTTCAATCTACAATGGTCAATAAAGCAGCTAGATGGCTTACAGAATACGATATTAATCATTTTGGTACCTATGATGCAGTACGAGACGCTTTTCTGCAACGATTCAGGCTAAAGAAGAATCTCGCCGAAATCTTTGATTATTTACAAAACAACCGTCAGAAGGCGAATCAGACTGTCCAGGAGTATGCTACACTCTTTAGAACACACTTGCGGCAGATACCACAGGCCCACGCTAACTTACCTGATGATGTCATCACTCAGTGGTTCATCAATGGCTTAGCCCCACAACTGAAGCAGATCATGATCATAAGATGTGTCGGAGCTATGACGCTGGATGCAGTCATTGCAATGGCTCTGCAACTGGAATCTAAAGTCGGTGGATTTACAGAAGACCTGGAGTGGTTAAAAACAAACAAAAATATGGCTGAAGATATAACCAGACAAGTATACTGCATCACATGCAAAAATTCAGGTCATACTAGTGCCAATTGTGCACTAAATCAAACGTTCTGCGCTATCTGCAACATTGCCGGACACACCACCGGAAATTGTGTCTACAATGCCAGAATACAGGGAACAGCAACGGTCAATGCGGTTATTCAAGAACATGGACAACTAGCAAATCACTATGTACCTCCGCAACTGAGAAACAATCAACCACAAGGATATCGGAACTACCGAGGAGAGAGGAACAACAATTATAATGCAAACCGCTGGCAGAACGGACCACCACCCGAAAATCCCAATTTACGACCACCACGCTGTCATTTTTGTGGTGAATTCGGACACATTAGAAGATTTTGTAAAGACGCAGCTGAGTATGATCAAAGGAAGAAGGAACGACAAAACCCAATGGCCAACATGGTACAAATCACACCAGTAGAAACATAGACTGCTACAGTCCAGACCCGATCCGGTAAACAACTACAGTCGGCAGCAGAAATATTCGAACCAGGGATACGAGAACAATATAGGATGTATAACAAGGCTAGTCACTGGACCGCAACAGAACCACCAGTGTTTCTAGAACCTATTCCGATGACCCAGGCTTCGTCGATAAAGGAAGGAACACAACAAAAGGAAGCAGCAACGGAGCCATCATCAGCAGTAGACATGCCAGCTGATGCTTCTGCATTGGCAGAAACCTCAAGTTCAAAGGAGCAGGACAACCAATCTCAACAGGCCTGGGAAATTTTTATCCAAGGCATCTATCACCCTGCCTCTAGGCCAACTTTTGGCATTAGTACTTGGGATTCGACAACAGTTCCAGCAACAATTCAGTCCGGTACCGTCTTGTATTCCGGCAACAGTAGCAGTTCAACCGGAACCTGATTCTACGGTTGATCATTCAGTTCCCTTGATTACAGTATGGTATAAGAATCATAAGATTACGCAGGTATTGATTGATGGAGGCTCTGGTGTTAAGATTGCGACTGCAACCTTATGCAAAAGGTTAGGATGGACCGAAATCGAACCAGCTCAATTTTTTGTCAGAATGGCAGATCAATCTAGAGTCCATCCCGTGGGACTTGTGCGGAATGTACCTATTACTTTACAAGGTATGACCTTCAAAATGACCTTTGTTGTACTAGATCTGCCGGAATCCACTTTGGATTACAACCTTCTTTTCGGCCGACCTTGGCTGAAGTATGCGAAGGTAATACAGGACTGGTCTGCACAAGAGCTTACATTCAAAGATGCCAATCGTAGATATGTGGTAAAATTAGATGCTATACAACCTTGTGAACTTCATGCCAGACCATATTTTGCTGAACCAGTCCACATGTTAGATGGACTATCAGATGATGAAGAAGAGGAATTTCTGAAGAATAACGCTGATTTAATGTCCTTAGGGACTGTTGATCTACAGTCCGTTATAGATAACTGGAACACTTCAGTTTGTACAATTGTACCTATCTCAACACATGATGATGAATTACAACCACTGTTCAAGTCAACAGACGATACAGAGAAACCTCAACAGTTTTATGTCCCCGAAGACCAGTTGACCACGTACAATCTAGGAGACGAAGAGCATCCGCGACCTGTAAAGATAAGGCAAAACTTATCGGAAACATTTAAAGCTGATTTGATTCGACTACTTCGCGAATTCTCAGACGTCTTTGCATGGGATTACAAAGATATGAAAGGATTAGATCCGTGCATCTATCAGCATAGAGTCATGTTGAAGCCTGAAGCTAAACCGAACAAATAGCCCAGCTACCGGATGAATCCCAATTATGCATCACAGGTAAAAGCCGAACTTGATAGATTATTAAAAGTTGGATTCATCGTACCAGTAGAACATGCTGAATGGATTTCACCAATTGTGATCGTGCCAAAGAAAAATAAGCAACTGCGAATCTGTGTAGACTACCGAAAATTAAACGCAGCAACAGTACCGGATCCTTTCCCGATCCCCTTTCTGGATACCATGCTTGATAGGGTAGCAGGTCACGAAATGTATTCATTCTTAGACGGATACAGTGGTTACAATCAAAAAAGAAGTAATGTGTTTCATGGGTCAAGTACGGTGGCATGGCAGACACTTACGGTGGCTTGCTCATCTGGTTGTACCACTGAACAAATTAATCACCAAAACTCCCCGACAGTTCGAATGGACTTAAGAATGCCAAACTACATTTGATCGACTCAAGTATTTATTGACGCAAGCACCAATCTTACAACCACCGGACTAGGACAATCCGTTCCATGTTTTTGTCGACGCTTCAGATATTGCGATTGGCAGTGTTCTGATGCAGCAAACAAATAAGTGATTTCGCCCCGTTTATTATGCCAGTAGAAGGCTTGCACCTGCAGAAAAGAACTATTCTACCACCGAAAGAGAATGTCTAGGATTGATTTACTCGATCAAAAAGTTCAGACATTATCTACTAGGCCGGAAATTCACCTTCCATGTGGATCATGCTGCCCTCGTCTATCTAGTAAGACAGCAGCATTTAGGTGGACGATTAGCACGATGGGTGCTGCTCTTACAGGAATTCGATTATGAAGTCATCCATCGACCCGGAAACGCACATGCCTTAGCAGATTTCTTATCTCGCCTAGATTCCGGTGAAGCTCCGACAAGCATAGATGACACGACTCCAGTGATCTATAGTTCTGAGCCACTGCCCGATGAGACTGCCGAATCACAAGCAACACCTACATATTATGATCAAATTCTAACTTTTCTCACCGAAGGATGCTTTCCATCCGAGACAGCCAAGGCAGTCCGAAGGAAAATTGCAGTCTTTAGCCGCCGATTCCGGTTAGTTGCTGGAGAACTATATTATGTAGATCACACCGGAATCTTACTTCGCTGTGTTCCTCCGCATGAAATTAACTCAGTCATCACGATGGCTCACTCGACCCCTACTGGTGGTCACTTTGCCACAGATTTGACTCATCGGAAAATTCTGTAAGGAGGTCTCTGGTGGCCAACGGTATACAGAGATGTGGCCCAATTTGTCAAAAACTGCGATAACTGTCAAAGGTCCGGACAACCGCTGCAACGTCACTTCTTTCCCTTGCAGCCAGTCATGCCATTAGAACCATTTCAGAAATGGGGATTAGATTTTATCGGTCCGATCACACCTCCAGCAGTCTTCAGTAACAACAGATACATACTAACCTGTACAGACTACGCAACGAGATGGGTGGAAGCTTGGGCTTTACGGTCTGCTACAGCGGTTGCAGTAGCAAAATGTCTGCTAAATGATGTCTTCCCACGATTTGGCTTACCACTCGAATTGGTGACAGATCAAGGTGCTCACTTCGTAAATCAATTAATGAAGGCACTCACCCAATCATTCCAGGTGACACACAAATTCAGCTCTCCATATTACCCTCGTGCCAATGGTTTGGCCGAAAGTACAAACAAATCACTATTGAATATCCTCTGGAAACTGATCATGGAAGCACCGGAAAGATGGGATCAACTGCTACCTGCAGTATTATGGACATACCGAACTACCTATAAGGTAACAACAGGCTTAACACCTTTCAAACTAGCTTATGGCTTAGAAGCAATAGCACCCATGGAAGTAGTCATCCCAAGTGTGTGTGTAGCAATCACTCATAAGATGCTACCAGAAGATTCGCTGACAGCACGAATGGACGCACTCAGAGAACTTGATCAGCACCGATGGCTCAGCTTTTTAACCATGCGCGAAGTACAACTAAGGCAAGCCAAGACACACGATCGATATTTGAAGACTCCAATCTTTTCGGTAGGTCAGCTTGTACTCTGCTATAACGCAAAGTCGGATAGAGCAGCAGGAAAGTTCAAACTACGATGGTTCGGCCCTTTCAAGATCTCAGAACAAATCGGTCCGGCAACTTTTCAGTTGATCACATTGACCGGAAATCCACTTCCAAAAGTAATCAATGGGTCCAAACTGCGGCCGTATCATCACGCTACTAGTCCGCATTAAATTATTCGGCAGTGGGCCGCGTTTTGTGTGATATTTCTCTTTTTTTCTTTCCTTTTTATAAATAGCCGTGTTTTGTAAAATCTTTATGTTACCAGCCACCCCCTTACCAGTCACTCAAGCACGCATGCCAGCATGCAAACCGTATCATTCCCGCACCGCACAATGATACCCACCCCCTTTCCCTCCCCACCATGTTGCTCCTACTTAACCCTTTCAGCAATGCCAAAATCGCTACTGTGTTGTGTGTTAGTGTTCTGTGCGACCTCTTGCATTCTGTATTTGTGTTCATCGTCTGTATCAGCAAACGCCATGGAAGCAATAGGCCAATTATGCTGCCTTCCGCGATGGTATCCCTACCGAGGTAGGAGAATACCTACGTTGCATAGGGTTGGCCAACTTCGCTAAGTTGCCTTGGCACTCAGTGGAAGCCCATCCCTTCTTCGCGCAAATCATCACTGCCATTGCTCAATCCCCCGCCACCGAACACCAATGGGTCTTCCTCTCGCTCCCTTCACGAACCGTCATCACCTTCCAAGCATTCTCTGAAGCCTTCCGCCTCTCTCCGCAAGGCCGAGAAAATGGCCCTAGTATCCCCCTCGCTCGCATGACCGAACTGTTTCCCCGATTTTCGTCCAACGAATACGCCATTCTCTGCCGCCCTGAACCCGAACGATCTACTCTGCAATTCCTCGTCGCCATACTCAACCTTCAGAAGTGCACCTACGGCATCTCCCGCCCCTTCTATTCCGCCTTAGATTTAGCTGCCCGAGAACCCGTGAACTTCGCCTCGTACTTTTTCCATAGAATTCATAAAGAGTGTGTAGCTATAGTGAAGCAACTCCAAAAGGGAACCACCCCGTGCTCTCGCCTTCCCCATATCATATCATTCCTCTTCCCAGCCATCCTGGCCGCACAACCACCACCCCAAGGACCGGTTCTAAGGCATGAAGAATCAGTACAACCACTCGACGACAATGAAGAAGAAGACGAAGAAATCAACCAGTTATTCCGCAGCAAAAGAATCAGAATCAGCTCATCAGAAAGCGAAGCACAAGGGTCCGCCGGAAAGGATCAGAACACCGATAAAGACAACGTAGAACAAGAAGAGACCTTCCACGACACAGCCACTTCCATACACAACGAATCATCGGCCGACCAACACGACCAGCAGAATCAAACGACAACAGAAACAGTCTCAACCGAAGAAGCATCAGAGCGACAGAACGACGAGCAGCAAGTTGCTGACGAAGCACTCAACACCTTGCTGAAGGCCGTCGAATCCACCATCACCCACACTGCAGGTGAACACCAACCCATCAATCACATAAACAATACTGAATCTACTGTTCCTAGATCACCACCAGTCAACCCTCTTCCCCCGCCAATTTCCGAATCCTCTTCATCCTCCCCCAATTATTCACCCCCGACATCCCCCCAAATCCACACCCAAACCTCTGTGTAACCACAACACCCACTTCTCCTTCCCTCCGTTCGGGTCTTTTCCGAGCTTGCTACCATGGGACAAATGCTTATTTCCCTTTCTCAGCAACTTCCAGTGCAGCTTAGCAAGGTCACCAATACAATTCGTCAAGACCTGCAGCACAACGTCGACCTACTGGAAGCCGACATCATCCCTCTCCAAGAAGAAATCGATGCCGTAAAAGTAGAGAATCATCAATTACAAACGCAATTAGCAGATCTCCAAGGCCAAGTTTCGGCACAACAGGCACTGATACAGCAACGGAACGATGCATTGGAGCAACTTGCCGCCAAAGACCAACTATTGAACGCAGCCCAAGAAGAAATCAGGGAACTGAAGATCGCGCTACAGGAAAAGGAAGATATCAGCACATCACTCGAAGAATTGGTAGAAGAAACAAAAGCACAATTGCAGGAGACAATCCAGAAGAATCAGGAACAGTAGCGAGAAGCAAAACAAGTTGAAGACGAGCTACGAAGAGCCCAAGATTGTTTGGACGAGGTGAATAATATGCTGAGACACCAATTAACCAGGGAAGCCAAGTACCAAAAGGATCTAGCAAATGTTCGCAGAGAACGAGATGCATACTCCAAAACTATCGAATTTCAGAATCAGCAACTCGAGCGACTAGATAACCAGTTGCGAAATCAGAAGGATCGAGTCACTGACATGCAGAAGAAAGTCACCGAAATGAAGACATCACAGGACGCTGCATTATCCAATGAGTTTTATTTACAAGAGGCCTTCTTACAGACCCAGGCTGAAGTTCTGTTAACCCAAGCCATAGCTCTTAGCTCCGTTAGAACAGACGCGCAGTTATTAGAACCGACTACTTTAGTTCAAATGATAGAAACTATTAAAAAGAAAATTACCCGAACGTTTAGGCTCGCCCGAAGCATGTATTTAGAAGGTCTCGTAGCAGAACCATAAGAACCTGCGGGTTCGAGTCCACCGTGCGTGCCAATGTTAGACGGCCACCGAAAAAGGACAAATGTACTCTGACAGACATCTTAAATGTAAAAGAACCTTTTTGAAATGCGCGTGTAACTAAAGATTCGCGCACCCTTGTAACAAATCTTCTATATAAGGCAATGAGAAAAGAGTGGGAGAGACCACCGTTTTGCGAAGTTGTGAGCATACTGTTTGAATCGGTGTGCGCTGTGTCGATGAGAAGATTGAGCTCTATTGTGTTATGTTCGGATCTGTCTATGCGTCTATTCTCCCTGTAGTGCAGAGTGATGATTCGGTAGTATTGTGTTGTGGATCTGTTTGGTAATAGTTATATGCGATTCTGGATATTATCGCGGAATAAGTGTTGTTTATCAATTTTCTGCTGGACAAGGGAACGTGTAAGGCCTAAGCGGACTATTTGCATGTTAACATTTTTTTGTTAAGTGACCGGGTTTGATACAGTAGTTTGCGTTCACTGTTGACTCTGATCACAGGAAGGACTCGTATCGGTAATGGTCTGAACGCGAGTGGAAACAATGATAAGTTTGTGACGAGTTGACTGTTGGTAGGAACTTGTTGCTTGAGTTTGGCATACGGTAAGTTTGCATACCTTCGAGTATAACTGTCTGTTGTGTTATTGTTCGGCATACCTATCGGACAAGAAGAAGTGCATATTGAATGGCATTCGGTTAATGAAGTTGAGCATCCTATTAGATATAAGTCAGAACCGGACTACTGCTCTGTTGCTATAACAGGTCCAGTCCGGAAGTTCTAAGTCCCAGTACGCCGAACAGTTATCAGTGTTCCGAGTCAAGTACTGAGCTAAGACGCGATAAAGCATTTATGATTGTGTGAGAAGTTGGGAAATAGTACAGGGCCTCTGTCTAACAGACCCCTACCACTCCCAAGAACCCACGTGGCTAAAAGGTAGCTTAATATTAGTTATCTTGGTATTATCAATTGATTTACCTAAACAGGGAAGAGTAAAGGTTGAAGGGTTCGGAAACGTCCGACTTTTGAAAGTGTTTTGAGTCTGAAGTCAGAAGTTTAACGATTAACAAGTCTATCACTCCATATGAGGCTTGGCATGACCGCAAGCCATTTGTTGCTCATCTGCATGTTTTTGGTCGTTTGGCATATGCATTAGTGCCTGAACAACGTCGCAGAAAATTGGATGATAAGGCAGTAAAATGTATTTTTGTTGGGTACAGTTCTGAAAGTAAAGGCTATCGTCTGTATCATCCACAAACTAAACGCATTCTGGTTAGCCGTGATGTTGTCTTTGTGGAAGATGCTATTCAGCCATTGCTTTTATGTACTAAGGAGACATCTGTTAGCTCCAAAGACATGTATGATACATTGATGCCTCTTTTTACAGGTGGACAGTCTAGTGCTGGTCCTAATGAGGCAATTTCTCAACCTTTGCAGGTTTCATATGATGATGCATATCATTCTATTTCTGATGTAGATTTACATGATGCACTTGTTGATGAGAGAGTTGATATTGAGCAGGCAAAAACTATGCCAAAATGGCTGGTGCAGACTTTGCGTGACAGCAAATTAGATGCACCTTTGTCATATCATACTCGTTCAGGCTCTCATAGTGCCTCCTTTGCATCAGATTGCCATGCTATGGCTACGTCTAGTCTCTATGATGAGAATGAGCCTGTTTCTTTTGATGAAGCACAGAATTCAGAAAATTGGATGGCTGCCATGCAATTTGAATATGATGCTATAATGAAGAATGGTACATGGTCTTTATGTGACTTGCCTCCTGGCAAGAAGGCCATTGGCACTAAGTGGGTATACAAGCTGAAGCATAAACCTAATGGTACAGTTGATAGGTATAAGGCTAGGCTTGTTGCAAAGGGTTATGCGCAGGAAAGAGGCATTGATTTTGATGAGACCTTTGCACCTACATGCCATATGACTACTGTTCGAAGCATTTCTGCACTTGCAGCCCATCATGGTTGGAATGTACATCAGTTGGACATTAAAACAGCATTTCTGAATGGTGAGTACATGAAGAAGTGTATGTTTTTCAACCCTGTGGCTTTGTGCAGAAAGGGCATGAAAACCAGGTGTGCAGGTTAAAGAAGGCATTATATGGTTTAAAGCAAGCACCACGTGCTTGGTATGAGAAGATACATGCCTATCTGGTTGCACATGGTTTTGTGAACAATCCAACTGAAAGCACCTTATATGTTAAGCATGCTAATGATGTGCTTCTGATCATTGTTGTCTATGTTGATGACATGCTGCTCACTGGTCCTATTGAGAAGCATATTGCTGATTTCAAGGCTGATTTGCATGCCTCATTTGAGATGTCTGATTTGGGGCATTTGCATCACTATTTGAGCATTCAGTTTATGCAAGATGATGGTGGAATGGCTTTGTGTCAAACGAAATATATTGACACATTATTGCAGCGTTTTGGCCTTGAAGATTGTAAGCCTATTGCCACTCCTATGGAGACAGGTTTTCGCTTGAGTCTTCATGATGCTGGAGATGCATTTGATGTTGTTCTCTATCAGCAGGCTATTGGATGCTTGATTTACTTATGCATTACTCGGCCAGATATTTAGTTTGTTGTCTCACAAATGAGCAGGTTTATGCATTGCCCAGGAGTCATGCATTGGAAGGCAGTTAAGCGCATCTTTTGCTACTTGAGTGGTACTCGGCTACTTGGGTTGTTTTATCCCAAGGGGGAATCACTACCGCCAGATTTGCATGATTTTTCTGACTCAAATTGGGCTGGTTGCTATGACACTCGTGTGTCCACTAGTGGTTTTTGCTTCATGCTTGGTAGCTCATGTATATCTTGGTTGAGCAAGAAGCAGCCTACTATGGCCACTTCCAGTTGTGAGGCTGAGTATAGGGCAGCTTTCACAGCGACTGTTGAGTGTGTGTGGCTTAGACGCCTTATGGCTGATTTGGGTGTTGGCCAGTCTTCTGCCACCACCATCTTCACTGACAGTTATAGCGCATTGGTAGTTGCGAGGAACCCTGTGTTCCATGCTCGCACTAAGCACATTGAGGTGCATTATCACTATGTCAGGGAGAGGTTCTCTGCTCGGGAGATCAGCTTGGCATATGTGCCCACGCAGGAGAACATTGTAGATCTTTTCATGAAGGCTCTGCCTAGGGAGAAGTTTGAAGCTTTCCGCAAAGCTTTGGGCTTACTTCCTTTTGTGGAGTGATTTCCACATAGCTTGGCACTTCCTTATACATGAGTGCCTGCTCCTTGTTCACCGCATCACTCCCAAGGGGGATTTGTTGATATATTTAGGTAGTGATGTGTGTGAACACACTAGGACTACCGGGGCACTTTTTTCCCTCTTTAGGAGGTTTTTTCCCCCCAGCTTGTATATACGCCTATTGCCCTAATGGGCTACTTATCTTTGTACATTCTCTAGTATACATTCAGTATTGTGTGTTTGTGCTCCAAGCTTCTTCTTCTTCCTTGTGCTGTTCGCGTGCTTCTACAGACGTCTAACTCCAACAAAGAGTTCTATGACGCATTGATGGTGGTAAATCAGAAAGTCTACCAGGAGGTACCAACAAACTAGGAATTGTATGTACAATTCGCTAGAGGCTTTGCATTTGAAAACTATACCACTGCTCAAACATCAAAAAATCTAGCTATGTACCAAGTGGCATGGGTTGTAGCTACAGAAGCTTCTATTGAAAGATGCAGGAAGATGGGTACATTGCATTCAAAGATGCAAAGGTTTAATAGTTGTTTGAACAATGATGCTTCACCACTTTAAGAGCCTTTGGATGCAAACTTGCATGAACAGAAAGAAGATGTTGAGTTATATGCTCGACAAGGTACGATAGTTGCTACCATAAGGCAAGTGGAGGGTACTAAGGTTATACGTACTTTAGAATTGTTAATTGATAGTGAACAGAATAAGTTGGATAGGGTCAAGCTTGATTTGGATCAAGCCAATCTATCAAAGGCTACTGAGTCTAAGGTGACTAGTGCAATCATTGAGATGAGAAAAAAGTTACTAGTATCCATAGATGAACTGAAATGTGATGTGGGAATATCTCCTGAGAGGAGGATTGAGTTGGAGACGCAAATTCAGATATATACTATTAATCTGGAGCTCTTAGGGGTTGAGCCAGATGAGAATGACAAGGCGCCTAAACTAGAGGAAATATTTAGCTTTATTGACATTGGTTGGAACATTTTTCTAAGGTTCAATACTGATCATTTGGATTGTTACATACACAGGCTGAATATAAGTTGCATGACAATCGGATGAAGAATGCAAATTAACATCTATCCATTGTAAAGAACATGTTAAGCATGACGGATTCAAATGAGTTGTCACCATTATTGTCGTTACCTCCCCTAGAGTTACCATCAACCCTCTTACTCAGTGTTTCGTCCATGTGCATAGCATGTGGTTTGAATATTGAGGAGAGGATGAGTTTTATAGTGCACCTTATGCCATGCAACCATGCATATCACTATATTTGTTTTGCAGCACATTGTCGTGTGCTAGTCAACTATTTAGAACCTGAATATGGTGATGAAATACCAGAACATGTGTGACAAACAATCTCTAGATTCTTTGATGGTGGATTCAATTTTCCTAGAGGTAAGGTTGTCGTGTTAATTAATATTAATAACATTACTTTTTATCCATGGTTGTGGCTTCTTGGTTAGTTTTTTGTAACTAGATATTACTAGTTAGGTTGCTACTTGTTACCTATTACTAAGTAGCTAGTTCTTAGTTACTTGTTACTAAGTAGCTATTACTAATTAGATTATTACTAGTTATTGAGTTGTTGATTCTCGATAACTTGTTAGTATCTATTACTAATTAGATTGTTACTGGTTAGCTATTACTAGGTTACTAAGTTATTACTAATTATCTTGTTAACAATTAGCTATTACTAAGTAGTTGTTTCCTAGTTAGTTGCTAGTAATTAGCTATTACTATTTAACTTGTTACCAGTTAGTATTACTAAGTAGCTAGTCTTTGGTTAGTTGGTTGTAATTAGCTATTACTAATTATCTTGTTACCAGTTAGCTATTACAAAGTAGTTGGTTCTTAGTTAGTTGTTAGTAATCAACTATTACTACTAAGCTAGTTACTAATTAGCTATTACTAATAAGCTAGTTACTAATTAGCTATTACTAAGTATATGGTTATGGTTAGTTGTTTGTACCTAATTAGCATGTTACTAGTTAGCTATTACTAAGTTGCTAACTCTGGGTTACTTGTTAGTAATTAGCTATTAATAATTAAATTGTTACCAATTAGCTATTACTAAGTAGCTCGTCATTAGTTACCTATTAGAAACAGTTATTAATACATTAGTTTGTTACCAATAAGCTATTAATAATTAGCTATTACTAAGTTGCTATTACTAAGTAACTATAACTAAGTAGCTATTACTAAGTAGCTATTACTAAGTAGGTATTACTAAGTAGCTAATTCATCATAGCTATTACTAATTAGCTATTTCTAAGTAGCTATTACTAAGTAGCTGATTCTTAGTTAGCTTATTAGTAAGTTATTATTAATTAGCTTGTTACTAATCACCTATTACTAATTAGCTATTACAAATTAGCTATTACGTACTAATATTTAGTTTGTTAGTAATCAGCTATTACTAAGTAGCTATTACTAATTAGCTATTATGAATTAGCTATTACTAATTAGTGATTAGCTATTATTAATTAGCTTGTTACTAATTAGCTATTATTGATTAGCTATTACCAATTAGTTATTATTGATTAGCTATTACTGATTACCTCTTACGAATTAGCTATTACGAATTACCTATTACGAATTACCTATTACAAATTAGCTATTACTAATTAGGTATTATTAATTCGCTATTACGAATTAAGCATTACTAATTAGGTTGTTACTAAGTAGCTATTATGAAGTAACTAGTTCTTGGTTAGTTGTTCGTAATTAGCTATTACTAATTAGCTTGTTACTAATTAGCTACTACAAAGTAATTGATTGTTCGATAGTTGTTAGCAATTAGCTATTACTAATTAGCTTTTTACTAATTTGTGATTATTAATTAGCTATTACTGATTAGCTATTATCAATTAGCTATTATTGATTAGCTATTATGAATTAGCTATTATGAATTAGTTATTACTAATTAGCTATTATTGATTAGCTATTACTGATTAGCTATAACAAATTAGCTATTAAGAATTAGCTATTATGAATTAGCTATTATGAACTAGCTATTAATAAGTAGCTAAATTAGCTATTATTGATCATCTATTAATAAGTAGCTATTACTAATTAGCTATTACTAATTAGATGTTAATGATTAGTTATTACAAGTTAGCTATTACAAATTAGCTATTACTAATTAGCTATGGTGAATTAGCTACTACAAATTAGCTATACTAATTAGGTATTATTAATTAGCTATTTCTAATTAGCTATTACTAATTAACTATCACTAATTAGCTATTATTAATTCACTATTATAAATTAGCCATTACTAATTAGCTTGTTACTAAGTAGCTATTACGAAGTAACTAGTTCTTGGTTAGTTTTTCGTAATTAGCTATTACTAAATTAACTATTATGAAGTAGCTGATTGTTCGATAGTTGTTAGTAGTTAGCTATTACTAATTAGCTTGTTACTAATTTGTTATTATTAATTAGCTATTATTGATTAGCTATTTTTTATTAGCTATTGTTGGTTAGCTATTATTGATTAGCTATTAGGAATTAGCTATTATGAATTAGCTACTACTAATTAGCTATTATTGATTAGCTATTACTGATTAGCTATTATGAATTAGCAGCTATTATGAATTAGCAATTAGGAATTAGCTATTAGGATTAATTAGCTATTACAAATTAGGTATTATGAACTAGCTATTAATAAGTAGCTATTACTAATTAGCTATTATTGATTAGCTATTAATAAGTAGCTATTACTGATTAGCTATTAATGATTAGCTATTACAAATTAGCTATTACCAATTAGCTATTACCAATTAGCTATGGCAAATTAGCTATTACCAAATTAGCTATTACTAATTAGCTATTACTAATTAGCTATTACTAATTAGCTATTACTAATTAGCTATTACTTAATGAGCTATTACTAATTAGCTATTATTAATTCGCTATTACAAATTAGCCATTACCAATTAGCTTGTTACTAAGTAGCTATTACGAAGTAACTAGTTCTTGGTTAGTTGTTCGTAATTATCTATTAATAATTAGCTTGTTATTAATTAGCTATTACTAAGTAGTTGATTGTTCGATAATTGTTAGTAGTTAGCTATTACTAATTAGCTTGTTACTAGTTCGTGATTACTAAGGATCTAGTTTTTCATTAGTTGTTTGCAATAAGTCATCCATCAACTATCTCTTTCTTACTCTTTAACCCTCTAGTGGAACACTAATCTAGCTGGTTTCATTGTGCTAAGTAGTTGCTCGTACCTCAATAGGAACAATTACCAACAATGTTGATGCTACATACGATAGGGAGCTTGGGACAAGTGAGAATGTTGGATCTACACCATTTTCTAAAAGTAAGACTTATGCTCAATCTTCATCATCGAAAGAGAAAGAAAATATTCTATTCTTCCTCCAAACACCTTCTGCAATGGATGCTACTGTGGATCCTTGTCCAATTGACAACATGCATGATGGGGAGTCCACATGCATTGACTTTCATATTGGTCTAGACGGAATGATTGAGAATGTTCTTGATCCAGTTAGCAGCTCAGATATTCATCTAGCTAGTCACAACTCTGTTGTTGATAGTGATCCTGTTTTTTGTTCAAACAAAGACCATCTGCAGAGTCCAACTTTTGATCCTAATCAGAGTCCAAATAGAGATGTTCTTCAAACAACTGCTACAAATGAAACCTCCTCAAAGCAAAACTATTGTAACTGAGCCTCCATTTCTCACATGTGTGGATCCCCAACAAAGATTGTAGGTGTTCATGTACAAGAGGATGCCACTCTAGCACAGTTTATGGCAAATGCAAAAGGAAATTCGCAAGCACTTATGAAACAATAGAAGAAGCCAAGCCATTTGCATCCAATTACAAGGTGGTAGACTACTCGCTCACACTTGAACAGAGTCGTTGTACCTGATATAGAGGATCTTTTGAAAGAATAGTACCAGTTTTCACCCTCTTATATCATTGTCCTTTGTAATGGTTACTATCTGCACGTGTGGCATCATCCAAATCTCTTAGCTATCATTAGAGTTTGTGATTAGCCTACTTTGTATCGATGTTATTAAAATATTTTGTTGTCTCTACCTTGTATTATATACCCTGTAAATATTTGATAGCTCAATTGTGTCATTGATTGTAATGATGTAAAAAATTCTTCTTTTGGTACTATATATGAAAAATGGCATTTTTCCATAACTTAAGCACCAATTTGGAAATAATTTGAAGTCTTACTGTCATCATAAACATTAGGAACGCATTTATATGAATTCTACAATCGTTCCTCTCATGATGCCTATTCAGAATGATATGATTTGGATAGTAGTAAATAGTTTCGAAGTGAGGAAACTGATTTCACTATTTAGTTCTACCATTCACCTTCTTACAGCACCTCTTTGTAATGGTAACTATCCAAATGTGACATTGTCCAAATCGATTAGCTCTCATAGGATTTTGTATTTAGCCTATTTTATAACGATGTTATTGATTGTATTTATCCTATTCTGTACAATTTCCGATAGACTAACAATGTGATTGATTGTAAGTTGTAATGATGTTTGGCATTTAGGTTAGATAAAGAACAAAGTTCCATCCACAACTGCCACAAAAGACAATCTTACATCCTCAGCAAGTCAATGTCAGGCTGCAACAGAAGTTGAGCACAAACATGCCCAAAAAGAAAAAAAACTAAATAAAGTATCAGTTTCAACTCAAACTGATCCTATTTCAACTCAAACATGTCCTAGTTCAACTCAAACTGATCTTATTGCAATAGAAGTTGAGCAGAAAGTATCAATTTGAACTCAAACTAATCCTATACTAGTGTTTACACCAAAAGGCAATCAAGAGCCTAAACAAATACTAGGCAAGTCAAAAAAACGAAAGAGGTCGGATCATGTGATAATGGAACCGGAATTTATTGAGATAGAAAGGGACCCTCCAAAGATTCAACGTGGCCTAATAGAGGAGGAGATATAGGAATTGAAACCTGTTCACAAGGATTTACAACCAAGGGCTCTAATTCTAGAACTTGAAGTATTTATGAATATCAGAAGTAAGCAGGCCTTTCCTAACATTAATGCTTTTCTTCAATGGTGCCTTGAACATTTCAATGTCTAGATTTGGAGTTCCTATGATCTAGATGAGGTCAACAAATGTATTGATACAACCTTCTCGGAGTTCGGGAGGAAAGTTATGGATATTTGGGGGAGGGATCAATGTTTTTGGAATTTTTCAATCCATTTCAAGAAACTGGCTCATTTCTGGGACAAGAATGTGGAGTACGGGGCTGACAATACATTGATAATTGATACTACTGCTTACAGGTTATTTTACAACATTAGAAGATGTTGTCTAACGTTACCAAAGATGACAATCAGTGAAAGACTTAACTATCTGTAAGGAACTCTTTGTGATCAACTTTGGAAATGGTTAATAGCCCCAAATCGTATTGAGTATGTAGATATTATTTCCAGATTAATTCCTCTTGATGAAGAGAGTTTATCTATATATCATGGAATACATCGAGACCATAATCGAGAGTACATGCATAATCGAGATTACAGACATAATCGAGATTAGAGACAAAAACACTAAGTAATGCCAACTCTAGGGTGGCTATTGGAGCAAGTCTATGACAAGCCTAAGTATTGGCTTGAGTCATCAAAAGGCTTAGAAACTTGAAGGAAATGTCTACTCCTTGTAGAGTTCACTTGTGAACTCCCTCTTGTAATGTTTTGGTCTTTACTTGATGTAAAAGTAAAGGAAATCTAAATTGGTTGAGTCTATAGAGAGTACACACGCGGAAGCAAAGTGAAAAGTAAAGTACTCTCACAAAAAAAAGAATGTGTGAGACACAAAATCAGTAGACCATGAAATGGGTAAACTTATGTGGATTAGAAATGAGCTTGCCAAGAGCATGGATTAGGCTCCTCAATCTTCTAACCAAGTACAAATGAGGGGAGAGACCCTCCTTATATAGATTTGGGAGGGTCTCTCAAAAGCACATCATATCTGGGATAAGTCTCTTGAAAGGAGAATGAATACAACTGGTAGAAGCACATGGCAAGGTACCCAAATACAAAGGAAATACAATATGAGATGGAAATAGAATAGAAATGGAGTGCCTCATGGATACAAAATGGAGACGCACTCATGCAGATACAAATGTAGATGAAGTAGGAGCAATTATGTCTTCAACACCCCCTCTGCACCTCCATTTTGGAGCGACTGAATGCTGCAGAGGTCCACCAAGTGCTGAAGCAGAACCGGAGGTAAAGCCTTCGTGAACATGTCCACCAGGTTCCCCTGAGAGGTACACTGCTCCAGAGTAATCTCCTGAGATATGAGCTTCTCACGGATGAAGTGGTACTGGATCTCTATGTGCTTTGTCCGAGCGTGGAACACTGAATTCTTGGTGATGGCCAAGGCTGAATGGCTGTCTGTGCGAATACATTTTGGAGTATCCTACAAAACACCAATGTCAGATAATAAAGGTTGAAGCCAGATGGCCTCACATGCTGCAAAGCTGGATGCTTGGTACTTAGCCTTGGTAGATGATAGAGCAATTGTAGGCTACTTCTTACTTGCCCAAGAGATAGGTCTTGAGCCAAGTAAGAGTATATACCCAGAAGTAGACTGTCGAGAATCAGGATCACCAGCCCAATCAGAATCTGTATATCTAGTGAGTTCGATGCCCCCTCTATACCAAAGACCATGATGTCGGGTGAGGGCAAGGTATCGAAGTAGTCTCTGAGAAGCATCCCAATGATTCTGATGAGGTTGATATGCAAACTGACTGAGTATACCAACTACATAAGCAATATCTGGTCTAGTGTTGGCAAGATGGAGTAATGATCCAACAAGCTATCGATAGGTATGCACATCCACAAGTGATGATGAGTCCTCCAGTGTAAGCTTGATGTTGGGATCAAGTGGTGTAGAAACTGAGCGACACTGGTCCATGTTATATCTGGAAAGCAGATCTTCTATGATAGGAATATACCTTCTTTTGTTTGCCAAACTTCCATACCCAAGAAGTACTATAGTAATCCAAGATCTATCATAGAATATTCAAGATGAAGCTGTGTGATGATAAACTAGATGCGTTCTTCGTTTGATCCTGTCAAGATCAAGTAATCTACATAGAGAATGATGATGGCTACTAAAGGCTCCTTTTGATAGATATAGAGATTAGCATCAGCATTGATTCTATGAAATCCCTTGTCTTCAAAGAATTTGTGAATCTTTTCATACCAGGCCCTGGGAGCTTGCTTGAGTCCATAAAGTGCTTTGTGAAGTTTGTACACTTGATCTTCCTTTCCTTTGATCTTGAAGCCTTTAGGTTGTTCAACATATACTTCTTCTTGAAGATCTCCATTGAGGAATGCACTTTTGACGTCCAACTGGTAAATGGGCCACTTAAAGTGAGCACTTAGTGCTAAGATGATTCTTATGGTTGTGAATCTTGCAATAGGAGCAAAGGTTTCTTCATAGTCAATGCCATGTTGTTTCTTGTATCCCTTAGCCACCAACCTTGCTTTGTACTTTTCTAATGTGCCATTTGACTTGTACTTAACTTTATAAAGCCACTTAACTCCTATGACTTGATGATTTGTGGACTTAGGTACAAGAGTCCAAGTTTTGTTCCTTTCGATTGCATCCATTTCTACTTGCATAACTTCTTCCCACTCAGGTTGTCCTTGAGCTTCTTTGTAATTAGATGGTTCTATGATTTTTTGAATCTGATGCATTAAGACATAATTGACATAATGACTTTGTCCTCGCTGTCTCTTGTCAATAAGTGTTTGAGATCTTCTCGGATGTCTTGAAGTACTTGCTTCTAAGTTGGAGTGTGGAAATAATGAGTCTCCCTCTGAAGTGTAGATAGGTGGACTAAAACTTGTACTTGAACCTTTTCTTGAGTATGAGGAAGCTGCATTGAAGATTACATCCTTCGAAATGGTGATGGAGTGGTTTTCCATATCATATAGATGGTATGCCTTTGATTGGTCACTGTACCCTATGAATATGTGTTTCTTTGACTTTGATTGCAACTTGTTTCTATCTTCTTTTGGTACGTGGATAAAAGCTTCACTACCAAAGACTCGAAAGTAATTCACATTTGGTTTTCTTCCATAGTATGCTTCGAAGGGTGTTTTATTGTGTAATGCACTTGTAAATCCTCGATTAAGAATGTGAACGGCAGTATGCACGGCGTCTGCCCAGAACTTGTAGGGTAGATCCTTGTGATGAAGCATAGTTCTTGCCATTTCCATCACACTGCGTATCTTTCTTTCAGCTACTCCATTCTAGGATGGAGTATGAGGCTGAGTGACTTGTCTTTTGATCCCTTTCTGGTTGAGAAAGTTATCAAACTCATGATTGATAAACTCACCACCTCCATCTGATCTGATGGTTTTAACTTTAGTCGAAGCTTCATTCTCAACTTCCTTGATCCAAGTTTGAAACTTAGAGAATATTTCTGCCTTTGACTTCAAAAAGTACACCCAAATATAACAAGAGTGGTCATCTACTAGAAGATAAAAGTAGAGGGATCCACTCAAGGATGGGGTGTTCATGGACCCACATAAGTCCATGTGGATAAGGGCTAGAGGGTTCCTCGCTCGTGTTGAAGCTTCCTTGGGAACTGGAGCCCTATGTTGCTTGCCTTGGGTGCAAGCTTGGTAGACATCAATAAGTTGCACTATCTTTGGCAATCCCTTCACAAGTTGGGATGAAGAAATTTTTGATAAGTAAGAGGTGTGACCAAATCTTTGATGCCACAAACTTGAGGTTGATTCTTTGGGTACAAAGCAAGATAGTTTGTAGAGGCCCTTTTCTCCAATACCTTGAGCAATGACACCTTTGTATGGGGATCAACTACCTTAACTGAGGTGTTATCAAACCATACTTGTTTGTCTTGATCTGGAATGGCCTTGACGGAAAGTAGATTCATACATAAATGTGGAACAAAAAGAACATTGGATAAAGACTTGCATTCCCCCTAATTATTGGTAATTTGAACTTTTCCTTTTCCTTCGATGGGTAAACTTTTGTTGTTGCCAAGATAGAATTCTCCCCTGTGCTCTTTGAGTTCTTGAAAGGAGTCCTTGTCTTTGCACATATGGGAGGTAGCTCCGCTATCAAAGATCCACTCATGTGGGGAGCTAGAAGTAACTAGTGCATTGGCTTTTGTGGAGATGAAGAGTTCCTCACTAGAGCAGTGGGATCTATGTTGGGATCCTTTGGATGCTTGCCTAGATGTAGAAGTCTTCGATGATTGTTTCTTTTTATAGCAAAACTTTTCTAAGTGTCCCGATTTTCCACAAAAATTACAGGTGAACTTCTTCGATGAATTATGCAATCCTTGCTTAGATCCATTGCTAGCATGATGACCTGTGGTTTTTCCTTTATTGAATGGGTATTTGGCCTTCATGGTAGACTCTTGGGAGGAAGTCAATTTGGCTCGCGAGTCATGAAGGAGCATTAGTCGACGAACCTCTTCCCAAGTTAAGACTTGATCACGATTATACAAAGTTGTGATCAATGTCTCGTACGACTTCGGTAACTTGTTAAGAATCCTAATGGCCATGTCTTCACTAGAGATCTATCTACCACATAGTGCTAATTTACGCTGGTAGTTCTCAAATTGGGCTATGACCTTGGTAATTGTGTTGTGTGGCCTAATTGTCAAATTATGAAACACATATATTTTCGAAGGGGTTTTGTCTTCATACAATGCTGCTAATGTATCCCAAGCATCCTTGGACGTCTTACAAGCACTGATATGTCCTTTCATCAATTCGTTGCAGGCAAGTAACAGCTGACCTAAAGCTCTTTTGTCCTTGACATTCCACACATGCCAATTGTCTAAGTTGGTATCCCTATTGGGTTCGAGGTCTGACCCATCTACTACCTCATGGAGAAGATTCGTGTAGAGATATGCGTGCATGACATCTTTCCATAGATTGTAATTTTGTCCATTGAGGCGTTCATCCTTAGGCATAAAAATAGGGGTGAAAGAGGGTAAGAAGTTAGCCATAGATGATGAGCTACCTCACTTTTGGTCATTACAAAGCTTTGAGGATAAAGTGTTTAGAAACACTATCAAACACACCGCTTCAAAATAATTGCAAAGCTTGAAATGAACAACTGGACACCAAACTTAAAATTCTTGGGGAGGGGGGGGGCTTAGAGTAGCCCTGCACTTGTACAACACCAAGAGAAGTCAAGGCAAGAGGAGGGGGCTTAGATTAGCCCATTGCACACCGATTGAGCCTTAGAGCAGGCTGGGGAACTTAAGAAACTTTGTGGGTGGGCTTAGAGTAGCCTCCAACCCACAAAACTGCACACACACGAGACTTTTCTTCTTATATTTTGAGTGTACAAAGATGGGGTACTTACTGCTTTGAATGTGCCAAAATAGTGTGATAGTACCCTTGAGTAGTGGCTACTTGAAGATTTCAACGTGCCCTTTGGGAGTGGCAAATTTAGTACTTGAATGGGTGTGTAGAAAAATGCCTTAATGAAGACTTGATTCAATGTCTTCCAAATTCGAGAGAAATAAGAGTGCCAAAAACAAGTAATGAATGTGGATGAGCCATGTGCAAATGATCAAGTAATTATATTGATTGACGCATAGTTCTTTTAACTGATCGCCATTCACGTCGATGCATTTGATGCCACCAAAATATATAAAAAGATTTTATTGGATATGCCTGTTATCTAGAACAAATCTCGCAGCCAATCAAATGGAATATCTAAATGGAATATCAAATGCTAAATTGTTTTTGCTATATAGCACTATTAAGCTGGATATTGCCACGTGGTAGCAGAAAATGTGTGGTTGCACAAAACATAAGCCCTTACGTCAATCTGAGTCGATATCCTTGATTATTCTACTCCTCTAAATCGTGTCGCGGCTAGATTCATCGCCTAATGAAGCTTCTCTGAATCATCATCTACCTGTGTTCATATAGATCTCTCGCCCATACTCTCTGTGTACTAACACACCACTTCGATAGTAAAAAAATTGGGAGTGAGCACAGATACGTGCAGAGAAGTATGCATGCATAGTTCCAAAGAGCATTCTCTCTCTCTCTCTCAATTATGAGCTGAGCGCAAGTCCTTCTAGTTTCTCTTGTGCTACCGAGAGGAGGTAGATTGGTGTAGAGCAGAGAAAAGTTGGCAGCGATCTGAGGCATAGAAGAGTGTGGCAGAGGGATTATGGCACGCTCTCTGCCTCCCTCTTTTCTCCCTCACACAGAGGATAGAAGGCTAGATAGCGCTACCTCTCACACGATTGCAGTTTCTCTCTGTCCACGAAAGTGTGGTGCAGGATAAATGTGCGGCACTATTTTGCCTAAATAGAAATAGTCATAGAAAGTTTAATGGTCTCTCCTCGTTCTGAGGGAGCAATGTTTACGGCTGGTGGGTTGTGATTCTGGTTGTAGAGTAGCAAGTCTAGTGATTCATGACACTATAGACACTAGCAAGCTCAAAGCAACTCTATTCCTTCCTGCTCCTCATTGCTTGTATGATGGCAGAGGGCTAAGGAGTGATTATAGAGTGATTAAAGAATGCGATTCATTTGAGTTTTCTGATTTTCGTTATGTGCCACCCATTGATTCACTAAGAGTGTGAGAAGGAAGGCATAGCAGATAACACAGTAAGATAAAGCCTTATTGCATACACATTCATTCAAGATGTGTGTTGTCACTATTGGTAGTTGTGTTACCGTAGTCCTTATCCTTCACTCCCTTTTCTGTTGTGTTGTTGACATATGAGTTGCAGAGTCCACTTGCTGCAATCCAGACTAAACATTCATTGTGGTGCTCTCTTCAGTGCAGGTAGTCAGCTCTGTGTTATGCTAATGAACACCGTGAGCGAGTCCTCTTTGTTATGCTTAGGAGTAGCGTGAGCACCGAAGATGGTACAATGCTCCTCTCTCCTATACAGTTTCTAAACCATGTGGAATGATCAGCTTCATCAACAGACTGTTCAGCCACTCTTGTAGGGGAATGGCGCTCAGCAACCTCGCTTGACCAAGTTTGCTATCTGTTCACCTCTCAAGCCTCTTCTTACCAAGCGACCTCCCCCTGCTCGCGCTGATTCCTTCAATGTCATCCACAAGGTTCCGATCGGAGATACGCCCTACGTGAAGGCCAAGCACGTTCAGTTGGTAGCTAAAGATCCAAATCGTGCGATCGTGTTGTTCTGGGTGGCGATCAATGCCGGAGATAGAGTGGATAGAATACAAGAATCAATGGATACAAATACATATAGATGCTTATACAATTGCATAGACTAAGGTCTCGAATGAAATGGAGGCATAAAACATCACCAACCAATGAGTATGTGGTTACAAATAAATGCATAACAGTGTTTATAAACACTGCAGTAGACTTGCGAATGATTATCAACTACTCCACACTAAAATGAAAATAGTGAAAGAACCACAAAATGTTGCCACAAAGAGGGTGGGTGGGAGGGGAAAATGGGTAAAAGGTGGACATAGGGATAAGGTAAATGGGTGGGAGGGTGGGCAAATGGGCAGAATAAATCCCAAAATTTGATGGCAAAAGGCCTCTCTCAATGAGGAGAAAGCACGCTACCAAAATGAAGCACCAACACCACCAAAATGACCACCAAACGCACCACCAAGATCTCCACCTAGCACTCTGATACCATGTAGAAAGTACACATGCGGAAGCAAAATGAAAAGTAAAGTACTCTCACAAAACAAAGAATGTGTGAGACACAAAATGAGTAGACCATGAAATGGGCAAACTCATGTGGATTAGAAATGAGCTTTCCAAGAGCATGGAGTAGGCTCCTCAAGCTTCTAACCAAGTACAAATGAGGGGAGAGACCCTCCTTATATAGATTTGGGAGGAGCTCTCAAAAGCACATCATATGTGGGATAAGTCTCCTGAAAGGAGAATGAATACAACTGGTAGAAGCACATCACAAGGTACCCAAATACAAAGGAAATACAATATGAAATGGAAATAGACTAGAAATGGAGTGCCTCCTGGATACAAAATGGATATGCACTCATGCGGATACAAATGTAGGTGAAGTAGGAGCAATTATGTCATCAAGAGAGTCCACTTGATCAAAAAGGGAAAGACAAGCCATGAATTTGTGATTGAAGGTAGTTGGAGAATCAAATCAATCACTAATAGATTGGAGAGTGATTGTGGGAAGTTAGGCTCCCAAGATCAACTATAAATACATGGTAGTTTTAGCCGTGGTCATGAAAAGACCTCCAAGAGCTGAGCTTTATGCCATATCAAGGTGTGATTTCAAGGCACACATATGTATCAGTAAGTCCATTGTATTCTACAATCAATATACTTTCATTTTCATGATCGTTTGAGTTCATATTTTCATGTTCTTGTGAAGTGTACTGTTCACTGCCATATCTCTGAGTTTTCTTAGTCTAATTGCAGAGATGATTTCTCTGAGCTTGGTGCATTATTTTTAGTGATTCGACTTGGTAAAGTTAGCGAGATCTCTAAGTCTACTGTACACTCACCAATTTTCATTTTATTTTGCATGTTTGAATCTTTAGTTATGATCATTTGAAGTCAATTGTGTCACCTCATTTTCTTCTTCTCTGCTAGCACTCTCTGAGAATAGTACTTTTGTCAGAGTTGTTTCTCAGTGTGTACTTCTCCATTCTTTCCATGATTGGAAGTGTGTTAGAATACTCATACTCTCTAGTGTGTGCCTACAAATTTTCATGAGCATTGGACTCTTTAATCATGAGATATCTGTATTTTACTGACAAACTTCTTTCTCCTTGTATAATCCATCATTTTTGTCGAAATAACTCTTGATTCTTAGCTTACTAAGCTAGTACGATTCCCCCAAAAGGAATTAAGTTAATTGTTGATGTGGCCAGAGAATTGTTCAAAACTTTGGACAGGTGTATGAACATAAATAGCAAGTTTTTGCCTCTTGAATCTACTCCAACTTATGTGTTTTGATTCAACTTTTTGAGAGTGATCTTCCAAGGTACATAGGGTGTCTAATACATCCTTTGGCAAGCTAAAAGGGCCCACCACATATCTCTAGAGTTAATTTGGCTGGTGTAGTGCAACGTTTTTGCAGCACCACTTCATCTTCATTAACTACAAATCCAGCTCTTCACAGTGGTATCAGAGCAAGTTTGGACAACATGGCAAATGTATTTCCTTCATCAATTGACAAATTGGATAGAGGTAACTACTCAGCCTGGTCATTAAGGATGGAAGCCTATCTTCAAGGAAGGAATTTATATGGTTATATAGCTGGAGATGAACTTATGCCAAATTTCAAGAATAAAAGTCAACCAACACAAGAAGTGGAAGAAAGATTGAGCACATGGTGCTCCAAGGATGCACTTGCAAGGTCTTATCTCCTCAACTCTATCTCAATTTTTTTTTTGCCTCACATTAGAATTTGTAAAACATCTGAGGAAGTTTGGAATGCACTTGAAGCCTTCTTCTCTTCAAGTACAAAGGCCAGGAAGCATAAACTATGGCTAGACTTCACAAGTGTCAAGAAAGATCCCAAACAAAATGTCATTGATTTTGTCACAAAGCTCAAGGACATAGCAGATTAGTTGGGAAGCATTGAAGAAGTGATAGATGAAGAACAAATTGTAAGGCAGGTCATCAATGGCATGAAGTCAAATGACAAGTGGGAAGCATTCACCACAACTATAGATCTATACATGGATATGCATGTACCAGATTTCAACACACTCATAAGGACAACTACTTACTCAAGAGGCCAAGCTTATCAAGAATGGAGAAAGATCCAAGGGTAATCAATCTTCAGCTTTGTATACTAATAAAAGCAGGTCCAAAGAAAACAAAGGAAGAGGAAAGAAAGTGGATGATTAAGCAGGTACACATCAAGCTAACTATGCAGGTAGAGGAAGACATGGTAGAGGTAGAGGTAGAGGAGGAAGACAAGGCACGGGGATATCCCAAGTCTCTAATTCATGATCGATTTGTGGATTAACTAATCATACAACTGAAAATTGCTTTAGGAATTCCGAGAATCAAAGAGGCAAAGGCTACAATAGAGGAAGCTATGGCTACTCAAGAGGAAGATTCAACAATTACCATGGAAGCCACAACAACTACAACCGTTCAAACTATCAAGGAGGCAATAAGGATTCAATAACTACATAGAAGACTCAAATCAAGAGGACTCATTGCTAATCATGAATATGGCCATGCCACAAGGTAAATCAAATGAGCATGTTTTCTACATAGATTTAGGTTGTTCCAATCATGTGGTAGGAATTGTGGCCCTCCTATCAGATTTAGAAGATCCAAGGAACAACCATGAGGTACAAACAGGAGATGATACAAGACACCTTGTGGAGAAAATAGGAAATTTCAAAGCACTTGATGGAAACATCAACTTACTCAGTAAGGTACTCTATGTCCCTACCATTACAAAGAATTTGATAAGTGTTGGGCAGATAGTAGAGAAAGGGTTGCAAGTCAAGTTCACAAAAGCAGGAGCATTTGTTGAAGATCCAAGTCAAGGATTTACAATTGCAAAAGGTGAAAAGACAGGTAGATTGTTCACATTTGAATTACAAGACACTAGAAACATTGCTCTCTTTAATTATGGTAGTCAAACACTTAGAGAATCGGAAATATGGCGCAAAAGGTTAGCACATATTGGTGAAAGATCATTAAAGCAAATTTGCAGGGACCAAAGTGTACTTGGACTTCCTAACTTGTCAAAACAACATATGATTTATAAGTGTAGTGCATATCAATTTGGAAAGTCTCACAGGTTACCATTCATGAAGAAAGGATATATGCATGGAGATCTCTTGGAGTTGGTTCATACAGATGTATGGAGACCTAGCAAGGATGCTTCAATATCTGGATCAAGGTATTATGTCTCCTTCATTGATGATTGTAGTAGGTGGACTATATTATACTTTATGAAACACAAAGATAAATTCTTTTCATGCTTCAAAAGATATTTGGCTCTTGTGGAAAATCAAAGAGGTAAAACACTAAAAAGGCTAAGGTCAGATGGAGGGGGAGAATACTTCTCCCATGAATTTGAATCATTTATTCAAGAAAGAGGAGTCAAAAGAGAGATCACTACAAGGTACACTCCTGAGCAAAATGGAGTGGCAGAAAGAAGGAATAGGACAATTGTTGAAGCTGCAAGGTCTATGCTAAATGAAAAGCACTTAGCTAGTTACTTATGGGCTGAGGCTATATCCACAACCACTTATTTGATTAGCAAGTTACCTTCAAAATCACTTGATGGCATGACACCATATGAGGCTTGGAATGGAAGAAGACAAAGCTTGGATCATTGTAAGATTTTTGGATGTATTGCTTTTTCTCATGTTCCTTCACAGGTTAGAGGCAAGATGGATCCCAAAGCAGAAATATGTGTATTCATTGGATATGAGAACAATCAAAAGGGCTACAGATTATACAACCCAACAACCAAAGGATTCTTGGTGAGTAGAGATGTAGTATTTGATGAGAATAGTTCTTGGTATGAAGATTCATGTAGAAATGTCAACCTACCTTATGATCTTGAAGAAGATTTTCCAAAACTTGTTAAGGATAATTCTTCTAAATTTGAAGAGTAGGATACCTCAAAAGATGATGAAGCAACTCAGTATGAAAAAATCAAAATGTGGAAGTGTAAAGGTAAAGCAAAAATGCAGGAACTTGGACAAGAGGCAGAACCATCACATCATGGCCTAAGAAGGTCCATGAGGTAGAAAAGAAAGCCAAAAAGGTATGGGTTTGATACTTCTCTAGTCACTAAACATTCAATCTATCTAGCATAGGACATAAATCAAGAAGAATCTTCAACATTTGAGGAAGCAAAGAAGAAATCATAATGGAAGCATGCAATGGAAGAAGAAATAGAAGCTCTTGAGGAGAATAACACTTGGGAATCAGTTCTCATGTCTCCATCAATGAAAGTGATAGGCTCAAGGTGGATCTACAAATTGAAGAAGAACTCAGATGGCTCCATTAATAGCTATAAGGCAAGGCTTGTGGCAAAAGGCTTTGCACAAACTCAGGGAATTGATTATGAAGAGACCTTCTCTCTTGTGGCAAAGATGCCTACTATTAGGGTTTTGCTTAGTATTGCCTCTTCCAAGAATTGGAAGATACTTCAATTGGCTGTAAAAAATGCATTTCTTAATGGATGGATAACAGAAGAGGTATATATGGCACAACCACCTAGTTTTGAGAATCATATATATCTTGATTATGTGTGTAAACTTAATAAACCTTTATATGGACTCAAACAAGCTCTAAGGGCTTAGAATCAGAGGCTTGTCTCATTCTTGCAGGACAAAGGATTTCAACCTAGCAAGGCAGATCCATCACTGTTCATAAAAAGGAGTAATTATGAAGTCATATATTTGTGTGTGTATGTAGATGATATTATACTTACAGGAAATGATACAGATGGCATGAAGAGAATAAAAGAACAAATGAGAGAAGAATTCAAGATATGTAATTTGGGTTCACTTACCTACTTCCTAGGATTGGAAGTTGTCTAGAAAGATCATGGTTTGTTTCTTACTCAAAAAAAGTACATTAAAGAAATGTTGGCAAAATTCAAGATGCAAGATTGAAGGATTGCAAGTACTCCAATGGAGGTTAATCATAAATTGAGCCCACATGAAGGTGAACTTATAGAAGATGTGACAGGTTATCAAAGCCTTGTGGGTAGTTTGAACTATGCCACGTTGACAAGGCTTGATATATGTTATAGTGTGAGTGTGCTAAGTTAGTTTATGCACACACCCAGGAAACCTCACATAGAGGCTGCCAAAAGGATACTCAGATATCTCAAATGGACCACGAATGAGGGGTTATATTACCCTTATGTATCTGATTTAAGTTTGAAATTGTTCTCTAATGCAGATTGGGCTGGCTCCAAGAAAGAGAGAAGGAGCACTTGAGGTTATCTTACCTTTGCAGGTTCAAAACTTGTTTCATGGTCATCCAAGAAGAAACCCACAATTGCTCTCTCTTCTACTGAATTTGAATATAGAGGTCTTGCCATAGATACTCAAGAAGCTATGTGGATGAAGACACTATTCACAGATCTTGGTTTGGAGATTAGAACTCTAAATATTTTTGGTGACAATATGAGCTCTATTCACTTAGCTGATAATCCAATTTTTCATGCAAGGACTAAACATATTGAAGTTCATTATCACTATGTAAGAGAGAAGATTGTGAGCAAGGAGATTCAAATATCATATGTTTCCACTCATCAACAACGTGAAAATATTATAACCAAGGCATTGGATGGTACAAAGCTTTGCAAATTCAAGGCTATGATAGATTTGTAGGTAATCTTGAAGGATTGAAGACCTCAAGCATACTTGGCTTGTGGGGGAGCTATTGGAGCAAGTCTATGACAAGCCAAAGTATTGGCTTGAGTCATCAAAAGGCTTAGAAACATGAAGGAAATTTCTACTCCTTGTAGATTTCACTTGTGAACTCCCTCCTGCAATTTTTTAGTCTTTACTTGATGTAAAAGTAAAGGGAATCTAAAGTGGTTGCGTCCACTTGATCAAAAAGGGAAAGAAAAGCCATGAATTTATGATTTAACATAGTTGGAGAATCAAATCAATCACTAATAGATATGAACATAAATAGCAAGTTTTTGGCTCTTGAATCTACTCCAACTTATCTGTTTTGCTTCAACTTTTTGAGAGTGATCTTCCAAGGCACATAGGGTGTCTAATACATCCTTTGGCAAGTTAAAAGGGCCCACCACATATCTCTGGAGTCCATTTGGCTGGTGTAGTGCAAAGGTTTTGCAGCACCACTTCATCTTCATCAACTACAAATCCATCTCTTCATAGTGGCTATGAATGGTTCTGTTTCAGAACCCTTCAATCTTTATAGATCTATCAGACAGGGTTCTCCCCTTGCTCCTCTTTTGCTGTTATTTCTAGTGATGCTCTAGGATGGTTAGTGAAAGATAAAATTCAACGAGGAATTATTAGAGGGATTTCTATGCCTAGGTGAAAGTTAAAGAGGTTTATACCTTAAATCCAGTGTTTGCTTCTAATCTCTGGTTTTTGTCACAGGAATCATCATGGACTAGACAAGCGAATGCTGAAGAAGCTTCTCCTTTGCTTGTTAAGATGAATAAGTGCAGGGAAAAAGGCTTTAACTCATGGAATAGCCTTATGTTTGGGTAGGATATTGTGGATCCTTTCTTCATTAATGATACAATTTCGTACCGGCACTCTTACCATCCCGGACATCGCCAACCGTATAGGATCATCCCTCATCGACTTCATAAGTCCCCCACTCTTATATTCGGGAGTGTCACCCGCGGACACCATTGCTTTTTGTAAAGAGCGTTTTGAGAACCAAGCCCGTTTTTCCATCCGCATGCAAGCAATTCTGACTTCATTTATCTTCTTCTTCTTACTTAGAAGCCCCACCGCTGCGCTTCCCCTTTCAGACATTCGTATTGCAGATCCACTGTACTGCTTCCTAACTAACCGCCCCTACCCTTACGCCGCCCTCCTCTATAGTTCCTTAAGCGTACGCTCCCGTAGACTCCGTGAGGCTATCCCTCGCCGCTCCCGTTCCTTTAACATATACTCTGCCCCCCTCCTAGCTTGGGTCTATCAAATCCCTGCACCATTGGCTAACCCTTCCCCTATTTCCCCATCCCCTCAATTCCCTGTTAGCAACCCGCCCAGTGATCCCACTATCCCTTCCATATCCCGGCCTCCCCCCTCCCCTTCACTCTCCTCTGGCTCAACATCCGCTTCAACCCAACACTCTGCACCCCCGGATATCCCTCCACTTAATCCACCGTCTCCTTCTCCTATCCTCACCACATCTCCTGCCACGGCCACCACTCCTCCTCCTGCTCCTGTCCCCCCACATGGCTCTTCTTCCTTCCGCCCACTCATTCAAACCCAGCTGAACCCGCACAACCCCACCTGTACTCCCCCACGTCCCCCTGTTTCACAATTTCCAACTCCAAGTAATGCACCACCCTCCCAACCCCATCAGTTCAATCTTCATCCCCCACCTAGGCCCTCTCCCATTCCACCCAATTCTCCAACTCCGCCGGTAGACCCTGTTCCTCCATCTAATACCCAGTCTGAACCCTCCTTTTTCCTATTACTTCGTGAAGCCAGTAACATTGCTCACGGAAGTGCTGACGCTTCGAAGTTGTCCCTAGATTCCATTTCAGCTGCCGCCAGCATTCATCAACAATATATTTCGACTATAGACAACATAAATCGCATGGCCACCTCACAGTGGCAATCTCTCACTGAATCTGCCCGCTTGCTCAAGGAGGAGCGAGATAGGTATCGCGACATTGCGGATTCTGCGCTCCATACTTTAGAGGATCTTCAAAATCGTTTTCAGTTAGGTTTATGTGATAATGCAGCGTGTCGGCGTATCAAGCGCGAACGGGACCATCTTCGCAATTGCCTGAGTTCTATCCAACACCTTATAGAGCAAGCTTCCGTTCCCCTCCCATCTTCACCTCAGCCAACTCCTCAATAATCTCAATCCAGTTTTAATAATGCGCTGGCCACTTTTCAATAAATTACATGGCTTCAGCCGTAGTTCTAGCTTCCCAATAATTGTATCGTCCTTCTGCTTATGCCAATCAGACTTCAGTACTCATCAGATATTGTCTTCTTTTCTTTAGTAATCAATAAAAGTACTTTTTCTCTCTTTTTCGGCTTTCATTTCTCTCTGTTCATATAAACGTTCATTTTGGTTCTTAAGCTATTCTTGTATCCAGTATGTTGTCTCTCCGGGTTGGAGAGTCCTTTAGGTGGTGGGCATCTGTTGAGCCCATAAAAGTCATGTTAGTCAAAGCCAACCGGTCAAAGTCAACAAGGTCAAGGTCAAGCCAACAGGTGCAAAGTCAAAGTGCCTAAGTGACAATTAATTGTCCCGCAAAGGGTAAATTAATTTTCCTAAGGATCAGAATGTGTTTTAAAGTAATTGGGAAGGTTTAGGTGAACCCCCTGCAGTACACAAAGGAAGAATTAAAAGGTAATGTGAAGGCATGTGAAGCGGAAAAGTGTACGCACAAGTAAAAGTATGACCCCCATTAAAATTTTTGGTTTTACACTAAAGTCACTACAGGACAAAGGGCAATTCGTTGGCCGCCAACTAACAAGAGAATCTTGGGACATCAAAGGAAGCCCAAGAGTCTATGGCAGTTAGAAGTCACGGGACCGGTGGATTCAAGAGCAAGGAAAAAGGCTATTCTAAAACACATTGAAAAAAGGAGCAAGAGAGAGCTTCAGAGAAAGCAAGAAAGGAAAAGAAGAGCCACCAGTGTGCGACGACACTGAAGAGTGCAAGAGGTGTCAAGAGGAAGGTGTGTAGAGAAGGCGGGTTGGATTCCAAGAGTCCCAACGTCTATTGTGTGTGTGCGCCGAGAGACCAATTCCTTAACTTGGTGGAAGCTTAGTGCAAGGTGTGCACAAGGGAAGCGTGAAGCAAGTGAAGGATTGGTGCAGGAGAGGCCGCCGTCAGAGGACTTGAGATAATTGGTCTTCAGTAATTGATATTCTCTGAAGTTGTATTTAGTCATTGATTAGACTGGTGCAGTCATTGTAATTGTTGAAAGATAATCAATATTCAAGGTTTCCAAGAGTATTCCTTTGCAGAAGTTCTCACTGTTATTCCATTTTCATCATCTCTTTTTTCTCCTACAAACCCTCAAACTCCTTCTTGTCCCTGAATCCCCAACACTTACCTACTTGATTAGTCGTGAAAAAGTGAATGGTTTAGTAGAGAGAATATCTCCCTACTTTTAGAGGAGAGATTCTTGGGAGCCTTAGTTTGAATTTGAAATTCAAATTAACTTCCAACTCATATAAAAAGTGAAGGAAAAACTCGCGGGTTAGCTAGTCCAATTGAGCTCACTCCCCGAGGCACTCTACTATTGTAACTCAGTGTGTGTTAGTGCTACGTCATAGCCTACACCACAACACCTCATTTAGCTATGCTTGCCAAGTTAATGAGTATGTACAATTACATCAATCAATAGAAGTATACACATTCACTATCTCTGTTGTCTCTGAGTCATCTACTCCAAGTCTGTCAACTTCAAAGGAGCATATCTCAGGATCTACTGAACCAAATCAAGTGATTCAAAGCACATTGGAACCAGCTCTAAGCATACTACATGCCTACAAAATTTCAAGGCCAAAGGATCAGCCATCTCGGAGAAATCTCACTCGAAGTCGTCACTGGTATTTTTCTGCAGAGTTCCTAAAAAGTCGAGAATGTCCCTAATTTTGCTAAACATCTTTCTCAGAGTATAGTTTGTCATTTCCTTTCATTCCACTTGCAAATGGTAGCTTACTAAGCTAATAGAATATCTCTAGAAGGAATTTTGCCAATTGTAACTACACTGGTCATACTGAGTGAAAGACTGAGCAGGTATCAAGACAAAATTAGAAAGTTTCTTTTGAGCCTTGTGACTTACAAACTTATCTGTTTTGATCAAGTCATTACTCAAACCTCTTTCAAAGTACATATTGCATATTTTGGTATCATTTGGAAGCTTAAGGAGTCTACTAAGCATATCTAAAGCAAAGGAGGGCTGAAGCAAAGCAGGTCTAGCAGCTTCAACTCAATCTCTTGAGTGCATCCAACCATCACTCCCAACATTGGCTATCTGTTAGCATACAAGATAGCATGATTTGACACATACAGGATGCCAAGACTCCAAAAGAGTCTTGGAACAATTTGATCACTTCATATGAGACCAATACAAAGTCACGGAAATCGTAACTCAAGAACGAGCTGCATACATTGGAAAAGAAGAGCATATCGGTAAGTGACTACACCCTGAAAATCAAAAGCATACATGAGTCACTTGCATCTATTGGGGTGAATGTAGATCATGATGATAAGGTGGAAGTGTGCCTTCGTGGTTTAGGAGCTGCATATAAGCAATTGAGATCTTCTATATAGACCAAGAAAAATGTTCTAAATTTTGCTGATCTGGAGTCTATGCTGATTATTGAAGAAAAGAACCTTGGCGAGGATTCAAACTCCCAAGGAAAATCAAGTTCTGAGTAGGTATTCTACTCTAGCAGAGGAAGAGGCAGAGGTAGAGGTTTCGGAAGTGGAAGAGGAAACAATAACCAAGACCAAAGTCACAACAGAATCATGCAGGAGAAAGATGACAGTTTCGAGGTAGGGGGAGCCAAAGAGGCCGCAGAAATTTCCGAAGAAATGATTCAGGTAATGACAGTAAAGGATGCTAGAATTGTAGTAAACATGTACACTTTGAACATGATTGCAGGTTGAAGAATCAAAATAATAAAAGGCAGTAAAACAACTATGCATCCACAAGTGCAGATGATTCTGAGAAGTTGTTCATGGTTCAACATCACATGATGAATATGATGTTTGTTGGTGTTTCAAAATCGAATGATAATGTCTGGTATGTTGATTCACGTGCTTCAAATCACATGACTAGTCATGCGGAATAGTTTAGTACTTTGCAAAAATTACGAGTTCCTAGATATGTTGAAACAGGTGATGACACATCACACCCTATCGAGCATACAGGAAATATAACAATGTCTATGGAGGATGGGAAGGTAAAACATCTTGCTAATGTGATGTATGTTCCAAATATAACAAAGAATCTGGTTTCTATTGGACAAATGGTTGAACAGGTGTTGAGATATCAAGCTCAACATGTGATGATCCAAGATGACACGTACCAGTTTTTCGTTTCTCTAACATGTATAGTGGTCATGCCGGTGTATGTTAGGGATACTTCATTGAGCTTTATTAGATTTATCTACCGAGAGTGATGGCACATTTGTTTCTTGCCAACTCACTCATTCACGGACATTAGGTTTTTGCTTATGTACTGATCTTTATATATTGCACTTGTTGTATTCTTGTTTTTAGGTCATTCTTGTACATTCCTTTTATGTAATGGAAGAAGAAGAAGAAGATCATTCTTCCTGCCTCAATCTATGTGTGTGCTTCTCCTTGAGAGTGAGAGTGTGTGTATGAGCTCTCTTCCTTATCTCCTTCCTCGTGACATGGCATGGCTGTAGAGAGCTCATGGAGAAGGCGATAGTGAAGACTACGTGGTAAGGCATGGAGAAAATGGGATTTCACAAACGGCCTCTGTTTGCTACAAAAATCGGCATGAAGATCAAAGTTTTTTGGAGCCATCTCGACCTTCGTTTTGAGCCCGCAGGGTGGGGCCCATAGAAAAACCAGGTCAGTTTGAGAAACTGTAACTTGCATTGTATTCGGTGACACTCATATATTCCAGATCCAGAATTTCAAGTGATTCCGTGTACTGTTGATACACGAAAATTGTGTTTTTCTGAGATCGAATTGTCACCTCATAGTGCGACAGTGTCCAAGCAGAAGTGCTGCTTGTAGTGTTTTGCAGTGTCGTGAATTGCTGCAGAAATGGCAAACACAGATGGAATGAGTCAGCTTATGAGCGATAAGCTGGACAAGAACAACTTCCATGCTTGGAGATTTAGAATGATGAATTTCCTGATGGGAAAAGGCTACTGGAAGTACATCAAAGGAGAGAATGAAAATGCTCCGCAGTTACCAAAAAGGAATCGGATTGCAGACCAGTTAAGAGCATATGAGGAACGGAATCAAGGAGCATGAAAGGTAATCTATTGGCTATCTGTTAGCATACAGGATAGCATGATTGGACACATACAGGATGCCAAGACTCCAAAAGAGGCTTGGAATAGTTTGGTCACTTTGTATGAGACTAATACAAAGGCACAGAAATTGAAACTCAAGAACGAGCTGCATACATTGGAAAAGAAGAGCATGTCGGTAAGTGACTACACTCTAAAAATCAAAAGCATATGTGAGTCACTTGCATCTATTGGCGTGAATGTAGATGATGATGGTAAGGTGGAAGTGTGCCTTCATGGTTTAGGAGCTACATATAAGCAATTCAGAACTTCCATACAGACCAGGGAAAATATTCTGAATTTTACTGATCTAGTATCTATGCTGATTATTGAAGAAAAGAATCTTGGTGAGGATTCAAACTCCCAAGGAAAGCCCAACTCTGAGCAGGTGTTCTACTCTGGCAGAGGAAGAGGAAGAGGTAGAGGGTTTGGAAGTGGAAGAGGAAACAGTAACCAAGACTAAGGTCAACAAATGAATCATGCAGGAGGAAGAGGACAGTTTCAAGGCAGGGGAAGCCAAAGAGGTCGCAGAAATTTCCAAAGAAATGATATAGGTAATCACAATAAAGGATGCTGGAATTGTGGTAAACCTGGACACTTTGAACGTGATTGCAGGTTGAAGAATCAAAATAATAGAAGGCAGCAAAAAAACTACACATCCACAAGTGCAGATGATTCTGAGAAGTTGTTTATGGTTCAACATCACATGATGAATACGATGTCTACTAGTGTTTCAAAATTGAATGATAATGTCTGGTATGTTGATTTAGGTGCTTCCAATCACATGACCAATCATGCAGAATGGTTTAGTAGTTTGTAGAAAATGCCAGTTCTTGGATATGTTGAAACAGGTGATGATACGTCACATCCTATTGAGCATATAGGAAACATAGCATTGTCTATGGAAGACGGGAAGGTAAAACATCTTGCTGATGTGTTGCATGTTCCAAATATAACAAAGAATCTAGTTTCTGTTGGAAAAATGATTGACCAGGGATTAAAAGTGAGGTTCAATGCTGATGGATTATATGTAGAAGAGTACAAGCAGGATGGACGATTGGTTGCCAAAGGAAACAAAGTGGGCAGGATGTTCACCTTAAATGTGAAGATTCCTGAAATGAATGTTGCCATGTTTGCAAAAGGTGCAGGAGTTATTGCAGATATAGAGATATGGCACAAATGGATTGGACATGCAAACTTGCAAAGGCTGAAACTGATGCAGACAAAGGAGATTGTCCATGGACTACCAAATTTCAAAGTTGCACAAATGCAAAAGGTATGTGCAACATGTCAATTTGGTAAACAATCAAGAGCATCATTTCCACATGACAAGCATGTTAGTGAGAATGTACTAGAAGTAGTACATACAGATGTTTGGGGTCCAGCAAAGACCACATCTATGGGTGGTTGCAGGTTTTATGTTACTTTCATTGATGACCATACACACAAAGTATGGGTATATTTCATGAAAGAGAAGAGTGAGGTGTTCACTCACTTCCAAAATTTCAAAGTTATGGTGGAAAAGCAAACAAGGAAGTACATTCAGACATTACGATCTGATGGAGGAGGTGAATACCTGTCAAATGAGTTTAGCAGTTTTCTAAAAAATCATGGAATTCGGCGTCAGTTTTCATGTAGGTACATGCTACAATAGAATGGCATTGTTGAATGCAAAAATAGACATAATGCAGAAATAGGAAGAGCCTTAATGGCTGAGAAGAATATGCCTCATTGTTATTCAGTAGAAGCTTTGCATACTGCTGTATACATCATGAACAGAACTCCGACTGTTGTTGTACATCAAGTTACACCTGAAGAGAAGTTTATAGGTAAAAAGCCAAACTTATCATATATGAAAGTTTTTGGCTGTATTGCATATGTACATGTCGCAGATGAATTGAGGACGAAGCTTGATCCAAAAGTAGAAAAGTGTATCTTCATTGGATACTCCCTTCAGCAAAAGGGATATAAATGTTATAACCCACTCACACGACAGATAAAGGTGAGTAGAGATGTGGTATTTGATGAAATGTCAAGCTTCTATGCAGATGCCAATGAAGGACTGAGTCTTGAACCAAATGACAAAGAAAATGCTGAAAAATCAAGTGCATAATCTCAGGTTTTGAGTGGACTGGATGCATCACCAAGCAATAGTTCCAACTCAAATCCACGGAGTGGAAGATTACGTGGAAATTTTAATCCAGCAAATTCATCAAATACATCCAAGAAAGGTAAAGAAAAGCTTTCTGCTGGTCATAAAACATGTGCAGGTTTTGAAGATGTTGATGGAGATTCAAGCGGTTTAGAAAAGAGTCTTGATGAGGAACTTGGATTGCCCTCTGTGAAGACTCTAGGAGTAAGAAGGGCACATGTAGATGATACAAGGAGAAGTGACCCAGGACCAAGAAGATATGGGAGGATGAGGAATTCAGTGCAACGATTGACATATGATAGTTACATGGCTCTTCATTATGCCTACATGACAAAGGTAATACAAGATGCTGAACCTTCTTGCTTTGAAGATGCAATTGGAATTGCAGATTGGGAAAAAGCTATGGATGAGGATATGGCTGCACTTTATGGAAATGATACATGGAAGCTGGTTCCATTGCCACAAGGAAAGAAACCCATAGGCTGTAAATGGGTTTACAAGGTAAAGCATAATGTTGATGGTAGCATAAGCAGGTATAAAGCACGATTGGTAGCTAAATGATATGCATAGACATATGGCATTGATTATGAGGAAACATTCAGCCCTGTAGCTAAAATGTCTACTGTTAGGACACTTGTTGCATTGGCTACAGCAAAAGGATGGACTTTGCATCAAATGGATGTGAAGAATGCTTTCCTACATGGTGAGTTACAAGAAGAAGTATCTATGGACCAGCCACAAGAATATGAAAATACAAAGCATCTAGAATATGTTTGCAGGTTGTAAAAGGCTTTGTATGGGCTGAAGCAAGCTCCACGTGCATGGCATGCAAGGATTGCTGATTACTTAACCAGCATTGGGTTTTCTATGTGTGATGCAGATCATTCACTATATGCAAGGAAGGTTGATGATGACATCACGATTGTGGCCATTTATGTTGATGACTTGATTGTAGGTGGCGATAATGAAGAAAGTATCAAAGAGGTAAAGCAACTTCGTATGGAGGAATTTGACATGAAAGATCTTGGTGTGTTGCGCTATTTCTTGGGCATTGAGTTTATACATACAGAAACAGGTATATGGATGTCGCAAAGGCAATATGCCTTGAGTATGCTTCAAAAGTATGGTATGGCTGGTTGTAAGCCAATTTCTATGCGATTAGATCAAAATTTGAAGTTGGATACTACATCAGGTGAAGCATTGGAAAATGCTACTATGTACAGGAAAATTGTGGGAAGTCTTATATATCTTACAATTACAAGGCCTGATTTAAGCTATACTGTTGGACTTGAAAGTCAGTTTATGCAGGTTCCTAGGAAGCCACATTTGGATGCTCTGAGGGTCACTTTACGTTATGTGAGTGCTACTTTGGATTATGCATTGTTTTATGAAGCTAGTGTAGATTTGCAGGTTCATGGATACACCGATGTAGATTGGGCTGGTAGTACTCCAGATAGAAGATCTACTAGTGGCATTCTTCTCTCACTTGGAGGTGCAGCTATTACATGGAGCAGTAAGAAGCAACCCATTGTTTCTTTGTCAAGTACAGAGGCTGAGTATAGAGGTGCTGCAATGGCAGCATGTGATGCATCATGGCTTGAGATGTTACTTGCAGATTTAGGTGTGGAAGTGCAAAAGCCTATCACTATCTATTGTGATAATCTTAGCAACATACAGTTAGCATGGAACCCTATTTTCCATGCTAGAACAAAGCATATCAAGGTACATTATCACTTCATCAGAGAGAAGGTATTAGCAGGTGATATTGATCTTGTTTATGTGAGAACAGATAAGCAGGTTCTTGATATTTTCACCAAAGCACTTGGAGCTCAGAAGTTGAAGAAGTTTCGGGAGGTGCTTGGATTATAGGATATGGCGTTGAGCTTGAGGGGTAGTGTTGAGATATCAAGTTCAACATGTGATGATCCAGGATGACACGTACCAGTTTTTCATTTCTCTGACATGTATAGTGGTCATGCCGGTATATGTCAGGGATACTTCACTGAGCTTTATTAGATTTATCTACCGAGAGTGATGGGACATTTTTTTCTTTCCAGCTCACTCATTCGTGGACATTAGCTTTTTCCTTATGTACTGATCTTTATATATTGCACTTGTTGTATTCTTGTTTTTAGGTCATTCTTGTACATTCCTTTTATGTAATAGAAGAAGAAGAAGATCATTATTCCCTGCCTTAATCTGTGTGTGTGCTTCTCCTTGAGAGTGAGAGAGTGTGTGTGAGCTCTCTTATCTCCTTCCTCGTGACACCAAGGACTACATGTCAGGTTCAATGCTAATGGGTTATATGTAGAAGAATACAAATAAGATGGAAGATTGATTGCCAAAGGAAACAAAGTTGGTAGGATGTTCACCTTAAATGTGAAAATTCCTTAAATGAATGCAGTCATGTTTGCAAAAGGTGTAGGAGTTATTGTTGATATAGAGGTCTGGCACAAATGGATTGGACATGTAAACTTGTAGAGGCTGAAATTGATGTAGTCAAAGGAGATTGTCCATGGACTACCAAATTTCAAGGTTGCAAATATGCAAAAGGTATGTGCAGCATGTCAATTTGGTAAACAGTCAAGATCATAATTTCCGCATAAAAAGCATGTTAGTGAGAATGTGCTAGAAATAGTACATACAGATGTTTGGAGTCCTGCAAAGACCACATCTCTGGGTGGTTGCAAGTTTTATGTTACTCTCATTGATGACCATACATGGAAAGTGTTGGTATATTTCATGAAAGAGAAGAGTGAGGTGTTCACTCACCTCCAGAAATTTTAAAGCTATGGTGGAAAACCACACAAGGAAGTATATTCAAACATTAAGGTCTAATGGAGGAGGTGAATACATGTCAAATGAGTTCAACAACTTTCTTAGAAGTCATGGAATTTGACATCAGTTTTCATGTAGGTACACACCACAACAGAATGGCATTGCTGAATGCAAAAACAAACATATTGCAGAGATAGCAAGAGCCTTGATGGCTGAGAAGAATATGGCTCATTGTTATTGGTCAGAAGTTGTGCATATGGCTGTGTACATTATGAACAGAACTCCAACTGCTACTCTACATCAAGTTACACCTGAAGAGAATTTCACAAGTAAAAAGCCAAACTTATCACATATGAAAGTTTTCGGTTGTATTGCATATGTACATTTTCTAGATGAGTTGAGGATGAAGCCTTATCCAAAAACAGAAAAATATTTCTTCATTGGATATTCCCTTGAGCAAAAGGGATATAAATGTTATAACCCAATCACATGACAAAGCTTCTATGTAGATTCCAAAGAAGGACTGAATCTTGAACTAAATGACAAAGAAAACGCTGAAAAATCAAGTGCAGAATCTCAAGCTTTGAGTGGACCAGATTCATCACCAAGTAATAGTTCCAACTCAAATCCATGGAGTGGAAGATTGCATGGAAATTTTAGTTGAGCAAATTCATCAAATACATCCAAGAAAGGTAAAGAGAAGCTTTCTACTAGTAATAAAACATGTAGAGGTTTTGAATTCATGATGGAGATTCAAGCAGTTCAGAAAAGAGTCTCGATGAGGAACTTGGATTGCCCTCTGTGAAGACTCCAGGAGTAAGAAAAACACATGTAGATGATACAAGGAGAAGTGACCCAGGACTAAGAAGATTTGGGAGGATGCAAAATTCAGTACAATGATTGACATATGACAGTTATATGGCTCGTCATTGTGCCTACATGACAAAGGTAACACAAGATGTTGAACCTTCTTGTTTTGAAGATGCAATAGGAAATGTAGATTGGGAAAAATCTATGGATGAAGAGATGGCTACACTTTATGGAAACGTTACATGGAAGCTAGTTCCATTGCCACAAGGAAAGAAACCCATAGGCTGCAAGTGGGTTTACAAGGTGAAGCACAATGCTTATGGTAGCATAAGCAGGTATAAAGCATGTTTTTGTAGCAAAAGGATATGCATAGACTTATGGCATTGATTATGAGGAAACACTCAACCCTGTAGCTAAAATATCTACTGTCAGAACACTTTTTGTATTAGCTACAACAAAAGGATGGATGTTGCATCAGATGGATGTGAAGAATGCTTTCTTACATGGTGAGTTACAGGAAGAAGTATACATGGACCAACCACAAGGATATGAAGATTCAAAGCATCCAAAATATGTTTGCAGGTTGCAAAAGGCTTTGTATGGGCTGAAGCAAGTTCCTTGTGCATGGCATGCAAGGATTTCTGATTACTTAACCACCATTGGGTTTTCTATGTGTGGTGCAGATCATTCACTATATGCAAGGAAGGGTGATGATGCCATCACAATTGTGTATATTTATGTTGATGAGTTGATTGTAGGTGGTGAATTATCACTTCATGAGAGAGAAGGTATTGGTAGGTGATATTGATCTTGTTTTTGTGAGAACAGATGAGTAGGTTGCTGATATTTTCACTAAAGCACTTGGAGCAGAGAAGCTGAAGGAGATTATAATCTAAACCTCAAAAGGGTGAGAGATGCATGCATCCACCCAATGAATGCCATCCATATATATACCTCTAGGCCAAGGAGGTGCATGTCCTTGGAAACTTCCAAGTTTCCCTCCAAGTGTCCCTCATGTGGGCATTTTTCGAAGGCCCAACACATGTCATCAAATTGATGGTTAATGGAATGAGTATTTTTCTCTCACACACACCCCAAGATGGAACTTGCAGAAGATTCTCATAAGCCTAAGGTTCCCAAGTCTTAGGATAAATTAATCATAAGATTGAAAATATTCGAATGGGAGCTCAAATACTAAAGGACTCAAAGAAAAGGCTTGGACATATTTCCCCAAGGTTTTTTGAGTAAAATCCATGGCCTCTCCAAGGGATGTGGGATGCTTAAATCCATGTCCTTGGCTTCTTGGTCTATAAGTATACAACAAACACCAATACTTAATACATGTAAATAAGATTTGCAAATGAACACAAATTCAAATAATTAAAATGGATGTAGTAATAAGGAGAAACTATCTACTCAGTTCAAAGCTACTAGGTGTCAACACAGATGCACCATGCGACAAGTTGACATCTGTCCTGGCTCTTATGCAATAATTCAATGGAAAGAATCATATTTTGCATATCGAGGATGGCACACATGAGCTCTAGACCATAGAAATCAAAAAATTTGATAGAATCACTTCCAAACACTAGTTTACTCCATAAACTAAAGGGTAACCATTGCATTATCCATTTAGTCACTATCAAAGGAATTAGACAAAATGTTTCACTCTGGTTCGCGATCGAGGGCATCAGAGGCATGGAATCTTGGAACCTCTTGAAAGCCAGGAAACTTTGGAACAAAGGTCTTCTTTTGTGGAAGCACATCAGGAACCAAGAAACTAGCCAATGGATTTGATTTGAGGACATTGATCCAGCTTTAACAGTGGACTATGAAGAATGATGTCTATTGTAGGGCAGATTCAACACTTGGGAGCGCTAGATGACTCGCCTCCTCATTGGTCACGAATCTTCCCACCATGAACTTCTTACATGGCATAATGGCAATAGCCTTGATAATATTTCAAGATTCAAGAAGAATTTGGGCTTTCATGTCATGCTTAATAGGAAATGGTCTCTTGATTGGTTGGGTTTGAGGTGGGACTTTAAGTTCCAATCCCTTTGGCACCCCGTTATCAAGATAAAAAAATGTGTGCTTATGTAGAAAATCCTCCACTAGGGAATTTGGACCAAAGTAAAAGCTAACAAAATTTTTGGGGTTTCCCCTTGGTGCAAATGATGCCTACATGGCAATGAGGATTTGGGACACCTTTTCTTTTCATGCCCAAAGTCAACATTACTCTAACAAACCCTTGGGAGAATCATGTTGCTATAGGGACAAATAAATTGGAAGCAAACATTGTTGGGTGAAGCAATCGGATGTTCCTCAAAATTGTGGAATGTTATAAGAGGTGAGATCCTCTTGAAGATCTAGAAAGAGAGATGTGGTGCTAACTTTGGAAAACCTCCTAAAGAATGGTTGATCAAAAAACCTATTTTCCTTTTAGGCAAAAGAATTTCCAACTATAACAAGCCCCCGCCTTTTATACATCATAGATGATTTTTCCTTGAGAACAACAAGAACAAAAGCAAGTGGGCCCCACATGAGGGAGATGGGAGGATTATCAACATTCTTTGTAAAGTCCTCTAGTAATGCATAGGCAACCCTTGCTTTGTGGGATTCCCGGGTCCCATGGGTACTTGGCCCGTTCTCTTGTATAGGTGTTTTTTCTATTTATTAAAGTGTGGCAAAAAAAAATCAAGGACTCTAACTAGATCAAAGTGCCCATGTTATATCCAATTATCTATGTTTATCCATGGTTACACCTGATATGGGAGTTACATTCAAATCACATTGTGGATGCTCCCTCTATGTAGGCCATCTTCTCATGCAAAATGTGAATTTTGAAGCCTAGCTATGGAGAAGTTCCCATTGCATTAGATATGCATATACAGAAATGTAGAAGACCTTCACCAACTATGGGGCCAAAGTGTCATAGAGTGAGGAGCAGTCGATGCAAGATATGGTAAAAATGATGCATGTCTTGAAGGACAAGAAAGGTCAAGCAGAGATGGACAACCAAAAGCTAGTCTAAAAGGCACATGATGCCTGAAATGAAATGTATAACTAGCACTCCAAGCATCAACAATTAAAGTTGAATTATGATACCAAACAAGCCTTGCTAGACAAGAGTGTATAGATTCAGAAGAAAGCCCAAGTCATGGAAGCTAAGGTGACCTAGATGATAGCCCACCATCAAAATTCAGCTAACCATATCCGAGAGCTCACCCAAAAGTGTGAAGATTCAGAGGAATCTCCAGTCACACTTAAGGAGAAACTCATGTGGCATGATGTGAATCTTCTCAAATATCACGAAGTGATTGTCTAGCTCATAGCACTCTACAACGAGTAGATTGCAAGAAAGCAAAAAGTTAAGGTGGTGGAAAACCTACAATACCATGTTGTAGATCTAAAGAAAATTCACACCCACTTTTGTAAGAAAATTTACTAGGAACTCTTTTAGAGCAAAGTAGCATAAGCAGCCTAAAACTCTGGGATTTATGAGGATGAAATATAGTGGACCTTGAAGCATTCTAAGACCAAATCCATGAGTTAGAGGAGACCATGTAAGAGATTTTCAATGACTACATATTTGGCTGTAAGCGTGTAACATAATCATCATATAGATCTGAGTAAGTAGAAATTTGAGCACACTACAAGGAATACAACCGCATAGAGACGGTTAATGCGACACAATTTCGTTGCTCGATAATTGCATCAAGCATTGCAATGAGCATTGAGCACTCGGCATCTCTTAAATGACAAAAGCTTTGATGTTCATTTTGACGTGCATTGTGATGGTAGCAGTAAGCATGGCTAAAGCGACAAAGTAAAAAACCATGACATAAGCAATGCTTTTTGCATCACATAAATGACATTAAAAAGCATCGCTTATGCGATGCATTTTGGATGTGCATATACGATGGTCTAGCATTAATTATATGATGTATTTTTGACCAAAAAAATAGAAACACTGGAGGCTTTTCGATCAGCATGTACATGCATCTAATCGAAGAGCTCTCCAACATTCACAATTGTGGTGCGCTTACGAGTTGAAACAATCGCTTGCTGAATTGTTCTTTTGTCTAATCTCTATCTTATTGTCTCTCTCTCTCTCTCTCTTTGTTTCTCTCCTTTCTACCTCTTTCTCTTTGAATTATCTCTATTTCTCTTTCTCTTTTTATCTCTCTCTCTCTTTCTCTCTCTATCTTGCTCTCTCTGTCTCTTTATTGTAGGTTATTCAAGAAGTTAACCAAGCAAAAAATATGGTGAAATATTGTAAGTACAATTTCCATTTTTTGTATATCATTTGAATTGTTTTATTTTCATTAATTAGCATACTCACACTGATTCATATTCACATACACACTTACACATGAAGATGAATGTTCACACATATACACATGCACATACACACAAACACACATATACACACACATATATAGATGCACATACACTTACACATACACACACATACACATACACATATACACACACATACACATATGCATATACACAAACATTTCTACAAACACATAAAAGCACTTGCATGCATGCATTATTGCATATACACATACACATACACATACACATACACACATTAAGAGATACTTAAATACATCTATATGTAGTACATTCACATGCATGCACATACACATGGATGCAAATGGAAATGCATGCACATGCACATGCATGTTTCATACATATACACATGCATGTTTCATACATATACACATGCATATTCATACACTTGTATTTGTTTATACACATACACATACATATGCACATGCGTACATATACACACACATACACATATATACACATACACATGCACATACGTACACACACATATGCACATACACACACATACACATGCACATACATACATATACACATATACATGCACGTACACACATATACACATACACCACATATACATGCACATACATACATATACACACATACACATGCACATACACATACATTTGCATATACACTTACACATGCAAATGCACATACATGCATATACACATATACATATGTACATACATACATACACACACATACGCATAGTTACATGCACATATGTACACACACATATGCACATACACACACATACACATGCACATACATACATATACATGCACATACACAAATATACACATACACTTACATATATACATGCACATACATACATATACACACACATACAGATGCACATGCACGTACACATACATACACACATACACGTACACATGCACATGCACATACATGCATATACACACATACATACATGCACATACATACATGCACATATATATACATAGATACATACATATACATGCATATAGACACACTTACACAAATATAGATATATACCTACATGTGCATACATACATTTTATACACACACAACCACATGCAAATATATATATATATATATATATATATATATATATATATATATATATATATATATATATATATATATATATATATATATATATATATATCAATGTAAATATATATCCAATGTCATAATGAAGAATCCTAATCATGATCATCCTCATCATCACGATCATCTCCATGATCTAATGTAACTGTAGTGGCATCATGAGTAGCAATGCAAGCACTCTATGATGATCAAGATCATCCCTCCTGTGTATGTCTCTCAACCTCATCCATATCTGCCTCTCTATAATACTCTTGTATTACATATAACAAATATGAATAAGTAAAGCATCCAAAATAGCCATAAGAATAAAATAATTATATAAAATTTAAAAATACTCACAAAAGCATCGAGATCTCATATATACTCGCTCAAACGCCTGTATCCAAATTGTGTAGCATAGTCAATTTCATGTTTCATAGGATATTGACCATAATCCTTTCGCTGCATTCAAACATATAAAAAAGATTAGTCTCTTCCGTTTTAACTAAAATAAAAAATATACTTTCAATAACACATATACTTACAAATGTAGCTACAAAACCATGATGGTCCATTTGGCCTAAGTGTGATGTGTGACCCAAATCAATTCACTTCTTTGCAGCAGCCTGTTTATGTAATAGAATAAAAATACATAAGTTAACTATACAAAATTAATATAAAATATGAGAATTATAAATATAAACTATTAATTTGTATACTTTCTGTTGAGGAAATGACTCTTGAAGACGTACTTGTCTACAAAAAAATTTCCACTTCTCAGGTGGTATGTTACGTCTCCTGTTATTTTTTCCACCATACAATATCTCCTCTTATTTTAATCTCAAAAAGAAAAAAGAATCATAATACATACATATACATACACACACATATAGCATGTGCATACACATATACATACACTTACACATACATACATACATACATACATACATACTAAATGCATGCACACATACACATACTCACACATACACACATACATACATACACACACACACACACACACACACACATATATATATATATATATATATATATATATATATATATATATAATAGTATATGCTTATTTATATTTATACTGTATATATATTTATATTCTCATTTATATTTATATTTACTGTATCTATATATATGTATTTACTATATATATTTATATACATATTTATATTTATATTCATATTTACTATATATATATATATATATATATATATATATATATATATATATATATATATATATATATATATATATATGTATGTATATATATATATATTATATATATATATATATATATATTACTTTATATATTTATATTTATTGTATATATAAATATAATAGTATATTTAATATATATATATATATATATATATATATATATATATATATATATATATATATATATATATATATATGCACACGTAAACATACATACATACACACATACACTTATACATACATACATACACACACATACGCATATCCACACACAGACATACATGCATACATACATACAAAATACATGCACACATAAACATATATACATACACACATACACTTATACATACATACACACACATACACATTCACATACCCACACACATATACATGCAAACATATACACATGCATACATATACACATATACATACATACATAAACACACATACACATATCCACATATATACATACACACATACACATGCATCCACATACACACATTCATACAAAATACATGCATTTATCCCACAAGAATGTGTATTTGTGTATATCTGAATATGTCTATATGTGTAAATGTGTATGTGTGAATGTGTATGTACGTAAATAATCAGATTATTAATATCTAATACCATTATTTGTAGATTCTAATGAAACGGAACTCCACCACCGTCTCCTCATCATGCAAGGACTATATACTGTAAGTATATCAAATTTTTAATTCTAAATATATTTGATAGATACATAACTTATATATATTTTTTATTATTGTAATCAGATTCTAATCAATCAGAGGGCACTCCACCAGCTCCTACCCATGCAACAACTTCACATGTGTCCTCCGATAGGAATTATGATGAATTTTACTATCAAGAGCATATTATATGTTGGTGTAAGTTTTGTTATGCAGGAACACTACAACATATGAGGGGCATACCGACGTTGTCAATACCGACGGTCATGTCTTCGCATCGGTATGACCATTGAAAATGTTAAAAAAATCATGAATCGAATACCGACGGTATGAGCATCGGTATATGCATCGGCAATTTACTGTAAATTACCGATGCTTGTACGGACACTCATACTG